>JALHAQ010000017.1:2400000-3000000 GCA_023838395.1 Holcopasites calliopsidis
CTATCGATGTATCATCAAATTCAATATGGATGCCCAATGATCATATGTTCCTGATCAACCTCAGCTGTCAAACATGACAAAATATATATGTCCAATAAAGGTTATTCGAGAATTATGCGACTGAAATAGCTGAATATACTGTACAGTATTAAGTGGAAAAAGTGAATCAGCTGCGGAAATGTAAGAAATGTATAAAATGATATGACGTTATAACACGAATTCTGTAAATAGTGGTTGAAGAATTTCGGAATTCAATTTCTGAAATAGCAATTTTCTAATGTTGAGTCATGGCTCGTTCCTCGGTATCAGCGCAATGCGATTTAATCGTATCTTATATGGACGGTGTTCATGTAAAAATTGCGGAGGCCTATAAACCTCCGAGAAAAGTATGTTTGCCAGCTGCATATAACAATAAATTACCAGACGTCTCGAAATTATCTTATGATTTCAGTTTGGAACGATCAGTACTCGAAAAGGTTGGGTACTATTTTTTTTATTAATCTACGAGGCATAAATTCATTTTTAATTTCTTAAGATTACATTTGGCCTGTTATGTCTTTCTTGTTAATGTAGATTCAGCACAATTTGCGATATGTGTATTTATAGATGACAGAATGGCGTAACGTTAGACAAGCGACTAGCAAAGCACAGTATGCACGATTGGAGGAGAAAAGGAAGAAGGAAAAGGAAGAATGTTTGCCTCCATCACCTCCACCAATACCAGAGACCTCAACATCTATGAATGCACCAGTGCCTGAAACAACGATTCTTACTCCACAGCCTTTATCTCCACCCGCCAATGATTTTCAAGATCATGTGAAGACAAATGGTCTTGATTTCGCAGACTTTGACAATGATACTAGCAGTCCATTTGATAATATGGAGCTAAAGACTATTAACGATATGGAAGAACTCGCACAGGTTATTGGAATAACTAATAATGATAATTTGCTTATGAATTATATGTGTGAAACGATTATTGTTTATTGTTTAGGTATTACAGCCTTCATCTAACTGGGTGCAATCAGCAAAATTAGAAAGTATATTGAACGACTTAACTGTTAGTGATCAGCCCAAAGCTCACATGCAAAACAATAAGGATAATATGAATACTGAAGTTGATGATCAGGAAGAGGTAAATGAGCTAGAAAATGTTAAGCATCGTAGTGTATCTGCTATTGTAGAAGAGCTTCAGAGAGATTTAAAGAGACCCTTTATAGAGGTAACAATAGTTCCCACTTAATAGAATAGAATACATAGGAATAAATTTGTTTTACAACGAGTATTTTAATACACACACACACACACATATACCAGGATTGGAAGCCGCGGTCGAATTCAGAAAATCCAAACCCAAGTTTCCATGAAACATTTGTGCAAGAGGAGTCAGTGGCAACGAGTCAAGCTACTCTAATGGACCTACTACTAGATTTAACGGAAGAAGAAAAAAAATTAGTTCGACATTTGAGCGATATGGGATTTCCCTTACCGAGGGTGGTTCGGGCTGTACGCGATTTAAATGGGCAAGACAACAAGAAAATTGTAGAATATTTATTAGCTGTGCAGTCTCTAGAGGAAATAGGCATTTCAGGAACAGATGCTGAAAAAGCTCTTGCTCTTACGGAGTACAACCAAGAAAAAGCCAAAGCATACTATGAGAATCTATGTACCTTACGGGATTTAGGCTTTCCTGAAGAAGAAGCATCCGCGGCTCTCCTAAAGTGTAATATCGATCGCGATAAAGCTTTAGATTTTCTTATAACTTAAGTATTCGATCATGTAAAAAATATTGAAATGGTCTAAACAAATTTTTCACCACAGAATACACATTGATGACAACGCAAATGCTTTGATACGGATTTTCGTTAGGTACTGTTGAGAAATGTTCAATGTGCGAATGATTCAAAATTTCCTTCGTCTATTTTGGAAACATTAAACTGTTATCTTTTTTTTTCATAGCAGAGTGTATTTACAGAATTGGTACCTAAACGAAGTGATATTAACTTATACAATGCCAGTTATAATTGACTAGCATATTTGAATGCTTAGAGAAATCAGATGCACATCTGAAAAATGAAAATAAATCCAGTATACGATAGAACATGTAGACGATATCTGTCTTACCTTCCACTGCAGCATAATGCGATTGCTGTTATAGATTCTGCATAATGGCTACTACCAACAATGATCCAAGTTTCTGTAAAGATCGGCTGTTGGCATTGTGAACTAACGCAAATGCTAACTGGTCCGTTCATCAGCAAGTTACATGAAGCATAATTGATAGGATATACCGTGAAGTCGAGTGTTTGATAATTCTTCGTTGCTATCGGCTCGTACTGAACATTTATCTTTATAGGTGATACGGAGATATTAAGTGTATGTTTGTATCTAGAATACAGCATCAAACATTCGATGTTTAAAGCATCGCATAGCATTATGCGTTTGCTAGGAAAAATGCAAGTGAAGAGAAGGCTCCAATTACCTTTCGGTATAAACTTTTCTCAATGCTAACTCCCATAAAGATACGACTGTATTCTCCTGTATATTATGAACTTTTAAGAGCTGTCGGGGCAATTCGATAGTGAAGTCAGTATCCTTTCCATCTGCGGCATTTACTTTTATGTTTAAGTTTATATTTGTATGCAGTATCGTATCCTCGCAGTGCGTCTTAAAACATCTGTGATTGTACATACGTGTGTATGTAATTATAGGTACAGCAATGCATTTAAATTTCTTATTATTGCAAATAAACAATGTTTTTTAAATTATGCTGCCTGCTGATTCAACTTCAAGATTTTCGTCTATGCTAGATGCAAAATAAATGTCCTTACCCATAGCCCAAAATATTTCTTTGATTGTATATAAGTGAATCCTGAATGTGAGACGTTAACTGATGCAGCAGTGGATAAGATAAATAATTCAGATATACATTTGCATCGAATCTGATGCAAGGAGACGATACAAATCCATTTAGTGGCAGATACCTCAGCCTATATAAAAATTATTCTGTGTAAAATAAAAGTATTTAGAGTATTGACAAAAATCTACCGAAAATAAACTGATCTATCTTAATAAAATGATTAAGTAGCATAGCAACCTGTTAGAGCAAACAGAAAGTATGGATAACTCTGGCGACAAAGTCAATCTGTTGGGTAGTTCTTTTAAGCAATTGTTATCCACATTTAATTCTTTCAACTTGGGCAAAGAACCAATCCATTCCGGCAAAGCGACAAATTTATTCCCACATATAGATAAAACTTCTAAGCTACGCATTCGATTCATTTCTATAAAAATTGTAGGACCGAACAAGTTAAGTAGAGCCACTATTTTTTCAATTTGAGAACTTACCGATTGGCAACCTATCTATAAAGTTTTGGTTTAATAATAATGATTTCAAGCTAATCAAATTTCCAATATATGGAGGTATCTCTTCCAATTTATTTGCACTCAGATCGAGCACCGTTAACTGATTCATTTGACAAAGTTCCGGAGGTATCTCTTTCATCAGGTTTCCATATATATACAAATTGGTAACATTGAACAGTTCTATGATCCATGGCGGTAATGTAGTAAGCTTGTTCCATTTCAAATATATCTCTTGAATATGACTTCCGTAAATTCTGATTGCCTCAGGAAATTCTACCAGTCCCCGACAGTTCCAATGCAATATTATTTTACTTTTGATTTCGTTCACCATTTCTGTAGAATCTGAGTCCATGTTTAAACAACTTTAATCAACGTTTCCATACAGAATATTGAGCTAGTAGATTCTGAATTATTGAGGTTAGCAGACAATCTTCAAGGTATGCTCAAAATAACTTGTCCTGCTTGAAACATTTGTATTAATAGCCCACTACGATATACTGCGATGCTGTTTTATATTTTATTTAATATCAGAATCATGAATTAAATTTTGCTCGTTTATTAAATCGAACATGAAATAAAATATTGAATAAATAAATCATGATTAACCTTGGTAGACATCGAATTTTTCTGAATATGTTTTAAGCTTAAAAATATCGGTGGAATATAAAATTCTTAAATCGAAAAGATTTTGGAATTGATGTTTCCTAACGATGAATAATTTAAAGATTGATGTATATCATAAAAACAATTAAATTAAATTTAGTGTCTTGACTGTGTTAAGAAATATCGTTCGGTGCGTGACACTTATACAATTTTGAAGACAATGCGTGATTACTGAATGCAAAATTTTTCGTTTATCGTTAGTTTGTATATTAGTGTAAAATATATTTACAGTTATTCACAATTACTCATACATCTCGCCGATATTTTTTACTCCACAATAAGTAATCGATACATGCTGTCACTCCAAATGTATGCACGTAAATAACATCAGCTGATGAGAAATTGCATGTACAGTACGGCATACATACACTATGCAGTATAGGCTGACGCAAAAGTAGCAGTCGCTAAAAGTGCTATAATAGACAGCTATATGTCCCTAGATTCAGCATCCAACCCTATTTAATATTTCTATTGCGGAATAGGTATTTTTTATATCGTTGTCTGTGATTGCAGCCTTGTTTTTTGCTGGCTCGGTAAAGTCGAGAGTGGCACAAAAATTCTGCGAAAATCATTGAATGTTGGATCTATCGTGTAATATTTCGTGATCGAACGTAGCTTAACGTTTTGTAAATAATCGCGGAGTGTTGAACCGTTTCCTTAAACAACTGCTCATTAAACATTTTTAAGATAGTATGTAGTTAGCAGAAAATGTAAATACAATTACATTTTCATTGAAAGAAGTGCAGTAACGCTTCAATATTACATTTGCATATACTTTGGAATAGGCACTGCGACGCAATAAATTAGGGTTAATAATAGGGTATTGTAACAAGAATTACGTGTATTTTACATCAGTGATTAATAATTCGAAACGTACGAAAATGTTGAAACGTAAATTCGACGAAGTAGGAAATAGTGGTAGTAGTAAACCACCGGTAAAAAATTCATTGGATTCCGATGAAGAGGACGACGATGCGAACGAGGATAATTATAATATAATGAGTGACGATGAAATTGAAGGTACATAACAAACATGGTAAATATCGTTTTACATATTTAATATTTGTGCCGAAATTTTAGGAGCCGAGGATGGGCCGAGCGCTCCAGAAACAAATGTGGGTTTCACAGCATTTAACATGAAAGAAGAGTTAGAAGAAGGCCATTTCGATAAACAAGGTCATTATCTTTGGAATAAGGAAAAAGAAATTAGAGATAATTGGTTGGATAACATCGATTGGATGCAGGTTTGTAATACAAATGAATGCAGCATTTTTGATCCTAGTACAATTTGTAGAAAATAATGTATTAAGTTTGTACATTTGTAATATGAATATTGCAAACATCACTGACGTCGAGTAGTTTAAAAGTCAAATGTAATTGTGCCTTTGTATCTATGATATTTGCTTGCACTTGGACAATAGCATATTGAAATATCGGAATATGTTTTCATACAGCAGACAAATAGAATAATCTGTAAACCCGCCTTGTTTACTCAGTGATGCAAAACATTACTAAGGCATAATCTTGATAGATCAAACCGAGTTCCGCAGCGAACATAAAGAGGCAAAGAGAAAGCTCTGAAAAGCATGGACTGGCGGATAGCGATAGTGAGGATGAAGGTCCGGATATCATGTTCGATCCGACTCACATTTATAAACAGATATTGGGATACTTGCAACCTGGAGAGACAGTTTCTAAGGCTTTGTGCAGGCTTGGTAATAATGTGAAACGATACCGAAGCTCTATTTAAGGGAATATGTTCTTTATATTATTTATTTACAGGAAAAGGGAAAAAGAGATTAACGACTGCAGAAAGGTGGAAGAGAAAACAAGAAAAGAAACCTATAGAGGATGATCAAAATTCCGTTAGTATAACAAAATTAACAGAATTGGCGAACGAATTGTTAACTCGCACAGGAAATATGGATATATATCAAGAAAGTTATGAACAAATAAAGAGAAAGGTAATTAAAGTAAAGCCCTGCCACTAGAATTCCATTTAACGCGAATTATTTTACAGGTCGAGAAAGGAGAAAAGCATGCTCATCCATCGAAGCAGGAAGCAGAACTGGATATGTACGCTGATGACTTTGATACAAAAGAAAAAGCAAAGTTAGATGGAAGTGAAAGTAATTATATTTCTCAGTGAAATTATATACTTATGCACAATCTCATTGTACTTTATTTAATATTTTCTTAATTCTCTGTAGGTAACGACACAAAAATCGCTGATTCCGAGAAGGATGTCAAAAGGGATCAAGAAGAAGAAGAAGAAGAGGAGGTAACTTGGGAATTAAAATGGTCACAGGATGAAAATGCAGAAGTTCACGGTCCCCATACGAGCGAACAGATGCATGCATGGGCGAAAGAAGGATACTTTAAGAGCGGAGCTTGGGTGCGGAGAACGGGTCAAAATAATCAATTCTACAGTGCTGCAAGAGTGGATTTCGAACTTTATCTATGATTTTTTGCGGCATCATAGCCGTTTAATAAAAGAATTAATCTTGTAATTTTTTTAAAATTATAAATGACTAACGTCACAATTTCGTTTCAACGCAGTCAGAATCAATCTATAATTCGTCACAATCGGAATTAATAACGAGTCAACACGGAAAGTATCATGTACCAATTTCTTGCGAACGAATACTCTCACATTTTGGGAATAAAATATAACAAGTATCAAAACTAAAAAAATACTCTCGACTGTATGTAATAGAAGTGTCATTTCAGCTATAACACTGTGCAACGACCCATTCCATGTATCTAAATTGTACAATATAAGAATAATTGCCCATTCTTGATACATGTCGTTCGAGCAGAGCTATTCACGCCTTTTCAAACTTTCCAAGAATTAAACGCCAACGATATTCATGTTTAACGATTAAACGTTCCTCCTTTTTTACCGCTTTACTAATGACCATCGGCCGTGGCATTTAAATCGAGAAAAGACCGAGCTTACATTTTGGGAACTTCCTGTGCGTACCCATAATAGGGCGATGGGCGATAGAATTTATAGTCCGCCAGTCACAGTATTTTTAAATAGGATTTTATCCCTAAAGTAAATCTCCATTTCTGTCGAGTATAAAAACCTGGTTACTACCCCCTGTTTATATAACGGAGTGCAACTCGATGTACCTTACCCGTTGGCCCACGATTTCAGATCTTTGAAAGCATAAATTGTAAAAAAAGCCTTCAGTTCCCTGCACGCTCCTTACTTTTCGTGCACTCGGTGAAATGACAATAACGAATATTCAATGAATCGTAAAAAAAAGAAAAAAGCAATCTAAACAGCACAACATAAAAAGCACAGGGTACACACGCGCACATAGTTAAAAGAAGAAGATATAAAAGGGATATAATGGACGATCTATTCACACGTTGAACAAATAGCTCACGTTTTACTGAATATACAATATAACTTTATTAGATATCTTAAACATTTTTACGTAGCAATGTATGAAATTTCCTATACGGTTACTTAAAATATTTCGTGTACGTAAGTATTTAAATCGTACATACATACACCGTGAATAATGCATATACGTACTACTATACCCACAGTAGTATGTATGTATGTATTTATAATCGAAACTTGGATTTATTCTGGTAATATTAATTTCATGACAATAAATCGACAGACACCTCTCGATCGCCGATCCGAAATTGCAAAGTCCTACGTGCGATCATTTTGTAGAAAATACCAGTTGAGTTGCGATACGTCTACGTTATAATATAATACGCGAGAAATTGCGCGTCCAAGTTTCTCCCCGAAAATCGTCAGTTTCAACTACAATACACCCGGTCCGAGGAGAAGTAGAAATTTCGCGTAAACGATTCAAGTACGAAGATGAATCGCCTCGGGGAGGAATCGTTCGTCGCGATATGCGACGGAAATTGCCAATTCCATGCCCAGTGGATTCACGAAACTGATAAGAAAAATCATCGAAACCGCGAGATCGATATTTTCAACTTTCGCCTCTATACTTGACAAACGGACAGAGGCGAAAGGAAAAAAGAATCAGATAATCGAAGTAAGTAGAAAGGGTGATGCTAGCGACTGTACATTAAAGAACAACTATAAATACACGAAACTGTCGTACTAATATTTACAGGAAAAATTCACATACATATACAGGCGGTACGTTCGTCACGATCACGAAACAAGCTGCACTGGGTTTTCCTTTTTTTCTTTTTTTGGGAACGGCACAATTATTGGAACATGACATAATTATTAGGAAAATAGGTGAGACGAGGGATGAAGAGAAAGGTGTTGAACGGCACAAACAGTGGACGCATTCGTAAGCCGGTTTCATAAACGCACGCAAAATACGCAAAATTGTTGCAACAAAGCATACGAAGTATTGTATTGTTCCTTATTAAGTATACGAAATAACTGTCCGATATTGTCTTAATTCTATCCTTAATTAGCCTACGGGTTACTATAATAATTTTATTAAATTTCAGTTACATGTACACGCGATTCAATTGGCTTGGTGTCCCAGTGTTTGAGAAAAAATTCTTCAGGCATACCGCAGGAATTTTGCAACCATGCCCAATTTGTAATTGTGATACAAATTGCTCGCACGTTTAGTCCAGGATACAGATTATACGAAACAACGATTCTTTTATAGGGAGACTCACGCAGTTTTCCCCAGCACTGTACGATTAAAAAATGTTCAATTCTAAATGCATCTGTCAGAAGAAATCACGAGGAACGTCGCAAACGATAGAATCTGAGTAGTCACTCATTTCTGTCGTATCCGACAGGATTTTTTCCCAATCACAGCCAACGACACCATTCATTAGCCGCATTGGCATCGATGAAGAGGGGCACCCTCGAGCGGTGAAACGTTGGCGCTCGGTCATCCTCATCATCTCGATACAGTGAAATACACATGTGCGAGATGCTGCGCGTCAATTTGTACGAAGCAGCTGCTGGGGGCTGCGTTCGAAAAAGGGTCTCGGGAATCGTTTGATAATGTATTTTCTCGCATCGTTGTTATGAAACCGGCGGAGATGATTATTATAGACAGACAGTCAGACGAAGAAAGAGAGAGATATAGGAGTAACAGTAAGAAAACAACACTGAAGAAGATGGACGTTTACGCGCCTGAGGAACGTTTGCGTGCATTCGACGTTGCGCAGCTCGCAGTCTCTATGTTACATACAAAAATAGCCTTCGATGGGGCGTGCCTCGAGAACGCGTTAAAAACGCCGTGACACGAAAATCGAAGAGACAAAGAAGAGAAAAAAAGGGAAACCGTCGTGCCACAGCCGGAGAACGGAAAAGGAAGTGGACGCGGGAGGAACGGCGGCTTCCCGTCCTTCTCTCGCGATTCAACGAGTTCCTCCGGCTGTCGAGCAGCAGCTTCGCCCTTTTTTTCGTCTTCCTCTTCGTCTCTCGAGATCCATGTAGCATGACTAACTATACCATGACTAACGAGTCGGGCGAAGTGCCACCGTTGGAATCTTGGCTAACCGACCGCGAAGGTGGGTCCAATGAAACGCTTCCAACTCTAATATTTTGCCCTGTCAGAGGCTGAATCTCGCCTCCTGGCCTCGCTTTTTCTCTTTCACTCTATTCTGTCCGGATCCCACGTTTTTTTTTCATTGCTCTTTAATTTGGCTTTCTTTTGGCAGAAGTTCCTTGGCCGCCGCTGGCTAATGTGGAGGCCAGATTCGTGGACTTCCACTTTGCCTTTAAACAGCCGCTGAAATAGTTCAGCTTTGGTTAATTCGTGCATGATACGGAGCAAATGAACAGAACGAACTACAGAACGTTCGAACGTGGCAAAGAATATTTTCTACAATAAAAGTCCCGGTAGTCCGCGAGCTCTGAGATTCCGAGAACTTTCCATCGTCGTCGATCGGCGGAAAATGAATTGGGAATCGAAAAATTGCCGCGTAACCAGATCCCGCACGTCGGACGCATCGTTGCGAATAAGTTTCCGGCCTGTCTCTGACGACCGACGAACTCTGCTATTGAAACTTGCAAAGTTTCCCTTGATTGACGATCGGATGCTGCTCCGTGGACGGGACTCGTGAGTTCTGGGTCAGTGGGATCGTTCCTGTTCAACGGTGCAGTGTTCACCCTCGATTCGCCAGTAGGAGTCGCCCGCTTGGGGGGAAATTAATTTTTCACAGCTGTCCGGGGGTGAGTAAGTCACCGAGGGGTTCGGAGGAGCTACGCGTCGAATTGCATTTTGATCGACTTACAATTAGTCGGAATCGCGATTTCTTCAATAGACGGTACGAATGAACAGCTTCGAATTTCGAGCCGTGGATCATTCTGGTTAACCGGATAATTCCGAATGTGGTGGAAAATAATTAAGGTGTGCGGCATCGGGGGAAACTGTTCAAACGGCGAGGGGAGCTCCGGGGGCAAATTCTGTTTCAACCCCTTCCGGGTCGTGTTTCAACCATTACATCTTTGAAATTGCGGGAACGATCGTTTCATAGGAAGCTTGCGTTTCGAGGGGGCTGTCTCGATGTGCTACGTTATTTACTTTGAAGGCTGCTTTTCCTTGGCGTCTTTTGTTGCGAAACTTTCTTAACGTTTGAAATTGTTCTCTTGCGAGCGATGTCGACGTTGTATTGTTCGGAATATAATCGCATATTGATATTCCACCATTTCTCCTTAAAGGGGGACTTCATGCTTGGAGCGCAACCATGTAATTATTCTTTCATATTATTTTAGATACGGATTTAAAGAAGAAATTTCATTCGCCACTCTGCACAACGCAATATTTATTCACTCTCAACTAAAAGCTTTAAAATCACATCAGAAGCGAGAAGTATTTAAGCCAATCGGGTATAAAATATTCAAAGGCTAGCACCGTCCGTTATAATTTTATTTAACCAGTCGAGGATTACCACACTATGTACCCCAACGCGAGCGGTGCTGTGAAATTATTATTCCCGAAATTCAACAGTGATTCGAGGTTTTTGAGAGGGCGGCTGTGGCCAGAGGTTTGCCGTGTCGGATTGAATATTTAACTTTCAAACTTCCCCTCGAGGAGCCATTGTGTCGGTGGAGTATAATCAGCGGGGATTCGATATTCCATTAAATTTCTAGACGTATTGCGTTTCGAGGACGCCTGCCACAACGGCGAAACGTGAACCGAGCGTCGTACCAACTAATTCGAGTAATGATTTTTATTATTACGACTCCGGTCATGTCACGAGAGACAAAGCTTTATGAGCACAGTAATAAATACATTCGCGTATGTACACTCCTGTTCATAAGATACCGAATAGTGAATAAATATGAAACAATTACAGTTGAAGTTATTTGAAATAAAATTAATCGAATTACAATAATTAGGGGCACTACTTATTATTCATAAAAAGCCTGCAGGCACATACAGAAACATTTTAAGATAGCTTTACATATTTAAAGTGATGCGTATAAACGAGACTCGAGTAATAATATTTTTCTATGGCTTTCCTAAATCCTACATGTTAAGTACATTTGAAATTATCAAATTTAGTGATTTAGCGATGGACGGAAGTGTACACGCGTGGACACACGAATTCGAAAGCTGATGCTGTATGATGGGTACGTACGCATATTCTTGCTGACGCATCAAGTAGTATATTCTTTTTTCTCTCGTATTCAAAAACGTAACATTTTTCTCCAAACTTAACACGATAAATTAATAAATAAATATATTTATATTATTTATGTATATATATATTTCATTATGTGTGTAATACGATTAAGTCTGTATAAACGTGTATTTCGTTTCTAAATGTACAGGGTGTTTTGCTACCTCGTGCAAATATTTTAACGAGCGATTGCTGAGCCAATTCTGAACAATCTTTTCCTTGGCTAAAATGAAGCTTTAACCAACATTTTGGTGAAGGAAAATGTTGTTTAGAATCGCCTCAGCAATCATCTTTTGAAATATTTGCACGAGGTAGCGAAACACTTTGTATGCATACCACACGGGCGTCGTAGTAATGTGTCGTCCCTAACGATAAAAAGATCGCGTCTATTATTGCTTCGATTTACAATTATGTATGTTGCTCCTGAAAACGGTCCTCTTCGCTCGACTTCGGCTCACGCGGAAAGATAGAAAAGAAAAGGGACCGTTCAGTTTCACGAATTCTAACATCTTTGTGTCTTTTGCTCCCTTTTTGATGTACTATACGCTTGTGTGTAATATTAATTAATACATATCTGTACGCGAGTGTACGCCTTATTACAAAGAGGTACAAATCCAGAGAGAGCGAGCGGGAGAGAAAGAGGTGTAACGAATAAGTTCTCCCTCTCTCTTTGAACTCTGTTCTTTTTGCTCGAATCCTTGTGCTTGAGGTAGCCGACTGTTTCGTAAAAATCTCGTCAAGGTTCCTCTTGCCTATTAGAAGTATTTACTTGTTTCAATGAGAATCGAAGAAACGCGATAAAGGTAATGAGACGAAGGAATGAATAAACGGAGAGAAGGGCGCGAAGGTGAAGGGAACACACGGACCAGAGGGTGGTGAATAGGTGAGCGAGAGAGGAAGAGTAATCTCGGAAAGCCTAAGTCTAGGTGGGTTTAACAGGACTAACGAGACGCTGCTGCTTTGATTTGATTTGTCACTACGTTTAAATGCGAAACGAACGGCCGCCGCCTCGGAAACACGGCGCGCAGCATTTCCACTGAACCAACGGAATCCGACGCAATCCGTGAAAATAAATACGTTCCCGTTGCCTTGTGCCTCGTCCGTTTACCATGGAACAACGTGGCCACGTTTATGCCGCCATACAATTTACATTCCGAGTCAGATTGCGTTCCCCAGCGAAAATGCATTCCGCTGCTCCCCAACGCGAAGCGGCTATCTCTCGGAAGACATTTCATTCTCAATTCGTTCACCAGGAGCCCCTATTGCTCGTCCTTTTTCCCCAAACACATTGTCCAACAATTGGATTCAATTCCAGCATCATTTAGCAGCGCGCGATGACAGTCTCGACCTGCAATCATCTTGCACGAACGATGGGATCGATACTTTCGGCGAAGAAAGGATTACGGACGTCACGCCTGCTCTAGGGCCAATCAGGGAGAATAGATCTTAGCCCACAGTGATCTTCTATAGCTCGCGACAACGATAGATTTAGCGCGTCTGTAGCGATGGAATTTCTTTCGTAATCCCCGGACGTGATCGAGGCACGAGCTGCTAATCCATTTCTCCTCTTCCAGATAAGGGAGAAGAATTCTCCTTTTCGGACGAAGCTTAACAGCTCCTTTCGACAGAGTTACAGCGACTCGCGTGTTTCAGAATCCTCCGGAGGGCCGAGGGTTTACATCGCCAAGCGTTGCAGCCCTTCTTTCCCTCAGACGAACACGACGTGAGGCTTTTGCGGAAGCGGCGCTTCATAATCGTAATCGTAGTCGTAACGGTAGTCCATTCGGTGGGGATTCGATCTAGGTGCCGGCGGGCTCTGCATGCGATAAAGCGACAGCACTTCCGGTGGCTCGGCGCGGAGATCGGTCACGTCTGCCACGGCGTACACACCCTCTTCCGGTTGCCTACCGTACGTCGAGTCCGCGTCTCGACGGCTATTTGGCCTCGTGTACCTAGGCGTCTCGTAGATATTGGCGTCCTGCGACGGAGGGCTCCGTTGGCCTGGCTTTCCGCGAGGCGTGTCGTACGGCGTGTCCTCGTTTCTAGCCAACAACCGTCTGCTGTACGATTCCGCGTTCTTGTCCAGCTCGTCGTTGTTCCTCCCGACGTAGACGAGGAACTCCGGCCGATTCGGCGCCGCGTACGCCAGCCGTTTCTTCCTCTTGGAGCGCGTCAGATGCGCTATCAGGGCCAGAATGGTCGCGGTCGCCGCTAGGCAGCCGGCAGCTGACAGAGTCAGATAGAGAGGGCTCAGGCGACAGCGCAGGGAACCCTCCGATAGGGCGATCAGGGCTTTGCCGGCAAATTCCTCGTCGGTGCAGATAATATCGTGCGTGTCCAGCTCGAGCCTGGACTCGTTCCGCCTCTCCTCCGCCCTGATAACGTTCCACAGCCAGTGCACCGAGCAATTGCAGACCAGAGGATTGCCGCCGACCCGCAGGGACGACAGACCGTCCACGGGGAACTGCGTGGGTTGCAAAGTGGACAGGCTACACCGTCGCAGCGAAACCCATTTCAGATATCTGGCGCCGTGAAGAACCCTGGCGGGTAGCTCTTTCAAGCCCCGATTTCCGTCCAACGAGATGCGCTCCAGGTTCACGTTGTCGGCGAACGCTCTTGCGTGCACGCTGGCGATCGTGCAGTCGTCCAGCTCGAGACTCCTCAGCTCGTACAGGTTGCGAAATCCACCTGCCTCCAGACTGTCCAGTGGATTTCTGCTGAGCACCAGCTGGGACAAAATGCTCAGTCTGGCCAGCGCCGGCGTGGGTACCGAGGTCAGGTTGTTGCCGGATAGATTTAAGTACAACAGGTCCGGTAAACGGTCGAACGCGTCGTCAGCGATACTCCGGATAACGTTGTTCGCCAGATTCAACGAGACCAATCGGGGCAAGGACGGCAAGGAGTCCTTGTCCAATTCCTGGATCAGATTATCCGACAGATCCATGCTCTCCAAACTCGGAGCCAATGCCAAGTTATCGGTAGGTATTTCCAGCAACGAGTTCCTTTGCAGGATCAACGTGCGGATCTTGTGCAGATTCTTCAACAATCCCTCCGGTAAACTGGTGATCGAATTGTCGCTGAGGTTCAGCACCTCCAGTTCGCTGGTGCTCTTGAACGCTTGCTCGTCCATATTCGTGATGTTATTGCCAGCCAGGTTCAGCTCCCTCAACGAGTCCAGACCCTGCAACGAGTTCTTCGCCAAGGCTCTGACAGCGTTGTTGCTTACGTTCAAGGTGACGAGGTTCTTCTGGAAGACGAAATTGTCCGAGCCCAACGTGTGAATGGCGTTCGACGTGAGATCGAGACTCTCCAGGTTACCGTAGAAGCCGAACGACAGGTGAATACTGCCTACACGATTGTTGGACAGGTCCAAGTGTTTGATCTCCGGGTTCAATTGGATCGGGACCACCTCGAGGTCCGCGTAAGCGCAGGACGCGCGCAAGCTTTCGTCGTCGCAACGGCACTGCGTCGGACACAGGCCGTTTGCCATCACTGACATCGCGACAGCCATCGCTATCGCGATCGGCAGCGTCGTCGTCGGGGGTCCCCGTGATGCCATTCCATATGAACTCCAACTCCACTGGGACTGCCCTGCAACAGCATAACAACCAGACTTAGTATACTCTCAAGACTAATTTAATTATTCATTTGTATAGATGGACCGTGACGGAATATTGAACTTTTTAGCTCAAAAATTGCGGAAACAAGTTCTTGACACGGTACTGCAAAAAAATACACCTGCGGTATATCGCTGTAAAATGGGACAGGCGCAACAATATCTTTATATTGATTACCATCAGCAAATCAATATCATCCTATGCATGTACATTTATAGAGTTATTAAATTATACATACACCGGGTATGTGCTCGCTTACATGTCATTGAGTTTCTTCTACCTTATATTAAGATAAGCGAACATTAATAATATCTTACTAATAAAAAAAGAGCTTCCATTCGGAGAAGAAGAAATATATCTTAGCCAGGGGGTTGTTACCCCTTTTCATTTTGTTCATGCTGGTCACGTCAGCCATCCAGAGTATGCTAAGCATCGAATCATTGTTTTTTTTCTTCAAACAACGATCGAGCCGTATTGGAAGCAGTCCACGTAGAAACTAGCTGGCCTGTCTCCCCTTTATAAAATGAAACGAACAACATGTCATTGGTGCAATGCCAGAAGGCCAACCCGACACACACGATCAAGGAAATAGCTTCAGAATTGAACCCTAAGTCCGCGAAAGTTTCGAGTTACGCGACCACTCAACTTTCTATAGCGTCGCAGATTTCCCATACTTTTTCCACCCCCTGTACCCGGATAAAGACGTTTTTCCACGATTGCCTATGTCTCGGCCGTAGTCCGTTAACTTCCGTTCCACCCCTTGCGTCGGACGTCCGTGATAGTCGCCATCGTGCTCTACCACCGAGGGCCTACACTATTTTAATATCGAACGGAGACCTGTAACCTTTAGTAGCCGTGCATAGGAGTTGCAAAGTTTAAAATAACCCTTTCCTCCTTTCGTTATTACTCGCAGGTATACCTACGTGGTCATGGGAAGGCCCCTCCTTTGGTCTCTAATTATGTAAACGATATCCTCCGCCCCCTGAGGCGTCGGGGACCATCGAACAGTTTCGCGAAATAAAAAATCCCTGGTCCGCTTACGGAGCTTTGTAACGGAGGTAAGCATAGCCGCGAAAGCGTAACCACCCTTCACGTTCCAATGGCTCGCCGCAACAAACTCGATGCACCGAGAGTTTATTTACGGACAGCTGCACGCTCGATCCGCGTACAGTATTTTGCTCGTCCGCCCACCGATGCGTTGCACCATTTCCCACGTGCGCATACACGTACGTGTAAAACCGCTGGCATTTTGTGTGTCAACCTTTTTTTCCATGCTCTCGGGAGTAAGTAACATTATGGTCCCCAACGGGTATCGGGGAACGAAGGGAACAATGATAAGCCCCCGGGAATACAGTTGCGAAAGCGAATCGCGTATGGCCGCTTCGAAAATTAACAGGCCGATAAAAACTTTATTCGACCGGTCGCTTTTTTTTTTATTATCTGGCTACTGCTGTTGCCAATGCAGGCGCACGGAGCTATGTTAGCGCGTCGGTTTGCCCGTTCCGAACAGGTGGAAAGTTGCTTCGTCGAATATACGTCATCGGGGATAATTCACTGTGGAACAACGGATGCATGACGTTTAGAGTTTCCCGCTGAAATAAATGAGTTTCTCTTTGTTTGAAGCAGCTTTTTTTAAGGCTTAAATTTTTCGTCGAGGGCGCGTGCTTAAATGGGCAAGCAATCGAAACAAGTATAATAGGGGGTCGAGGCTGGTATATCTGGATCAATGGATCTCGAGTTGGAGCTCGGGCTGGAATGAAACGATCCAGATTGAGCAGTGGAAAGTAATGGCGAGATGCTGCAGTTTTTAGGCGTACTACGCATAACAGAATCAATGGGCGGCTTTTAATCGGGATTTCAATTAGCGGGACGCCGGTTAATCTTATCGGAAATGCTTCCGAGTGATAAATAGTTGTGAGATAAAATAAGCATGGAAACTGAACTAGTGTATTACTTTCTCCTTTATGCCGATTGTTCTATTCAGGAACCACCCAAAAGTTCCCCATTAATATTACAAATATTAAACATACTGCACATGTTGCACTGGCAATACCATTATTCACACTCAATCGCCCGGAACACTCGAACGCCGTCCAAACTTTCCGAAATGAACCTCGAAAACCTTTATTCAGTTTCTCGAATTCGACGTTTACATCCGAACGATCCCCTCCGCTCCGCCCCATTGAATAAGTAAAAAGGAACGCCGAAAAATGCAGTGCTTTCGGTACGGGCACACCTCCACGTCTCGTTCAAAGTAAGCACATTCGGACAAAAGGAATCGCGTTTCACAATGGACCATTTCGTAGTAACACGGGATCACCAGGGGACTGCAACATTGACGCGGCCACCATCGTCGTCTATAACTTGAATTCCGCGAGCTGGCAAGTGTTCCAGTGGCCACCGGATGACGACCGAAAAAGGCTCGTTTCGGTAAGTGCTGGCCGGTGCCAGTAATTTTTCACGTCCCTCTTTTCACCCGCCCCGTTCCCTCTGCTACCACTTTGGAATAACAAATGCCGCTGATCCCGCTGTCGTGTATAATGCACAGATTTACAGCATTCCGACAGAGTCATACATCCCTCGTTCTCCCTGCTCCAGGATCCGCGACCTCGAGGTCACGGAAAAAAAGAAATAAAACAGATAGAAGGGCGGACGTTAA
Organism: Holcopasites calliopsidis; assembly: GCA_023838395.1. Lineage (NCBI taxonomy): Eukaryota > Metazoa > Arthropoda > Insecta > Hymenoptera > Apidae > Holcopasites > Holcopasites calliopsidis. Next base: position 2,417,914 of record JALHAQ010000017.1, read on the forward strand.
CATGCTCAGCATGCAATATCCTGCGCACGGGCGCGGCAGGTCGAATGTTATTTTCTGCGGGAAATCGGTCTCCACTTTTTGCGTTTTTTTGTTGTTTTTTTTTTCGGGAGACCACCCTCGTCATACAGACCGGACCGAAAAACAGTGGAATTGTCTGGCGGAGAGGAAGGAAGATCGAACGAAGGAGGAGGAAGACGACGAAAGTCGTGAGGACGAGGGTGGAACGTCTCCGCGAATCCAGGATCAAGGGGGAACGTGATTACCTTGGAAATTTCGGCTTTCTGGCCATCGCTATAAGTGACATCAGTCTGATAAACAACACTTGTCTACGAGCAGGGAACGATAAGGGTGGAAAAGGGCTGCCGTATTAGCCGAAACGATCCTCGCTACTACGGGGAGAGGAAAATATTTGTGTTGGACGCTTCCGTGAAATTAGGTCCGTATTACATGAGCTTTCAGCGGGAGGATATATAGAGCTTTCGTATTGTGCTTTATTGCTTCGTTCGATTAGTTTATTTCGATTGCTGCTCTTCGGGATATCTCTAAAATCTACGTGGAAGATTAGGGGGGGAAGGTTGATTCTCTTCGGAGGGTGAATTTAAAAAAGCAGGGAAATTTGTAAATGAACAGATAATTTTCTTTAATTGAAATAAATAATATGAATGTTATAACCAAGTAAAGAATTTATAATTGAAGCTTGTAAAAAACAGCAGATCTCGTCGAATGTACAGTTATATATCATTACCATAAAAGTTAGTCATCGCTAACGTTAAAGCCCCAATTAATCCTTTTAAATCTATCATTAAAACTTGAAGCAAAATTTATCGGCAAATTCGATCATCGTCGATCGCGTCCAAAACGATCAATCTCGACTCCCCGTTTGATGTAGGATGAAAACGCTGAGAGTGCCCCATAAGACTACGTACAAAGGTTCCAATTTCCCATTTCCAATTTTCAATCGATGCATTAAGCATCGACTGTATGAGCCGATAATAGCTTCTCGTATAATCAAAGCTGAAGTAGGTGCATCGGGTAACCCCGTTTCGTATATTACTTCATCCTCTGGCTGTTGTCTCGCCGAGCGCTTCTTAAATTATTCAATCGCCGTCGGAGAGTTAGACGATCCGAGATTTCTCGTTCACCGATAAAGAGGAAATAAATAATAAATATCCGACGTTTGCTTATCTGGCAAGAAATGACGAAATTTGTCGAGGCATGCATAATACATCGCAGAAATGGCACGAAACGAGCTGGCTAGGTCGTGCGCCGACTTCTTGTCTATAATAGAATCTGCTCTCATGGCCCCAGCCAATTTCTGAGGGGTGGTATCAAGAGAAGAAGAAACTGGCGAACGAGATATACGTATGTATATTGACTCGTACTACTTAACAAGTTTCGTTACTTGTCTACAGTTTCTAATGGCACTGACTATTAAAATACTCTGTTTAGCCTAAACAAGGTCGAACTAGGAAATCATTTAATTTGTATACCACATGAGAGTGAGTATTAAAAAATTCTGCTTAGGAGTCGAGAAAATTACATTGAAAAATTGTTGGACTGCATGCATTTAAAGATTATTCGTAAAGTCGAGTAGGAAATCATTTAACTCGCATGACGCATAGTTCCTTAGGCTTTTAGCTTTAGTTTGAGCTCTTATTCATTAAAAAATTCTACGTAGAAACGGAGGAAATCGAATTTTTTTCTTCAGAATCTGTCAAGTATTGTTAACTTTATTTTTCATCGCAGTTAACTTAATAATAAGAAACCGCTAGTAGACTTTTATTTACTCCGTTAACGTCTGCTCCAGTTGTCGTATCGTTTTCCTATCAGCACGATGTCAATCAGCGGAAATCGATGTCTGGAATATTTTGTTAAAGCAAAAGCACTGACATCACGCTAAATAGAATATACTCTCGTAAACCCGCGAATTAGGCCAGACGCGGTACATTGTAAGAGCGGAAAGAATTTCGAAGGACGCATAATAAATCAAAACTTGTTAGTCATGCATGCAATTTAACAAATGGGTCTAATCGACTAACTTGGTAATTCTGTCAATTCTAATTGTACAAAAAAATCTTTCACCTAGAACAGAAACGTATAATTCTCGCCCCTCTTTCTGTTTTCAAGCACCCGGAAATAAATGCAAGACAGGTATAAAACGTCCCGATACATATTTCTTCCTCACGCTATTCCATATCTTCTCAAGTTTCTCTCTCCCCCTCGTTGTTCAGCCGCCCCATTTCGGCTCCACAAATACCACAAAAATCACCGCCGTCGGGTCAATTGACTAAATTAGAGAAATCGTTGAGCACCGTAACCGCGTTTCACGCCTCATGTCCCGACAAATAAGCACCGCGTGTCATTGTGCCCGTCTGATCACGAATCGCTGTAATTTCTGTGCGTGGCGATCTCAATTTCTACCAAAAGTATTCCACGTGTTAGTCAACGCGCTTCAAACGAAATAGTACGCACCCCTGTACTGTCCTGCGCGATCGTCGCGATGCTGGCTGCGGTAAAAGTCATTAAACGTAACTTTTTATGATCCTCCACGCGCTCCATTTTTTGGCGGCATCAAAAGAAAGGTCATTAAGCGACAGCCAACTTTGAACTGGGTTGCCGGTTGAGAAAAAACTTCTCGTGCACGCGTTTTTCGCCTAACACTCGTTTGCTTGGTTTAATGGCTTGTGAACGTTGTTGCTCCGAACATGATCGTTAGTGCCGTATAATGACACGATGTATAAATTTAGGTGACACGCGAGACGATTGTGAATTATTATTTAATTCCCTCGGTTATTATGATTACGGAGATAATACAGGATATGAAGTACGATACGAAGAAAGGGTGACAATTGAAAGCGTAGAAAAGACTGTGCTTTTTAAACTTTACTAACAATTAGTTATGCAGAGTAAATGAAGTATTATTAAATTCTGCAGGATAGGAATGAATTCTTCCTTGAGCCAACGGGTTCATCGTCCTGAGAAAAGAAAGTCTTGCAGAGATCTTAACAACATTCCAATTCTAAAGGAACGTAGTTGTTACCTATAGAATAATAACAGCAGAGCGATGCAAATCAAAGTAATCATTATGAATTGAAAATAACTTTTCCATCTCCTATTATTCGAATCCGCGGGTAATTAAAGGGGCTTGTCATTGCTTATCGTTAAAGGTACAGGAATATGCATGAGTTCGTTGCATACAACGGAGTCGGATGAACGCGATATTATGAATGCTCCGGCACGACAATTGCCCCAGATCTTGCACACACTCTTAACAAATGAAACGTTTAACATTGGTAGACGTTTTGAATGAAACCAAGATTTCCGTCGTTTCCCCGTAAAGCCACCACCACAAAAATTATACAATTCACCTCACGGATAAGTTGGTCATGTGTACTCACAGATAGATCAACTATCGATTCACCGGGGAATGAAGGTGTGAAAAATACAGAAACCGATTAACCCGATCAAGACTCGCGGAATTGTGAAATTAGAGTGGGAAAAATGGTTCTCGCCCGAAGCTGATGCCGGTGTACGTCTTAATGAATAGTACTCGTAGCCTTGTTGAACGACGACGACGATGTTGGTCGTCGGGAATAAATTACAGGTCCTCTAGCCGTGGAAGCGGACCCTTTAACGCGCTCGCGCGCCCCTACTTTAATTTATGCATTTCTTGACCCGCACCGACGGACCTGCTTTCCTACCTGTTGGTCCCTGGCCGGTCTACCACCTGTTCGAAAGGCATCCTCCCTACAGCCGCAGAAACGAAACTCGAGGGAGCAGAGATAATAAAAATACGCGGCGCACATTTACATTTCTCGAGGAGCAGCTGGCTCGATTCTAAATAGATAGTTGCTATCTTCGAACGCCAGGTTCGGAAGACGCCCTCGAATTTAACGCCGTTTAACGAACCGAACGACTATTAATTTAATGGTGCGACGGAACGGTAACAGGAAGATGGGTAATTTTTTGTAGGGCGAGGAGGCGCCAGGAATTTCTACGCCGGAGGACAGATGTTCCCCCGGCGCGGTTTATCCCTTAAACGCACCGCCGCATCGATATAATCAGAAAGGTGTACGATCGCGACGATCACCTGGGGCGATTTTATAACGGAGCCTGCTGATCGAATGTTAACAAGGATACAGGGTGGCGAGCTATGTGTGATGAAATTTTCATAGAACGATCAACAGGCTGAGGAAACCGAAGGAAGCCGCCGCAGCCTGGAAATTCTGTTCTGCTCGTCCATCTCGTCCAGGGCTCTTGCGAACAGCGTGAAGATGTTTCTAGCGGTTGCCAGACAATTATGCAAATCAGACGGGGATGGAAACTCGACGCCGGGAGCCTCGCGCGAAATTGGAAGCGTGATAGGGGTTGACCAGTGGATGTTGAGTCGAAAGGAGTGGATAGAGCACAGCAAAGGAAGGGATTTATCCATCGGGCGGAGACGCGGGCAAAAGAAATCGAATAGCTTACTGATAGCTACTACCGTTGTTCGGCTCGTATTTCCAAGAGGGGTTGTTGGCGCCTGATCGGTCATCGGGCGCGTTTCGAAACGATTTTACCACGCGGTATCGTGGATCTCGATAAAATATTGCTTTACGCGGAGATCGAGGCGATACGATCGGAAGGAAAATGTTCTGTAAACCGTGGGGGAGAAGTAAGGTAAAGTGGGAAAGAAAGCGAAGGCGCGGAGAGAGGCGGAAAACGGGTGGGAAAAAGCCCCGTGCAATTGCAATCCGGACAAATATCCGGAGTCGAGACGAACGGCGAACGGACAAAGAGAAAAGAGTGCTGCCTACTGCAACCAGCAGCAGAGAAATTGTTCGGGCTACTGCGAAACGGAACACTCTCCTCGTGCATGTACAAGGTGTCTCGCTTAAAGGGGGCCACCTGTACACGTTTCTATATGATCTTGAAAAAAAGAGACAAAGAAAGAACTACCTGACAAGGGTACTCCATTATTGAAATCATTCAAATCGTACCACGAACACATTCTTAATGTCATGAAAATCAGGAGAAGTATTCACGCGGCCTCTCTCAGCTCAGACACCCTGTATATACGGCGTCGATAAACCGCGCCTGCGTAGCTCAAACGCACAGAGAGCGGAGCTCAACCCCCGTGAAAGGCTCTGTACGATGCAAGCACAGGGCGAGCTCCCTGTGCACAGGCAAATACACCTTCTTGTTCTGCGTTCCGCCGCGCAAGGGTGTGAATTAAAGATATTAAAGATACCCGGAGAGAGGTTTCCGCTTCACCCCCCTTTGGAGCGGGTCACACCCTCTGCTTTTCATACCGCGGTGCACGATATCATTTTTATTGTCGATGCGCGAGTGCCTCTTCCAGTGCCAGCCTTTCTCCCTCTCCCTTTCAATCTCTCTCATTTCTCTTCCACTTTCCACGCCTTTTTCCCTTTTCTAATGAATATTAATCACGAATCCTATCATTCCAACGAAACGTGTTCCTTCTTTTTGTTTTTAGGAGGAAACCGAATATTTCCTACGCCCGTCCTGTTGCTTTTAGAGACCGAAAAACGTAACACGCACCATCGTGGTGAGCTCGTTTGCATGGTAAAGCGATCGCGACGCGTCTTTCGCATCGTAATCCTCACCGCGTGTCGTCGTACGCGTGTTCAAGACGGAATCGATAGCACCGTAGCCGGCTTCCCACTGAAAAACCCCTTCTTTCGCGGGTTTCGTGATTTTCAACCCTTTATCAGCGTGGCGCGGCCAAGGCTGGAATTATGTTGTTGAATTATTTAGCGGCGGCCAAGATCGCGAGAGCCAAGCGAAAACGAAAAAAGAACACCCGCTGCAACCGCGATGCATGTAATTAGCGTGCCACGTGTATCCGCAAGCTCGGGAGGAGATTAATTGATACTACATTAACGGCACTAATTCACCGTTATTACATCCAGCAGATTTCTCTTTTGCTTCTCAAGAACAGAACATGAATTTGATTAGAAGTTTGGAATGCTTTACGCATCTTCCTGTTATTTTTTCCCTGTACTGTTTGTGGGGTGGGAGAAAGGGTTTAACGTCCTAAGATTTTACACCATATGATTTACTTTACGAGGCGAATGTTAATTACTCGGCAATTTTTTCTTTCTCCTCCGTTCTCGATAAGTCGCCCTTTTTTATCGGTGATGAAATATAGGAAACGTTCACGCGCGAGACAGCTGTGATTTGCAGCTGAGAATGGAAGCATTTGTACGGGGCGCAAAAATTAGAATGAGAAGGGCTAGGAAAAGAACGGGGATTACTTTGGCAAATATTAAGCTGCCGCTCTTTCGAGGTCCTCGTCGTAATCGATGAGCATAAATTATCAAATGTGTGTCATCAAATCTGGCGATATTAAAGCTTCTTTGAACAGCCAGGTAAAAGTTCCAGAGAGTCGAACAGGGCAGACAGTCTTGCTGCTTTCGCGACTCGGAAGTGTAACAACCAACTTTCTCCCTCGGTTTCCTCCCCCTTCGATGCACACTTAGTTTCCTGTCTTTCGAGAACTTCCTGCCTCTCCCTTTCGGCACCATCTCCTTTTTTACCTGTTTCCATACGAAACGAGGGAACAGCACCCTCATCTGTGTCAGTCAGGATACAGTGGATCCAATTACAGGTGTATTTGTGGCTGCTGTCCGATCGAGTTGCGGTTTAGGGAAACCGGAGATTAAACGCGTCGTTTCTTCCTCTTTTAATACGAAATGCAACGAAACATCGTAGATGCGCGATTGTTGTATATCGCCGATTGTTATCGATTAATTACGTACTATCTTTCTCAATTATCGCGGTACCTATCAGCGTTGATGACTTGTTGTTACGTTTAACGACATCCATGAAAACTGCAAAACGAGCAACTTCTATATTCTCTTATCTGTCTCGAAGCGATGCGTCTTAATCTTTTTACGGGGCAAAGCTGAAACACCCCGGGCTTGCTTCTGCTGCCACGTTAAACGCGAATTTATAGCTTAAACCGCGGATACAAAATACGTTGGTTACAAGAAATTGGTAGATTTTAATGAGAATCTCAGTCTGGTTGAAATTTGGTAACAGTGATAATTTATCACTGTCGTATACCGTTTGGATATTCTATTACCGTTATAGGTGGATTCAGAGTATTTGTAAATTAATCGTAAATTAATAGGGTTCGATTACCATCGGCTATTATCCCTGGCCTAACATTATTGGTTTCAAGTCTAGCGTTATCATTACACAAACGGAACGCACACTATGTTTCATTATTCCGCGTTGAAAGAAATTATCGTTCATACGAATGCATTATGCAAGTACATTTGATTGCATTATCTCTGCATTGAATAATTGACAGTGGCGTAATCGGCCTTCGTTGTTGCCAACCCTTCGATCGACCGACACCCGACTCCGATAAAAAGAGTGAATCATTAATGAATATACATCCATAAGTAACAAAGGAATAAGTTGCCCTCGCATCAAAAGAACCGAAAAATTGCCCAATGATTAATTTATAAGACCGCAAAGATGGACGTTCGCCAGCGGCACGGGAGCGTTTTATTAGCCATCGCGGCGTGCATGTTCCCATGGGATTCTTTTCCCAATTCCATTGTTCGATACCACACAATGTTGTGCGGTAAAGTAATCGCATTGTTCCACAGGGTGGAGGAGAATACGCCCCGGGTCCGTCGTTTACGTTGCGCGGGCCTCGGAGTCAATTAATGGTGCAGTTTGCCGGAGACAAAAGAAATCTTTCTCGAGTGGATTTCCTGAGCCGTGACCTACCGCCTCGGGGGGTTGTAAACAAAGCCGGTCGGCAAACAAAGTTGGTAACAAAGGCAAACACGATATCCGCCCCTCAAAGTGTCGTGCATAAAGTTGAAGTGCAAGGTACAAGTTCACCGAGCCACCTCCACCCGTCGTCGCCAAGCTCGTGAAACTTAAATCGTAGAAGAGCGGCCTGCGCGCGAAAAGTGACTGCGAACTACACCCTCGTAACAGTTAGCGTATGTGTAGGTACGTTTTATACGGCAAGTTCGCCGATAAATCTTCCCTTATCGTGCTCGTATAACTATCCCTCGTGCCTGTGTGCGTGCCTCCGCGTGACGTACACGTGTGCCCATGAATGGGCGAAAACAGCGAAATCTGTTACACCGCGAACTCTCACCCACAACACCGACGAGGAAATAATTTCAATTACGAAGTCGCTCATCGTTCTGTCCCTCTCGATAAAGGCCCCCGCAGCGGCTGAACAACAGGTAGCGTGGTGGTATCGGCCAATTCCGTTTGTTTTTTCTTTTGCACTCTGTGCGCACGTGCTTTTACCTACACCCAGCCGATAGTTATTTCGAGAATCCGGTATTTGTACGCGTGCTAACGATGCTCGTGTGGAAAGCAGAGGGATACTTGCACAGCGTGTCCCAGGAAGGGACGGGTTCAGCATCTTTGATCGCTATTATTCTACATTTCTAATGTTCTCCGGATCAGATGGAAGTCAAAAAAGGAAGCTTCAAAGAAGCGACAGGACAGCTGCAAGAGCCACCTCGAAGAAGCGGTTAGGCCCCTATCCATCTTCTATTTCTTCTACATCCGTCTCTTTCCCCCCCCCCCCCTCCACGTTTTCCGTATCTCGTGGCTTTTTCTCGTCGTTTCGAACGGTAGGGAGATGTGTATCTCTGAAAATAGGATTGGTGCGGGACGCATTGTGCGGAGGACAGTGTCTCTCCACCTTCGTTTCACCTACCCTCCCCGCTCATCCTTGTATTTATAGCCCTCCGGCTTTTCCACCGTGCTTCGCGCCCCACGACCGCTTAATTCGACCGCTGCGCTCGCGAGAATACAATCTCTCAGGTCGAGAGAGCGGCGTCAATAGCCACGAGGCGAATGCCTTCCAACGGGGGATGCAACAACGGAGGGACACCAGGTGGACTCCCTTTTGCTACTTACTACGTCCCCTCTACCATCGCTATTTTTTTTCTCCTCTTGTTTTTGGAATGAAGTTGACAAAGGAAAGAATAATCGAGTTTCTGAATGAACATGCGCAAAAGAACACGCGGTACTGCCTTTCCGTTTAATCCTTTATATTCCGTGTGCTTTATTATCGCCTTTCCTTACGTTTCAATGTCTTACGCGTTCTCGTTGCTTCATCAAGACGGTTCAAATTTGAATGCATAGGTTTAAGTATACGAAGTACACTCTAAAATAAAAATCCTGCATGAATTTTAAATTAAAAAAAGAAAGGATAATGTTGAATAAAGTTAGTGTCCCCCCAATTGATCGAGCCGGATGAAGTACCTGGTTGCCTCCCGAAGGAAGCCATGGGTCCAAGCGGTTTCACGTTTTCACCCTTAACACGCCCGCGCCTTTCGATCTAGACCCGCCGTGACACCCGCCCGGTTGAAAGCTGCGAAAATTCCTACGCGGACATAAACTGTTCCGATGCGCTTTCATCTCGACGCCCCATCGGCCCTTTCTCCCCAACGCATTTGTGGCCCATTTTCACAGGCGACGGTTTTTAAAAATGCGGCCGCTCGCGCAGGCATACCTTTTCTCCAGCCAGGAGGAAACTAATCAGGGAGCAACGCGTACGGGCGAATGCGTTCATCCGTGGGCAAGGAACACGGCGGCCAGGTGCGATTTACCGCGAGAGAATTGAAAGTCGATCGACCATTCCTGTTCAGAAAACTATTTAGCTGGCCTGACCCCTCCTGTTAACAAAATTTTCTCACGAGCCACCTCTCTTTCTATAACTCCCCCCCCCCCCCCCCTCCCCTTCATTAGGCTCGTTCTTTTCTATATCGTGAAAGGACGAAAACGATGGGGAGAATAAACGCGAGATTCTGGATAATCATGCTTCAAGTTCGTTTCTTTTAGTACTCTGTAGAGTCGGAGAGCAGCTCTTCCGGAGATCGACTTGAAAGCAATCGCATCGGACGTTGGCATTCGAACCCAGGCTTTAATTACGCGAAATCTCGGGATTTGTTTAATGGAAGAACGGTTTTTAATTGGAGTCGACGCGATCGGGGAATGGATTGTAGATTGGTCGAATTATTCGATTTCTGTTGTGCGAGATGAATATTTTTTACGTTAAGAACGTAGCGCTGTTTTCTGATCTTGCTTTACAAAGCGGAATTCTTCTTGAGTATATTTAACTTTATAAAAAATTCACCCGAACCTGTCTGGTATATGAAATGATTCTCCAGCCCTTTTAAAAATAGTCGACATTTTGATATTTTTATTAATGCATCGAGCACCTGCACCAGCTTTCCACCTTTAATTGTTCGATACTCGTTATTGTCGTATTGCGATGAATTTGACGCGACTCCAAATCATATATAATTTCAATTATTAAATTCCTCCAAATGCAAACTGGAATACCATATTATCCAGCGTGATAGAATTGAAATATCGTCGAGAGCGTGACAAAATTGTTTTACTCTTCCGATATATTTCTCCTATTGGAAAAATTTTGAGGATACAAAAATGATTGAACGGAGAAATGCAAACACAGTGGAATTACAATGTTGGACGATGAAGATCGGTCGGAAAGCGAATTCGTCGCGATATTAAACGCGATTCGCGAGACCGGGGCAATCTGCTTCGCGAAGTGCACACATCGAGCATTATTAATCAGACATTTGAATGGCGAGGAGCAGGGCGAGTGTTTGTCGACGAGGAGCGCGAGTGGACGTGCGTATGATTTATGAACTTGTGCTGATACTACTTAAGGGTAGCCGTCGTCGCAGCTTGATGCGAAGGGCCTTAATATTTCACCGATTTCTCCCCCTCAACGACCAACTGCACCGAGAAAAATTTAATACCATAACGAGATGGCCGAGAGATAAAGAACGAACAAGGGGGGTTGGGAAAGATATAAACAGGCATTCCGCTGCGTACTTAATACCTGCACAGCGATAAAAGCCGATGTTAATAATCGGCGGAAATATTTTCGGCCGGCTTTCCATCGGTTGGAAAAAAATCGTAATATCCCCGGAACGGGGTAAGGGTGCATTTCATTAACCAGACACCGCGTGAGCCAGGGGGTTACTGGGATTAGAAGTATCTTCCCACACCCCCTGAAACCATCTACCAAAGCCTCCCCCTCCCTCTCTCTTGATATCAAGAAATTAATTATGAAGTTCGAGCTGCTGGCGCCGGATACACGTTTTCTGGCAATGGATGCGATTTAATATACTTAACGGTTCACTCGATTCGTTGATTACGTTATATTCGCGGGTATGGATAAACCGTTCGACCGTTTTCGCGAAATATCATTCAAGCGATTATTCGGCTTTGGGAGTACATACGTATATTCAAGGACTCGCATGATCTTTATTGCTGGATAAAATATTAATGCATGCGCCGGCGTTCGAATAATCGGAGTATTGGTAAATCGAATTTGTCGTCGGCTGTACGCTATAGGGACCAAATGTTCTACTTGTAGATTCAAGTGTACAGAGGTGAATTTTATGAGGTATTTTAAGAACGTGTGCTATATGTGGCGCAATTATTATCCCTTAACGGCTTAATGCACCTGAGAGATAATTATGCTATTACCAGCTTGCATGTTATGTACTATGTGGTCGATTTAATACACACTGTGCACAGTATGTTCGTTAAGTGAACTGGAATACAATAAATTTCCAAGTGAAAAAGGATCTACACTTCGATGTACGTAATTAGCAGCAAAATACTGCTGGAGCATTAACTACAATTGCCCCTAATTGGATGTGACGCACACACAGGTGCCAGCATCGCGATTCGGCAAAGGGGTAGAGAATTCTTTCGTCGGGCGTACAGCTGACTCGCCCGCTGGAGGCGGACACGTCCCTGACTCATTGTCAGCGTGCAAAAAAAGGGTAGTGAGGATGTACTTACACCGACAGACGTGGAGTTTCGGTACGCCTCGCCGAAGCTGTGCACATCGACCTGCGGTCCAGCGTCGAATTCGCACACACGTCCCCCGGGGGTTGCGATTCCGGGCCCCGGTGGTGCGACTTGTCCGATGGTCGAGCGAGCCTCGATCAGCTACACGCACCTTTCATCCGAGACGCACGTACAAAATCACGATGCTAAACCGGATTTCCTCGAATCACTGGCCAGCCACGTGACTAGCCATGGGCAAGCACTTGAAATTTGCGCGAGACACGCTCGTGCACCACACCACGGGCCACCGGAAGCCAGCCGTCTAGCATGGGCTGTGATTTTGCAGTGGCATGACGATCTCGTTTGTCAGACGAACAGCAGAAAAAGCGTTAAGCACGTACTTTATCGCGGCGAGAGAAACTAACAACAAAAGGCACGGGTGAAAACAGAGTGGATGGCTGGGAACGGGACGGGTACATACATGGGAACGGAGAGACAGAAACACACAGAGACAGGAGGAGAGATAGAAAGAGAGAGAGAGAGAAAGAGAGAGAGAAAGAGGAGAGAGAACGAAAGAGCACGGCTTCTCCCTGAGATTTCGAGCTGCACTGCAAACGGGACCCAGTCAGTCCTCACTGAATCGGAGTTTGCCCACGTACTCGCGGCTGAGACTTTGGGATCTGCGCAGTTGCTCGCTCGCCACCACCATTGCCACCACCATTTCCACCACCACCGTCGCCGGTACCAAGCCTTCATGGTGCCTCTCGGCACCCGACAACCCTAACTTCGAGCCTAGGCAGCGCCCTAAAATCCGGCTAACGACAGCTCCAAGCAAGGCGTGAACGCGAGATTATTCTTACAGGACGAGAATGCTTCCAACAAACTTATCTAGCGGCGGATTAAATTTATATGGATGCAAGAGGTTGCGAGATGCATCTCGCTGTTGCGCCGCGCCTAGTCGTACCACGCGAGATGAACTCGGTAATTACAAACTCAAAATTCAATGATTGAATTTAAATGACAACTGCTTATGGGCATATTCATTTTTCCCAGAGTTTGCAACTTTATGTCATTGTGCGCGTTTATTGCATGCACCTAATTTCATTTTCTTGCAATAATGCCATCATGCTGGGCACGGCACAAAGGCTGCTATTTGCGTGGAATTAGCAACATGTTCGCGGCCACGGCCGGCCGTCGGCGATGTTAAGAATGTTTCGAGCGCACTTTGGAGGGTACTTTATCTCATACACATCCGTACACCGTGTTCGGTGGTGGTTTCTGGCTTCCGTTGGAGGAACAATGCCCCTAATGACCGGTGGTTAAGCAGAACATTCGGTTGTTCCTTATCAAAAACTATGATAATCCCGAAAATAACTTTCGAGGGTAAGCACCTCTTTCTAGCGAGGATTATTTGCGTAATTCCATTACAGAACACGGCACCCTGAAACTTTAATTTTCTATTTCCTGGTCGCAATAGACAGAGGAGACAAAGCTAGTGTACTCACTTAAAGTAGCCCAAGTTCCTTTAGAATAAAAGAAAGCATTCCGTCGTTAATGAATTTCAAAGGATAAAGAATCGGCTGTCGTGGCGAAAGAATCTTGCTCGAGGTGACTTCCTAAAGTTCGTTGCTCCGTACACGTTGTCGCCGCACAGTCCGCGTAACGTTGGACGTTTGCCAAAGTCATCCTCGCATAATTTCTGGGGAACATGAGCGCCAAAAAGTACGCGGGACTCGCGACTATGATTCCGCCGTAAATCTATAAGCAAAAGAATAATCGCCGAAAGTTCTTGCAGCAGTAAAACCATAACGTGACTCGGTTTAATTAAATTTGATACACTCGCGCGATACCAGCTATCGTTTGAATTCACCGTGACGTACATAGAAAAGTTAGACGTATTCATTCACCTCCGGTTTTCCGTAGCTGATCATGCGATAATACGAAATCATACGTTTAGCTAATTACCCCCAGCGATAGGGATCAGACGCATATATTATGAAAGGAAATGATAAACGGTAGTTTCATCATCTAGCTTTGATACGTGAATCCGATGTTAAACCGATATATTTTCCTCTCTTTACGATGAACATAATTCGAAACAAATCATTAACCATCCCTTACATTATTAAAATAGGGGTGTAAATGCAAAGCCGATAAGTAACACGTCCGCGCCATCTGCTGCTTCAAGTGCTAAACGAATTTGATTATACGTCGATAACGTTATCGTATCTCATATTTTTTGCCTTGATTTAAATAAATTAAAAAATGTATTTGCGTGTTCAATATGTATTAGAAGGAAAGTATAAGCAAAAGTATGACTTTCCTTATTGAGTGAAACGATGATGCGACCAGTTTAAAACTGTCACTTACATCATTGCGTGACGTTTTTAATCCGCTAGTGTAAATACGTCTGACGACTTCGTTCGAAGTTATATTTAAATCTACTTCAACGGTGACACCGAGCTGAAAACCATAGCACGGTTGCTTCAAGAGGGAAATTAATCTCGGCCTATAATTCAAAGCCATGTTATCGAGAAACCTAATGTCTATCGCAAAGTTAATCGATGACCTCTCTTTCTGTCGTTTGCCGCGGAGATGCGAGTGGGGTTGGCAGGTCGTTGTTCCTATATAGTCAAGATCATGAGAACCCTATTCCCGATATTTCGCAATGCTGGCGTAACGCCTGACCTCCGCTTCCAATGCTGCCGAATGCAGTTCTTCAGAATTCGACGTGCCGTACTCATCACTCAATCACGCATTGACTACGCGAACAAACGCTTCCAAACGTACGAATGACACGTACCATATTCAAGCCATATCGATTGATTTCCCATTGTCCTCTATCGGCCATATCCAATATGCGTGCACCTTTGTTATATGAGAATTGAGGCAAAGAGGTACTACATTAGCGCAATTAGGATATACATTGTGTTGCTCTTCAATCGAAGAGGAATGTAGATTTTTTTACCCCTGTTTATCTATCATTCGAACGACACAAGTATCTAGTTGAAGCATCCCATTCAGTAGTTATATGCGCTTATTAGAAACGGCGAAAACTCCGATCGAGTAGAGTCGAATGATCTTTCATTTGAATTAGTCAACACTTGTAACCTTGACCCTTAAATAATTATTGCGAAACACAAGAAAAAGACATGAAGAAATGCTGAATTAATTTTTGGAGGGAATACTTGCGGAAGTGCTTGAATCTGTTAGTCCAAAACATTGAGATTTGCTTTCCTATTAGTACAACTGCAAGTACCAAAATTTACTGTAGTTTTAAAATGAATGTTGCATCGGTGTAACACTGGAGAATCAAAGAGCTAATTAGAATCTACTATAATTGCAATTTAGAATCGTGCTATTACAGAACAATCGATTTAAAATAAATCATAATATATTCCTATAATACGTGAAATCTGCCTAGCGATGGCTATTTACCGGAAGTCGGGTTATAGTTTTTGCAAGGAAAATAGAAAACTGTGGTCGTTAACGTGAGTAAGTAATTGATATTAGGTATAGCTAAAATCTGTACAAATTCGCGATCGTAGACAAGGGCAAGGTAAACGATCGCGGCGCACGTCATTCACACTTCGGCCGTCGCACCGTGCGAACGTGTCACAACACGCACGCATTCTTCCGACGGGACGCTAAGTATCTATTCTTCGGTTTCACACTATCACCGTGTACGTTCGTTTACTTGTTTTGTTTTAAATAACTAATACGCGATTAATTAACAATCGTTTTAGCATTGTGCAAGTTGATTAAATAGCTTTGCGAGATATTTTAATCGAGGGTGATCGCGCCACTTCTTTCAGTACCACCGATTAGGTTAGATTCGATTGGAGGTAATCAAATCGACGCGAGAGTAATTGACAAATTCTCTCAGTTTTATTGTGTTCTATTAGTCAAGCATTTCGGTTTGGCAACAATTAAAGAACACGTACGTTCTATTAGAAGCATTCGATTAGCCGACGGCCGTCGCTAAATGGTTTCGCCAACAGCCGTCGCTAAATCTCTTTACTAAAAAAACAATCGTAACTATTAATTCAAGACATGGATAGAGGCGAAAAGGGGCAGGGGGCGCTTTTTCGAAATCCAAATCGCGATCAGTGCTACTTCCAATTAGGTTGTCGTAGCGTGTAAATGTGTCTTAACAAACGGTGCATAATGGACTCTTCCGACGGGACGCTACCTAAGTATCAATCCTCCGGCTTCACTTTATCACCATGTACGTACGTTTACTTGTTCCAATTTAGTAGTACGCGATTAATTAGCAATTGTTTTAATATCGTGGGAATAGATTAAATAGTTTTGCGGCAATTAAAGAATAGGTGCATTCTATTGGAAGATCATTCGATCAACAACCCGACGCCGTCGCTAAATAATGGTTTCGTCCACGACCGTCGCTAAATGATTTCGTCCGCGGCCGTCGCTAAATGGTTTCGCCCGCGGCCGTCGCTAAAATTTTTACGCGATCGGCCGTCGCTAAATGTCTTTATTATTAACAAAACAGTTGTAACTATTAATCCAAGATATCGATAGATGACATAATGGGAGGGGGGTGGGGCGCTTTTCCGAAATCCGAATCGCGATCAGCGCCATTTCCAATTGGGTTGTCGTAGCGCGCGAACGTGTCTTGACAAGTGGCGCATAATCAACTCCTCCGACGGGACGCTACCTAATAAGTACCAATTTTCCGTCTTCGCTCTATCACCGTGTACGTTCGTTTACTTTTGTTTTAATTAACTAATACGCTATTAATTAGCAGTCGTTTTAGTATCGTGCGAGTTGAATAAATAGCTCTGCGAGATTACTTTAATCGAAGGTGATCGCGCCATTTCTTTCGGTAGCACCGATTAGGTTAGATTCGATCGGAGCTAATCACATCAACGCGAGAGTAATTAACAAATTCTCTCCGTTTTATTGCATTTTATTAGTTAAGCATTTCGGTTTGGCAACAATTAGAGAACGCGTACGTTTTATTAGAAGCATTCGATTAGCCGACGGCCGTCGCTAAAATTTTTACGCGATCGGTCGTCGCTAAATGCCTTTATTAACAAAACAGTTGTAACTATTAATTCAAGATATCGATAGTCGACACAGCGGGAGGGAGGGGGGAGGGCGCTTTTCCGAAATCCGAATCGCGATCGCTGCCATTTGCAATTGGGTCGTCGTATCGTTCGAACGTGTCTTGAGAAATGAGTGCATAATGGGCTCTTCCGACGGGACGCTACCTAGGCACGAATTCTCCGGCATCACTTTATCACCGTGTACGTACGTTTATTTGTTTCAATTGACTAGTACGCGATTAATTAGTAACTGTTTTAACATCGCGGGACTGGATTAAATAGTTTTGCGACAATAAAGGAATACGTGGATTTTATCGGAAGATCATTCGATTAAGAATACGACGGCCATTGCTAAATGGTTTCGCCCGTGGCCGTCGCTAAAATTTTTACGCGATCGACCGTCGCTACATCTCTTTGTTAACAAAACAGTCGTAATTATTCTATGAGAAGTTACTGTTAGTCAAGGATATCGGTATAGGGCGCGAGGAAAGTTTTTGTCGAAACTGAATTACGAACACCTCCAAGGCCAAGGTGAACGAGCGGGGCGCGGTGGCATTAACACTTGGGTCGTTGTAGCGTACGGACATGTCAACAAGCGGTGCGTACCGACGCGTCACGGCGTATTCATTCTTCCGGCTTCACTTTATCACCATGTACGTTCGTTTACTTGTTTTAATTATCTAATGCGGGATTCATTAGCACTCGTTTATTCGTGATTCTTTTGTTGGTGGCTTGTATGTTCGATCGAGGGCGAACGCGTATCTTCTTTGGGTAGCGATTACAAGTGTTAGATTTAGTAGTGATACGCGATACTAGAGTCAGTGAGTGCGTCGACTACAAGCTGTGATCAGGACGATCATCGGGCAATGCGGCACCATCCCACAACGTAAGTATCTTCATAGTTTATTAATACTTTTGTTTTGATGGTCTTGAATTTTTATTATCAGGCTTCAATTGCGATAATGAGTTACAAATGAGGTTTCTTTTAATATGTTACAGCAGCGTCCCTGATGACTTCCCACAGCATCCCTGGTGGCTTTCCGGAGCATCCCCGATGACTTCCCACAGCGTCCCTGGTGGCTTTCCGGAGCATCCCTGACGAGATCCTGCAGCATCATCGCATGGGTAGAGTGAGTACCCCAGGATTGGGCACTTTAAGTTCCTCCGGTCACTCAATCATGCCGCAGGACGAAAGGTCCGAAACGGCACGGGTGACTGGTTGTATTACGTAGAATTTTTTGCCAAGCACAGTGACCGTGGGTATATGCAAATATACTCATGAGTAGTAACATTTCATTGTTTTATATTAGATGAGGCTAGGTCTTCTTGTACTACGCGATTTTTCATATTTCAGTAATATGAAATTCGGGATTTAGTATAAAAGAATATCTATTCCTGACAATTAACAGGAATCCCTTTCAATTGAAAAATATATTTTCACTATTCGAGTATTTGCTCGAATAAGTATGAAATAATTAGTTAAATGCATAGTGACGTTGAATATTAAATGAAATGAAAATGATATGAATATTGAAGTTAGTTTTTAGTGCTGAAGTCGGATATCCTCCGACTTCGTTCATAATTGTAACTATTGCACAATGACAACATCTACGCATATTATTATTGCTGTGGTAGCGACAATGAGTATATCTTGTCTTCGACTTTTGCCGCGTATCAATTTGTTCTCTACGTATCGGAATTATCGAACAACTGAGTTTATTCGATATCCATACCAGAATCTTTAGCGTATAAAGACATCGGTATCTCGTTTCCTCTTGCGATGCATACATCGAACAACATGTACAAGAAGACAATTCGCGACGGGTAGTTTTCGAAGTCAAGGCAGCAATCTTAATACCAAACTGGCGTTTTAGACGAAATGCCTTGATGACGGGGACGCCCGAGGATGTTTTAATTAACTTGTTCAGTTTATTCGAGTCATTCTCTTGTTCAGAATTATTGCATAGTAAATTAACGTAGAGTTACTTGAATATCCTTTTACAATAGAGTCATTGATTTGCTTTTTCAATAAATTAGAGTCGTTCAGTGAACTTTCTGATAAGGTAGAGTCATTAAACTTTCATTTCAAATAAAGTAAAGTCATATTGATGAAATGCTTAGCCCGTTAGAAAATGTATATGTATTAATCACTTTTTTAGATGAGGATTTTCAGGTTTAACCCCTTCCGTGTTCACTGCCTCGATCCCTTTCACGTGCCCAGGTGCTACTTGATTGGGAAAAAGGCGGTGGGCATGATGACCCTAATTTTTAAGCTAATCATGTGTTTTTGGCGGCTGGCAATGCATTGGTGTATCGTGCACGACGTACATTCCGCATTGTGTGTGTGGTTAGGCTGTGGATTTGCGTCGTTTCGTTTGAAATAGTAATTAGTAGCTTCACTGTTCAATTCAATCACGAATGTACCGCATTCGTATTCTTTAAGCATCCAATTGTTGCACAAATTGTGCCATTCCTTACAAATATTTGCCCTTTCCTTAGGAATAAATTGCTGTTCATTATAAATATACTGTCAATATCTCGAGTAGTTTATTAACTTTTTAAAACGTCGATCTGCCTTTTATCGCGAGAACGCAAAGATCCCAGGCATTGTCAGTCGATTTCAGTAAAATGGTACGTACCTTAGAGTGTGTTTGATGTATGCTCGCGCTCGGGTGTCGGAGGCGTCCCGGGACGTCCTCCCTAGTGTAGGCCCTTGCACCCGGGCGTTTGTGTGAGAACCGTGGAGCGTATGCTTTTTTTTGGTGTGTGTGCTTTGCCATTTTTAAATATAGGGTGAGGTAGGATAGGTAACTTACCGTCTGGTGTGTGTGTTAAATATAAGTAGGTAGGGCCGGGCAGGTTGACACATTCTCTGATCGGGTAGGCCCACTTTTTCGCGTGTTCAACCTGTTTCAGGAAATCTGAGATTGAAAAGTCAAGTGCTTAGCTGGGCGCGAGCGAAGAATGCGTTCGCCTCTGGCTTTGCTCGTTGACTTTTCGAACTCCACCCGCGGTCGCGGTCGCGTATTAGGCCCCGAAACGAACTCGCATTCAGGCTCGAGACTGCTCGTGTGCACGAAGAACGATTCTTGAATTTAATCGTTAATTTTGCTATTTTCTGCAATGGCATTTTTTACGATTATACTCGGTCGTGATTCGTCCACGGGTGTTCCATCTAGATCCGCGTTTTCACATTTTTATTTCACCTTTGTATGTTTTTCCTTGGTTTCCGAATAGAGTCTCGAGCTTAGACTAAGTTTCAGCGGGCATCGCGCCCGAAGAAAAGAAGAGGCCACGGGCCGAAGAGGCCCGGCAAACTGCCGCTCAAGAGGGCAACTACTAATGGCTCTGCATTCTCAAAACGAATGGAGAGTCATTCTCTGTTACTACTTTGTCACTGTGCTTGATTTGGCTGCATGTAATAGTATTTTCAGCTTGGCCCGTTGTGGCCCAACGATCCCTGGGCAAAAATCGCGTTTTTATTAGAGTCGCGCAAAATTTGAGAACGGGTTGAATTAGAGTTGCGAGAGATGAAACTCGGATTTTTTCATGGAAGCAAAACAGAATAAATGCAGTGAAACGCGATTACTTTCAGTTCTGAGTTTTTGATTAAACAGAGTTTGCATTAAATTATTATAGCTTGCACAATGTTATCCGATTACTAAGAAATAAACTATGAGAACCAAATTGCTTCTCGTTTCTTTTCTTGGTATCGCTATGATTAGATTGATGCCAGATTCATTTTATAATTGAAATACCTACTAAATACAGTCGTAGCTTCAAGTTTGATAAAACATTGATAATGCTGATGCTAATAAAGGTAGTGAAAGAAAGTATCACCTTGGCCAAAATCCAATTACTGATTTGTCATATTATTATTAATAGACTGTGGATTTTTGTGCAGATTCGAATTTTTGTTAATATAGTAAAAAAAGCAGAGCTTTGGTAGGGAATTATTTCACCTACCAGGTATTATAAAACGCTATATAATTTGAATAATTTGTACATTTGTTCATATTAAGTGCATCCTGTGGAATTTTGCACCTTTTAATTTTCTATAAATGGATTAAAGTCCGAAGTCTAGTTATTATAGTGTCGATATAAAATGATTGTTCTGTTTTAAATACGATCTTCTTTCAGCTGCAATTTTTTTTTTCTGAGGGTGGGTTGGGGAGACTACTAATCGAATGTATGAGATTGTTGCAGATCCACAGGTGATTCCAATTATTCTAAATAAAATCCCAAGTATTTTAAAGAAATATGAGTAGGTCAAAGGCTCCAAAGTATGATATACCATGGTAATCGAGGAGTATTACTAAAAGATGGATAGAAATTATGGGGCATAATTTGAGCCTCATCAATTTAATGTCTAAGGTTTGAAAACTTACTTTTTATGAAAAGTTATTAACCATTTCGAGTTAGTATCTGTTTCAGAAACTTCAAGATAATCAACTGGTGCGCACTCAAGGAAGAGGATTCATGGTAATTACGTACATATGTATAGTACACCCCCTTCTCACCGTGCCCACCGCCCCTGTTTTCCATTTTATTAAAAAGATCATTTAGGTAGGCCCAACTATAAATCGAACAAATGTTTAGCTCATTATGTAGGTAGGATTTATTTGAACGAAAACAATCGATTCTTACATTCTTACATTCTCTTTAGTTAGGCAGGCATTGGAACATTTTTATATACTGTACATAGGTAGGATTTAACAATTCTTTTTTCGCGTGAGTTTCAGTCTGTTTCAAGAAACGATGAGACAAGGCTGGATCATCAGAAGGGTAATCAGGTACACGTATGTGTATGGGAAAGTATCTGTTAGATTTTTATATAGGCAGGTAATTTAGATCTAAGTCTTAAACTGCGTAGCTTAAGCAGGTCGCATTTAGTATTAAGTTAGATTTCTAATTAGGGAGGAAATTATTAATAGCTATAAGTTAACTTTAAGATAAGGATGCGTAGCTTTTAAGTTCTAATATTAAGTAGAACACATGTTTTTAGTCTAAGATATTAGTTTGTAAGACATCAGCAGTGTTAGCCACTGCAGTGCCCGAGTAGGCACGTTAGCGTTAAGATTGGTTAAGCGTATAGTAATTAAGCGCGTTTGCTTAGCTATCAAGTAGATTTACGCTACGGGACACTCGTGCTTTAAAGTACAGCCAGACATCGTCGTTCGCTTCTTTTTTTTATGCAAATGCAGTGGGTGTAGAAAGTTCAAAACGTTCAGTATAGTAAAGTAGTCCTACTATCTCCTTGTGCAAACTCAAGTCGTTCCGATCGATTATGAAAAACATATTTCGTTTTGAGGAATGTATGAATACTTTTATGAATACTTTTTACACTCATTGTCTGTTAGAATAATGGTGCAGGCGTACTGTAGTGCGATTGTGTCCCCGCGTAAAGTTAAGTTAATTTTTAAGTTAAGGGGTTTTGATTCCTGTATCCGTCTTGCAATCTTTCGATTTTGCTTTGTTTTGAGAATTTTCGAAGGCCTCCGCTTGCTGTCTGGCTTGCAGGGCGTTTAATTAACGAACGCTCTACAAACGTACAACAAAAGGAGCAGGGTTTCTTTGTTGTAAATTATAATAGAGTTTAGTTTTTTTTTAAACGAAGGGTGGGACGTAGATTAAACTGGGCAATCAATTATTCGCTATACAATTATTATTCGAGTCTTTATACTATTTGACAAAGTGGACAAGATGAGCTTAATTATTATATAGCGAATAATTGAGCTGATTGGCTGCGCGTTACATGTATCCGACATGTGACGATTGAATGGGAACAGCTTTTAGTCTATAATGGAATTTTGTAGCAGTATAATCAGTTTTACAAGTCGTTAATTAGTATAACAATAATCTTTTACTAGTTAAAATCTGTCCAAATAAGCCCGCATTCTGTTTTGTTGGGGAATCTGTCAAATACAGTGGTATTATATTATTACCTATTGCGTAATATTAATAATATAATGTAATAAGGCAAATTGTAAAGGAAATTATTTTAGTTTCCTCGCTACACGGACGAGGTACTTTCCATAATTCAGTTTCCGTTCTTTATTTTAACCGCAATATATTCAAGAGGGCGTAGGAAAACTGCGAATTTTTCTGGCACATGACTCCCATAAGGCTGTTTTCTTCTTTAGCCGTATCTCGTCGGTGACATATGTATACATATACAATTGGTATAAATATGCAGAAAAGAGACGCGTGCTCCTTGGCATTCGATGGTTGCGCATCCGTTTTATCGCGTGCGAAGTTCTACTTGATATGACGAATGTTACGCAATCAAAAAAAAAAGGTCGTGGATTAAAAATATCGGCTCAGTTAGTTATTTAACGCTGTTGTTGGGCAGGAGATCGCGGTTGTTTAGTATTTGCTTTGAATAGTATTGCCAGGCAAATGTAAGCGACGAAACGCATGCGCGTGCTGTGTCGCCGGTGTCCACTTTAGTTATTCGCCGGTGTTCGGTGTAAAGAGTGTTGGTTGTGCGAAAAGTGAATGTGAAACAACATTAAAGAAGAAGTGGAATTCAATTATCAAGGTATGCACAAGTTCAACAGGAAACGATTTTTATTTTTGTGTATATGCATGACATGTATTGAAGAAATGGTATTCGGTATATCAAATGGGAAGCAAATAAGACCAATCGATACATTGATTTTTTATGTTTGCCATTGGTGCTATGTGTTGGATAGTGTCTGATAGAATCGCTAAATGTTGTTAATTATTTCATAGTATTTTCAGTTATATTTAGCAAATCTACAATATGTATATACTAATAATGAATAATCAATAGACACGTGGCGCGTTGGTTGCATGACATCAAACCCAACAATAGTCACTCCACTGTTAAATGCAATTCATTGAAGGAACATAACCAATAATGTACTGAATTCAACGGATAAATACGTTTATTGCTACTGAGTATACAAATGAAAAAGGAAACCTGTTAAACAAGTTCATTTTATAATCGAGCAATGTAAGCGTAACAAGTTTTGAAAGCGGTTATTTGAAGCGCGCATGCGTTTGCAGTGTATACAATTTCGAGATTCATGTGTGAGCCCTTTTCTCGTAGTGAGAAGAGTGCATTAATCATAATTGACGACATAATCGACGAAAGTAACGGTAAATCGTGAGGTTGTTGAACGAGTTGAATGTCTGTTAGCATACGGAATAGCGAATTCTCATCAACAGGTAACGTGTCCGTTCTAGTCACGAAAGAGGTTAGAAAGTTCGAGGTCTGATAATGATTTGAGGATTTTCGATGTGCCGCGGGTTTTATCGGCAAATGATGAACCTCTCGTGCGTAGCAAGGGAGAAATGAAATGCATGTTGTTTGTGATCGTGCCTGCAAAAGTAGGTAGAAAAATATAAAACTCTGAGAAGGCTCTCGTTCCGGGACTAATGCGACGTAGAAAGAACGAGAGTGCGCGTCAGTAGGCTTTACCCTGACCTCGGTCAGACAAGTCGTGGTTTAATTTAAACCGGGTCCCTGCAAACTCACGGTTCAATCTATCTTTGTCCGGTGGTACGTTCGAATCCTCGTGACGCTCGCGAAATTAACCTCACTCTTTCGTGGATGGGAAGGAAGGATATATTTTCCGTTTCTCGGTACGTAAAGTATGCTTCTAGTTTGTAATTGAAAGCTTATAGCGACGTTAATAGCGGTGTTTTCGATTGTGATCGACATGTGTATTACTCGCGAAAAACACGTTCCGCTGACTATTAATACACGCGCGATGAATATTTATTCTTCCGGGAAATTGTAATAATCGTAAAGGATTGTCAGTGCGACAATTATCAGAATTTTACCATTTTTAAAAGCACCAGCAGTTAATTTCTCTCATGAATTCTATTACTCATTCCTGGTATACAACCAAACAAGAATGCGAAACTACTTGTATTTAGCAAACAATGTATACTGATTGTAGTCATTTAATTAGTGTATCGCAACTCTTCGTGAATTCAGCAAAAGTGTTCGGCCCACGATTGGAAACACCTGAAGCTATGTTACATAAAGTGTCCCTTAACTTTGCGTGATTATATCTTGTGCAAGAGATTTGTGAACGCGATCACGGGTAGAAAGTCGCCACAAGTGCATACATTTAACACCGCAGTGTTAAGTTCCGTCGGCAAGGATCGGCTCGTAAATAAACCGACAGAAGAAAAGAGAATCCGTCCGACTAACGAAACCACTGGGATTTCCTGTGAGTTAAACTCGGTAGCGTTCCCTCAACCTCCGTGTTTGAAAATCCGAGGCGCGAGAGATAGCGTCCATAAAGGAGAGGACGATATTTGCAGAAAGTATGGGTGTCGCGCCCGAAGTCTGAATGCAAATGACTCAATCCCCCGTACGCACCCTTTTCCCAAAGTTCAGCGTTCGGGGGCGGAAGGTTCCTGACTGCTAGATGAAATTCAAAAAACGAAAGATTCGCGGCGCCAAAGGCGAAGCGACAAGCGGGAAATACAAGGGAGAGAAATCGAAAGGCGAAAATACGCTTGCTCGCGCCGCCACCATCCCTTTCGCTCTTTGGGGGATTATGTATGTAGTAACGGTCCAAGCCGAAGGCAAACTATACGTGCAGAACTAAAGAAGCATTGGAGCGTATAGAACGGCGCGTAGTAGCATTCTGGCGGAAAGCCTTCCTCTCTCTGGGTTTCGTCTGTGAAGTTGACTACTGGCCAGAGGCGTCGCCGCATTTCTTTGTACGTGGCTTCCCTCCTCGTTGGCCAACCCGAAAACACCGTCTCGAATGTTATTCAAGACTGCCATAACGAGCATGATTGTGCTCGGAATTTAATGCGCAGAAATTGCATTCATTTAGGCGCGCGGGTATTTGGTTAGCGGCGCAACTGTAGCGCTTGAACGGCTTCTTTCATTTTATTCTCGTAAAAGAGACCCTATACGCAACTTGATCGCCTATATCCACAATTTTCTCGTATTTCCGCTGCGTTAGCTTTTCCAAGCGATGTTCATTCGAACAACTTGGATTGAAATATTCTGTATAGGTACTTTACCACGCACCATTTTATCCGTAATACTTTACGATCATTTCCCTCTTGATTTTTGTTTGCAATAATCGTTGCCGATATGAGAACAGTGTGCCAATTAAAGCCACGTCACGGGGTAACAACGGATAGCTGCAGTTATACCAATGAATTTGAACGATAACAATAGTCCGGCGGATGAGAACTCTTTCAATGCCATTTTCTCTGTCTGCCGTGGTAAAAGACAAGCATACTTGGTGAACAGAAGAAGAGTCCAGTGAAGAGCGCTTTACGGAAACGATTAACGATTCTAGCTCAACGACCCGTGGCGCCGAGCATTGTTGCTCGAAATTACCGACGACCAATTGCAAACTCCGTTCTTAACTAACAATTGCTCCACTTGCTTTAAACCATCAGTGCCCGCCGGTTATCTCGTTGGCGATACACTACAATGAACATCGTCGTCGTAACTGGTCGACGAAACTCTTGGCGACGTTTTTCCTCTTTTTTTTCATAATCTTTTGAAGCATCTAAGACAGTCACACCTTGCTTCGTTCGTCCGTTTGTTGTTAACGTTTGCAATTGGAGCCTGAATCAAATAAAACGATAAAAATATTCCTACTATTAAACTTCATCATTCTCTTTGTTTGCAGATATTGCGAATTTACAAGAATGTTGAGGCTACTGTTGCTAGTAGCCATTCTTGGGACATCGCTCGCCTACAACGGCGAGTTGGTTGAACAAGAATGCCCCGTGGATTGTCATTGTCATTATTTCCGTGTCAACTGGGTGACGGACTGCTCCGAGAGCAATCTGACCAGCATCCCGTACGACGAGCTAAGCCTGAACGTGTACATGCTGGATATGAACGGGAACAACATCGCCGAGGTCGTTCCATTTCCACAGTCGATCAAGCTAAGGCGTCTACAGATGGCACATAATCGATTAACCGAGCTCAAGCGTGAGTCGTTTGCTGGATTGACTTACCTTCTGGACGCGGACTTTTCGTCGAACGAAATCACTCATGTGGATCCTGAGGCATTCAGGTAAGAGGGCTTCTCAATTTTTCCTGAGATTCGGTATTCGTGAATATTGGACATTATTTGAGCGTGCGCAAACGAGCACCGATACCTTCGTTTACTGTACAAAGAAAGAACAGTGGAGGCAGCGTGACAATGCTTATTTTATATTTTTATGTTGGTTAATATGGCACAAGAATTTTTATACAATTTGCGGGTCACAGCTTTCGAAGGATTATTAAGAAAGCAGCGTTAGTAGTCTGTTTTGTACCCTGCTCATGCAATTTGCTTTTAATCAGTGAATGCTGTTGTAATAATTCCGTGGACAAGTAAGTAGGTTCTCACTATATAAATCTGTAAAAAAGTTGTTAAGTTAATCAATACCTCGTCAAGTCGATGGCATTTCTTTCCGAAGTCCCTCTTTCTGTCCAAAAACAATGCGCCACTTGTATTTAGTGTCGCGGTACTATTTGGTTTTTCGAATAGCCCAAAAAAATTCTCTTAAAAATGTTTTCTTTTCACTAGACATTATTGTGAAATGTTCGAAAATTTCCCTAGTTACAACTTAAATAAAATACGCACAGAGACGTAGGAAATTGTCTAATCATACGTCAAGTACGATCGCGAACGCGATACTATAATCAGGGATGTAATGCTTTAACAGGGACAGTCCAGGTCTGATTACACTGGAGCTACAGAACAACCCCTTGGACGAGGTCAAGGGTCACTTTTTAAACTGTCGCACACTGCTCTACCTCGATCTGAGCTCTTGCAACATCCGCCGTCTCAACACTCAATTCTTCCACAACACCACAAACTTGAACAAGCTCGATCTGTCCCATAATCCGCTCGGAAGAATCGAGCCCGGTCCGTTCGATCACCTGACCAACCTGGAGTACTTGAGGCTGAACGCTTGCAATTTAACATACGTCTCCCCGGATGCATTCGACAATCTGGAAAATCTTCGGGAACTCGAAATGGCGGAGAACGATCTTCGCACGCTGAGTTGGACAAACGTGTTAGCCCCGCTGACTCGTTTGGAATATTTGAATATCAGAAAGACCGGAATCACCAATCTACCGGGCGATGCGTTCGCGCAAAATTTGTATCTTAGACAGTTGGTGCTTGCGGATAATGAATTGTGGCATTTGGATGTTGGAAATACTTTGGGCCACAATTTGCATAACCTTCAGTCACTGGACTTGTCCAATTGCAATCTTCAAGATCGCCTATCAGAGGAGGCCTTCAAAAACGCCAGTAAATTGCGAGTGTTGAATTTAAGCGGCAATCCGTTGTTCGCTGCCGATTTGACGGTCGTTCTGCGCCACTTGCCAAAGCTTCACAAGCTCTCGTTGAGCAACTGCAGCTTGCGTCGCCTGCCGAACGCGTTCCACGTTTTCGAGCACCTGGAGGAACTAGACATTTCGCACAATCCTCTATCGGACGCGTTTGTTAGTCTATTGAACCCGTTAGAGTCGTTGGAATACTTGGACATGTCGTACTGCGACCTCGGATACGTTGGGAACAACACGTTCGCCCACATGACTTTCCTGAAGCGGCTGATATTGTCCGGGAACAAGCTGCACACCCTGGAAGAAGGATTATTCGGGAATCTGACGAGACTGGAGAGTCTGGAATTGAATAACTGCGACCTAAAAACTCCCATCGATCCTAAAGTCTTTGGCGATCGCGTTAGCACGAACATTATAGAGCTGAAGCTCAGTGGAAACCCGCTGGAAGTACCGGAGAACGGCTCTCTTCTACCGGTGCAGTTGTCCAATCTCGAGATACTTGATCTGAGTAATTGCAATCTGTCGCATCTGAACGAGAATCTGTTCTCCAGAACGAGAAACCTCACTCAATTGAACCTCTCCGGGAACAACATTTCCGGCACGGAGAATCTGGCCTGTTTGAAAAAGCTGCGCCTGCTCGAGCATCTAGATCTGAGTAACAACAATCTCAGCATCGTTAGCCCTAAAGTATTCCGAGCGAATCCACGTTTACTCTCGTTGAATCTATTGGGCAATCCCTTCGCGTGCAACTGCGCGATCGCGGACATGTGGGACTGGGCGGTGCAGGTGAAGAACGACCTGCACGTGCTGATCGGCAGCCAACCGGCCAATTTCGAAACCGGCGCGGCGAAGCTGAGAAAGAGCCTTACCTGCACTTACGACGAGGACACGTATCGCAAGATAGTGGAACAGGCGCGTGCCAGCGGTGACCAACGCAGACTCCGAAAGGGAGATCAAACTCCTACCCGCACTTGGGCGAAATACGTCCGCGACTCGAATTGCGGTCGTAGCTCATGATATATGGTGAACAAATTTCAACATCCGATACTGAATGTCTATTACGACAGGACACGTGACAGACCGAGGAGCGAGCTGTAACGTGTCTTGCTTGCAAAGCGCACTCGTACACATATACATGATTACGCGATACGATTCTCCAAAGAAACCTAAAAAGTATCCCTTAATTTCCATATATTAGTTGCCACTTCTTATCGTGGCAACATACATACATACGTGTATAACGTTATTTTTGTAGGCACTGTAGACTATGCCGAAAGATGTGTCGTTAGTGCGCGCGTCAGGATGTTGAAATACTTTTTTACGAATAATCGTAGTGTGTATCCCCTCGTGCAATGCGTTCCAGTGGAATTTCTATTCTACTTTGCGTACGAGCACCGTCATGTTCTGCGGGAGTCATGCTGGAACATATACGGTCGATCGATTATTCCTAGGTAAAGGATGATC
Organism: Holcopasites calliopsidis; assembly: GCA_023838395.1. NCBI lineage: Eukaryota > Metazoa > Arthropoda > Insecta > Hymenoptera > Apidae > Holcopasites > Holcopasites calliopsidis. The sequence continues at coordinate 2,447,572 of JALHAQ010000017.1, forward strand.
ATCGTCGACAAGCTATTCTTCCTCCTTGATCCAGGAAACATCTTTATACGTTCATATAAGGCCATTCGACTTTCGCGTTTGAGAATAGCTCAATCTGTCTACAAGAGTTCGCTCGAATGATTAATGTAACCCGAGGGTGCTAAAAAAATATATTTGTCGACCGGCGGAGGGCCCTCTCGAATGATCAATCACCCCTCTACCCTGCTTGTACTACTACGGGCCTTTATTGTGTGTTTGTGCCGTCGCCTTTTTTCGCATTTGCGAATTACGGGCGAATTAATGGAAGACGAGCCTGAGGGGCTGTATTGTTGTCTCGACAACGGCGTCGTGTTTTCGATTAATTCCTGGACAGCATCCGAGTCTCGCGGAAAAGCTTCGGAGAAATAATGAAGATTGAATCCCATTTCGTAATTGGCGAAAATGCTGGTATTAGGTATAGTTAGGATCTATGATACATTACGGGGAAAGGTCCACACGACGTTTTTCTAGTCCGTATGAACGTAGACTTTTTCATGCCACGAGGCCCTACGAGCTGTTAAACAGTAAAGCCGAGCCAGGCTCGCATAAGCGCGTCGTTATTAACAATTGCAAGGCCCATGCACGCTCGAGTGTGTACACTCTTCTATCTGCTATTACATGCGGATGCGTGTTACGTAAAAAGAAGCATGGATGTCGCCAGGTATACGAAAAAACTAAATTGAATTATTGACCATCAACTGGATTAAGCTGGGCTCCGAGATGATGCGTCAGTGTTTGCTTGGTTCGCCTACAGTCGAGTTAACAATTAAGTTGCATCTATAATTATTGATATCATTTGTAATGTAAGTTCGAGTAATATAGAGTTTAGGTTGTAATTTATTTTAGCGCATTTTTTGCCCGAATAATTGACGGTTGATTGGTGTTAAAAAGAATTTATCATTCGTTGCTTTCTATAGGTATTTGTTAAGTTCTGTCGTTAAACGTATTTATACGATTAAAAAGAGAATGAAATTGTTCACAGTGTTTGCTGCCAATATTTCAGTATAGTCTATATTAGTTTACCTTATCGTGTCCACTCGCAAAATTAAGGTTCCGGAATCGTTGACGAGATTTTTTCAGTTTTAACAATTCGCTAATTACGCATTCAACTGACAATATGGAAATATTGGCAATCAACTTTGAACGCCTCTTTAGGCTATAAATATCTTAAATATCTCTCTGTTTCGCACTTGTTGCAAGTTAAACGACACACGCCAAGAAATGTTTCCTTTCTTTTTGAATTGAACTCCTTTCGATGTCAGTCTCTTTTGCTGCGCGGATGCATACTTATATTTTCTATCGTTCGAACGCTATCCTCTCCCTGTTCCAGCCAAAAAGTGTTCCTTGGCGGTGTCCATGTACAAATATAGAGGGTACTTTGATTCTTATTTTCGGGCCAGGCCCCCCCTCTGTACATTGACCAATGAAAGTTTGATTGCTAATTTACATACCAAGATTGCTGGTAAGAGATTAGTCGTTCACGTACCTAATTACGAGCATAGATTAGTGCGCATAAATAATATGGTCAATTCCTGATAGGACAGAGATACGTGAATCAGATTTTCAGTTTCGCTGCCGCTTGTCGTTACATACAGCAAACGCGAGTAAAATCAGGTGCCGATATTTCGCTATGTTTATAAAATATATAAGACTGCATTTAATAAAGGAGTCATTTTTCTTGGTATTTAACGCTTTGATTGTCTTCTTTGTCTGTTAAGATATGTCACACGATACTTTGCAAAAAGAACTATTTCTTTTTCATATTTATACGTCGGCTAATGCTTAAGTGTCTATTATTTATACTTCGATAACGACGAGCTGTAGTTGGTGGCAAATTAACGGGATATTATCATGTTACGGCAATTACGTGCTGATGATACGTACATACATACATATGTATCTTGGAGAACTTTCTGGATACAGATAAATAATTACCTGCACGATTATTCAAAGGCTGGTGCACGGCTAAAAACGAGATCAATGTTCAAGCCTTAACATGATCATTTTACGGGCTGAATACGTAAGTCCGTTAGCTTGGAGTAAGCGCGCGGGTATAGGCGACGACGTTTTATCAGGATGCACTGAAATCGCACGCAGTGAAAACTTGATAAGCGATGTTTGTAGGATCGACACGTGCCGTAAGAAAAATTACGTGCTTTGCACAATGTTGCGTCAAAAAGAAACAACGTTAGCGATGCGTGGTATACACATACGCAGAACCGCGTATCGATAATTCATAGCCAATTCCGAGTTACATCGTTTCGACACGTGCGGAATGCGCAAAACGAATATATGTAGTCGTATCGCCAGTGTCAATATAAAAGTTCAAATCGTCGCGTTACATAATTCCATGTTGCACGCCGTGCACCGCGTATTTCTAATCGCGTAAGTGCACGCAGAGGACAGCATGCGGATGGCTCGATCTATGAGTGTGGGAGAGGCTCTGATAGTGTATAAGTACATGTGACTGAATCTCGAGAGTACATATTCATGTGCACGGTGCTGTCTGTAGAGCGAGTGGACGGCTATCGGGCACAGGTCGGTCGTCTCGTACGCTAGTTGGCCGTCCAATTATTTGAACGTCATGCGCGCGAGTCCGTGCGAAAGCCTGGCGATCGGTTGTTGGCTAGCGGCATTCGACGAGCAAGGTTTATCAACGGCTCCGGCCCGGCGATCACCGGCGTTCGTGCTGTAAAAAAAAGCCGTAGTCTCGTCTGTTGGACGTATCGATAAAAGTGTAACGATGATGACTTTGTTCGAACCACTACTAGACATCCCGACGGTCTACTACGGGGCGCTGTTGAGCATCGGCTTCTGCATTTACTATCTCTTCGAAGTTGTGAAAGTGAGCGAGTTCCTACTCATTATAGTTTTTTTATAGTCATAAGTATGCCATAGGATATAATTGGATCGCGAGCCTGAATCGTGCGAAAATTGACCGCTTACGCGCGTTACATTTCACGCTTAATAAACTTTATCGTACAGGTACCGATAACGCGCAGACTGTAGAAAAGACTCGTACAGATACGACGCGATGGATTCCTTATTAGTCGTGATGATATAGCAATCGCGTAGCCTGGGGGTATCTTTTTATTTATGACGATGAGCTATGTTCGGGTAAGGTCAGAATTATTTGGATACGTGAAAACCCAATATCGCAGGTGAGAACGGTCTTCTCGCGCGATTACATTGCTAACATTGAATTCGAATTTCAAACGAGACTATACGAGACACGGTAGTTAACATTTATCCGCAGACTTTTAACCTTCATTGAGTCCAATCAGCGCCGCATTTAGTTCAGAATCACGCGCGTATAGCGTCTGCCTTCATTCTATTGAAGATGTCGTTCAGAGAGCAGATAATAAATTTCGGCCAAGCAACTTGCAGCTTTAAATTCATTATCGGTCAAAACGGAGGCTATTGACACCACGGAGGATTAATTTTAACCTTTGACCGTTGTCCAACGTGCGTCCGCGAAAAAAAAATTTGATTGCATCCGGGGAATTAAATTAATGATAATCAAATGTCATACTTTATGACATGTAATAATACTATTTGTTCAGCGAATGGCAAAATCATTTTACACGATATCGATGCGATGTGAACATTGATATAACCGATTCATTCTCAAAGCATTTTATCGCGTCCAGTGCAGTTAAGCCGATATACATATTATCAGGATTTCCGTGATGCGAATAGTTCGAACTCTCACACGACCCTTCATGGTTCGTACGAGATGTGCAATTTATTAATTTGACCTTAAAACTCCGAGGCACTTGCCTCGCACGAATTACACGCGCGGTCCTTTGCGCACGCAGTGATACCGGAACAGGTAACTCCGCGCGAGTAACGCGCACAGTTGACTGAACATGTTCCCCTGTCCTGCAAAAAAAAAAAAGAAAATGGAATTGTTTTTTGTATGGGCGTCCGTGTAATTTTCTAATAATTGTTTTTCATATAAATTCCACAAAATGATATCATATAGTTACATATTTTCTTATTCATATTGCGATAATCGACACACGATCGCATCTGCTGTTTTTTTTCTTTTTCTTAACGAGTAACATTTATGCTACAACTCGGCCATCTTCTACAATGATATCTCCTCTCGGATATCGTTTAACATCTATCCCACTGTATAATAATTAACTGAAAAACATTTTTAGACGCCGATGCTGGTGTGCGCCCATGGGCCATTCCGCTCGTTCCTAGAGGAGCATGTGCCTTTGGTGAGAAACAAATTTTGGCCGACACTATGGTGTTTCGAGTCGCGAGCGCAGACCATTATCGCGAGCATACTTAGATCGCGAATTTTGCCACCTATTCACTATCGCAGGTTGGTAAGTCCACCATTAACGCCGCTACCTCTATTAATATAACTAGGAGAAACGTAATAAGCGTTGCCGTTTTTCTCTTGCATTACAAACAATTCTGCAGCGTGGTGAAGGGGAAGATTAATGAGCACCCGTCTCGTAGCGTACGATTATATGCTAATTACCGTATCCGTTTGCTTTCCGTACTAATTAATCAATCGTTCTACAGAGAAATCCTGACCTTGTCAGATGGGGGTGAGGTAGCGCTGGATTGGGCGGAAGAGGGATGCTCCGCTTCCACTCCGATAGTGATTATTTTGCCCGGGCTCACAGGAGCAAGTCAGGCGGAATACATCAAGTGTCTTGTCACGGCCGCGAAAAAAGTCGGAATACGATGCGTAATCTTCAACAACAGGGGGCTGGGTGGTGTCGAACTCAAGGTACACCGGTACTCTTGGATGCTGACTCATGCTTATTTCACATTTACCGTATAAGTGTATTTCGAGGAATTGACTCATTACAACTTTCATCTGAGAAACTGTGCGATTCCAGACTCCACGAACGTATTGCGCTGCAAACAGCGACGACTTATCAGAGGTTATCGACCACGTAAAAAAGCTTCACCCCTACGTACCTCTCGGAGCGACAGGAATCTCGATGGGAGGGTAATGTGAACTCTTTTTTCCTTTACAAGGAATTCCATGAATCGAATCGATCATTCATTGACTATGCTAAAGTATTTATTCATTCCAATTATTGGTCACGAGGAATAAACAAACGTCCTTTTCAATACTCGTATCTGTTTGCAGCTTAATTTTAGGTAATTACTTAGCGCAGCAGGGTTTGATGGCGAGGAACAAGTTGAAGGGATGCTTCTTGATCTCCGTTCCGTGGAACGTGTTCGCCGCGACAAAGAACACCGAGGAGAATTATTTCAATTTGATGATAAATAAATATTTGGCTGGCACCCTTCGGAAGAACGTACAGCGGCTGCACTACTCCTCGGAACCCGGGATGTTCGATGTGGACATTGAAACTCTCCTCAAAGTAAGCCTGATTTCATTTATATCGAACAGTAATTCGATTTGTTGCTTCTTTTCTTTTGATACCATGTAAAAAGATACATTCTTTTTTTATTCTAACTCGCTTAGAGCCAGACGGTGCGAGAGTTTGATTTACATTTTACCGTGAAGCAATTCGGCTACAAAGACGTCGAAGAATATTATTCGAATGCAACCATACACGATAAATTGCATCTGATTGATGTGCCGTTATTGTGTCTCAGTGCCGCGGACGATCCATTTCAACCAGTTCAAGGTAATTCGTTATTACTGTAATTAAGCATAGCGCGATACATTTGCCGGATTTATACTCACGATTATTATTTACTTAACTGAATTAATTCTGCTAATATTTTCCATGATATGTGTTCTTTTTAATCATTGCTATTTAGCTATACCATTGAAAGAAATATCGGAAACGAAAAAGGTAGCAGTGGTGGTAACATCGCGTGGCGGTCATATTGGTTTCCTCGAGGGGATGTGGCCAGTTAAAGAGGAGCAATATATGGGTAAATTATTCTCACAATTTTTCGCCGCACTCTTTACCGCCGGTTTGGAATATCCAATGTTATGACGAATTTACGATTTCAATTTAAAACGCATTCACGAACATCGATGCCAAATATTATTTCGTTTACGTTCAATCATTACGTAAATGCTATCGGCGTGCCATGATTAACCGCGTTCAGGGTGTTTGCATATGTGATGTTAATATAGTGTTAAGAATGACAGAACTCTCACTGCTTCTCTGTTAAGAAAAGGAAATTCCATCGACAATCGAAGCACTAATTGCTACTATAATTATAGATATAAATTTTTTACTCGCACATGCGTAAAATTAGAGATGAAATGTACGAGTGAACGTATTTTTAATAATAACATTATATTTATTTTTAACATAAGTGATTGTTCAGAAACTTTTGCAATGCATACCTTACAGTGAACTGAGAATACATGAATTTCTAATTTCATACGGTGGAAGAGAAGTTGTTCACATTTGCGCAATGTCGTGATAAGAGAAAGTTCCTCAAAGAATTGATAATATCGGAGTAGTACAGTTATTGTTCTTCGATACATTAGTACTAATTACAAAGAAGAATGTTAAGAATGTTTAAATACTCTAATTTAAAAGAGAGAGAGAGAGAGAGAGAGTAGATATACAGACTCTTAATTGTGATGTGAGAAGCAAAAGCATGTAGTAAAATGTTACGTGTAGCTTTTTTATTACGATTTCTATGAATAAAAATTGTAAAGCGAAATGTACGAAGGCGCATTGCGTAGCGTTATCTCCGTCGATTCCTTCAAGATACCAGTGGAACGTATTTAAAAAAGACATAGATTTCTCATTGAATCACATGATTTATTTGATACCATAGAAATATACATTATAAAATAATTCGCTGGAAAGTATCCTCGAATGTTTCCAAAATGCATCTCGCAATACGTACGACAATAGTGTGAGGATACATCTCACAGTGTAGGATAAAATCTCTGCTTGTATTAAAACAGTACTGCCAAATATTTTTGGAAATGCAGAATATTTTGTTTTCATTCAACCATAGAATACGAACGATAAAGCGATGCGATAAACGCGTTTAGGGTGAACACCACAGCACCACGATCACGGCAGACAAAATGCAATCGTTTCGACTCGTGGACAGAGCATTGCGGTAAAAGACGTATGCGTAATATAAAGTATAAAAATGTTCACATCCATGACATACGTTACAGTTTAAACTTCAAGTTCAAAGATTTGACGATAAACGTTAAAATATCTGTACTCTCCTCGATCTGAAAACGCGACATATTTTCTAGTAACAGAGAACAGTGATATGATACGATAAACTTAGTTAAACAAAGTAGTGAATACTAACCACTTTCATGGTCGGCTTTCCACCACCATGTCCGGCTTTGGTCTCTATTTTAATCAACAGGGGATTTGTTTGTTGCGGTACTTTTCCGAGCGTATGCTGCAGAGTCGCGATAAGTTTTAGACTGTGCAAAGGTACCACTCGATCATCGTGGTCGGCAGTGAGTAACAACGTTGCAGGATACTGGCCATTTTCTGGAACTCTTACGTTGTGCAATGGGGAATATTTGAAAAGATTTTCAAAGTGTTTCGGGTCATCGGAACTACCGTAGTCCGATACCCAAGCGACACCGATGGTGAATTTATGGAAACGTAGCATATCCATCACCCTGCGGACAAGTATAAAAGCATGTCAGTCGAAGAATTGATGAAATAATATGATTTTTCCTTCACTCACCCAACTTGCGCGATCGCAGCACCAAAAAGATCAGGTCTTTGATTTACGCAAGCAGCGACTAGTAAACCTCCATTGCTACCACCTAAGATACTCAATTTCGAGGATGCGGTGTAACCATTTTGAATCAAGTATTCGGCTGCGGCTTGGAAATCGTCAAATACGTTCTGTTTGTTGAAAAATCGGCCACCATTGTGCCACTTTTCTCCGTACTCGCTAAAATGAGTTATAACATATTTTTCGAGGGAAAGCATGCTTAGATTATGTTTGTGTCCTCGTAACTTACCCGCCGCCGCGAATATTCGCTACCGCAAGTATCCCGTTTAAATGCTGAACAAAAACCAGCTTCGTTACACTAAACGTCGGTTGAATGCTCACGTTAAAGCCTCCGTAGCCGTACAATAAAGCCGGCATAGAACCATCTAATACTGCATCCTGAGGCAAAAGTGCATTGTTTCTGTACTCTCTTGGAAGGTGAGCACAAATGATTGATACTTACGTGTTTCATTACTATAAACATCGGAATCTTTGTACCATCTTTACTCGTATAAAATATCTGACTAGTCTTGTACAATGAGGGATCAAAGTTCTTCACTTTTATCTCCCGTAATACTTGTGGTTCTTCGCCGGTTTTTAAGTCAACTTTGTATATGATTCCGGGGATCAAAAATGATTTAAACTGATAGAATATTTCCGAGTATTTTTTCTGCCCCGCGAAATTCACTACTGTGCCGACATCGAGGGGAAACGTTCGAAGCTTTTCGCCAGTTGCTAAACTGTGCAATTGTAAAACGTTCTGGAGAGAAAAGAATGTTTTAACGTTTTGACTTTAACTTGTATTTTTGGGTATCCTTTTTTTAACAACGTTGCAATCTGTTTTCCGTGAGTAGTTACTTTTTTACCTTGACGTGCTCGATATAGCAAGCTACAAATTTATCCCCATCAACGGCACATGCCCAATCTAATACATTATCCGGGTGTTCGGGTAATAAATCGGCCCATTTCTCTTGCTTATAATCCAGCAAATCGATAGCTATCAACTTATAATTGGGTGCATTTTTGTTTGTTCGAAATACGGCCTTGGTACCAATGTTTGTCACGTACTATTCGAAAAAGGAAGAAATTAAGTGGCAAAGAAAAATGTTATAATTGAAAGTGATGATATGTATATACAATGCATCACTAACTTCATAATCAGCTTCAAGTTTATCAACTACTTGAGTTAGTTGTAGCTTTTCAGTAAATTTCATCCCTGGCTTCAATTCAGTAAAGTAAACTAAATTATCTCTACAGTCTTTCACGGGTGTTACAATTAGCCATTTCCCGCAGTCAGATACTTGCGCACCTCTAGCAGTATTGAAACATATGCAACGTGTAGATTAGAAAATATTCAGTCAAACATTCCGAATAATTTAATCACTCACATCCTCCATAACGGTTCTTCAGGAAATTCGACTACGACAATATCCTCCGACTGAGGTGTACCAACAACGTGGTAACAAAGCTTTTGGTCTCGATTACCTTCAGTCTCTGAACCATCGGTTTTACCTTTCTGTTGCGGGTAACAACCATAAAAGATTCCACGGTTGTCGTGGGTCCATGTTATTGGAGAGAACTTTACCTTTTCCAAAACTTCGGGATACTTTTCACCTATAAGCATATATAAATTAGAAGCAATAAGATACTAAAAATGTTAGAAATATCCTTAATCAAGAATATTCTATTACGAATATAAAGAGAGTAGCATGTACCAGAGTCTGTATTCATAAAATGAATTGTACACCAGTCCGATCCACTGGAAGATAAGCCGTACGCATATATGCTGCCGTCTTCGCTAAACTCACTACTAGTAATCGCGACAGTACCATCTTCCGATAAAGTATTTGGGTCCAAGAATACTCTTGGCTCGCCATCCAGTGTATCTTGCACATACAGGACGCTAGGTTGAAAAACTTTTATATAGTGCTGTTTAAATTAAATATAAATCCAAGTCACAGTTTATTACCTTTGGTTTTGTAAACCTGTATTTTTATAGAAGTAATATTTGTTTCCGTGTCTAGCTGGACACGAATATTTTGGGAAATCCCACAACTGCTTCAGTCGATCATGGATATCTAGACGTGCTTCGCAGGATGCCAAATAAGGTTTAGTGATAGAATTTTGAGCGTCTACAAACGCTTTAGTCTTTTCCGAGTCTGGATCTTCCAACCACCTGTACGGATCCTTCACCTAATGAAACACATTTATAAAGTCATTCATTTCATAGCTTTTATAGCAAGTATCAGGAATTGCAAACAATCGTAAGTAACGAACGAAAAATACATTCGATATTAATATAAAGTTGTAATGATCAATTTGAAGTGTAAAGATAGAAGTAAGTGTTTTTATTTAGTTATATATTTAGGTATAAATTATGTAGAAAAAAGGCTGTATTCTTATCTTATTCTAACCTCGACACCATGATAAACGTCTGCAACGGTTTCATCGCGATGCGCGTCTGGATATTGCAAGTTTTCCATTATTTTACTACGTTTTGTAACTTCTTGCACCGAAGGGTTTGCGACCTAGATTTTACTCAGTACAATTAGATTTCTGAGGATGCTGTTGAAAAACGGTGATAAGTAAAAACCTTACTTTCACTGTGGAAATAGTCGATGCACGAATAAATTGCGTGCGCTCGGAAACAACGAATTGGAATAAATTCTTGCAAATGTCACTTTGGAATTTGCAAGAGGAGATTTGTTTAATGTTGCTTGCGATCGATGACACGGTAATAATACGCATTCTTTGCGACAGAATTTTAGAAAATTCATATGTTCTTATTTGCCGTATAGCGCGAGCAACTATTTCTTTTTCCTGGATACTCAGCGAGAGTAAAACTGTGTTCCGTAAAGATAGAACAATAGATAATTTTAAATCAGTCGAGCTAATTCCAGATAATTGGCCAAAGTATTCGACCTATATTAATTTGTGAATTACGAGCTTACGGCATGAATGCATTAAATGCAGCGTAATTGCGCATTTCAAATCGCAAATGAGTTTAACATAAGTGAGCGCAGTTGACGGCAATTTGCGTTCCGATAGCTAACACTATAAAAAGACTTTCCGGAAAGGTTTCATCAACCTCCGATCAGCTAAACACGTAATCCTGAAAAAAGGAATGATATCGGAACAGTTAAAAAGACAAATCGTTAATCAATATTGTAACTGTAAATTCAATAGCGACGTTGACACGATACCGGAGAGTGAGGAGTATATTCTTATCAATTGGCCTTAATTACCCCCATCACATTGCACGTGATATAAACTAATCGCGTACGCTTGATGCTTCATGAAATTTGTCTAGCCAGCGAAATTGTGGCATCACAGTACCGTATATCGATGCAGCAAACGTTTAGTTCTAAATGAAATAGAATTTGTTAGCATTCCGCTCCATTGAATTTAGTACTTCATACAATACAAACATTTTACAATATGTATAATAAATCGTAATACTAATGTACACAAAATTCGTTCTTTTCAGAAGGGTATGCATACGAAGTTGGTGCATCAATTTGTATCGTGCGAGATTTGGGAAAATGTTTTGGTATGATCTCTACGGGACTGCAACATCACGGGAGGGCGAAAAAATTTCGAAGAGTACGGCGGACGGTGGAGTTGTGTTGGGCTGATATCACGCACGCGCAAGATAGCTGTACTTTGTGCTACGAACTTTGATAACCTCCGTGTGTTTCGATTCTCCCTCCTACTTTCTCCGACCACACGGAGTTCATATATCAAAGCCCACCGCGTAAAGCATGCATTACGAATCGGCAAACGCAGCAGTGAATTCTGACTTCGCTACTGAACCGTGTGAAACGCATCCACGAGTGCTCTAACCTCCTGCGAGGACTAATCTCTACCTTGTTTGTGTGAACGCGAATTACACAGCGCCAGAAGGAGACCGTCTCGGGAGCTACTTGGTATCGTTTGTCGCGGGTAATTTGAATGTTTCTTTTCGATCTGTCAGCACACGGAGGAATGCAAAAGGACTGCCGAGACTGTTTAGGTATCCGATACCGTATCAACTCCCTGGATCAAACCTGGAAGTGGTTGCATCAAACGATCGCCCTCCACGATTACTTGATCTCCATAACCGCAAGTCAATACGACTTTGCGAGAAAGGACAGTCAGTAAGACTGCTATCTACAGACGAAAATATTAACCGCCGCCAAGGTTAACATCGCCTAATATATCAGCAATATCCAAAAGACGTGACTAGGTTGAATAGTCAAAAACTGATTTCACACGCATTGCTGCTACCGCAAAGAGTGTCCAGGGAGTGCGGTTTCGTATCGGTAGCGACGCACACTCATATCGCCGATTGGTATTACCTCCGTATAATAAAGCAAGACGAGAGTGTGCGTGTGCCAGCTAGAAAAATGTCTCTTATCAATAGATTCGTGATTGTTGTCAAAGGTAGAACACCGTACAACAATTTGTATCACGTGTCCAAGTACTCGACGAGTTTCAACGAGAAGCAAGACGATCCGAACGATTCGATCACGAAGTCAGTATTCATATCGCAGTCCACAGATGTGTTCACCAATTTAGCATTAGAGGATTGGTTTTACAAGAATTCTAATTTCAAGAAACACCACGTATTACTACTCTGGCGTAACGATCCTTGTATCGTGATCGGGCGCCACCAGAATCCATGGATCGAGCATAATACTCAAGTGGCCGAGAAACGTGGTATAACGTTGGTCCGACGAAATAGCGGCGGCGGCACCGTCTACCATGATAATGGTAATTTAAATCTGTCCTTTTTCACGCCGCGGGAACGGTACGATCGAAAGTACAATTTGGGCATCATTACCAGAGCTCTGTACCGTGAATGGGGTGTAGAGGCTGAGATTAATAAACGCGAGGACATCGTTGTCGAAGAGAAGTACAAAGTATCCTTTCATGTAACGTATAAAAAACATCTTAACATTTCTTTTGTACAGAGGGTGTTCCAAGGTATTATGCGCGTACAATTACCACGCGAGATATTGTTGCGTTTATTGAGACGATAAATTTTCTTAGAATGAAATTACTTGTATTTCGTTCTGATGACAACGTACATTTCTCTATGTTTCTTATACGAAATAATACCGAACGCGAATTGGAACAGCCTATTTATTTAAGTGCGAAGCGATGAGCTTCGCAAAAAAAATTACCAGCTTCCTTAACTATTTTAAAATGCAGATATCTGGTACCGCAGCAAAATTAGGCCGACCTAACGCATATCATCATTGCACGCTATTGGTCAATGTAAACAAGACAGCTTTAAGCTTAGCGCTCGAGAGGAAAGAGGTACATTTTTTTCGTACTATTATCTCAATTTCTGTACAAAGTCTGCTCAATAATATAACATCGATATACATATGTATACTCCGCACAACGGTAATACGTATCGTTTATCTATCTATTACATTAGAAAAATGATACATTTCTTGCAGGATGGTATAGAGACAAACGCAACAGCATCCACGCGGTCTCCTGTAAAGAATTTAATAGACGTGAACTCTCATATTCGAATGGACAAGTTGATTAGCGCGATAGGCTGGGAATACCTTCGCACTAAAGCTCTCGTCCTAGAAGACGGCGGCCAGGATCTCATTCAGCGGCAGAAAGGCTTTCAATACATTAATCCCACCGAAGATTGGTTCCCAGGTACATACATATATACCTTGGTATTTAAACAAATAAATGAATTTATCTATCTTTTAACGTTGACCGTGTCCGGGATCATTTTTATCACATCCTCAACATGTTTACATGCATGTTCGAGATAAATTTACCAAGTATTTATGCGAGTTCGCCAGATGGAGAAAATCGAATAAAAACACAATACGTATAGTCTTATTAATTCCATCACTACTGTTTCAGGACTGGATCAATTAGTTAATGAATTTCGTTCCTGGGAATGGAATTACGGTAAAACACCGAAATTTATGGTAACGCGCGTTCTAGATGTGCCCGCGCAAGACAACCGAATGCATCGTTTCACTTTGACGCTGGAAATACAAAACGGTATCATCGAGGAAATCAAGATGAGGCTGCCAGTCGGTCTAGTATCGAACGAGTTTAGCCAGGATGCGAGCGTGATAACGAACTTGCGCGGCACTAGATACGATCACGAAGTAATAGAGAATATAATAACCGCAATCGGTTGTAAGACTGTTACGCTAAGCACGAGCCAGAACATGGATAAAGGTAATATGATTGCTACGCAATGATTAAATCCGTCGAACAATCACAATGATTGTGTTTAAAAAGAAAAATTTGTTGTTCCATTCAGAGTGATAGTCGAGTTGATTGTATACGTATGATTAGCATAGATTCTTGTGTTACTGCATGCAGTTTACTTTTTTTTTTCAATTACATACTAATCGCTGTTTTACGCATGTAATGTATTATTGTGGTATATAGCGAAAAGAGTAAACACTCTAATTGCTTATACGCGTAATGTTCTATATTTTTACATTATCGACATGTATATGTAACTTTCATTAAAGCGTTCTCGTTAATAAACACTGTTAACAAATATATCTATGTACCTGCATTATCCATTAACGATTACTCTTATCGTTAATTAATTTGCTAAATTTACTTTTATCCAGTTCTCCTTCTCCACAGGAAATCCAGTTGTTTCATTATCATCGAGGGTCGGTGATCCAGTCATTAATTGTACGTACGATGCGGAATGACAATTGTGTGTATGAATCGCTGTTTGAACGAGGATGCATGGAAAATATATAGCCGTACAAAGAAAAATTGAGAGAATAAGTGTTGGATGCGCATTAAATAACGCGGCACGCGAATACTGTCCTAGACACGTTAGAACAATGCGTTTATCTGCCGAAATTGCGAATCGCTCTCTACCTGTACCCGGCACCATTGTTATTTAAATGCGACACTACTGATGGACAACGATACACGTTTGGCCGTAGCATGACTTCTCGATACGGCGGTGGAGGAGTTCCTGGACAAGATTCTATCAAGCTTCCATCGCTATCCGCGTGGCTTTGTAAATACGAGTTTAGCAAAGACAGCCTTTGAGAGACATCGCGGAACTGTTGACGACGCCTATGTCTTCTTCGATAGCACGAACACTTTCCCGACAGCCAAATGTAAGAAATGACCAGTCCGCTGGACACGCCGGATATAAATCCGATGCAAAGAATCCAGTAGGCTGAATGAACGATAATCCTTTTATTTGCCGATTGCTCGCACGTTGATAGATTTTTATTATTCGCCGCGCTCGAAACCTCCTCTTTATTTATCGATCCAGTTCTCTGAGTAGTCGCATTCGTAATTGCCGAGCGATGATAATTCCGTGGCCTCGTTCCAGGGAAACGGATCATCTTCTCGAACTTTTGCGGACTCGTCTTCTTCCCACAGACTTCATCAAATTCGATATGTTTGTGTTTCAGATGTACCTGTAAATCCTGCATGATTTTGTTGCAGATCCATGGATTTCTGTAAAAAAGAATAGCAATACTTGGTTCGTGTTTATTGCGAACACTTAGTGTGTCTACGCATGGGAAATGCGAGAACAATATTGTTAATACAGCAAAGTTGCCAGTAAAATATTTGTTAATGGAATTAGCAGAAATGTAAAAATATTATAAATAATTAGTCGAGTCAATTATCTTGGCAGAGTAACGTCATACGGTAATTTTAGATGCCTGGTTTATCCTACCCCTTTAAAGATAATTTTTCCAAAAAATGCAATGCTTGCACGATAGTATTGCTCATCTGAATCATTAAATTGTTGGAGAGATCGAGTCGACGAACGTGTGGAAGTCCATCGAACGAGCCCAGTGGTAAATGACTAATCTGACACGAATCCAGGCTTAGATCCTAAGCAGGGAAAATTGTATAATTAATCATTTTCGTAAATAGTAATCACAAAGTATTTGATATACTACCGTTATAGATGAAGACTTCAATTTCGGTACATGCGAGTTGAAATTGTTTTTCGACAATCTTAAAATCCGCAAATTTGCATTTCCATCAAACACGGCGTCCAAGATGTAATAAAGCCGGTTCCTCGATAGATCCAAGACGGTCAACTCTGTGAGGCCATCGAAGGCATTTAAACCAATTTCACTGATTGCATTCTTGGAAAGATTAAGATACTTTAGTTTCGTAAGTTCCGCATTCTGAAACGATGTGTATTTTTAAACGCATTGCTCAGACGATACACACAAATCTGTCCCCTAATTTTTCACATTTTTTTCGTGCGGTGATTGATAGTAATATCTTTGTATTAATATTTTCATTTACTTGCAGAGAGAATTTTGCAAATCGATACGTACCGTCAGTTCGAAACTATTTAGGAACGATATCACATTGTCCGACAAATCCAAGGCTTGCACGTTGTTCGGTGCACCTGTATGTATGCTGTAAAGATGGCGGCTCGTGCAAGAAGCGCGCTGCAATCCGTACCAAGTATCACAAACACAAAACGGGGAACATTGTTGGAACGAGTGTGCCGAAACTGTGATTCCAGCAGGGATCCAAATAAGGGAGAGCGTCAAGTAAATAGTAACGCCATCAGTCATTGTATTTTCCGAGGATGCCCAAATGGAAGCTTGGACTACGAATCTCTAGTAAATTCACTTTTGATAATGATTGTTGCGTTTTCGTGTCGCTCTTGATCGCCTCGCTAACGTAATCTTATCTTGCAGCGGGATAGCGTGTATCGTGTAGATTGAGGTACGTCATCTTCATACTTTCCCTTACCGCGTGCTTTTTTTTCACGTCGAATTCAATAATATATCCTTGTATGGAAGGAGTATGAAACCATTTGGAACAAGCACCGGCAAAAACACGGGGTATTTACCTGTTAGTCTTCATCCCCTGGTTCGGAATATCCTATCGAGGAAAACAGAGTTTGCATTGCTTAGAGCTTAGACAATGCATAAGGGGAGGGTGCAGCAGGGAATTAGACGTTATTTGTCATAGGCCTTTTGTGCCGCCTCCTTTAGACCGGTTGACGCGGTCCGTGGACAGGAATAGTGACGTATCATAAACAAAGGGTAATTGTTTGAACAACAACCTTACCGCAGACCGAAACCGATCACCGCGATAAAACTCATAACAAGAAGCGACGTCGATAAACAAAAGGAACGAATTTTATTTTCAGAATGGGACTTTTGAAATATGACCAAACCATTCGGTTCGATTTTGAATAGGCGCATGTCTACATACTTGCCCGGGAACTAACGGGAAGTAATGCTATGAGTCATTTCACTGAGTACTCAATTTTTATTGCTGTAAAACATAGTTTTATTTACAATGTGTACACATGGGAAATATAAGCACGCGCAGCTTTGGGCGACGAAGAGAACGGCAGCCGGTGACAATTAAATGTTAGTCACTAGCCCTTGGCGTCTCTGCGAAGCCAAACGAGGGGTAGCGTGCAGTGAGCTAACAGCACAGCGTTTATTGCGCAACATCCACGGAAATAAATCTAGGATAGGCTGGTGAGAACGCGTGGACCGTTGCGTTCTATTCGGCCTTACAATCCCGCCCCGCTTCCCCTTGCATCTTCCGGTCATTTTCATTGCTCGTCCTCCACGCCGCCATGACAAACATGCGGTATGGTGCTGCAACTGCCTCACCTTCGCCGCAACGCCACGTCCGATCGATTTATCGGGGTTTTCGAGCCTAGCCGGCTTCGTAGCCGGTCCAAACTCCGCAACATGTTTTCTGAAATTATCGAAAACAAAAGGACAAACATAGTCATGTACCGGTTTCTCAAAGCTGCTACGCATCAGCCAAGAAAATGTATCTTTAACTGGCGCAGACTATCCACTCCACCGTGTTTCTTCACTGGCGCCCTCAGCTGTCACGAAGTTCCAATTTAACATGGTTATAATTAAATATCGAATCGATCAGGATTTTGCATTGCAAGAAAAGGGAAACGGAGGAATGATTGCAATAATGGTAAAATATTAAACATTTTGTTGCGAATCATATTTATTTTTCTATCTAATGCGTACAAGCACATTAAGTAAAGAAAATTGTATGTGTATATTGCTCCCAATGTAGTGACGAGCCTTGGAAATAGCTTCGAAGGTGAGATTTGCGACACATTCCCCCAAGCTCGAAGCCACGCGTAGATATTTCACTCGGCGTATGTCGTCACCAAGCTTCTCAGCTGACGCAAAATGGCCGCCCTCCACTGACAGCTGAACCATAAACAAGACTCTTCTCTGCTAAAACGCCTGCTATCATTACAAAACGTACGACTTTCATTTTCATGCAGGGATCACGTTCCTTTGGAAAGAAAATTTTGTCCCGATTCGATGTATTTCATTAGAAATATGTTACAGTATGGCATCGGAGCGGCAGTGGGAGTAGGGCGACATTTCTTTGATTCGAGCTTTCTACGTACCGGGGCGCTACTCGCCAGCTTGCATTTCGTCACAGGCGTTCTCAGCTGATGACAAAGTGAGTGCCTTGTGTATTTAACAGCTGATTGCAAAATTGTCGTATACAAAGATTACGTAGAATTTCTAAGAAAATTCTAACACGTGTCTTAGAAAACTGGAGGAAAATGCATAAGGTTCGGTATCGCTTGGTACATAATCGGCGTACTTTGCGGCCGATGGAAAACAAGAGGGACGCCGAGTACAGGCGTACGAACGGGCGGAGATGGCCGAGAAAGTGGAGGGTCTCCATGAGCGCAGCGCTTTGGCTAGAGTTCTAGCTGCGATTTTTTCCCGTTCTTCTCGTTGTCCGGGCGGGCGGACGGCCAATGAGAGTAAGTAGGTCAGAGCGCGCGTCCAATGGGCGCACGAGGCCGGGTCACGTGGGTTTGTTGTTATCTATCAGCTGTTTTTCCCGGGCGGGCGGGCGGCCGGCCGGCGCAGTGAAAGCCGCTTGGTAGTCTCTGTCCTCAGTACCTCCCGGTCGCTCAGCTGTGCGTCACATGTCGAGTCCCACTCCAGTCCGTATACCATCGAATCGTGTACCGCTTGTTCGTTCAGGCTACTGCAAAGTGCCGGATTTCTATTCATCAGCGAGTGTTAGTCATATATTATGCTATCTACCGCGTGCACTGCAACGTATTACCGTAGATCAATCACAAAGTGCCTCGAACATGCGGACGGCGTGACGAACGCGGACAACGGTGCACGCCGTTTTATTGATACATTGAGTTCTGTGTTCAGGCCGCGACGGCCGCCGCGTCCCTCCTCGCTCTAAGTTCGCTTATACCATATCGCGACTGCAGTTTCGCGCGGTTCTGCTTCCGGCAGTGTATATCCGAATCATATCGTGAAACGATGACTTAGAGCGACGCGTCGCGATACGGAGCTCGGTAAAGCAGGAAGAAGAGTTGAAACGATACAGCGTTTCCGGGAGTGCATTTCCAAGTATTGAATCGCGCGTGTGACATTGTTTCAATTGTTCACGGCGTGCTTTCACGTGATAATGCAATTGAATTTTATCCTTAAAGACCGATTCGTGTTAGATACTGTTGAAAGCGACTCGATACACGGTGCGCTGTGAAGCATAAGTGTGCGTCGCCCCTCAACGTGATCATTGGAAGAAATCTAGAAGAGAGCCGAGATCGTTCGTATAGACAAGCACGAATAATGTCGACGGGCAAGAGGCTGGCGAAGCGCAGCATAATCGGCACCAGAGTGTGTGCTCCCGGCGAGGACGGGAAGTACTACAGTGGCGTCATTCACGCCGTAAAAACGCCGGCGTCAGCCGCGTCCGAGTCAGGTCTTAGCATTACACCGAAGACTCGCTACTCCGTGCGCTTCGACTCCGTGCCCGGCGGCCGACCGCCGAGCCCGAGCACCGAATACTCCGACCGTGACCTGATCGGGCCAGGCTTCGGCTCCGTTACCGCCGCGCGTCTCGTTCCTGGACAGAAGGTCTACCTGACGTACAACGGACGGGAGATTCACGCGGAGGTCACGCAACATCGGGAGCACCTTGACGAGGTGGACGTAATCATCGCGCCGAACGGACAAGAGGTGAGTGACTTACAATTCTTCTCTTTATGTCGGAGCAACTCCCAAGCGACGGATGCGCGTACGGTAATGGGTCGACTTTCCTTCTTTCGTGTTGTAGTTCCTAGTGGTGATCTTGGGTAATAGGAAGTAGGCTGATTTATTCGAAAAATAGGAATATCGTTTTGTATTCGTTTAAAGGTTAGATGGGCATGAAATTCAGGTTTCACTTTGCAGCAAAAGAAAGGGAAACGGGTAAAAGTTTCACTTTTATTTCAACATAGCTACAAATCCGACATTTCTCCAAGCTTTCTTGATAGGTGAGTCGGATAAATGATCGAAAAGCGAACAAAGCGAAACGCGTGGAGCGTAAGAAAGTTTGATACGTCATCGGTGCGGCCGCCGGGTTGGATCGCAGCATAGGTTAGCGCGTATGAAACGCATCGACGAAGCATGCGCGTCAGCGCCAGGCTGTGGTTCGTTCGGGGAGTCCGTGACGTTTATGATTGTTTCTCAAGAGACGGGGAAAATGCGTGCTCGAGCGCGATAACATGACACCGGTATCGATGACATGCTCGACGAATTGCAGTGACGGCCGACGGCGCGTGTTTACGCATGTTGCCTGCCGTCGGCGGCCTGGTCAACGCGTGTGTTGCCAGCGAAATCAGTCGAAAGTTAAGAAAGGAGAGGAAACGATGCGCGACACGGTGTAGCAACCGGCTGTTGCCGGGTGGGTGTGTGCGTGCTGTTAATCAGAAAATTTAATTTTCATGACCTCGTTTCACGAGCGCACTATACGGTGCTGTCCTATTTATGCGACGCGCATGAGCGGCGACGCTCGCTCCCTCCGACCCCGTACGGGATAGAGTAGGATAGATGGGGCCAACGCGTTACCTTGCAGCGTTTCTTTCTGGATGCGGACGCATAGCGTATTTGAAATGATTACGATCGATTTCGTTTTTCCGGCTACAGCTGATGATGGGAGTTAGAGGAAGGAGCATAATTTTCAGCGAGTCGACGGCAGCTAATCGAATGGGTTAACAGAAGGAAATGCCTGCGCCGGCGGTACACATCCGGCATTAGAGTCACACGATACACGGGAGCGATTTTCGACACGCCTTTCTCCAGTTACCGCGACGGATAGGATCCACGAAGCCCAGCGCAGTGCAACGAACTGCTGCGCCAATGTTTTTTCGCTGATTCGTAGGAAAGCGTAGCGAGCGCAACACAATAAATACCCCATAAAACGGCGAGCAACGCTGCTACGGTCGATCAGGCGTGGCGGAAAAATACAGTATACGCAGCCCCGATACCGCTACGTGGGCGCGGTTAGATTCGTAATGAGAGGCACTGCGGCAAGCTAACCGAGGTTCTTTTAGAGAGGTTGCTTTATGCACGAGGCGAGTGCTTGCCGGTGCACCGGCTACCGCTGGCCCCACGTGGAACGCATTAGCGCAGTATCTTTTTACCTCCGTTAGGTAGCTCAGGCGTGACCACGGTTCCATTTCGTGGAAACTCATTCGCTTGGGGGAAAAATGAACCGGATTTGGTCGACCGGTAGTGTCCGGTTCCGATATTTTTGCGCCGGCTTGTTTTGCACGAGCTCGTCGTCGGGAAATCGGCCTGCGGAGCATTTTATTGCGGCGGTAAATACGCGGCCTTATCTAACGCCGGTCGCATATTGTTCTGGACATGCTTGAAATTGATATCGCGGAAGTATTTTCAGTTATTCTCTTGAAGAAATCGTCCGTTCGGAATGGAATACGTTGTGTCAGATTCTTCTCCGCCAACTCGTCTCACTAATGAATTATGATCAATCTCACTTAATGTTTGCCTTTCTTAATTCCTCGTGATAGTCTGTAATCTCGAATCGCTAGAATTAATGCATCGATGAAGCACTCCGATGCGAGCGTCTCTCCGCGCCGTCACCTGATCGCACATCTAATACACGCGAACGTACGTAGCTGATTTTTAGTGACGTCGAAGGTTAGCGAAGCGTGCATCGGTAAATACTGGATGGCGTTTATCTGTTGGCGCATGTATGCGTAAGTGGTAATTGCAAAGCTTCCGCGCCGCGCCGGCTATCTTACGCCTCAGTCCTGGCGAACATGTTGCATATGCAGTTTCGTAACTTGTCCAGTCCGCGACTTGACACCTTGCAGGCTGGACAGGCTTCGGTTAGCCCTGACGATAAGTCAATATGCTATCACCGTATCGTTTGCCCCCGGGGGAAGTTGACAGTCACTGCCGCGTGCATTTCACTGCAGAGGCGGTAGAGCAAGAAACGTGCGTTCGGTAATGCGCGTGGCAAAGCGCGTTTCGCCGTTGACGGGCCGATCCATCGGACTCTATCTACGGTCACCACGGAAATATCCGACCCGGGGGACGCGTTCGAAATAATGGCCGCGTTTAACGGTGTCATTGGTCACCGGCACGGGCGTGAGACGATTGAGTAAGAGATGGTGAGCGCGCGCTTCATGCGTGGATCCAAAGATAGATATCCCGGTACCGGCTGGCCGAACCTAACTGCGGCCCGACTCTAAGCGCATCGCAACAACCGTTGGCTCGTCGTAAACAAGTGGTCCGTGCTGGTCAATCCAGCACCGGGAAGTCGTAGGATCGTTCAATTTCTCCGCCGAGGAGACGCGTCCATCGAACAGCTGCCGGCAGAACTCAGCAGCCCGACGATATCCACCGGTGTAATTCATTGCTCTAGTTGCTCGCAGCAGCAGGTGGCCAATCTCTGGCCGCGGCCTCTCTATCCCTTAGTTTCTTTTCGATTCGCCGCTTCGAACTCCACCGAACGTAATTGATCGTAAAGAGAGTTTGATCGAGTACGCGGCATTTTCGTTGAGAGTGTTCCGTTAGAAGCGCTGGTGTTTACGGCTCCAGTGAAGAGAATGGGGGGTTGCGGTTTATGAAGGCGGGTCATGGATCGGCGATGACCGCGAATAAATCGCGCGGACCGTTGAAAATCGCTTGTAGCTGGAAATTGTATTGATCGATAGGAATGTTCGTCCAAGACGCAAGGTTCGTTATGTTCACGATTTCCTTCGTACACTTTTAATTGGCGTAACTCCTCGCATCATCGCGTCGCTTCGAGCTGCCGCGCATGCCCACGAGCGTGGTACACGGGCTATTTAAATAGCATTCGAACAGGCCAGAATATACAGTGCGCGCTCTGTTGCACGGGATTATGTCATACGTGCTTGTACCACTTTGCTAGTAAATAGGTTGCGCAATGTGGATCACGGATGCTCCCCCTGCACGAGTATTATGCCGGTGAATATGCAGGACTGATAGTCAGATAGAAACTTTACGCAGAACTTTCCTGAACGAAAGTATTTGAGCTTGAGATTACATTTGCAATGCGATTCAGGGTAAAACTGTGTTCCGGTGATAATGTCTAAATGACAATTTAAGCGCCATCCCTTTTAGATCCCCTATCTTAATGTGTACGATTGCTTCGAGACCCGACGCTTCCTTTGTCGCGTTCATTTACAACTTGTGGAATAACAAATGGTAGGAAGATGAGCATCCGTTTGGCATCGGTTTATCGGTAAAAATCATCGAATATACATGAGCGAATGCAGATTGGAATCAGCAGGTCAAAAGAGCCGAATTTCGGGTTACAGAAAGCGCAGTTCCCTTTTCACGTTAAACACGAGAAAGCAAAGTTATGTCATAATTTCGGACCCGATAACTATCGTGGTTCTCCTTTCTCTTCGTAGAGAGTGGCGTAGCGAACTTGATTTCGGGTTTGGAAAGAACACTGCGGTTTGTTGCGCGAGCGACCGTGGAGGGACTGCATCCTAGCCGATCGCTCGTAAAGTCGGTCATAGAGCTTACAATGCAACGCCTTCTCTCCGATCGGCTCGCGCTATGCTGACCTCTCTCTCTCTCCATCCTCCTCCTCCACCACCTCCTCTCCCGCCTTCTGGTTTGGTTTACCGCGATCGCGCCCGTGTCGCAATCATTAGCACGCTTGAGTACAATTACCTTGGATATTGGAACGGCTCTCTGTGCCAGCCTATGCGATGCATATGCGTCGCGCACACGATCGTTCGCAAGGTTCCGTCTAAATGGGCGCGTAGTACGTCGCGAGATGCGTGGACTTTCAATATGTATAAGTTGCACACGCCGACGTGACGGCATGGAATTGCAAAATGGATCGCGCGTGCCGGGTACGATTACCCGGAACCGTCGTTGTCGCATGCTGTAATCGTTGCGCGGTTTCGCCGGTTGCACACACCTCCGTTGTTTAGACCCTGGGCATATCGTGGCCATGGACGAAATTTCATCGTCGCGCGTGAAAGTAAATCAGCATGCCGCTCGAAATTCGTGCCAAAAGAACAACGTCCTTGGCTCGCGTGGGTAGCCGCGAAAAGTTCGTAACTCACGCGTACCGCGCTGTATAGGGCACGAGGAAAAGTGGCGCGTATCTGCTGCTGCACCACCGAGAGAAAAGCGAGGTCGGGCCTTTCTCGGAATAAGTAGGTCGAGAGGGTACCGATCGTCTACGCGGATACGTTCCGTGCGCTCGGGATTCGCGGGAAAGGTATCCTACTCCGTTCGTCCCTGCGACGAACGCCACGCGCAGAGCATCCCTCGCGATCGCGCTTCGACTTCCCCAAGTAACGAGCTTCCGATTGTCGCGCCCGAGATAGATGGCCTTCTGTATCATCGATCGAGCGATTTTTCAAGGCGCGCACACGGATGAGTAGAATTAACTCCGTGAGTAGGTGGATTACGCGCGAAGCATCCCATTAGAGATGTTGATACTCGGCTGAATAAATGACTCGTACGAGCGGCACTCGTGCGACAGGGCGTGCACAGCAATTTACACGATGCAAATAAAAACGAACACCTATTGGCTAGGTGAACCGCGGCTAATTATTGAATAATCGCTCCCAGTAGCGTCGTTACACCTTTTCCAAGAATATCGCGAGGCAAGCTGTGTATTAGATATATTTGTAGAGGTTTCGAAACACGTGGGATGGGGAACGATCGATCCTCGGATATCGTTCTCCCTTCGGTGGGGCACGACTTATCGTACAAGACTTGTCAGCTGAGCACCGATTACCAAATATCCCTAATACCAAACACGCCTCGGCGAGCGTAGAGCGCCGGAGTGCTCGCGCGCTGATTCGCGGGCCCTGCTGCTATCCCCGCATGAAAAATCAGGTGGCCGATCGCGCTGGTGGCGTGTGGCTGAAAAATGAAAACAGACTTTCGCTGCGTAGAACGAGAAGCCGGAGCGTGTTACAACGTTCTCGAGCGTGCGGTAAAGAGATGACGAGCGAAGTCGTAGGAGTATGTAACGTCGCGTGGAGCAAGTGGAGGGATTTAAAAGGGGGCCAGTGGAGGGGCAAAAGGCGGCCACATAGCTACGTATGGATGTATGTATGCATGTAAGAGAAGAGAGGAGCGTGTGCCAGCGTGTATTTTACGCAACGCTGCCTGTGATATAACGAGCTGCGTGTACAACGGAGGCTCAGCCGGCGCGCGGTGCACAAGCGACTCCTCTCCTCTTCCCCGTAGGGCACGCACATGCGTCGACAAAGGTATCTGGGCGTTAGAGAGCAGGAGGGTCGCGTTTACCCGGTTTCGCTGGACCCAGCTGAAAACACAGTGACCTAAATGATATCGCGAACCAGGTCACAGCCTAGATACCGTCGCGAGCCGGACTTTCCTGCCCGCCTCGATACAATCGGCAAACGTAGTAGGAGTATTTCTGTCTCGCTCGCGAGGCGCGACCGGCAGCCCCAGATTTTCACTTTCGCGCGCGGGTGAACGTTTGACACTCTCGCCTTTCGATAACGCGCCACGAACTGGATCGAGTACTCTCTTACACACGAACACGCAGGCGGAGTAGTTGGGTTTTGTGGTACGCGGGGATGAGCAGCGGCTCGCAAGAGCATTGTCGATGGATGAGTAAGCTTGGCTCGGGCACGATAAACTTTTCTTTGTTTCGTATCTTCGAGCAGAGTCGGAGGCGAGTTAGGTTTTAAGCGATACTGAACAGAAGACATTCATCCCTGTGCGATACTTGAAATTTCGCTAAAAGGTATTCCCAGCCGCATCACCGAGCGCGTTACCTATGGACGGAACAATTTCATTCGGGATTTCCAAACTACCATCCCACTAATTGCTCCGCTGATGGTTCGAGGGAAAACCCCGACGGTCATTAGCTGGCTCGTAGTCATTACAAATTGTCTTGGCACCATTTGACGAATAGGCACAGCAGCGAAACACTTTTCTTCGTTTACTTTTCCACGTGGACGCAGTTTGCACCACGGCTGCACGGATTACCGTTATCGCCGTTGCATGACCTGCTTTTTGATACGTAGCATTTTTCAGCGAAGGGCTCCGTGTGAGTGACGACAGAAGTAAAAGGAGACAGCAAGATTTATCATGGAAAGAAAATCCCATTGCATCTATTTCTTCCATTACTTTCCCTACAACTTCTTTTTCAATTTCTACTTCGATTCAGTCGAATCGCTAGCTTCCCCCTTGAAATGACTCATTTTTCTCAATTACTCCACGCGAGACTTGGTCTCTCGGTAGAAAAAATGAAACGCGATCGGGACGCGTTGTTCAGGCGCGAAAAGGAGGAGCCGGTTTTCGCGTGCACACGCTGCAACATTATCTTTCGTCCAGCTGCTAATCGCTCGCGGTTCGTTCCATGTTCAGTGTCGTAAGTGGCGTGGATAGCGTTACGAGAGAGCGTGTTGAACAGTGACGTCACCGGTAGCAGCTCGACACAGTGACACCGATTGCTGGTTCTACCGGGAGAGAAACAATCAGATCGGTCAGCAGCTGAACGATTCCTGCTTGTTACAGCCGTTGCTTTCTTCTTGTCACGATCTGTCGTCATTTGTGTCGAACGGCCACAAATCGTAGAGTCCGGAACGAGCAAAAATGTTTCAACAGCTGATAAGCGGATCTTTGCGTCATGGTTTTCCTTGCCTCCGGCTGGGATTTCGCTTTTGCGACTCCTCTAAGTAGTTATCCTGCGACGAGTTTCCTGGATTAAGTGCTCTGCAATCTTTCTGCTATTTGATGAAAAACTTCATCGTTGGAACTGGAATTACATTTTACGTACCAAGCTCCTTGTAACTTTTTCTTTATTAGCGTTTGCTAACTCTTCGAGAACTACCGTTTATATTTGGCGAAAAAGTTCACGGAATCTGTTTTATCTCGAGCGTGTGATAATTCACGTACGAAGATTCTTCTAGTATCTTCTGCATTCTGTGCAGTGTACATCGTTCTGAGAAACAAACGATGCCAACCGAATCGCAAACAATTGATTATTCCTATTCTTATCATTGTCCGTCGATCGTTTTTATCGTCGACAAGTATATTTTGGCTCGAGAAGCATGTAAAATGTCATTCTTTTCGCTTTTAAAGGAAATTTAATAAATTGTTGCGTTAGAGTCCAGATACGCTTCCATAGACTTCGCAGGAAAAATGTCTCACAACGTTTCGGGTATTCCGACGATTTCGTCACGATAATCCCGGCTCGATTCCATAGATCGTTGTTTTCCTTGTCCATCAAATCCAGGTCCGCCAAGGCCGTCCTTTGTACGGACGTTATCAACGCGGCGAGCAATCGACACGAACGCCGTCGTGACTTTTCTCTTTATTTTCACGGCGCCTTATCAGCGGGTCGACTAATCACGAGGCTTTTTTTTTCATTATCCTCATATTTTTCGTTGTCGATGCAATTTTCGTTGCTATCGATCATTCCGACGGACCGTCTCGGTCGCAGGTAAACAGAAACAACGTCCGACAAGCTGTTTCCACGATTTGATATCGTTCAAAACATGATATCGATGGATCGCCGCTGTTTACGTACCGAAATAATCGTGACGCGGATGCTTGCGGCAGATTGTGTTTCCTTTTACGAAATCTATTATTTCTTGCCTTCCTACTTTAAATTTATTATTTAGAAGGGGAAACGATTCCTTTTCCCAGTGAAAATAAAACGTTCCCTCAAACGTTGAAAGAACTTCGTTAACAAACATCTATCGAGACGTACAGGCGTGACTCTGTAATTTCCGTCGGCTCTGTTTGTGCCTTAAATTTGCCTTTGCGTGCAAAAATTGTAGCCGCAGTTACGATTGGAGAAAAGATTCTTGTCGAACGCAAACTTATCCTCGCAGGCGTGTAGTCATGATTATTTCAGAGTCGTTTCATCACTGAACCCGGTTATTAGCGCTCTTTTGCACTTGTGCTCTAACTTGAATCGGCGACAAATCGATTGAAACATTTTTCGTCGGATGCCGTTGAAAGTGATTCATTCTCTCGCAGCTTGGAAATCGAACATACGTGTATCGTCAGAATTTGTTGGAACTTTTTAGTGCTGTCTGGATTTTTTAGACGCGTTGGACACTGAACTTGGAGGCATAGATAAAATTGAACGGCGACGCGAAATTTACCCTGACTCATTCTGTTGACCAAATTTCCGGACAGGCTGAGAGCAAATAGGACAATGGACACAAACAATTGCATGGGATTTTTGGACGTTCGAGTTTTCTACTGCGTCACGCAAGAGATTGCGTTTCCCCAAACGACTGACTCAAGCTGCTCTCGAGATATATCTCTGAACAAAGTCGACCACGTTCCTCACGACCGGGACTAGATTTTGTCCTTTCTCTGATCGTTTCTAATGAGTTCCAGCATGCTCGGTTTCCCAGCAGACGTTTGTTACTCACGTTCAGGTGCAGCCTGCACGTGGAAGCGCGATTACGTGGTCGCGCCGTTATCAGCCGGTCGACGTACACGGTCGATGACGACGATCGGGAAATGGATACATGCGCTACAGATCCATGGGGGAACAAAGAAATCGCGGCGATACACGCGTATCGTTCCAAAGAAAAGATACGAGCCGCTCATTTGCCAAATCGATCCGCAAACTAAATGTAATGGCAAGTGTAAATAAAAAAGAGAGAACTCCAAACGTGGAGGACTAATCTCTTTGTTCGCATGGCAGTCGCGGACGAGCAGAATTCCGTGGCCCGTTTAGATAAACCCCGGATGATTCGCGGCCGGCATCATCCAAGGTGCAGCTCGATTCACTGGAACTGATTGCACTTGTTCTGCGATGCCACTTGCGCAACGTTCTGTTACTTTCGTTAGGAAACTCATGTATGTATGTACCTAGACGGGGCTCGTTGGCTTGATTGCCAGGCCATTGATTGTGTCCGACTACTTCTATCTTGGACGGAGTATATGCATACGTACGTTTATTTTTGAGATCGGAGCAAGGCAGCGGTGCTTCTGCAATCGACGAGAGCTTTCATATGGATTGTTGCATTATCGAAGGAAAGAAAAGGTACAATATTGCTCTGCCAATGTATCTTTATTTCCAATAAATCGTACATACGTACAGTATCCGTAATGGTGATTGAAGTGCAATGCAAAGTGGTTGCACAGCACCAAAACGGGGCATGACTTTATCTCTTGGAAAAGGAGCTGTCATTGGAGGCAAGGTACTCGCGTATCGAAGGATGTACTGATTCACCGCGCTGCAATTTTTCCCGATGACCGTGGCAAAGGCTGTCTTTGACTTTTAAATTCGATTCGCAATCTCCACGATTTAATTTGTAAATTAATTCAAGAAGAATTCGATGTTCCTTTACTTCGACCTGGAATCTTGCTTCTATCTATGTATCTAAACCCTGTAGATTCTCGCTTGAAAACATCCCATGATAGAATGATTCGCATCGCCATACGAAAACAGGCTCTACGTTCGCCGCGCAGTAATAACCGGAGGCCTTCCTCCTATGATATAACGCATGTTTTTCTAACATCTCTCGGTCCGGCTCATCGTAATGATCGGTTCTATGATGCAAATACACTTACCGATGGATCTGACATTAAACCCATTCTCATAGCTTTTGCCAACGACAGCAACAACTTTTCCATCATCCTTTCCTCCAGTTACTGTCGACGCAACAGAGTCTGTAGCTGTATCGAGAATTATCATTTCTGAAGTAATCAAAGTTATCGCGAATGACGTCAGTCGGGGCGAACCTTTCCATCGGAACTTCCCTCAGGTTGCTCGGGACGTTAGTCCGTACTACGCACGCTTTCGAGACCTGACGTCACGGATAAATTATTATCAGAAACAAACCGTCCCGGATCTTGCGAAAGGCCCGCACAGCTATGGGGATAAGCTCGTCTGAATTTTTTGACTGACTCACGTTCGGCCCGATGCCCCAATCCCCCTCGATGCCGTTTCGCAAGCAGTGCTGCAGTCTTGTTATTTGACATTTTTTATTTTAGCCTGCGAACAAGAAGAATGATTAGTCGTTCGTTTGCTGATGAGCCTTCAACTTGATGCCCCATAATCGTGGAAATTTAAGGGCGTAGTTTGCTTCTAATTTTGGCCAGTTCTTCGCTGAGCAGAATTATCGACTTTGTGGGGGGGGGGGGGCATTTTAATTAGGGTTGAGAATTTGTACTGACCTGCCGCAAATACAAATCATCCCCTTCTTCGTACCCGATTATTCGACCAAACCTCCTGCTCGATACTGTCCGTAGTCTTCCATCGTTCCATGGTCGCAACCAACGGAATAATTAGCTTAACCCTGCCGCGTGTTTCACCCTTTTCATCACGGTCGATGCTCGATCGTTATGCTAAATCACATGGCTAAAAAAAAAAGACGAAGGTTAGCATTCCAGGGTTAAGCTGGACGTTGAGTGACGCGCAGCTAACGAGATTATAGGAGCATCGTCGAGCTTCTGTCGTTTCTCGAGGACGCGATGCTGGGCGAACGTCGTTTTCCATTTTTCGTACCCGAACACGTGCACCCTTTTCTCGAATTTCCATCTTTTTTTTGTCGTCGTGACCACGTTCTCCCACGATCATCATACATACGCCGAGTCCCCGGCGAGTAGTTCTGCTTAACGGAACACGAGAGAAACGGCCTCGGGGCCACGCCATTTTCTGTTTTTTTTTTCTCCTCTTTAGCCAGTCACCGGTGAAATGCGTTTAAGTAGCCTGACGCTAAGCTGGGCCCCGCAGTGAATTTTACGTGTACCGTTACACGGACCGAATCTCGGCGCATTCTTCGGATCGAGGTCACGGCTCCGCGAACGTGGCGCTGGCCAGTTTCTCGCCGCTCTGTTCTCCGTTTTACACCGGGATCGCCCGAACCTGCTGAACGGAACAGCCGTGAGCTTGTCTAAACAATGAGGCTCGCACGATTACCAGATTCATGTGTCCGGGTAGAGCAAGGGAGACTATTTCCCTCGTTATTAACGTCGAAAGCGCCGCGCGATCTTTAAAGAAACACATGGGTGCACGGTCATCGAGAACAGGTGTACGCGCCAGTTTCCCGTTGACCTTTCGCGATTGCAGGCTCTGGGTGCCAGGCGCAGGTGTTCAAAGTATGCAAAGAATCGTTATTACGAGTAATAGCGATCGTGTAACAACAATGGTTTCCGTACAATCGATTCCACCTACGAATTCGTTTCTACGTAGGCACTCCCAGCGAATTCTCGAGGAGGACGGATAATTATTTCCACAAACGGACGCCTACGTGTGCGAGAAACGCGTGGGATGATGGATGCCGAGGAGTTTTGCCCTGGATAAATAGCCAGGCCAAGATCAATTTTACTGAATCCCAAAAATTGTATCATTGGATTTCTTTTCTTTTTTCATCACAAAATCTCCTTTCTGTAAGTTGGGCATCTGTATTAGAAAATGGGCACGCTACGGAGGGAGGAATTCCCTCGTCTCTACCGTGAACGGTCGAATGGTCCGGTAGGGCTATCAGTTTATTCGTCAGGCGCCTGTTTACAGTTATCATTGTTCGATGAAACGCGGCCGCGACGGCCTTCCTTTCCTGTTTTCGCGGCAAGGCTAAGCCGTCGCGGAATCAATGATCTAACCCGGAAGAACCTTGGACCGTTCCCGTGAAACCGATGATTTCGCGTTTCCTTCGCGATTAACACTCGCCGCTCGAAAACGGTACCAAGGCGTTGCATGCTGAAAAAAAGGAGGGCACGCATTCCGTTGGACGCCTGCAAATTTTGTGTCGCGATAAAGCGTCGTGGTATGCCGTGCGCAACCTTGTGCATTTCGAAACGGTTCGACCGTCGATGAGTTGCCTTCGCGTTGCGACGATATGCAACTGCGATAGTTGCTCCTTCCTTCGCGTCGCCGAACGCGCGCTTCTTCGTAATAGAGTTGTCCGACGACGCGATCTGCGGTATTAAAAGCATTGTTACGTTAAATGAAAATTGTCAGGCCGAGCCAAGCGCAACTGTTGCGTCACCAAATTGGTATTACATCGATCGCAACTTATGTACGTGAAACGCCCGAGTCATCGGGGCTCGACTGTGACTAAGGATAATTGTCAAGTTGGAAAAGAAGCGACCGGAACAGCTCTTTCGTTGACTAAATTTCTACCGTCTATCATTGATTTCCACGCGAGAAGATTCTTCGATCGAATACACCCCAACGATCTCCCGTATGAAAGCAGGAGAATCGACTAGTCCTCCGATTGTCAGGCTGAAGCCGAGGGACTGCTAAACTTATCCCATGCCTACTCGTTGCACAAGTGTATTTCGTTGCCCAACGAAGCGACTCGCGTACAGTTGCAGCACGCTCCTGCTCTCTTCACCGGCTAGCAATTCGGCGCAAGAGCGCCTTCTGAAATGAAGCAAATGCACTTTCACCCGGCGGCGTCGCGTTTCGCAATCTCCGAGCAGCGTGGCGTGCACGAGCCACCGCGTCCTGGTCGATGAAAGCAAGTCCCTCGAAGTACGTTCGGCGTTTCGTTTCGATTGTCGTAGCCGCCCGCGCGGCTTCCTATCTGGGACGCGTTCTCGTTGGAGGAAGAAGAAGCGAGCTCTGGCTGATTTGATTAACTTTAGTCTCGATGAAACGGCCCGCGATTTCTCTTCCCAATTGCTGGCCATAGTGGTATTGATGCAGCCCTGCGGCCACGATTATCGTGGAAGCTTTCGTTCGATTCTTGATCCGTGGAGTTTCATTGCAATTGCACTCTCTGTTTGGGAGAATTGCGTTGTCTCCTTTTCAGTAGTACAATCGCGCCATCATCTTTCTCTAAATTGATTTTATATATTTGTTGTGCTAGCCTCTTACGGTTTACACGTACATCACTCGTCTTACTGCATTCGTCATAGATCGTGCATCATTTCAGACCATTAATTATGATTTGCGTACTCAACGACCAGAGAGAAACCAGCTTTAACGCAGCGGCGAAACGCTTGGTCTCGGTTCCGCGTTCGATTAATAATTTCCTCCGTCGAATCGTGGTACGAACACGAGCCACGAGTTTCGCGCTCGGTTATCTAACGATCGTTACGCAATAGGGTCTCCAAAGCCGCCGCGGCATTTGATGCGTGCCCAAAGCGAAGCTTGTCCCGCCGCTGCACGCGCAACGCGGGGCGAGGAATTCGACGTTGGAACCCTCGCTCCTTCGTTCATCGACCCCTCGTCCTGCCGGTAGACTTTAAATCTCTCTCCCACGTGAAGGAAAATCTAGCGGCAGACGAGAACGCGGACCGAGGGGACGTCGTTTCAGATAAACCCTGGGGGGAGCCCCGGCAAGGGAAGAGGGGAGGAAAATCGCCTCTGAGAAGGGGAGAGAAATTTGAAAGTGGTCGGTGAAAGTGCGCTCGAGTGCGACGCACGTGGCTCGGTTTTTCCTCGGATTTCCCCTATTCCTCCACTTTTTCTACCTCTCCTTTCCGTCTCCGCTGTTCTGCCTCCGATGCACGGGGGATCCTTTGATCGTCCACTGCGCGTGCAGCTATACATAGTGACCTTTGAACGGTCTTCCTTCCTCCTGCTGGCCTTTAAGCCATGCGCCACGAAGGTGAGAGAGTTCAAGCGGAAGAAAGAGAACGCGAACGTGTCTCCTGCTATTGACTCCCGATAGATTTCGCTCATTTCTTGTTATTAATAATTTCTCTGTGACTTGCCATGAAGCGGTGTGAGTTAAAGAAAAAGATAGCATTTGTGATCCTTCCGGCGTGGCAGTGTAGTAGCGAACATTCATTGAATTTTTTCCTCTCTCCCTCTCTCTGACGACGACTTTCCGGCTTTTCTAATGTTTAATCAAAGTCGGCCTTGATCGACTGTCTTGCGCACGCACACGCTCCATGCCTCGTGAACGTGTTCGACGCGGAGCAAGCAGCGAAGAGGAGGTTCGATGGTTGTTTATCAGTCAGACGTTACGCTGTTTCGTAATTACACGGAATCGTAAATCGGAGCAGGGAACGCGGTAGTCGAGGGCGTAAGAGCGTGCCGCGATGCTCGATCGCGGGAACGTTGATGCGCGGCATGCTGATTTATGAGCTACGAACCTTTGTGAAACGAGATTACGCAGTTGTCTGATTCGATAAACGTAGTAGCCGTACTTTTCTTCTCTTTTTTTTTCCTTTTTGTTTGGCCAGATGGATGTGGAATATAGTAACGTGTCCTTCCGTGGATACAGCGAATATAGTTTACCGTCACCGTATGCTATACAAATTTGATTACTCATGAATTGTAATGAGCATACGTTTGTGGATCGCGATCGATCGGTAAGAATCGTTTTATAATACCATGTTGAAAGATCGCTGCGTATGGTTATCGTTAATTAAACCGTTGCCATCCATCTTTGAATGCTGGTCTTCTAAAAAAAAAAAGTCAGGTCCACGTGACTGCATCATTAACCGCCGCTGAACGACATGCACGTGTACCTCACGCGGAGAATTTCAGCTTAACCCAAAATCCTCGACTCCATTTTCAAAAAAACCAACATAAAAAAATGTATCTGGTGCACGAGGGGGATTTCCATTCACCGAGGAGCTCGTAAAACGGCGCCCCGGTTAATGCACCTTCTCTGGTCGATAAAGAATCAATAAAAAAAAAAAATTCTTTTCGGCAGACACGCGTAGATAAAACGCGTCTGGCAACCGCGTGCACTTTCATACATGCAAACGTATTCTTTATCAGCTGATTGCGAGAGTAGGCGTGACACGACCATCCAATTTCATTCGTTTCCCTTTTTTTTTCTTCGCTTAGCATTTCTCTGTCGTTCGCGAACCCCCTTGCGCACCGTTTGCAACTCATGCGCTGTTATCAGTGCGGCCTCGTAATTGAAGACCCGGGCTCGAACGAGCGGTAGCCGGGGTGCGCGAACCAACCATGGATTTGCCAGGCGGAGGCGAAACGTGGCATTGCGTGTGAACATTCGTTACCGGTACACATATTTGCCCGGCGAATTCAGTAGCGCGTGATTCCTATCTTGTCCCGCTTGCCGTTCGACGGCCGGATTAAAATTATGTAAGAGGCCGTAGGACCGGCCCATTCATTTCGGCCGGAAGGTGTTCGGTATGTTGTCTAACTGGCTACCGTTTTCGATGGAATTCCGCATGCGAATTGACCTGTTTGCGACGAAGGGAACCCTTCCCTGGCTTCGGAATATGTTCAGGCATTGTTAATTGATGCACGGTGCACAAACAAAGGTCGGCGAGGAGAGCAACTCCTCCTCTATCGACTTAGTAACAATTGAATAATTATTCAGCATTATGCGTGTCAGGTAATAACAGTCAAGGGTTGATTCGTTCGATTCTTATCGTTTTGCCACACTTTAAGCGGAGTATTTTTTTTTCCTCGGTGGTATTAACCTCGTGCGAGGTAATTAGATTTTGTATCGGTAGGTGCGTTAACCGTATAATAAATACTACGTATATATATATATAAATGCAGGAAATTATCATCCGCGTTTATCGATGGCCGGGCGGCTATGTTTATACGTGCGTTGGCACCTTTAAAATTCGCCGCCGAGAGCGTGGACTATTCGAATAAAGTCGCCCAGTGAACTTTTATCAATGGAAGCGAACAATCGATTCAATTTCCGACGAAACCAACTGAATTAATGTCATTTCGAAACAAAAAGGAACCGAACGAAGACCAAAATGATCGCCCACGAATTTCCGGAATTGCCCAGCAATCTCGGCTTCGAAATTTTATCGCAATATCGCTTCGTGGGCGTTCGTTCCTTCCCATATCATAGTGTCTACAACCAAAGACGCGCAAGTACCAGCGATCGGGTCGGAAATCGAGTGCATATCGGTATTGCTCGAACTCGATCCCTCTCAGAACGTTCGCCCGAGTATCGTTCACGAGCATCCTGTTGCCATCGTCGTTACACAGCTTCTCTGTAACGCACGTTTCACGCAATTACCAGGCCGCTGCAAAGTGCGCGAGCAAGCGTATAAATTCAACGTCTAACAAAATGAGTTTTGATCGGATCGGGGGCCTGGTGCACGCTTTTTCCAAAGGGTTCGAATAATCGTGCGGCTCTGATGCGCTCTCGTACACGCGCAAGTCTCTGCACAGAGGCACCGTAATGCGAATATAATGACAACGTGGCCGCAGGTAAACTGTCTACCTCTTTGGTTCCGATCGTTCTCTTCGCGCACAGCTATACCTATACGCGGGCTGAACGAGTTCAACGTTTCCGGATGCGAATTCATTCCGCTTCCTTTGTCCCCTTTGTTCGCCTGACGGGACACTTCGTTTCGTCGACATTCTTGGAATTGCGCAATTAATGTTCTTCGTCGGCGGCGATTGGACAGAACTGCAAATAATTTTCAGGCACGAGAGCGCGATTCAATTCC
This sequence comes from Holcopasites calliopsidis, assembly GCA_023838395.1. Classification (NCBI taxonomy): domain Eukaryota; kingdom Metazoa; phylum Arthropoda; class Insecta; order Hymenoptera; family Apidae; genus Holcopasites; species Holcopasites calliopsidis. The sequence goes on from JALHAQ010000017.1 coordinate 2,483,880, forward strand.
CCTCCATCGAGAGTTTATCGTTAGGTGTCGCCGAGGCCAAGGGAAATATTTGTAATCGAACGATCGAAACCGGCCAGACGAATTGTTTTATTTTCCTGATATCAGTGTCGGGGTTCGATCGATGATCGACTGGATGATTTCGGTCCTAGATAAACGTCTTTCGATCGCTTGATAACCAGTCCAGCGACAGTGAACCGCGAGGCTTTTCGGTTTCGCAACTTTCCTTTACCCCGCTCGATACCAGTGATCATCGCAGCCGCCAATTTTCATATCCCCGCATCGTCCCACAACCCATCGACACATTCTCTTTACGAATCGAATAGCGAGAAGCGAGGCAATCATTGAGAAAAGCATTCCCGAGCGCGGCCTCGTTAAATCGGGCACGTATCCATCATGGCTAACAGTACCGGCACTTTTCAGCTGATATTTCCTCGAGGGAAACGCGCCTATCTCGTTCCCCTGGCCGGGGTAAATCGCGTGTATCTAGCGTAGGTACGCCTATTATCACGAGTTTAATAGTAATCAATTAGCTCGTTTCTCAAGCGTTTAACGCGCGCCGATTAAAATTCGCTCGCCGTGCACGCTCCAGTTGACCGGCAGACCGCTTCTTGTGCAAATCCTGCGGATGGTTTACTGAAACGTTCCTCGAAGTGGACCAACAGAGCCCGATCGTTAATCCTTCGGAACAATTTCCATCTTATTTATTTCGTCGATGAACGCCTCGCGCGGAATTCGCGGCAATGCGCATTCGCATTGCGAGCGCGTTACCCCGCGGCTTCTCATTACAGGCAATAACCGGGCGCTTGATTTCCTTTTTTTCTTTCTAGGCTCGAATCTAGCCGGGAGCCTGGCAATTATTCAAATGATATCCGTCTTATGGTCGGTTTAGTTTAATGCGCGATTGGAGTATCGGCGTGTGGGACCGTTTTTGCGCAAGGCTGTGTCTTTGATTTTCAGTTTGTCGAGAGCCCGACGGTGGTTAATCAAGTGCGTACTGTAACATATGCTCGAACGTCAGAAATCGCCGTAGGTAGGCAAGTCGGTTCCACAGGATGCGGATGGGTTGCAAAGGAAAAGAAGGAAAAGCAGAATAAAATTGCGAATAAGAGGAACGGCCTGGCTGGCGTGCGTATGAGTAACGCGTGTCTCTCGGGGCTGCGTTCGTTTCTCGCTCTGGAATGCCTTTTGGCGAACCGAATAGTAATTACAAGGAAGTAATTAATTGGACGAGGCAGATTGAATTTTTTTTTCAAATATATATACGTTTTATACATATACTTTTCTATGTTGCAGACGATGAGGTTGACCAAACGTATAGACGAGGTCAGATTGCTCGAGTCACGAAAGAGCGCCAGGCTTGCTGATCAAGATACAGACTTTGCACGACTCGCCGATATGGCTGGAGATCGTAAACGAGCCTCTTCTCACTCCATCGATGTGCCACACGTGATTGGGTAAGTGTTCGTCCGACTTCTTACAAACGTATGTCGATTATAAATGATGCGACTACAAATTAGAAAGATATCAAGCGGCCAGTTAAGAATATATATTTATAATATGCATCCTATAATCCCCAGAATCCCTGCATCCTTCCAATCATCCATTCAGTCCACGGACCTTGTAAGAATACTTCAACAACTTCGCACCACAAGTTCATGCCGAATCGTGAGTACAATTAAACGCCTTCCATCGGCCCATCATCCCGAACTTAATTAGTGCCCCTATGCGTGCGTACACGCGGATGCCCAATAGAAAATGAGCCCACAGAATGTGTTCCCCATTGACCTCAATAAGATTCAAAAAAAGATTCTTCGAAACTGTTCGAAAGCTCTTGCATCCGCGCCAAGAGATCGTAAAAAAGTGATATACGTTTTGGCTGTCGCAACCGAGCGGCGAGCGATTTCGGCCTCCCTTCGAAAGATTCTGGAGCCTGCGCCCGCTCCCTTCCACCACGCTAGATTTAGCGTGGACACGTGTGAGCCCTCTTAGCAAGAGACACAGGCGTGTTCCCTTTCCGCCGTTGTGTGCGTGTCCTGCCTAAAAAGTCGGACGTATCCCCGGCTCGGTTCGAAAAAGGTTCGTGGCACCCACGCGCGTTGCTGCATCCGTGGCGAAGGGAAGATCAGCGGACCGTGAATGCACCCTCGCCGGACACCTGTCCCTCGCCTTTTCCGACCGCACGGAGTCGTCCGCGTGAATTTCGTGTCTTTCACCCCTCGTGAAACGTCCTGGAATTCGATCCAACCGTCGCGTCGCGCGCGATGTTCAGGGGAAGCGTAAATTTCGTGGGACCGCCCGCGGAATTTCCTTCACGGAGAGAGGGCTTTGACCTTTTCCAAGGGGTAGGGGTGCACATCGGCGCATCTGTGTTGCTCTTTTCCTTGCTAAGCGTTTCTCCGACGTTTTCCGTCGATAGTTTTGATTAGATCATTTTTGAGGTGCTCGATTTGTGCGCTGGCGGGGTTGATAAGGGTTGCAGGGGATGAACGTGAGCTCGACTCGTGTGCAAAAAATTTAATTTTTATTTTTTTTATTTTTACTGATAATTCGTCGCTATTTGTGTATCTATCCTACTATTAATACATACTAAAGCGTGTCTCTTCACTCTGTAACTAATATGGGATGGAAATGATTGTGTTTCATTTTGGGCAGGTTTATCTTGTTTGCCTACTACTTCACCACTTAGAGTAGAGTAGCAAAAGCGTGCCTTTTATGAGTATTTTATCTCTGACAACTGCGAGCTACCGACTATTCCAAATAGAGCCTTTACTGCCTCATACGTGTGAAAGTTAAATAAACGTATGACACCGCTAAAGAAATTAGGAAAATAAGACTTTTCCACGCCATTAAGATTTAGCCTTTTTTTTTTTAAGTATGCTGTACTGTAACCAAAGCTATTTAGGCGTAATTTTATAGCTACTCAACTTAAAATAATAAGTGGTGCTGTAGGGTGACATGTGGCGATCTCTTTTTCATTGCATAGTACGCTCACCATTGGGAGAATTTAGCTGAACGTCCTAAAACCTCCAACCCGATTAACGTAGCCATCAACGGGGCAACGGAAAAGATATGAAGCTAGGCGTGCAGGGGAACGTTGCACGGCAAGAAGAAGAGGTCCTGAGAGCCACAGTTTCCACCCACCTGCGCGTCCAAATCCCCTTCCAAATCTTTTCGGTTCAAAGTCCCTTTCTTCTCCAGGCTCTGTCCCTTTTGCCTCCCCTTCCTTCCCCTTTCCATGGACGGTAACCGTTTTCCTCTGGCTCGAAGGGATGGGACGGCTGTTTCGACTATGCCAACGACCCCCGCCGCACCGTCGACGTTTCGTTCCCCCTATTTTTTTCTTTCTAAGCAAAGTTAGCCACGACTCACAGACCTCCGCCGTGGAGGATCCTGTTCAACAAAGGATTCTACTCTGACCGAGGCGTAGGGGCGGAATAGGTGGGAGAGGGAGAGGTGCAACGTCCTGCGGCCGGTTTTTCGAGGGACGCGGCTCAGGTAGACGGCCTCTGCGTTTGAATTTTCGAGCGTGCTACCTTGGCTGCACCTGGCCCTGGCACGACCTGCCCCACCGTGAAAGGAAGAGGTCACCGCGCGCACGGCAGAAAGTGGAGAAATCGAAATGCCTTTCGAATATCTCGGGATGGCGCGTTGTATCGATGACGAAAACGCATCCTGTATGTATATCCCAAGCTAAGCACCAAGACCTTGCACGTTGGTCAAGGATCTCGCCGCGCGAAATTCATCACCGCCACCGGTTTACTGGCCTCTCGAGGCCTTTTCAACTCAGCAATGTTGTACATACGAATACTTTCGGCACAGAGTTGGGACACTTTTTTCAGGCGTCAGAATAAAATTTATTTGAAGCTTGTATCAATTGTATTAGGTGCATGCATTAAAAATTGGTGTTCGAAATATTTTCCCTCATTTTCTACGACTTTCCTCAATCTATTTGGCAAGTCTCGGATTCCGTCGCGAAAAAATCACACTAGTTTGGAGACTATGAAATCGTCAAACCATTGTTTCGCATTTCTGAAACATTTCGAAAGTGTTGTCCGGATAATCCAATTTATAAAAAAAAAGCCTAAAACTTTTGATTACACCTAATAATAGAAGACATACTGTTAGATAACACACAAAACACGATGATGAAACGCAAATGAAAAGCGAGGTGTCGAAACGCGCGCTTGTTCGAGGTTTTACAGACGCTGCTTGTTTCCTAGATTCTTGCAGCCGCATGAATATTTCAGTGTTCAGATTTTATGGTTTCTTGATTCGCCGTTACACGGCTTACGTTCTTAGCGGTATCGTTCCGCGGTGTGGAATTTTTACAGGCAACCTTTGCCGGAGGAAACGACGGGCACGTGAAATTAGGTAGGTCTCCACCCTTCGTAACTCGTTGATGGCCAGTTTAAATTGAGCGTGTCTGAACAATCTTAGGTTGCATAGATATGATTACAAGAGGAAGAAAGATATTTCTTATTTTTATTTCTACTTGTAAATACTCTGCACTTGATTTTGAAAAGGACAACGATTACCAATTGGTGAATAGTACGATGATAAGTACGAGGTCGAAAATACTATGGAATCGAGGGCAGGATATTTTTAGCTGTATGCAAGACAGATTATGTTTAATTATCGAGATGAGTGACAAACAATTCGACATGCCCGTGTAACCGGATACGAGTGGTACAAAAAACTACAAGGTTCACTTTAAAGAAAGGGTTTTTTGGACGCTCCGCCAAGAACGTTTTCAGCCCTACCCAAAATAGTCTGCAGGGGATTCTTGAAATTTGTAACAAACGCTCGACGCTGTCGTACCGGCGAGTGTACAATGCTGTAATTGCTTGCGCCTCGTTCGAGAGCTATATTAGTTCGCAAACTGATCCTGAACTATCTACGAGGAGTTCCTCCGCGAATTGCTCGCGGGCAGCTCTATTCCCTATAAACGGCAGGCGTAACAACTGAAAGTTTCCGCTGCGGCAATGGGTGCAGTGAGTCAGTAGGTTAGCTTACGTAATTTCGGCCGGCAATCTCTGCGGGCGAGGTGGCGGCCGGCTTTACGGAATTAGGTCAATCAATACCGCGTCGCGATATGGGTCAGGTGCACTGCCACGCTCCGTGTAGAAAGCTTCTCCCCTTCGTGCGCTGTACCTAGCAACCCTCCCGCATCCCCTAGGACTCATTGTTCCGTTTCGATCCGCGTTATATCCAACGGCCTGCTCGCTGGTCGCACGTTAACGCATTAATTTGGGAACAATTAGCACGGGCCTTGACGCCGTCCCCTGTTCGAGGATCGAATTGCGTGGGCTATTACACGGAGAGTCGTAGAACGTATCGAATAGTGTGCGAAATGATTCGTGATGTACTCGGTCGGACATTAACGGGAGCTTTCGCTCGCGAAATACCTGGGCAGGTAAACTACTTACGATACTTGAGTGATGCACGAACTCAGACGTCATTAGCATCGAGACATTACGAGCGAAAATTATTCCCGGGTCGAAAATATGGTATGCTTAAGCACTTTTAACATTTGTTCACATTAAAAGCTCGTTAAGGAATTTGCATAATACGATCTAATCGACGGGGAAATAAAATTCACATTAAATTATGTTTACTGCTTTGTAAATCACATGGTGTGCTTTCTATTGTCTTCCTGCTCTTCGTTTTTATCACTGTCCTATTATCTGGAGTCGATGTTAAAATTTCTCGGAGCAATCTAATCTGCAAACAAAGTCCTGGAGGTAGTAAATAACAATATCGACAGAACTAATATTTTTCCAATTAATTGAAATGACACTGCGATAGCTTGTCGTTCACCTATCATTTTCTATGTATACGATGATCATCTTTGTCTTGTAACAGTTCAACGACCTCACAATAGTACTATCAATTGGACTTCGAAATGCAGACTGCGTAAATCTAGCGAAAAGTAATATTTACGATGCTCCGTAATGAGTAATAGTAAGCACAAAATTTGTCCCATCCCTGTGTGAATCACTTTTTCTTTCCTTTCACGATCTCATGTAAAATACGATGATGGCTCCGTGTATACGGTAGCGCACGTTCAATACCTTCGACGTTTACACAGAGACAATACCGGTCGCAATTGAATTGATGTACGAGCAGTTAATGTTACGTGCGTGGCATCTTGACTCTCTGGGTTGCTTGTCAATTTTAGTTACGGCTGTGCGTATACCTCACGCGAACGAAGGACAATTTTTTGGGATTATTCATAGGCGTTTTACTGGTGTTTAGACAATTCTATTTATTTATATTCGTTTACTGTGGACAGTGTAAAATTGGTTGATGTATCGGCGATTAGCTTGGGCATTTTAATGGAAAACGGCTGCTTCTTTCTTCGGTTTTCGTTACGATAAAAAAGCAAATACGGTTGCGGCAGGGGTTAAAAATCGAGCGTCGCAACGTTCACGGGAAGCGAGAACGGACCACCAAGGGGGTGGTTAAGCTGGCCTAACAAAATACTAGGTCGTGCCAGGCTGGGGCCGCGAATCTGGGTCAATCGATAGAGCTATGTACCTAGCGGCGCGGAGTCGCGTCGGATGAAATGGGTCAGGTACGCGGTGCCACGCTTCGTCGTCGTCGTTTTCATCCTTCCTGTTATCCCCCTCGATCCGCGGCAACGGACCACCTTTCCCGTCGCTTTTCCCGTTTCTTCGCGGCCGTGCACGTGCGCCAGCGCATGCACGCTCGTACTTGGCAGACGCTGTTACTTGTTGAGGAGGCGAAAGGAGGGCGGCAAGGAAGAAGAATAAGAAGAGACAGGTGCGAAAGAGGGTTCCCTGACGACGCTCTTGGCCCTCTCGCGCCGTCGACTGGTCAAGGGGTGGACTGGGTCGCTCCATCCACCGGTGAATCTGGGACAATGAAACGGGAGCAGTACGCGTGCACCGAGGCATCCACACGCTGCATCGTATGAATATGAAAGTTCGTCGGTGTGTTGGTGAACGGAACGCGCGGAAACGAGAGACCTTGCCTCCGCAAACCTTTTTCGCCGAAGGGGCGTCGCATGCACTTGGACGAGGCTTTTGTTTTTGAAAGATCGAATACCAGCTGTCTCGTCGCTGCAGAATGCCGGAGACCAATTAGATACGACTTTTGGCGGCGTTGGACTGATCAAGGAGTTTATTCAATGGGGATGATGAACTAGGAGATGCTCCGACGAGCCATAGTAGTAGATTACTTGAAACGCAAGAAATTCAATGAAAACCTGCAATATTATCTCCGCAGACATTGCCTCCCCATCTGTTTCACCAAAAAGGAAGTGGCGTCTAGGCGCAGCTACCCTTTCCTCTCCCGGCCGTAAATTCCAAGCAGCCGGGTGCGATCGAGGGAATCGGGTCAGCGAATGGGGCCAACGCAGTGGAAATCAGGTTGTCCGGCTTGTCCTCCGCGGAATCAGGTCGCTCGATAGAGGCCAACCGGCCACCGCGTTCCTGTATCCGGCAAACTGACCCCGCGCTCTTCGACTCCGTAACCCGGATATCGTTCGGAACCGGATCGATGCACTTGCCACGCGTTCCTCATGGGGCGTGTACACCGCTTGCCCCGCTGCACGTACAGTAGACTCGTTTCCATTCCCCCGTCATTTTATTCGACGAACTCTCGATTCCTCCTCGCGCAGGAGGGTGTTGGAGCACGCGAGCTCCACAGCTTGCGATGCTTATTGAAGCAATGTGGTGAATCGAAATTCTGCGCCATTTTCCTCCGGTCATTTTTATATTGCTTCCATTCGGGCACGATAGTGTGATATTTCTGCCGAGAGAGAGGGAGAGAAAGTATAATAGCACACGCGGGTCGATTTCCCATCCAGGGGGATGCCCCGTCCCGAATATGGATCAACGCGCTTCCCGACCCATATAACGAGGGTGCATTACGCGGTTTCTGGGGCAACCACGAGCCTGCACCGGAGCCAGGACGCGAAACAGCCTTTCCTCTTTACGACCCAGTGTAGGTCTGATCGGCTTGCCCGCTCGGGAGGGAATCGCTTCGAGGATGAGGCGACGCATACTGTACGTAAATATACAGGCGATTGCTGGTCGTTAAACCAACGCGTTAATTAGTATATTAAGATACATGTAGTTGTTCCGCGTTAGTAGTGCACGAAACTGAAACTAATTAAGATGATAGTACGATTATTAAGCCGCTGTTACCATAATTATGGAAATTTAAATACAACAGACATTGTTGTCCATGTTTTTAAATATATACTTTCGAACGCTGCCGGTGAAAATCATTTTTGCTTGTTTGAGAGAAGCATTGCAATTGTCATTTTAAATTGCAAGCTCAAGATTATTCATATTCCCAGTCGATCTGAAACATCAGGTACCCACGCCCGTTCGATAATGTCAATTAGTTTCTCGGGGAAGAAATGTAAAACAAAAAAAAAGAATTGGTCCCCTCACAACTGACAGATTTCATCGATTCGAAGCATCGAGCGTGCACCAGCCGCGACCTTCGTTCAAACTAGTTGCATAATGTTACGCCATCGCACGATGATAACGCTTTATTAACACGCGGACGCGTGTGCACGTCTCAGCCCCGCTTTTTCTGCTAATCGACTCGACAGATAGCAAGGGGAGATACGCACTGAAACTGCTATAAGATTGTATTAAATTTATTTCCTGCTGTTTTTATTCAAATTAGCGTTGCACCACTTTAACGCGTTCGCGAATTTGATAGCGTGATATAAAATCATCTAATCTAGTACGCAATAATGTTACACGTTCACAGTTATCTTTACTGTAGCATTGAACTACTACCGAGTAGTCCATAAAAAGAAAATGCATGCGATTCGAGGCTTGAAAGAGATAGCGTGGAAAAAGTATAGCTGCACAATTCGACTGGAGAATTGGAAAGAGCAATGATAATTGATCGAAGCTCGCGATTCCCACGCTCCACTTTCGTTTCTCTTGCGATCGAGGCTCGCACGCAACGCGAAAGAGAATTGGTAGAAAAACCGAGACCGTCGAGCAGGAAGATTATCTCCGTCCACCTTGGCTGCCTTGTCAGTCGCTCGCTCAAGTACAAGGCAGCAGCCGCTCGAGTTATTCAGTTCACCGCTATCGGTACAATTAACTTTCTCCTTCGTTCTTCGGTCTTCGGGAGGTATTTAGCTTTCGGCGAGCCGCGTCAACTTTTAATTAACCCGAGACAGCGGCCCGAGTAAGCACGGTTCCTCGGCAATCGAAAATCGTTCGGGCGAGCGAGATGTTCGGAGGACTTCTCCCTCGCCGCTACGACGCTTCCGGGAGCGGAGAACGCGTGCGTTTTCTTGCGAGAATCGTTTAATAGCTCCACCGTGGGCGGCCCTAAAGGGGGCAGCCATTTTGGTGAAATTACAAATTTCATGCAAGTTGTTAACCTACTTAAGGGTTGCTCGATTCAGGGTGGCCAAGCGAGAGCGATCCTTTGGAATTTTTCGCTTGAAAATTGTCACACATTCTTCTATAGATATTTCCCCAGTAATATTATTCAATATTATTATTGGCAGTAACTTCGTTTACCTGTTGCCATTGGCACGTTGATAGTTATCGAGACTTTCCTGCACAGATTTGCATGCATACGCCGCGTCGTCAGAGTTAGATAGGGCGGCCGCGGGAGAATCGCATACACCTCCTCGCGAGTGTGCGAGAAAGAGAAGGTGTTACTTTCGAAACACAGTAGTGGCCTTTGGCTTGTGCGTCATTCGGGGAGCCGCGACGTTTCACTTTCGACTCCCGTTGTACCGGTCCGAGCGGAACGACTAAGCTGCGACCTTGACTACCTACGTGGGTTTCGCCTAGCGCGTGTCCCCGTCTTGGAGAACGGAGATATCGTAAGAGAACGCGCGGTAGGTCGTCGACGAGGCATGCCTTCTGCGTTCCGCGGGTCCCTTCCATCCGGGAGACCTCAAACCACCAGCGATTAGCATGAAAGCTACATACGTGGGAAGCGCGCCGAAGTTGCGCCGACGAGAAAGAGGGAAATCTTGTGCCGGACCTCTGATTCTACAGAGAAAGTATTATGCGTGTGCGCAGATCATCTTTCGACGTTGAGAGATCGAATCGAGTTTTCCTCGTGTGAAATTATTTAGTTTCCACTGCATCGAGGTTCAACTGGATTCTCTTAATTAACCTTCAACCAGCTCGGCCGAGTACTTGTCGTGCAATTAGCAGAGTGAAGGCAATTTGATCTGAATTAAAAGAATAGATGCAGTCCACATTTTGATCGGTTTAAATGAATCAAATGAAAAAGTGCGCCATTTAGAAATGATTTTATACATATCAGCTGTCTCGCCTCCAATGAGAAATATTTCGCAATTAAACATCAACGCCCCGCTGCCAGACGCTCCATCGAACACACAAATATCGATTTGACTATTCCCAAGCAAGCGACACCCAATCGTCGCATGTAACGAGGAAGATTTGCACCGTAATTTCCTCGAAAGTCAGGGTTTCTATCGATCAGCCGGTATCAAGTGTCCGGCCATACGATCCACTCTCTGTATCAAGAGGGGGTGTAGCTACTATACACCTTCCCCAAGCGACTTGGAAACACCGACACCTCGCGAATCCCCCATTAGCGATGAAGCAACGCTTAAACCGGGCATCAAAAGTAAATCATTTAACCATTTATCATCTGCCCGGTAGAAGTGTACCATCCTGGAATGATACGTACCAAACGATCAAGCATTTCCATGAAATCGTACACGCTTCGGATTGCAAACAAAGGGGAGCACGATCGAGAATTAGCAGTTTGCCGATATCCCAGGTGAAACGCGGCGGCCGCCCACGGCGCGTTATCGTCGTGGCATCTTTACAGCTTTTCTTGGAAAAGCGCAATTTGCAGCGCGCTGCTCGTTCGTCAGAACATTATGGCACAACGACCGCGTTCCGGCCAACTATGGCGCGGAATACCGCGGAATAGGGGAATCGCTATTTTTACGTAATCGTTACGCGATTTGTTTCTTCCGGAAGAACGATGGTGCAGGAAGAATGGTACGCGTCGATTAGGTTTTGAATTTGTTAAATGAAATATGTTTAAGCGTAGGGTAGTAGAGAAAAGAGAGGCTGATCAATGTGTATTTCGTTTTGCAGATCCAGGAAACGACGACCAAGCTCCAGCAATGATTCCGAACGATCGTACAGCGGTTGGAGCGATAGAATACCCCATGGATGCGGTCGCGAAGGATGCCGTACGAATGAACGCGGTGACTGCATGGACGAGTGCACCGCTGCGCTCGTTCTTATGTCGCTTTCTTGCTCTCCGCACAGCCCTCACAATCCCCTGCCACTTCACTGCCAACATAACTACGGTCAGTATCATGCAAGTGTGCGTTTAAGCGCATAGATTTTCCTAGCGATTCGTATTTTCCTGCGTTCGCAATATTTAAGGGAACAAATTGAATTCCTCCTTAGTCCATTCTCCGAGGAAAGCGCGAGTCCACTTCGGAGCATCTCTGTTAATTAAACAAAAATCCGCTTTCCTCTCATAAGGTTCCTGGGGAAGAGGAGGAGGAGGAGGAGGCGGCGGCGGTGGCGGCGGCAACATGGTGGTCGGTTCGCCAGGAGTCGGTGGTACATCGAATAGCAGCAGCAGCAGCAGCGGGGCTTCATGGAGAAGCGGTACCCCCAGCCCACCGTTGAGTGACGAGGGTGCACCGACCACCGGTTCCCTATGGCCGACATCCGCTTCGCACCCTTCGCACAACCAGCAGCACTACCCTTACAACGCGTCCGGTTCGTCGTCGAGCAGCACCCCTGGCTCGACCATCACCCTGGACGAGGGTATAGTGCCCGATTACCTCGAGGAACAACATCCGCGCAAGAAGAAGGTGAGTATGATAGTGTCACCTTGGCCCGAGTCGGCGCGACAACTTTTATCGATCGACCGATGAATAGATGGATGAAAGGGGCTCTCGCTTATCTGATAAATTCGAGCGCATCCTTCCTTGGCTCTGTTGCAATTTGCTAATACGACATCTGGCGAACTTGGCCTTCGGGTGCACCTAGGGAATTCATCTCGCTGCGAGTGCCAGTGAATCGTGATCTTCTCCGACAGGGTTCGGTCAATTTTTCATGCATACATTTCATAATGAATCAAATCTGGAAAGTGTACTTTCTTTATTGTTTTATTTTATCGCCAAATTTATCATTGAACGTTTAACACAACGCTCATCGCGAAGTATATTTTCCTCAAAGATAGTGCATGTTTCGAGATAAAAGTATCAACCTTGATATTGAATTGGTGGCATTAATTAAAGGTCGTTGCGTGTTATCACTTATCAAGATATTGCTGCAGACAAAAGGACTCCGCAAACACTTTTCCAAAACAATATTTCTATTATCTTCCCTGAATACATGACAAAGTCATACAACTTCATACATTACAAAGTAATTGAAATTAATATAACAACTAATTACACGACGTTTACTAATATTAATTCATTAGATCTTCATGAGTGAACATTTGTCAAAATCACATTCTCCATCACGATCGTTCCCCTGCTGACTCATATATCGCGTAGTCTCTTCGTTTGATCTTAATCTCTCACACGCACACGGTCGTTACCAGCGTGAAATCACGCATCCGATATATCCAGCTACCAAAAAAAAAAAAGAAAGAAAGAAACGGGTTTCATTAAAAATGAACGGTTAATAACGGTACACGTAGAATTTCAGCGATTAATCGTACAGACACTGGTTTTATCGTTTCGCGAAGCTCGGAGATCCTGATGAAACGATCCACCGGTCGAGGGTTATCGGGAGGCCCGTTCGCTAGAACGCACAATTAAATCGCTCATAAGGCGTGGCGAACTTATCTCTCGCCACGAACCTAGCTCCTTCCGTGTTCGAGAGCCTACATTCAATTAACGCCAATGAGGGCGATAAAACTGGCCGGTTGCGTAACAAATGCCGCTATAATTGACGGGGTGCACGCGTGCGTGCGATCCGCCGCGCTCGAGTTTTGGTCTTCCACGATGGATAACAGAGCCCTTTTTTCACCAGTCGCTTCTGTTGGCCCAGAGATTTTATTTATTTTTGTCCTACAACAAATAAGGCACGTTCTCTATAACAATCTTCTTAATTTACGCCATACTTCTAAGGGCAAATGCAATTACCCACATTAAATAATCAATTATTCCCTTCCTCCCATCTTCTTTAATTATCTTAATTCACTCTGGCAAATGGATTGAAAGCTTAATGAATGGAGTGATCCCGCTTACACTGACATTTTCATAAATGCCAAACACAGGAAGCGGCGACTGTCGCATTTCCTGCCAACCAACCGATTCTATGCCAAAGTGCATCGTCAAATGGATCGATCGATCGATCCATCCATTCCTCCTTACACCTCTTCTTTCCTTTCTTCGTGATGCGGACGCATCACACGCGTCGTTACGAAACAAGGAAAGTCGCGATGCGTAGTTTTCTCTTTGTAAAAAAGAACGGAGAAACGGTCTGAATGCAGTGAACGCCGATAACGGTCTGACCTTGCAACGCGACGCTCGGACGATCGAGAATCTTGCACGTCTCAGCCCCGTTTCGCGCGAGATACGCTAATTATTTAGCACATCAATCCGTTGCCTGCAAAACTAATATGCATCCCCTGCGTAATTGTGGTTCATCAAGGAAACACGTTTGTTAGCATCGGGTCGTCAACCGCTACGATGTTTTGGACAATCCGTATTTTAAAATGACAATAAGTTGGGCGTGCTTTATTTTCAACGCATAGTTAACGATTCCGCGGCGAGAAGCAGAGCCGCGTCCTCGGCGTCTAAAGCTTCTGCCAAGTCAATGGAACGGTGCGGCGATGACATAAGCTTCGTCGAGCCAAGGATGGAAACACGCGCGCGATTTTCGGCATTTCGTAAGAGACGGGCTAACAAGTTGAACCTTGAGGTATTACGGCCGCGATGGGGCTAAACTTAGGCCAGCACGTCGGCGGAAAATCGGTACCGAGATGGTCCGAGAATAAACCCGGCTGAGAGACTCTTATGGAGCGGAAAGCCTGTCCTCTCCGCGTTTAACCCGCTCCCGTTATGGTTTCTTTCAGATCCGGTCGAAAGCGAGCCGCGACCCCGTCGAGAATGGACCGGCGAACAGCGCGATCTACGAGAGCGAGCAGGTGAGTCAACATTACATTTACCTTTTCTTTTTTTTTACGGAGGGATGATCTTTCGATTCTAGCGTATTTAAAAAGTATGTCAATCTAAAAGCCATGTAAATCATTCTCCACGCAGGAAACTTTCACCAGCCTCCCATCAGCCCTTTACCGATCAATCATGCATAGATCTACCTACTAACGACTTTCGATCGCTCGCTCGCCTGCGTCCTTTTACGAGGCCGCGTCCACAAATGCCAAGAGGTCGATATAATCCATCTCGTGGATCGGTAGAGAACGTGTTCGTAACCCAGTTAAGCACGAAGGTTCCTGGCTACTTTCACCGACCGCGAAGTCGACTTCTGTCCATTCATCCTGCTCGGAGGAGTAATCGTTGACCCGGTCAAAGTTCCGTTCGAGTTCGTCGCCTGGTAGACTCGCGATCGAGCGAATAATTTTCGACCACTTTCCCTGGCGAAGCCCGCCTCCAACAGTGCTCCTGTCGCACCTGACCCAATTGATCTTCTCTGCGAGAAATACCTTGCACAGAGGCGGTGACCAAGGTCGCGTAGCTTGCTAGATTCGCTCTCTTTTAACAACCAGCGATGCTTCGATTCATTCTCCCTCTCTTGTTTGCAAGAGCAATTTATTTGCTGTCACTACTGACTTTTAATTCCTCCTGTAATAAGCCTCGCGATCGCGCCCGATTGGACAGCGCACTCGTGCACAATGCTCAAGAGGGAAAGCCTCCCCTTGCCAAACACATTTCCACAATGAGAACAGCGAAATAGATGTGATAATACCCTTGCTCGTTCCCAGCCGTTCCGCCGGAGGGGGAAAGTATTTCCCGTTGTACGATTGTAATAGCGTGGAATAATTCAATTGAACAGTGTGCGCACCGTTACCCTATTCGTGTGCACGAGCGGGAAAACTCTGAATGGACAAATCAGGGGACGAGGGGATGAGGGTGTATTGTTCTACTTGATCCATGAAATGGTCACCACGATGTCGTGTCACGGTCTCCCTGTAACTTCCGCTTGTTTGGCCGATAGAGAATGTATTGAGTTATTGCACATTCTTCGTTGGTTCTT
This sequence comes from Holcopasites calliopsidis, assembly GCA_023838395.1. NCBI lineage: Eukaryota > Metazoa > Arthropoda > Insecta > Hymenoptera > Apidae > Holcopasites > Holcopasites calliopsidis. The sequence goes on from JALHAQ010000017.1 coordinate 2,499,074, forward strand.
GGATTAATTGCAAACATGTGGACAATCTTGAAATGTTTTTTATTTAATTAGGGTATAGTACGAATTACGTGGGCATCCCCCCCCCCCCTCTCCCTCTCTCTTTCTGTGCGCGTGTAAAAAATAGAGGGAAGGATGCGCCAACGCAAGACAATAGCATATCGGCGCGTGCACGCCTCCGCATGGACCTAGAACGGCGCGCGGCGTCGCCGTTGCACCGCGTGACGTCACCGGTGGCACGTGTCCCTCCTCTTGCCCTGCACCTCGCCGCGGAATAGGCAGGCGGAGGGTGCCGCGGGGGCGAGTAGTTAAGGTCACCGTGGCCCTGACTGCACGCGCGCGAATTGATATCCGTGTGCAGGTCGGCGGTGCAGCTGTATGCGCCGGCTCGCGCTCCCGTTCGCCAGCGCGCATAGAAACGCATCAGCGGAGGAATGATGTATTTCTAGGTTTCGTGGCCGCCGCGCCGCGCCGCGCCGCGTGTAGCTGCACTCTTTTTCGGCCAGGCTTCCCGGGGATCGGGGGAGGACTCTGAGAGAATAATAGTCGAGGCTTGCAACGGGAACTTTCCTCCTTGGTGAACTACACCCCTTTGGCGCACCCATTACTCTGGGGGCGAAAGGGGTGGCGGGTCGTAAAATGATTCAGAACGTCGGGAGTACACGCGATGGCAGGATTCGCTGCAACGTTTAGGAGCATTTAGTTGCCCGAGCCAGTTATCGTGGGAGATTACGCGGCTGCTTTACTGGGGATTCTTTTGGGAATCGAACCCCCGTATAGTGTCGATGTTTTTAACCCGTTCCCCATAAAAGTAGCATGCGATCATTTTCTTATTTATTGCTATCGCTACAGCAGAATCTCGGCAACGGAAGGCGCGCATTACGTTTCTTCGTCTGCGTCAATCAATTACGTAAATCGAGAACCCACTGTTAGTTTGCATAATTCGAGCAAAAACAATATTACGTCAGCAACCCGTTACGAATTTGCCTTTAGTACTGCTTTTCCGTAACGGCTGCTCACGCGAGACGGTTTTTGGGGCCATACGGGTGTTGGAAAGGTGTTCTCAATTCGTCGGACTTGGCTTTTCCGATGCTTGTACTCGATCAAATGAATTATTATCGCATTTTCTGTTCTTTAGTTTGCAAGTAGTTTAAGTCAAGTTACTATCAAAATTGAATGGCAATCGATGCACAGAACGGTTTCACGAGTGTCCCTCGGCGAACGCGGATGCGGACGCCTCGATTCATTGCCAACAACGTACGTACGTACGTGTACATACGAGCGCGTACAACTCCGAGAAGCCGGGTCGTACCGTGACACGTTCCTCTTGCGTAATAACATTGCGTAAACTTGACGTTCACCGTAATGTCTGTCGTGTATGTACTTCCGCGCGCCCAGCAACAACGACAAGCAGACTAGAATCGGGCTCCGAGTGTAATTATACATTCTAATTCTTCCCCTTCGTTCCGTTCTCGGTCGCCGTTGTTTTACCAGCTGTCCTGGACAGTAACTACATTCGTGTTTATACGTACGGTCTTGTTCCAATAATTGCAGTAGAATGGTTGGTACGGTTTCTTCGATTCGTAATAAAAGTACTGTTGCAACAGATTGGCTGTTTGTCAGTGATTAAGACGTTTCGCGATTAGCAGCTTGCTTCTAATTGACTCGCTCGAACGATTGAATTCGCTTCGGCGACGTGGCTAACGAGATTCCGCGGAAGCGATTAGAACATGTGACGTAGCGAAATTGTCCATGGTGAGTTTCCACGCGAAACTGTATGATCCAGGAAGTGCGGCTATTTCATTCATTTTACCAGGATATTATTGAACAACCTTTCCAGCAATATTATTCCTGAAATTATTATTTTTTTTTTCTCCGAGGAATAATGTTTAAGCGGAATACCTTACACGGGAAACGATTCTATTGCTAATGTATACAAGACGCTGACGTTATGTGACATAAGTGCAGACGACCATGACACCACCGACGTTAAGAGCGACTTGGAAATGCGTTTAATTGTTATTGTTCCAACGCTTTTGAATTTCGAAACCAGAGATTCGATCCCACTCGCTGCGCGTTGGACAATTATTTATGGTCAATATGTTGCAAGCTTCAGTCAAATTAAAGGTGAAGGACTATTTCTGATTTGGCAAGGAGACTGGTGGCATTGGCTCGCGCAAATGATTTCTTTGAGATGGTTGGGACCACTCGAAATCGCAGCACCTGAGAAACAAGTAGATCGCGATAAAACAATTATAAAGATATGTCTCTGCGGTTCGACTTGGCTATTATAACGCTTCAGAATTTTAATTGCAAAGCGAAAGAAGGGTTTTCGCAGCAACTGCACCAACGATCTCGAATCAAGATCGAGATCCACGATCTCTCTATTCGTCTGCGACGTCGTTTGCCAGTTGGCCACTCATATTGCGATGTTCAAGATCAGCTACGTACTCGGGGAGGAATGCAAACGACGGAGAGACAATGCGTGCAAGTTCCCCAGAAGGCCAGAGATGTAATATTCATTGGAACATCTCCTTGGTAACTATAGCTTATAGTTGGCCTTGCGAGCTTTGACGCCGCGCGACTAATGAGCAAAGGAAGTAGGGAGAAGGCGCACGGTTCTCAGCGTATGATGCGACACGTGCCATTAGAAAACTGGTAGCTCGGTCGATGTTATTTTCCATCGGGGAGGATTCCATTTGAATTCGCGCCTCTTCCCGGTCGCGGCTGATCGTCCGTACGTCTGTATCACTTGAAGGCGTTCGTCTTGCCGCCGAATACTCTACTGTTTTTGTTCTCGCACCGTGGTCATTTATAACGTGTCCCCTGATTGAACTTTTTTCATTAGAATCGATAACGTTGGAATTCCCGCGGATCCGCATTCGACATTGGGGTGTGGATTTCGGGTCGTAAATTTTTGCTGAGTGCGTGGTATATACATGGTTGAATCGATCGAACGTTCGTCTGATTTTCGTTTTTCGAATATTTGCATAAGAATTTCTTATAAACAGGAAAAATCTACAATTTGCGCGATATTCATTTTTAATTCATACTTTCCTCTCGCCTTATTTGCTATGTTTTGCTTATCCTCAACGTTTCAATAAATGCCACACTCTAAAAAAAATCAATCAAGTTCCCCAAGTATACTGCTAAAGTCAACCGTTTCTAATCTCAATCTTCCTACCTTAACCCAGCGCTCGCGTCATGTAACGAAAGGCAAATCGCGAAATTAGCATTCGACTCTCGAACACGTCCGACCGGTCCCCTTCTGTAGAGGCCTCCGCGTATGACAAACGGTGTCACGTGTGTGCAGGTGCATACCTGACAGGCGCAGAGCAAGAGGGAGTCGATAAAAGGGCACAGGCCCCTTGGAAAGATCTCTAGCCCCCGCCCCTCCTTCTTTTATCCGCTCTCTCGTTTCGCAAAGGGGGCCTCGTTAGACATTTTCTCCGCGGCGGCGAGGAGGCAAGGCCGCGCGTGTGTGCGCGCACCATTGCGAATTTCAGCTGGCGTGTCGGAACAGCTGTGCGCCCCGTGTGGGGATGAGATACGGTTCCGTCGGGTTGCCCTAGGTCCTGGCCCGATGTTTTTTACGCGCGCCAAATGTGAGCGAGGCCGGCCGAGCCCCGGGCTTCTTTAACGAGCGATCATCGTGATGCCCGAGACCGATAGGCCGCGTCGTCCCGTTGTTCGCCGCGCGTTTCTCCTCTTCCTCTGCGGCCACTTCTTCCTCGCGGAAGCAACGGGCGCAGGCGTGCTATCGACCGTGTCCCCCGTGGACTTCACCTTGACCTCCGCTGACGAAAGCAGAGCGAACAATTAGCAAGGCTCATCCAGGGCCTTGGCTGGTCGAATCGATCTGGCCCAGTGAAGAAGGTACTTTGCGGGAGATAAGGACAATTCATTCCAAATGCAATTCGGTTGGCGGCCGATGCATTTTTCTGTGGCGTTCGAATACTCTATAAATTATTTGAACGTGACGAATACATACTGCAGTATTCCCCGCCCCCTCCCATGCTTCCTCGAAGGCGAACCCTTGGAAAATTGCAGGCGTTTTACGTAAACGCGATTTCGACACCGATCGAAACGCAGTCGAGCAACTTTCTCCCGTATCGATCTCGACTGGCGGAAAGTCGCAGGTATCCTAACGAGAGGGGGGACTTGCTCGTCCGTGAAACTTGCTTATGAAAGAGGAATGCACGAGCGAAAGGGGAAAGTGCGCCACGATAGTTCGCGGTGAGGACAGAAACGCGTTTTCCCTTTTACTTCGTTGCCATCGTCGTCGAGAATGATTCGCGTGAAATTTACCCACCGCGCCTCTTTCTCCCGATCCGCTTTGCATTTCCTGCTTGCCACGCGTATTGACGCGCAATGCTCGAGCTTGCTTGCCCGCGACGGCTCGTTAAGTTCTTCGTTTGTTCGTATGCGTAAGCGTGCGATGGTCTCGTTTGTCTGTTTTTTTGTTTAATGTAAAGCACTAACTATCTGACAGGCCATTCTTATTCTTACCTGTGTCGGTTCTTTTGGTAATTTCCTAGTGACGCACGATTGGACCTGGGTTAACCGGTTGGTTCTTTGTTGGAACTTTGAAGGGAATAGACAGTTGTTTGCAATTTTTTGTGCGTCACGATGAGCGAATGCAGTTTGGAATGGAAACAAACTGTCTGGAATTTGTAAGCTGACCAACCGAGTGGCTCCTAAGCCACTCGTGGTCATTGTACATATGTTACTCTGTCTTGCTATGTAATAATTTCGTAATTGTCAATTAACTAGCAACCGAGAATTGACAGTCTGCAGTACTTTAGAGGTAGGGAGCAAGGGAAGCGAAATAAGAAAAATAAGTAAAGGAAATCGGACTTTTGGCTCGATGTTCCTTGCTGCACGTTAACGTCACGGTTCTCCACGCGCGATCCTTAGCCAAGTCGGCGCATACGTATACAGAGGCCGGTATGATTTCCTTGGAGACCGAGCATGTAACTGTAAACTGGTCCTAAGACCGCGCCCAGAGTGTTGCTCAACTTCGAGGTGAGCCGAGGAGAACCGGTGTGTCCGCGAGGCGACGTGACAAGGCCATTGACAGTGGCGGGTAATCAATCGTTGTCACGTTTCGCCAGCAAAATCCGTCGCAACGTGACCAGCTGATCCCATCGCGGTAACGAACAGAAAAGCTCGATGCCCGTTCCTCATGCGTGATCTTTCTTCTTTTTTCTTCCACGCTCGATCTTGATCCGCGAGTTTTCCTTTTACGCGGAGACACGATTCCGTTGCTTAGGAAGCCTCTATGTGACATGGAAGAAATCGAAAGGCAGTGCACTCTTACTTGCAAATGTTTACGCGAAAGGGAGATTCTATGGAGGGCGATTCTTTTCAATATATTTTCAAAGGTTTTCCCGAATCACGTTAATTGAGTTCAAGGATACGAAATTGGTTTTCGAAAATGATGGGAACCGACATTAAGATGAAACGAAATGAATGATGATTAATGTTAAATGGCGGCAAGTGGAAATGAATGGAATGGAATATAGGACGGTGTATTTGAGAGTCTATCGATTGCAATATTTTATTTTAGGAGAATCCAATTCAGTGCGAGCAAGCGGGAAAGTAACCCTGTCCTAGACTAATATTATCCTCGATCCGCATTTACACAATCTTTTTCTCCCTGTGCTTTATTTAGCCATTCTTGTGTGCCGGATTAATCAGCTGACGTCTTATAGCTCCCATCACCTGTTTTAACCATTTATGCAAGCGGCCTTGGTTCTGGCACCGTTACCCTCGAATTAGTCTCTTTCACTTTTTTCATTGGAAACATCAACGACTCGAATTCCTCTACAGCGGAGCGGTTCTTTAAAACGCGTACACAGAAATCTCGTTTCCTCTCGTTCTATTTTTACTCGTACACCGGTCTTCAATGATTCCCGCGATGCGAAAAAAAGGCTTTAAGCGGAGAGCTTTGAAACGTGCACAGACGCGAATTCGAAAAACACGCAGAGACAAGTTGGCCGCGTTGTGCAAACAACCGGCTGCCCAGCCGAATTTTATTTTTGCAGTTGCCGCTGCGCGCGAATGGATCGTACCCAAACACTTGGTTTTCGCGCGAATTCCGAGAACCATGCGCAGTCTCGTCGCGAGTATATTGAAGCGAAAAGATTTGCGAACCGCGACTTTGCTGATACTTAAACAAAAAAATGCGTGCGAATTTTTATCGGCGAATAATCCAAAGTTCGTCACGGAATCCGTGTATTTCATTACCCTTAATCTATTGTGCAGTTCATTGCATTTATGTATGCGGACGGATATTTGAATTTCTAGCAAAGACAATTCCTGTGCTGGAAGGTTGGAAGAATTTGGGGTACAGTTAAAAGGATGTTAAGCAACATTCGTAGCTTCGGATCGCGAGCAAGAATCACATGCTTGAGTAGAAAGTGCTTGTAGAAAATCAGTAGTAGATACGTAAAGTAACTCAAGGCCGCAAGTCCCGTTTCTACCCGATGCGAGAACGCATCGATCGAATTTCCTGTTGTGCGCCACTGTGCAGGGGCCGAATCGAGGCGCACTTGTGCATTGCACGTTGAACCTCTTTTTCCCGTCCGATAACATTCGCGCAGACGACCGTTGCCGTTTTAATTTGGCAATAACAAGTGAGAGCTGCTCGCGATAAGAGCTGGAATAAATATTTCACGTTGCGGCACGAACCGGCTGGCCTTGAAAAACCGTCCTTATTCGAACAATCGCCGTGCCATGCCGGTTGGCGCAAGATCCCCGAGGCTCGGTGAACGGGAACAACTCGTCGCTTGTCAGCGGGCTGACAGGGCCGCCTTAAAACGCCCGTTCGCTCGATACGATTCAATACGCGTGTCGACTTGACCAGAAAAATGCTCAGACGTGACCAACGCAGGACGCGTGTTCCCGACTGTCTGTTGTACAGTTCACGGAGCGTCCGTTGTTCCGCAAAGAGCAACGAAGAATGGGTTACAAGGGCTCTCTGAAAACCATGTTCCCCGTGCGGTAACGGTATCCGATCAGTTTCGACTGTTCACCGCCGATCTGTCCTTAACGCAACATGATTGTCTGGAATGTGGCCACGAAAAGGAGGTGGAAAGGAACATCCGAATGCGTGTGGCTCTGAGATTTCAGTGTCCTCGGCGACGGTCACTGAACTGGCCAAAGATATTTAATTAGAGGAAACATCCTTCAAGCTTTTTTTCTCTATAACGGTACTGCAATTGCAGTTCCAATTGCCCCACAGTTGCAACCCGCCCACATCGACATCCTCCTCAATAATTCGGGAAATATGAAAATAGAGCTGAGCCAAGTTAATCGGTATGATTAACAAGACGATTAATCTGCTATCGAAAGTAGATATTCCAACACGCATTCAGTATACGTGCCACCGGTAGCATCGCTCATGATTGATCAACCTCGCCTCGTTTCCGGCTCGAATTCAACGCTTTCATGCGCGACGGGGTACGATGCGCGCTACTTTTTTTTTGTCGCCGAGAAACGCGAGCAAGGTAACCGACTGGTTTTTACATCGCAGTGCACGCGTCGTGACAAAGTCAAAGTCAAAGTCGGCGATAAGGCGATAAGCGAGGAAGGAATGACCGTTTAGTGCATCGTTTGGCTATTTTATTTTATCTGGCCGCCTTCCTCGGTCATTCGTTATCTCGCTGGCTGACGTTGTTGGTCCATGTTGGTCCTCCGCTGGCCGAACGACGGAGCGAGAGTCAACGTGTGCATCGCGCGTCCCTTGATAAGCCGCTACCTCGGTGCGCTAGCGTCCTCTAGTGTTTCGTGCAGACGCCGAGGAAGATGCACGCCGCTCGGAGACGTAAACAACACGGCTGCGCGTGCGTTAAACTCTCCTTGCTCTCTTGTCTCTCACTCCACTCCCGTCCTACTTGCTCTCCGGGTTTCTTCTCTTTTACTCTTACGGGCCAAGCAACCGACCGTTGTCTCAGGATGTTCTCGATGATGGCGCGCTGACCTTCGCGACGGCGACGATCACGCCGGCAAATAGAGATTTATCAATCAAAGAACTGCTAACGAGGGAAAGCGGATTTTAGTAATTCGTCCCGTTTGCGGGTCGACTCTTTTGGTATCGAATGATCTTCAGGATCAGCTGCAACGCACAAGCGGTTGAATATCCAGCTGCAGTTTCATCGTGACTCACGGATGTTCGCAGTTCTCCTCCCTACCTTTTAGCGCGGCCGGAACGATTCTCTTTCTCTGTTCTCGCGTGTCGTCAACCTCCGTTGTTGCTTGGAAATTGCGCCGGATCGACCGCTGCAGCGCGCGCTCTGTATTCGGGCATTTTTCATTGCTGAAATTTCTACTACGCATTAGCGATAGCAGGGACAATGGTAGACTTTAAACCTCTTGCACTTTGTGCGCATCTGTTATCGCCGGCTCGACTCGAGCCCGCCGCGTAAACAATAGTACACTTTGGCGTGCACGTACACGCGCGTCATTCACCGGAACAACATCGGGCTACCGAACGAAGCATTTTTTCTGTCAGACTTAAAGAATGGAGAAACGAGTATCGAAGCCATTGTATGCCTGTCGTTTCGTCGCATTATCACTTTCAACGTTCCAGAGTGACAGTTCGGCTTATCGTGCTCTCTCCTGCACTTACGCGAAAACTTTCTAATCTCGGCGTGTTCGTACGACGTACAGTGGCGTAACTCGCTTCGCCCATCAGATACCCCCGTAACGAACCCATGGCTTTTTCTCCCGTCACCCTGTAGACCATGTTCGTGCGTAGAGCATTCGTGTGGTTAAGAAGGGTCAACGTCCGACCCTCACCACACGCCACGGATCGACGCGCCAACACACAGAAGCCCCCGGTTTGTTTTGGTTTCCCGGGCATTACCCTCGCCTCCCCACTTCCTCGCAACTGACTCTTTCGTTCTCTCTTACTTGGCCGTGCAGCCCTCTCGGTTTTTCTTACGCCGCCGTGTGCACAGGGCAAAATGGGAATTGACATCGAATTAACGCGGCGTCAACGAGCGTGGCAAAAGCGCGAATTTCTATCAAGTTAAAAAAATGAGGGATCGAAAGGAGGCGCGCGTTGGCGCATTGTTTCCAAGGCAGCGAGCGTGTCGCGGGGAGAAAGCGAGAGCCTCGTGGAAAGCAAGTTGTTGCGGTGCAAATAGTTTCGTATCGATTTTCGTGTCCCGCCGCGCTCGTTACATTCACCTCGAACTGTGAATGCTCGATTCGCTGCAATCCCGTGGCGCAGCTGCACGTTGCCGCTCCATCGGTACACGCGCTCGACGAGGTAACGATGCAAGCGAAACGAGCACCGAGGCTGCACCACGGGGAGAGACCTTGCCTGGAATTTTCATTCGCGAACACGATCGCATGCACGATCTAATTAGAAGCAATTCGCGGCAACGTGCGCCGCGAAACGAGCGTGACATTAGAAGTTTCAGAGGGCGTGCGCGCAAACGAGCCTCTGCCAGGGTAGATCGGATGAGCATCCCCATCTAACTATCTATGTATACTGCCGGCAACATTGCACCGTGCACACGATGCACCAACGGTTGATTCTAGCGCACTCGGCAACCCTGCCGACTCGCTTACTCATCCCTGCGAAGAGATACAGCTACACCGCGAAGATCATCCTCCGCGGTTCAGAGATTTACATCTCTCTTTCCGCGGCCCGCGTTACTCGTTTTAGAGGATCTCGCCAATAGGGCCGTGGCCAATCGCATCGATCACCGCTCTGCATCCCGTCGCGGTCCATACAACCTGTTAACAAAACGACCGCTACCGGCGAACGCCTCGCATTTTAGGGCTAAGGACTTTTCGCGTTGGAGCTGGTTAAACGATTGGACACGATCGTCCAAGGATCGGAGGATGTTTTAAAAAGCCTGTTCCCATCCTATCCGAGCATATGTATACGTGCACCCACCGACACTATGATTATTATAAAGAACGCAGCGCGTCAGGGGGGAAAGGATCGACGACGCCGACTTCTTCGGTGCGAGGCGAGCCAAGGCAAAGGGAGAGAGCATTGCCTGCCAACCGGCATAGAAGGTCTGTGACCTCGGCAATGCCTGGGCTGCGCCGTGTATACGCGGTCGACCGTCCGCGTGTACCGTTTCAGAGCTGATGTCACGATCGGAAGGGTCCTTGAACAAGCGAGAGCAACTTTTCGCGTTCGATTCTTTTCCTGTTCCGTGGAACTTGAAAAATATTACGGATCATCTCCCCCTGCCCAAACGGGCATTTTCCATTCGACTCGCTTGTCGCGCGGTGGACAAGATTCGCGTCACCGAGTCCGTCTACGTTTGCGGTTTTTATAATGCTACCAATTTCTGTTTCGAGCTCGAGCAAGTTTCTTCTTTCTTGTTCCTTTTTCCATAGATTCAACGATCCAAGGAAATTCTATCTTCCTTGCTTTCCTTGTACGAAACTTGTATGCGCATACGTTTAGCTAAATGCAATAGGAATCGATCATACATTAACCGGACATAGCATTATATTCCGCGGTGGATTCCGATGAAAGATTGCACGGGATACAAAGTACCAAAATACGGAACAAAATCTCTCATTGCGCAAAAGATCTTTTTAGAGAAGTTTCTAGCAAAATTGACGCGCCCGATTTGTATCTCTCTGTCAGTGTATACTGGTTCCCGCGCTCTATCTATTTCCAACGATTTCACGAGTGAGCAAAATTTCGTTCGCTCCGAAACGGAGTTTTGCCGGTGGCGTTGCGTGCGACGCGCGAAACGCTCGATCGTGGTGACCGCGTGGTTCGAGAAAGCGGTATCGCTCCTGGATCAATAGCACGTGATCGTGCCGGCACCTTTGTGATATAAACAAAGAAACGTGGCGCGCAGCGTATGCACGCCGGTAGTCGCGCATCGATTTTCCCCTTGCGCGCGGGGGCTTCACGCGGTTTCGCGCGATCTTTACGCTACGCCAAGCCGACCCCGTACGATCGTTTATCCAGGACGTTTCGAGTACTTTGGAAATTATACTTGCGCTCGAGGCGGATATTTTGATGAACGCTAATTTGCAAATTGAACCGCTCGATTAATTGAAATGTTGAATAGTACTTAATTTTGCTTTCAGGCGAACGCGGCTGTGGTGTTCAAATGCAGTTGGCCGGGTTGCCTGGAGATCAAAGCGACCGTGCCTCTTATCGAGGAGCACGTGCGTCAATCGCACTTGGGGTAAGTTTCAGCGTATCCGCAACAAGTCTCCTGAAAATTCTACGACTTTTCGCCACACGGTTTACATTTTTTACAGCCCACTCGCTGCGCGAAATCTCTTGTCGTTTTCAATCTCTCATTCGAATTATTCCAAAACGGATTCCAAGTAATCCGACTAGTCACCGACGACTACTACGTTGTCCCTCAAAGCCGTGCGAAGGCTGACCTTGAGCCAGCCTTGATAAGATAAGACCTCGCGGTAGGCTCGGCTTCCTTCGCGCGCACGCGTTAAGGCGCGTTTAACGAGAATCACGCGCGTGTTGCAGGCCGAAAAAGACGAATGCCTATGATAACGAGGAGGACGACGACATCTCCGACCACGAGGAGGAGTTCTACTACCAGGAAGTGGCTGTGGATCACATGAGCTCGCCTCCGACCATGTCGCACCGGGATATGGCCAGGCCCCCGCACGAGGACCCAGAGTATCAGAAGCAACTCCGCCTGGAGGCTACGTCCGCCATCAACAACACGGAGAACATGATGATCGGGATCAGAGAGCGGAGCACCGCGTTCGTCGGTTCGCAATCGCCGGTATGTTGTTGATCGCTAAAGTTACTGAATCAGTAGCCAGCTTATGTATCCTTTAATTTGCTCTCCTATTTCCACAAACAGGGTACGCCGATCAAGCACATCAAGCTGTCGCCCAGGCCCTGCCAGGCGTATCCGCAGAACATGGGTCTGCTGACAGTGTCCACAGGGAAGATGCCGTCCTCGCCGCGACGGATCCGCGGCGAGACGAAGAAGTGTCGCAAGGTCTACGGTATGGAGCATCGCGACCTATGGTGCACACAGTGCAAATGGAAAAAGGCCTGCAGCCGTTTTGGCGACTAGGCCAAAAGGCCGCCCCGTTCGTATGTCCGCGGGCGGAAATCATCGCCGAGCCGACCCCAGAGTTTGCCAATGCTACATTAACAAATGAAAGAAACATGTCGCCAACTGCCAGCAAACAATTGCCAATTTCACAGACAGTCAAGTCAGTCGTAACAGCCAGGTCACAGTCATCGTCGTCGTCGTCGTCGTCGTCGTCATCATCATTCACCTTATGGTTGCCGCGGCGACGATCATTGACGACGCGTTCACGTTGCGCCGTGGTCGCGGAACGTTCAAGCGGTTCCCTGTAATATCATCTTCCAGAACCGTTCGACTATGATCCACAGACTTCGCGAAGAGACATTGTAGAGCATCTTTGCTTCCCTTTTCTTCGTGATTTCCCCGGGTGTCCATTTTGCTTTTGCAATCGATGGTGCCGGGGGTGGTGACGAGGAGCACGAGAGTCTGAGAGAAACGTCAATCCCATGACGGATGGCGGACTGGTTAGAACGGCTGGTCACGTTTTTTCCTGCGTGGCAATAAAAGAATAGACAACAAGGAAGATCGCTCGCAGATGCACAGTTGTGTTCTGTCACGGGAACCGAATGCGAAAGGAAAAAAGGATGGAAGATCGTTGACCGATCGTCGAACGACTTCTTATCGTTCTCGTCTGGCACTTGGCAAACTCCGTCAGGGTCCTTTTAGCCGTTAATAAGGGTTTTTCATTAGTAGATAGCGAATAATTGGCGTGCGGAGCGAGGCGTCCTTAGAGCATGGTTGGCGCCCTTTACGCCGCTCTTTCATTCTTCAATCTCTCTCTCTCTCTCTCTCTCTCTCTCTCTCTCTCTCTATCTATCTATCTATCTATCTATCTATCTATCTATCTATCTATCTATCTATCTATCTATCTATCTATCTATCTATCTATCTATCTATCTATCTATCTATCTATCTATCTATCTATCTATCTATCTATCTGTCTGTCTGCTCCTTTCTCTCCCTGTCGATGATCGGCTAAACGGAGGGCGCTCAACATGGCCTCGCTTCCGGCTCGCCGACGCAAGAAAGAGTTAAGGAGTAAACAGATGAATCTTTCTTTTTTTGCTTCGGCAGGTAGAGAAAAAAATAAAAGGACACGCGAGCCGTGAGTCGCGAATCGACGGGCACGCGTGTCCTTTGGAGACACGTGCTGGTTCCCGAACCGACTCTTAGGTCATTGCAATAGGTCTTCCTTCATCCGACGAGAGAGCACCGAAGCTCAGCGTCCTCTCAACTTGCCTTCTCGGGGGATGTCAACGGTCGTCACGCGATCCTCGCGGAAAAGAGAGAACCCGTGGCCCCCGTTGTGTGTGCATGTTCCACACCGCGATAGTTCGGCTCCCTGTACGATTGCAGCGAACCCAACTACGCTCTCGTAACAAATATTCGATATTAAAAAGTAGTAATTGGTGGATTAATTGTTTCATGTATACGCAATATACTTGGAGCCAGCGTAATATATCGATGATTTCTTGAAGCGCGTGTGGGGCACGCACGCGTCGTGACGGACGAACGGAAGACCAAAAAAAAAAAAGAAAAAAGAAAAGGAATATTCGGTTTGACCAATTGTTCTTCCTGGAAGGACGCACGCGGGCAAGTCGGGATCGAAATTTTTCGCCGCGAACCTAGAGGCAATTGTGATATTTTATCTCGAAAATTTTATCGAATTAATTAGGACGAGACGAACGCGGGCCGATGCTGCGAGCAAAGATGAATTTATTATGGGGATGACGATGGACCGTGTTAGAAAAAGGCGTGTGTCGCGAGAGTAATGAAAAATTTACACAAAAAAAAGGAGGGGGGAAAAAGACGCGGAAGCAAAATTTTATACACCAATTATTCTATACTGCCAGATTAAAAAATTAATAATTCAATGACACGAAACTAAAAAAAAATTATGCGATAAAAACCGTAAAAAAAAAGTGAAAGAGGAAACGATGAAATTAATATCGTCTTTCACACTTATGTATAAACCTCGTGCGTGTCGCGAGTTCAGGCTGCTCGACAGCCTCCTCTCGACGACCTAAGATCGTGTTCGCCGACGAAAGGGGAAAAATTTGGGGCTGCGTGCAAAAAGTTTTCGTTAGACGTATATGTATAGGATAGGCTTCGCAGTTGAATCGATCGATCAATTGTATCCCGTAACAGCGAGCTTCTCTATTCCAGAATCTTGCTGCGTGGTTGTGTAATAAAATTGCCTATAGACATATTACATATAGAAGAAGCGCAGAGGAGACAAATGAAACATAAATTACAGAGGCGGATTTCTGCGCCCCCCTGGCTCGTCTATTGCGGGGCGTTTCTCCTTTTCATCGTTGTATCATCAAACATTGCTCCCTTCTCGGTTACGGTCGTCCGCACCATAAGATGCTAGACCCAAATTGTCTTTCTTTCGACGGAGAAGCGAATACGTTGGAGATGAGTGAACACGCATGGGGGGGGGGGGGGGATAGTATGAGAAATGATTTTTGATCTCGATGACTTTTGCTGCGACTCGATGAACGGTGGTAAATCCGATAATTCGCGTTAGAGTCTCTCGACACGATTACGCTGAAGCGTGATTAGAGGATTTTGCTGTTGTCGTCTGGCCGGCAAATTTTAATTGATTCTTTACGATTAATTAGGAGTAATTATTATTATTTGCTATTATTATTCGTTTCTTTTAACGATAAACCTTAAAGAAAAATTCGAAGGGTACATTTGAAAGACTCTAGGTATATAAGAATTTGTTCTTACGTATTCTCCTTTTTTCTCTCTCTCTCTCTCTCTTTATGTCCTCGTATCCGTGACAGGAGACCAAATGCTTCCATCATATTGGACATTGATGCTCATCTTTCTAGTACAATTTTAATTGCGTGATCTATTTTTGTTTGTCTTCATATTATCCGCCGCGTTTTATCCTCGTTTGCTCGCATAATACGTGCATTGATATTTAATATATATATACATATATATAAAGAATAGTTATATGTATATTATTGTTATATACAAGTATGATTTTAATGACGTACGTTTTAGCTGAGATTGAAGAGATTCATCGAGTGAACAAAAAAGAAACGGAAATAAGATGATGGGCGAGGGTGTTCTCTTTTTGTTTTTGCGGAAAACCGCGTGAAATCCGTTCGAGGAAAAAACAGAAATCAGACCAATTGTATATGTATATTATTACCTGAACGGTATTACAGTTGTCGCGATACACGCAAATATACGTAGAATCATGTATTTCCGAACCAAAGACGCTGTCGTCGTGTCTCCAAGTCGTGGTCAGCGAGTTTTAATCAATCCGTGCCGAGATCTACATACATATATTCCCTTCTCGAGGGAACATGTCTCTTAAGCAATCCACCACCCTTATTATGAAAAAAGTCTTTACAGATCGTTCAGAATATATATGATATAATTTTTAATGCGTTACCTACGTACTTAGAAAAAGTCTGTTCTTCTTTGTTTCTTTGGCCAGCTTGGCTGGAACCCGCAAAGCCCAGCGACCCTAACGGTTTTTACAGGACAGATCTTCCGAACGAATCGGAGAGAAAAAGTATTATTCCGAAAGGAAAGAATTTCGTAGAGAAGAATTTTTCCCTTCCGTGGACGTAAATAGGAAAATTGAAAATGAACGGAAACATTTTAATAGAAAATCATGGGTCGACGAAGCAAACTCGCGCGAACGGAACGCGAACGGAACGCGAACGTGCGTAGGATAGAAAGTAATTGCCGTCCAAATAGGTTCCTCCATTTAGGTCAAAATTGTCGAGTCCGAAAATGATTTCTCGATCGCACAGTTTGTTAATTGGGCACCCGCTCTTCTCCGGGCTAATCGTAGTGGAACGCCGAATAATGCTACCAGTGGAAGGAACGGGAGAGTGGTTGATGAACGAGGATAGTTCATAGACAGTGTAATTCTTGATTATTGTATATCCGTTATTTATTATTCAGTGATACAGAAATGCCGACGGGAACGAGAGTTAATCATGTTCGATAGGATTGTAGAGACATTAATGTATTGAGATACTTTGGCTCGGCCACGTTTTATCAGATGAAATTGTGAATCGTAAAATATTTCTTTCCTTTTAACGAAACATGTACATTTCTTTCGGTATCGGGTCCTTCATTTTTAATGGACCATCCCTGCACTGGTAATTATTCTTTGTGAGTATGTTCTTCTTTTTTCTTATGTGTATTCGAATCGTGTATCCAAGATACAACGTGCGACGACGAATCTTTTCACATTCTTAGACGAAGTTTCCAACAGATTGATCTTGTAGAACCGACTAAGTGGCATTATTCGGCACGTGTCAGACGAAACTTTGGCTCTTCTCGTATCCGTAAGGGGGAACGAGGGTTTTGGGAAAGAGAAAACACTGTTCGAAACAATGGCTATCCAGAAATGAAATGATCTTACCTCCGAGTAGAGGAATAGTCGAAAGCGCAGAGAATTTTGGCGGGAATGCAAGCGAAACGGCACCGCGCGGATGATCACAGTACAAGATTAATTTATCGTGCCATCTGAAATGCCAAATGTTCCCGGGTACTGTTATTTTAACAAACAAAAATTGCAAGAGGATGGTGATAAAGAAATAGCAAGGAATAACGAAAGAGATGCTTCTCAACCGGAGTCGAGGGTTCGGAGGGTGAACATTGAACGCGCGGAGAGAACGGAAAGAGAACTTGCCGCAAGATTTGTAACGGAAGCTTTACAGACTTAAAGATACCTCAGGTTTATTTCATACGAAAACGGCGGTAGGCCGTTTTGATCGAAGGCAGTGAAAACTCGTCTCGCGATTACAGAAGAGCAAACGTAATGCATCTAATTCATTCATAGACGCGTCGTCTCGTTCGATCAAGATGGCCCACCGATTAGGCACTGAAACTATATTTCATACGTACGTACACCTTCTTGCGAAGTGAACGTGAATATATTACTTAGTCGAATTCGTTGCATCGAGTCCAGGACTCGTTCTCGTTATTATACTGTAAGATATATGTAATCGCATTTAAATAGGTCGCCTGAAAACGTTCAAACCGCTGGAGACAAATCTAGGCCCGACAATTTTCTGCCGACTATCCTTCGACGACAATATAGATAATTGGGGAAACAAGAGTCGTTCTCGCGTCGATGGTGTTGCCAAAAAAAAAAAAACAAAAACGAAAAAAAGGAAAGCGAGCGAGCGTCGTTTAATCATCGGTCTATCGTTGAACATCTCGCTTCGAAACGATTCGAACCCGAACGTCTCGTTGGCAACGCTGCGCGACCGCTATATTTGCCGAGCGCATATTAACCGAACATTCGATCGATTCGACCAGCGAGCCAATTAGGGCCGATCAAAATTCTATATCGAATGACAGAGCCGCGTGACACGTGGCGATCGCCCCGGATAACAGATCCAGGGGCCTCTCCTCCTCGCTCTCCGTGTCCGATCGCCGAGATTCAGAAGGAAAGAAGCGCAGTGAAACGCGTCGCGGGAAAATTCAATGGCCGGGATTATCATACCAAAACGATCTCATATCGATACAAATGAAATGCAATTTTTGATCGTGCGGTCGACCGGGGGCGCCGCGTCGTTCACATAGCATTACCCATAATTACATATGTATTTACGCATAGAGACACGAAAGGACGCCGCGGTCGAGCGACGACTTCTTCGTTGAGAGCGACGAAATTCATATTGCATGTACCTGTTTGTAAAAAAGAAAAAGAAGCAAATCGTCGCCACAACCGATGCGACCGACGCGAATAGAAGGCGACGAGGCGTGTTCGTATTTATAAATCGATGCCGAATCGATGAAAGATCAGGACCCTTGCAGCCGTTACTCGCCTTTTAGCTCGCGTTTGCACTTGGTCGATCGCACAAAGCAAAGACATATTATTAATAGTATATTATTATATTATATATATATATATTATATTATTACCACCATTAATTATTAATTTTTATCGATTATTATTATTATTATTATTACCATCGTCATCGTCATTACCATCATTCTTAAGAAGAAACTAGAAACTAGCGCCACTAACAATAAGCATTAAGCGATTGTTAAAAGAAACTATAATGATGATGAAGAAAAGATACGCGAGATCCTTATAAAATAAATGCGTTGCAATCGACTCGTTAGTATTACGCAATATACTCCACGCATTAAATAATATGCGTACCGACGGACCGCGTTATCATTCAACTATTGAGGATACATATTCGAACTGACTATTGCATAGAAGTTGCGGAAGAAGAGAGCTGGGACGGCGTGCAAACGGCGACTCTTTGTCAAAGGATTCTTTAATATCCGTATATCGCTGCAGACGCTTCTATTTATCGAGAGCTAATGAAACGCATCGTAGGATAATATCATATTAATAAAAAAAAAAAGAAACAAAATCTGCTGTGGTTATGTTACATTATGTGACGCTCGAAGTTATTCGAACGTATATCAGCGCATATTTCGACTGAGAAACGAATTATATAAACGAGACGAGAAACGTTGGAATTATGTTTGAGTGTAAATTTTATCCCCGGACTCCTTACAATAGCAATAAACCTGTTTAATAAAAACCCGTATCAACTTATTAATTATTATTCATCTTGTCTGTACAACGTTGTTTGTTCACGCAGTTTCAAGTTCTTTCTCAGATATCTTTCCGCTCGTTGACAGGCAAATAATTATTATTATTCGGCGGCTCGCGATACTCTTTCAGCGCGAAAACGTGTTATCGACTCGTGTAAATTTATCCACCGAGCGCGTAAATAAAAAAATGCACGCGGAAGATCACGAAATACAATTTCTCTGAATAAATTTATATTTATAATTAATATAGAGTTAATTAAATTTACAAGCATTGTAACTCAACATTTTTTCTTTTTTTTTTTTTAATCCTTCCCTTAACCGTCTCTTTTTGTTAATTTTCTCTCAATAAAGTGTGTAATCGAATAAAACATCGTGCTAGCAAATTTGAACGATCGAGAATTTACATCTCGCAGTAGTTGAAGTATTCGCAAATTTTACTCTTAATTACTATTTTTATTTTGTAGAGTATTTCATTTATTAGACAGTTTTGCTTTCTATATTGGCAATAAAAGGGGTGGTGTATTTAAAATATTGAACAGTGTATTATTACACTTAAATACTTCATTGTGATAGTAATGTAGATAATCTAGTGATTAGAGTAAATTTTAATTTCGACCGGCAGTGTTGGTGTTTTTAGCTGTACACAGCATCATATTTATTACGTTGCTCAACAAGTAAATGTAAAATACGTATTTTGACGAGGGCTGTCTATCCCTTGCCGTGTGCGAAAGGCACGTTCAAATACTTTTAGTGCCATAATGGGACATAATCGCAGCTTTTGATACTCGCCCGCCCAATTGGGAGTTTTTCAAGTCAACATGAAAAAAGTCTTTCGGAAAGTTTAATTTTGGAAAAAGGTGTCGACCCTTGATCAAATCGAATTTCTAAAATAATTCTGTCCGATACCCATTCTATACGTGTACTGTTAGCGAATATATTAAAGAGTATAGTACGTCCTATACAGTCCTCTGTTTGATTCGAAATTATTACAAATCTGGATACGCATATTTTGATATTGTTATATAATAGCAGTTGTTGCAAGGAATTAAATATTTTAAATAACATGGATTCGAGCAGGGCCGATATCAGTGAGTACATTGTCCTTAATCGATCAGTAATGACCCATTGGCCATCGGAGATTCATTGGTTCGTGGCTGGTGAAAATGGTGCTACTACTAATTCATTCCTCTGAGCGCGTTTTATATTCCGCCGTGCTTGTCACGATTAACACTGTTAATACACCTACGTGTACATCTAGATCGTAAAGACGTGGTAGCAATTCACTAAATCTCGGACAACATCTTCCTATTAATGGTAACAAGTAAGAAGACCGTAGTAACTCTTTACCCTATCGTTACATTACAAAAAAAAAAAACAAAAATTGAGAAATGGTGCAACGAAATTTCGAACATTATTACCAGTACTACAAGAATCTGCAGGGTGATATGGATATAATGGTAATAATGGTGAGAAACCGCCACAAGTCACTCGTTTGCTTCATTAGGCGATCAATTGTATATTAAGATACGTAACATCGACGCGCGCCACGCGTGCATACATATTTTTACGCAAAGACTGTTTTACGTTAGCGTTGGGTCCACGGGACCGTTTTGCGGAGCCCGATCGAGAAACGAACTGCTCTGTGAAATATTATGCTTGCTCGACACACGGCACCGAGGAGATTAATAGCGATCCGACGCACTCGTCATACGATCAGGTGAGGGAATCATAGATAACGACGCAGTGTACTCCTTGCGGGACAAACTGCTGGAGATTACCAACGTCCACGCAGCTTTTGCCGAAACGAATTCGATACGACTGTATACATGTGTAGATGATAGAGAGTGCTTCGATACCTCATGCGGATATTTTAAGGAGCGATTGCTAAGGCAACACTCAACAATATCTTCCTTTGCCAAAATATTGGTTAAGGCCTCGTTTCTAAATTATTCTCTGATTAGTCAGGGTTTTTTTTAACCGACATTTTGTTAAAGGAAAAAGGTTGTTCAGGATCGCCTCAGCGATCATCCCTCCAATTATTTGCATAAGGTAGCGAAACACCCTGTATATTCGCGGTTGTCGTTTTTCTTTTCAATACCGCCAACTAATAATATCGTACAAATATTTAGCGCGAAGCAATTTTTACACACGATCGTCTAATTCGAAGAAATAAAAAAGATATATCGATCGAACAACGCGGGTGTCAATGCCCATATTTGCAATACGCTAATAGCAATAGGTATCCTGTGTTTTTATACACGCTCCCTTTTCAAACGCGTGTCAACGAAATCCAGGCACGAAAGAACCGGGAAAAAAACGGCAAAGTACCAGATCACCGCAAAACCGCATCGCGCGAAACGGCCTTTTACGCTCGCTCGAACACCTGACACGCATTGTTCGGCGACTCGCTTTTGTCAGCCGGACTAAAGCACAGATTGCGCTCTGCTCGTCCCCGACGATGATGGTATGCACTGGCGACGAGTTTGTAAGACACACGACCGCGTCCGTCTCGATAATGCAATCTTTTCCTGTAGCGAAAACTTCAGGCGGGAAGATACTTTTACATGAATTTTGCAGTTATCGCGGAACGGTGCAGAGGCAGTCGCGAACACCGGAAGCGTGCTACATTTCGTGTATTCATTGTATTGCAAATTCACGCAGAGAGAGAGAAAGAGAGAGAGAGAGCACGCGCGTTACGGAATAACCATTAACAATTTCGCGAGACAAATGACAGAACCATAATGTATTTCAATTTGTAATACTTTTTATTACCGGTATAGCTTACGTAATAACTTACATCTGGCGGTTTCGGATTGAATCGGGCGGCTAATGAGGGAATCACCGTTCAGTTAGTCGTCCGTTCCCTCCTTTCTGATATTCTTCTTTTCATTGACATTCGAAACGCGTACTTATGCGACAGGGTATCGAAGAATTTGTAATTACGCCATGCGTTGTTGCTGAAATGCATCCTCTCCAACTTTGATTCTTCTCGAGCCTCATTAACAAAGTATTAGATTACGATTGAACGTCATGATCGGTGCCTCGATTATTTCAACGAAATTAATCCTGATCAATCAAATTGCAATATTTACATGTCTCCAACTTGTTTCGTTTATGATCTGACCGTAGAAAAGTTGTAGCAGGTACTATTACATTCGGGCACTCGGAAAAAGATTTTCACCACTAAACTAGAAACATATTTAAAAAACTGGTGTAGGTACGTTAAAAGTGCGCTTCACTATGAATGCAAAAGCTGTATTTGAAGATGTATCTTGTATACATATTGTATCGAACATAAAGCAGTGATGACAGCGAAGATATATTTGCAACATAGATTGTAAGAAACAGATACATTTAAAAAAAGAGTAATGTTCGAGAAATGAATATATCGCGTACTATAAGGAAAACAAAAATATTTAACGAGAAATAAGAAATCTCAAGCTATCCGTACGTAGCTGACTATCGTATAAGCCTTTTGAGATCATTGTTATAAAAATCAATATAAATGGTAGATAGTAGTTGATTAATCGACGACGACGACGACGACGATGACGATGATGAGAAACGAGATAATAATATATTGTAGTCGCATACGATTAACATTATTAAATATTATATTTTATTAATTATTGTGTATATATTATATATCTGATAACAATCAGTTATCATATACATATACACATATACGCCTATTCGAAAATATATACATAGACATAATTATGTAAGTATTGTGTTACATAGAATATATGTTATTCTGAATTCCTCTGCATTATTGTCTTTCACCAGCTGCACCTTCTAGTCGTTAAAAGAACTATTGCTTAAGCAATTTTTAAGTCATTAAATATCACCATACATTTCAGCATAAAAGCAATTTTAAGCATACATAATTAGTATAATGAACAAGATATGGTAATCAAAGTAATTTTGTTGTCGCCAGTGTATATTTTTTATGTAAACTAAAAATAACAAACAATGACACACATTAGAAGGAAATATGTTCCTTTACGATTGCGCCGTAAGAATATGTACGATAATATATGTACATTTCACGATAATCTAATTACATTATACATATACTTGTATATGAACACTGTATTTTAAAAGTAAATCAAACATTAGAAAGGCATCTTTTCAAATAAAGGCTATATTCTTGCTTTGAAGAGAGATCATTTTTATTCTCGTGCTTTTGACACTTTTATTTTGTGCATAATTACTATTGTGATAATGTAGAATATACATATTTTGTGCATTTATGTGTGAGCAGAGCGGTCATAAAACTCCTTCTGGATTGCATATTTAACAGCTATTGTATGCGGGTGACGCGTACGCACGCGTTATTAAACATATTCCAAAACCATGAAACGTTGAAAATTAACATTTTTATTAACATTTTATGGCGCCCCGTACATGCTTTTGGTACATGTTTAACGACGCATGCGTATGCGGGACTCGCTTGCAACAGCTATCAAATATATAATCTAGGTGTTTTACTATGCCCGCTCTGCTAACAAATTAATGCACAAAATATGTATATTTTACATTTCAACAAATGTATTGCCATCATTATTAATAACTGTCAATGGCCGGTGGTCCAACTATAGACAACTGTCGATAGTGCAGACTATCGATATTTCTCTACCGCTCGACGACTACCGATAATTATCCATGGCCAAGACTATCGACAACTATCGATAGTTATCTGAGTTGAAAGTATCTGCTGTCCATAGTGTATAATATCGATAATTTGCACTACATAAGTTGTACAGTTTGACTGTTCGATACTACCGATAGTAGCGCTGGGACTATCGATAGTTTCTCCTAGTAGAAGCATCGGCCATTGTTAATTATCGAGTATTTAATTATCAAGTATGTATTAATTATTGCACGCTAATAACTCACTATTTTCAATAGCTACAACTATCAATAGTAAAACTAAAGTATCAATAGTTTTTGATAGTGGTGACTATCGATATTATCGGTATATAGTAGGTATTCAAAATGGCGCCGACTGTTTGGCGTAAGTATTTTGCATCCGTAACAATAAAAATGATTTTACAATAATTTAATCATTGTTCTTAAAAAATATCCACAAGAACTTGTCCTTTATTAATTCCCAAACGTGAGAAGTGAAGTAATATTGAAGGAAAAGAACAATACATTTAGAAAACCTTCTGACATGTACGTAACATCCATTATTGATTCTGACAGTGCTGATGTTTTCTGTTTCGTATTTTAGATTATTCGCAAAACAATAACAAATTATAAGAACTATAGAAATGCGGAGTTTTACTCACTACAATTCCACAATTATTAATTGCAAAGAATTTGTATCAATTTGAACTATGAAATATACATATTGAAAATCAATTTATAAAAATAACTTTTCGCACCTCTTTCGACAGTTGTTAGCTGTCTGGTTAAGGCCTCACTTGTTCATTTAAATTTGTGAATAATAAATTGGTAATTGTTTATCGCAGGTATCCACAGCAAGCTGCACCTTTAAGCAAGGTTTCTGGCTCCCCCCAGCAGCATCTCCAGCTTTTCCCAACAGTGTTTCCAGTTCCCCATAGCAAAGTTTCCAGCTCCCCACAGCAGAGTTTCCAGCTCCCCCCAGCATTGTTCCCGGCTTCACCCAACAGTGTTTCTGGTTCCTTCAAGTGGCAATTCTGGTTCCCCGCAGCAGAAGCGGAGCAGCGAGCTCTAAGATGTGCCCCTTCGAATAGCGGTAACTGTGTGTGTGATGAATTGATAATCTATCAGTATAGTAGTGTAACAGCAGCGTAGCTCCATCATATTAAATTATACTTATGTTAATTACATTCATTATATTTATATTCGTTTTAAAAATTTACATAAGTGTTAACTTTAAGATGTATTATAAATGAATTTATAACAATAGTCAATAAGTAATAGCTTTTAGTTTTGTAAAACATTTTTCTTGCATACATAAATCTATGCTATTATTATAATTGTCAGTTTCATTATTATTTAATTATAAGATGTATTGTAAATTAATTTATAAGGATTCTCTATAAGTAATAGCTTTTAGTTTCTAAAACATTTTTGTAGCATACGTACATCTTTGCTATTTTTGTAATTATAATTTTCATTATTAATTAACTATAAGATGTATTGTAAATTAATTTATGAGAATAATCTATAAGTAATAGCTTTTAAGTTTAAACATTGTCAATTTTGTAGCATATTTAAATCTGTGCTAATATTATCATTGTAGTTCTCATTATTCTTTAACTATAAGATGTATTGTAAATTAATTTATAAGAATAATCTATACGTAATAGCTTTTAAGTTTAAACATTGTCACTTTTGTAATTTGTACATTATTACAATTTTGCAATAAATCTTTGTAAAAGGAATGCAACTGGTGTCTTTTTTCTAACGCCTGTCCACTCGTAATAATTAAGTTAGAGATAAGTGCGGGGAAATGACAGCAAATTTTTGAATCCCTGATAGGCAAATATTAGGAGTCCTCAATAGTACTGAAGTTCCCGAAATTTCCTGGAAAATAAAGTCATATTGCAAGAATCAGTGAAATAGTACATTTGGCGATTTCGAGCAAGAGGATTTCTGTGAAATTATGTTTCGCATAATAGTTCCTTGCATATTATGTTCTGCTTATATACGTTGGATACATTTGGTCGATTCCGAACACGAGAGATTTTGTAAAAGCAAGTTCTGGAAGTGTTTTGGTTGTGACGTCATCAATCATGAACTCCGGATACCTCCTCGCATATCATGTTCTCCTGATACAAATTGGCGATTTCGAGCACTTGGGATTCCGTAAAAGCAAGTTCTGGGAAGTTCTTGGAAATGACGTCACGTTCCAGGAATCGGTGAAATGAAAGACCTCCTCGCATATCATGTTCTCCTAATACAAATTGGCGATTTCGAGCACTTGGGATTCCGTCAAAGCAGGTTCTGAGAAATTCTTGGAAATGACGTCACATTCCAGGAATTGGTGAAATGAAAGACCTCCTCGCATATTATGTTCTCCCGATACAAAATCGTGAATTTCGGGCAGTCTCTTTGCTGAAAATCGCCAATTTGTATTAGGAGAACATGATATGCGAGGAGGTCCTTCATTTCACCAATTCCTGGAATGTGACGTCATTTCCAAGAATTTCTCAGAACCTGCTTTGACGGAATCCCAAATGCTCGAAATCGCCAATTTGTATTAGGAGAACATGATATGCGAGGAGGTCTTTCATTTCACCGATTCCTGGAACGTGACGTCATTTCCAAGAACTTCCCAGAACTTGCTTTTACGGAATCCCAAGTGCTCGAAATCGCCAATTTGTATCAGGAGAACATGATATGCGAGGAGGTATCCAGAGTTCATAATTGATGACGTCACAACCAAAACATTTCCAGAACTTGCTTTTACAAAATCTCGTGTTCGGAATCGACCAAATGTATCCAATGTATATAAGCAGAACATAATATGCAAGGAAATATTACGCGAAACATAATTTCACAGAAGTCCTCTTGCTCGAAATCGCCAAATGTACTATTTCACTGATTCTTGGAATTTCACGTTACTTTCCAGGAAATTTCGGGAACTTCAATACTATTGGGGACTCCTGACATTTGCCGTCATTTCCTAGAACTTATCTCTAACTTAATTATTATAAGTGGACAGGCGTTAAAAAAGTGAAACCAGTTGCATTCCTCTTACAAAGATAGATTTATTCAAGAATTGTAATAATGTACAAATTACAAAAGTGACAATGTTTAAACTTAAAAGCTATTACTTATAGATTATCCTTATAAATTAATTTACAATACATCTTATAATTAAATAATAATGAAAATTACAATTATAATAATAGCATAGATTTACGTATGCAAGAAAAACGTTTCAGAAACTAAAAGCTATTACTTATTGGCTATTGTTATAAATTCATTCATAATACATCTTAAAGTTAACACTTATGTAAATTTTTAAAACGAATATAAATATAATGAATGTAATTAACATTAATATAATTTAATATGATGGAGCTATGCTGCTGTTACACTACTATACTGATACATTATCAATTCATCACACACACAGTTACCGCTGTTCGAAGGGGCACATCTTAGATCTCGTCGCTCTGATTTTGCTGCAGGGAATCAGAAACACTATTGGGTGAAGCCTGAAACGCTGCTGGGGTGAGCTGGAAGGGCTACTGCGGGAGCCGGAAGCACTGTTGGGGGGAACTGGAAACGCTGTTGGGGGAAGCTGGAAATGCTGTTGGGGGGGTAGCTGGAAACGCTGTTAGGGGGAGACGGAAACGCTGTTGGGGGTGCCGGAAACACTGTTGGGGGAAGCCGGAAATGCTGCTTGAAGGAGCAGCTCATTGTGCAGACCTGCAATAAAGAATTATTAATTTATTATTCACAAATATACAATTTTAAATGAATGAGCGAAACCTTAACCGAATAACCGACAACTGAGTACAAATGAAAATGATATTCGCTGGGCAAGGGTTAATATTTGAAAGCTATTTTTATACATTGATTTGCAATATAATTCATAGTTTATATTCAAACAAAGTTTATAATTAATAACTATGGAATTGCTACAAGCAAAACCAGAATGTTTACAGTTCTTTTAATTTGTTATGATCTCGCGAATAATCTAAAAATACAAAACAGAAAACATAAGCACTGGCCGAATCAATAATTTAGGTTACATATATGTCACAGAAAGTTTTCCGAATGTATTGTTCATCTTCTTCAATAGTACGTCACTTATCACGTCTACGAATGCACAAAGAACAAGATCATGTACATATTTTTAAAGGGCAAGCACTTAATTATTGTAAAAACGTTTGAATTGTTACCGATGCACCAAAACTACGTTAATGATCGACGCCATGTTGAATAGTGTTGGAGGACTGTCGATGGTGCTATCGATAGTCACCACTATCGAAAATGATCGGTACCTTATTTTCGCCATTGATAATTGTAGGTATTAGCGTGCAATAAATGATTAATGCTTGCATAAAAGTATTTTCGTCATTATCGGTAACTGTCCATTCCCGGTGGCCCAACTAGGGGAAACTGTCGATAGTTCCGACTATCGACACCACTACTATCGACTATCGAAGCGGCAATCAGGATGACGTACTATCAAACTTGCAGATGTAATTTCTAATCTAATAGTAGTCATTTCGAAATTTAATTCCTTTTGTTTCGTACATCAAATTAAAAGAACAATGAGCTTAATAATTAAATGAACTAAATAAATAATATTACAAATTTGGCAATTTATAAATTTTCAAAGTAATAATGTGTTTAGGCGATGACAGAAAACGGAAGAACAGTTCTAGCTTGTTTAACATGGACAATAATGACGATAATTTATCTAAATCACGTAAGATGAGATACTGGAAGGTTATTCTGCTTTATACTTTCATTATAAATATGTAAGAATTAATCTTTACTAGTTCTCTGGCATATTTGTTTGTTTAAATATCTATGCTCAACATCGTTCTTTTGCTCAGATCAAAATTTGTATTATATGCATTATGGGAAAGCTACATATATGTTTCACAGATATATAAAATAAATGTAAATAAATAAGGATATATTTTATAATATAATTTGATCCAATCTCTGTTAGATGGTCATATTACAATAACACCACAGATGATTCGTACAGGGATAAAAAGATTACAGTTACGGAAAGCTTATGTCCCTTTGAATCTTCTGAGTGAATATTTTCGTCATTCATATCCAGTTGAAAGTAATATAAGAAAATTTAATGAGGACTTGAAAAGAAAGCTGGATTGCGCTGTGCTTGTCGGATTATTAATGAAACATGGAGAAAATTCATATTATCTACCTACACTGAGAGAAGAAGCAAATGCGCTTAAAACAGCCTTTTCTGCATTTTGGGAAGTCTATAAAAATGTAATAAGGCCTTTCTACTGTTGCTCTCAACATTCTATTAGGCACTACATAAATTTTTTATATGATTTCCCTATAGTATCCTAAAACTAGTGCTGCACGATCCAAAAATCAAAACAGAAATTGTTCCACCTCAAAATGAAATATCAAAAATAGAGAACCCAAGGAATAGTCATCGTAAATGAAAAGTAATGCAAAATGAAGAAAGTCTCACACTATGTTATATTGCATATTTATTTACATGTTTGCTAAGGAATTATGTATAAATAAATATGCAGAATAATACAAATGATATATTATTTGATGCGTTTAAATGTTATGCAACATGGAGTAATGAAAAACGATTATTTGGATCAATAAACGTTGGTTCAAAAAGATTCTCGTCGTCATTATAATATTCGTCATCATTTGATTTGGCTGTATTTTTGTTAGTCTTTGAACGTTTAGACCTATTTCCTTGTTTCTTGCGAGGAATGATTTCACTTTGCAATAGTAATGGGAACATTGATCTCATCTTTGATAAAAACATTGTAAAGAATGTCAAGAGGCTGGGAGATTTTTTAAAGACAACATTTATGTACCCTTCAATGTCTGAGCGTGCCTTGAAATTAACACTTAGATTATACAATAATGTACCGTTGTACAAATGAGAAACTTTACATTCTTTATAAATTTGTCCTAAAAGAGTGTTCAACTGCATAGCATGTAACAGACAATACTGAAATTCTGCAAATACGTGAATTATAGTTCTATTAAATTTCTTGGGGTTTGAATACAATGTATCATCCATTTTGAAATGAGAAAGAAAAAATTCTGCAGCTAGTAAACAGTCGTCACGGCTGATATTTTTATAAGCTTCAAAGAGTGTATCACTTTTTACACATTGCGAATTATAGCCTTCTGCTTTTCTTTTTTCCTCTATAGCGAATATCGTTCTGGTGTATCTGTGTTTGAATTGATGCAAATTCCTGTACCTTCCAATTTTAGTATCTATTATGTCGAAAAGCATAGCAATGAATATGGAATATAAATAACATTTATGTGACAGAGACGATTCTTGGTGCGTTACCCAATACTTAATGGATCCAATGTATAACATCCATTTGGGTGGGAGCTCGTACATACAATCAGTACTTGCAATGCCCAAGGTATTATCTAATATTTCTTTTCGAACAACAGGCGGAACTTTTTTCATATTTGATAAAGGTGGAAATTTACAGGAATCGTTTGATTCTGTGGTTTCTAATTGAAAGTATGTAAGTTTCCCGTTTTGGCCTCTAGCAGTGTACCTTGTCCTATGTATCTTACTGTTTGTTCCTGACTTTAACAATGCAAGTATAACATTCACAATTTTTAAACTTGCCGTAAAGGCAGGTGGATAAGAAAGATCTTCCACTTGTACACAGGTAACATATAAGCCATGGACAATCAGGTCCATAAAGTACGTAGGATGTATGCCCTTAAGAAATTCATTTATGAACCATGGAGGCAAATCACTAACAGCTGGGTTATTATTATTGACTGTACTTGTGACATCATTCTTACCATCCTCTTCTTCCTCCGCTTCTTCTTCTTCATCCTCTTGTTCTTCTTCATCCTCTCTACTTGACTCATCCCCTTCATCACAATTTTCTTCAATATATGTTAACGCATCAATGTCTCCATTGAATTTAAAAGTTTTATTCAAGCTGCATGCATTTGTATGTGTGGCACTGTATTGCGTGAAACCTAATGCAACAAGCATATCAGGCGATTCATTCGTATAACTATTTATATTGTCCTCTATTATATCCAATATTCTTCGCCTAATTGGTTTGACCAATCTACTTAGAATAGCAACGATGGCATTATCCAAGGTATATTGACTCAACCAAGTGAAAATTGTGTGTATACGGATTTGCTGATGATTAAATTTCTTTCGCGATGCTCCTCTCAACTTGAAATGACGGAAAAAGTTCTTAAATGTACGTCGCTGTACATAGTCATTACCTAACAATACGGCAGCCAGAGGTAACATCGGTTCTTTCAACCCTTTGAAGGAGTCGAGCAAATGTTGCGTTCTATATATTTTGCAACGTATTGCATAGCCTGTTTCGTTATAACGTTTAACTACATAATTGTCTAACGTATTGAATGGTATGTACGATGCTCCATATATGTAAAAATCAGAATCGTAACTCAGTACAGCGCAATTTAATTTCCGAGCCACTGCGGCTATATCGCTGTCTGCTTCAAACAAGCATTGCACGTACTGTATATTCTTATCTTTCATGATGTCTTTGAAAACTTGGGATCTGAACAAAGGCAAGAATGATTTTCCCTCTTTTTGTGTAACGGGATCAAAGTGTGCTGCTGTGCGATAGCGGTCTCTTGTTCTGTGCATGATAGTCTTCAATTTTTTCCTTTCCATGCCGCCGTCGAGTATAACCAACGGCGTTACGTTGCAATTTAACAAATTGTCAAAAAACTGTGACACGCATTCCGCATAAGTGTCATAATCACCGCCAAATGCAGAATTACATCTCGACTTAGCGTATATTAGACAGCTGACGCTACTGCCATCAATTACCAAATACGTATCGTGTAATTCGTAATATTCCAAATAATCATTTGCATTATTATTTATGTAGGATGTTAGTCCTCTGACACCCATGGCGGAACTTCTTAAGTTCTTCTATCTTTACTTTACCTAAATTTACCGCACTACAAATTGCAAACAATCTGCTGCGGATGTTCTGTGCAAAAATCTTGAATTATCTGCTTACAATACAGGTTATGTTGAATGCTGTTGAGACTGTGCTGTTATCACGATGATTGTTTTACAACCGTACAGTGTTAGAATGAACAAAGGATGAATGTAGCTGTTCCTTTGTTTAAAGTTACCGACAGGTTTTGTACTTGTTGATAACTCAGAGCGAATGCAAAACAAACGACTGAATGGTTTGTGTCGGAAATATACATGTAAATTCCCAATGACAATAACAATAAATTTCCAACAAAATTTATATTAACCAACAAAAATCATTTTATTGGTTAATATAGTCAATAAACGGCCAAAGAAGCCATGTGTCAATGCCGCGTAAGGTTGAAAGTGGTCAAAAGATCTGCGAAATTCACAATAATTGCATAAGCAAATAAGTACCCCCTTTAAGCATTTCTCTTTGTTGCTTATGATAAATATAACTTTTTTTTGGTTACATCTTTATTAGATTAATAACCCCCCTTTGATCTTGTGTACATTGGAAATATCGGTTTTGTTTTATGAAAATGTTAATATTAAAGATTAAATATAAATTCTTTTGTGCCCTTAGGTATCCCATGTACGTTTCAGTGGAATGATTCATATTGTAAAACACTGTTCATGAAGAACTACTTTAAGTGTTATCATAATTTTGCTGAAAAAAAGATGAAAAGTTATAAATTTTACTAATCGTAATTATTTAAATTGAACGTCGCATAAAATTATGTGCATTACGAAAACAATAAGTGAATAAAGAAAATGTATTATCGATTTTAAATGAATGTTATATAATTGGATATTCACATGCAGAAAAACGTATTGCGGAAAAACTTAAATGTGACTAGATTTTAACAGTTTTAGTCGTTCTACAGAATTACTGAAATAAACAATTAGAATACTGTACAGTTGCTACTTGCTTCAGAGTGATTAATAGTTTCCTGTTTACTCAAAAGAGCTTTGTCCCTTTCATCCCACAACGTAAGTCCATCACAGGCACAAATCTGTTTCGTGTTTTGGAACAAACCAGATGAACGAGCGATAATACCACAAGCCAATCTACAATCATTATACACATTGTAAAATATGAAGTATCATGTATGTTCCAACGATTCTCCATATGCTAAATGGTTTACCTGTTTCCACTGTTCCCATTTATCTTCGATTCCACGTTATTCCCTTTCCCAAAATCATCTGGCTTTTCTGTTATAACTAAGGATCTTCCAATAATATCTGGAATGTTTACAAGTCTGTCTATCATTCTAAACGTGGCTCTGCCAAGACTATTTACACTTATATTTCCAAGATCTCCAACATGCTGTAACCACGATAGCGGCTCTTTATTTAGAAGCAATAATAACAATACTATTACAAATCTTAATATTTACCCTTTTATACTTATCATCTTCGGGCCCACCATGTACTGCGTTATTTGGATTAAAATGTTCTCCAACGCTAAAAGAAGTGTAATAAACAAATAAAGAAGAGTTTAGCAGCTAGTAAAGTAGAGAAAAAGACAGACTCATGCGCAGATTGTACACTTTAGCTGAGACGAAGAATATGTCTATATACCTACCTATCACATCCTTGAGAAATATCACCGCATTCATGTATGTGCATACCATGCTCTCCAGGTGTTAAACCATCGACCGTCCCGTCTATAAGACAACCGTCGGGTGTTTCTGCAAATCTTATGACACCCATTATCTTTTTATTTATACTGTAACCTGAATTTCCACCCAGCATTGCAACAGCGCTAGAGCTATCTGTGACATATGGGACAGAACGTTTCATGTTATAAAAGGAAACATTACACTAATGAGCTAAACATGAGATTATTACCTCCATATCCTCTTAGAACAGCCTTCTTTCCGGACTGTTCAATTTTCTCTTGAATCGAGGAATATGGTAAGTTTGTTTCAACCACGACATTTCCTTTTTCCAATGATACGTCGATATTTTCAATTCCATTTATGCCGTCTAAGCTATTTCGTACTGCATCAACGCATTTTTGACAAGTCATGTCCACCGCAAATTCAATCTAAAATTACTATTGTAAGTAAATACGGCAAAGAACACGCGAATGAATTTTTTACTTTTATCCTTCTTCAACTGATTCTACTAACTTACCTTTGCCGTAGTCATTTCGATACGCCCTTATGTTATTTCCACGCAAAGGAACATGAATTGTTGCTCCTGTATGTAAAATAAGATACGAGTTATCTGCACTCTTTTAAGGTTACGTTGTCATACTTTGATAAGGTAGCAGAAAGTTTTTTACATTGGGCAAATGTAACGAAAACAGTCAATATAAACGTTAAGGGAACGCGGTAATTTTATAAGACGTTTTTCAGAATTTTCGAGAAACGATTAATTAAAAAGTCTGCCTTTATATTTAGAATATATACGAGGTGGTAATTATTTAAATCGAAAAACAATGTATGTGATACAAATACGAATTATAACATAAATATTATCGTTTCTCAAGTATTCTAATTAAAATCAAAACTGTTGCAATGAAGATTATTATCAAAACGCTGTTCTATGTTACTTTCTGTCGTAGTAAAAACGCGAACGTTCCTACCATTTCGTTCGAGGCAGAAGCCATTGATCGGCGAATCGACATGAGGTTTTTTGAAATAATGTTTTGATCAATCGCGGAATGTATATATATCCTTTACAATATTTTCTAATACGAACAGATTTAATCTAACGGATTACGGTTTTTACTGTGTTATTGCAGTGGATATTTTGCCACGATAGTTCGCGCATTTGCCACACGGTACGCTCTTTTCCCAAGCTTTCTATTTTAGAAATGGCCAGCGACCATTTCTTATTTGTAAAACTATATAGCAATTTTAGGATGCAATTGCTAGCGGCGTTTCGATATATTTAGAATTTTTTTGCACTGCAAACGCTTTTAGACAAATAAGAAAATTTGCGAATTTTCCTGTTTTCGAAAGAGAGTCATGACCAGCTGATATTTGTACTTTTGAAATGTTAAAAGGGTATACGGTACGAGCAATGTGGGCAACCAATACTGTAGTGAAGTGTTTCAAATGAATGCAGTGTCTCAGAAGTTAAAACACGCGACTGGTGTATTACGAATTATCATCGTGAAAACGATCAAGACTGTATTGCATTTATCATTATTTCTTTAGCTATTATTTGTACGCTATCGGAAAAAAATGTCCGTGACCTTTGCGCAACGCGGCAGACCGCCACCGAATCCTGCCCAAATACAGAAGGTAACAAATATATTGAGTTACAATATGCATGAAACTATCGTACATTTCTATCGATAAATTGGCCTTTTATGGGAGTAAACTTGCTTTTATAGATGCTCGATGAAAATAGCCAACTTATACAGACAATACAAGAATATCAGAATAAAGGAAAACCGCAAGAATGTATACAGTAAGTATTTTTTTTTTGTAAGTCGCAAACTTTCAATGTTATAAATTAATTCACTTTTTGTTTCTTAGATATCAGCAGATGTTACATCGTAATCTAGTATATTTGGCATCCATCGCTGATGCGAATCAAAACATCCAAGCATTATTACCAGTAGGGAATATTTCATACTTTTAATAATACCAACGTGTAATGCACGTTTTGTAAGTATGTTAAATTTGTGTTTGTTCTGGTAATAAGCCTCCGCAAGGAATTCCGAATGGGCCGCAACATGGTATGATGAACCCGCAAGGCCTTCCGAATCCTCCCACAGGATCGGGTGGGCCTGGAGGAGACATGCCTCCAAACACGCAACCAACGTTACCAATGTCGAATTTTAATCAGGCCCAGCCAATGTCTCAAGGATATCGTGGGCCTGGAATGCCTGGTCAAGGACCCACTTTGAACAGTACGTTGTGTCTTGACGGAAAACTTTTGAAAGCTAGTATTATTTCTCAATTCTAATATTATTTTTGTTCTAAAGGACCACCCACTGCCCCTGGGCCTCAACAATATAGAGGGCCCCAAGGCTATCCTCAACAGCCTTCGCAGCAAGGCTACCCTGCTCAGTATGCTAATCAAAACCCTGGTTCTAATTACCAAGGGCCGCAGGGATCTGCATATACACCAGGACAGCCAAATCAATATGGACCACCGAATACTTCCCAGCAGCAGGGATATAATACATCGACGCAACCGAATTATGGTCCTCCGACTACTGTCAATAGTTATGGTCCTCAACCAGGTGGTTATCCACCGCCAGGTGCCACTCAGCCTCCTGC
Source organism: Holcopasites calliopsidis (assembly GCA_023838395.1). Taxonomy (NCBI): domain Eukaryota; kingdom Metazoa; phylum Arthropoda; class Insecta; order Hymenoptera; family Apidae; genus Holcopasites; species Holcopasites calliopsidis. The sequence goes on from JALHAQ010000017.1 coordinate 2,534,593, forward strand.
AGCGTATGGGCCGCCACCACCGAATCAACAGGGTTATCCTCCTTCCAACCCTTCCCAGCAAAATTTCCCATCAAGTGGCCAGCAACAACCCGGTCAATATGGTAGTCCTAGTCCGCAACCAAATTATCAACAACCTCCTTCCCAAGCTCCGCCGCAAAATGCGTATGGCGGTGGCCAGCCAGGAAATTATCCTCCGCCTTCATCTCAGGCCTATGCTAATAGTGTTCCTCCCCAAAATTATGCCGCACCACCCACGTCTAATGCTCAGCCGCCCCAGCCTGGGTCTCAACAAAACGCTCCTCAACCGAATTACGGTAATCAGCCAAGCCCTGGCCCCGGTGCGACGCAGTATGGACCAGCTTCTACATCTCCTCCGTTCAGTACTGCGTCTGCGGCTGGAGTGAACACGTACGCCCAGAGCGGCCAACCGACGAGCACACCATCCGCTTCAACGCAAACTTATCCACCTAGCGGCGGCCCACCGCCTACGTCGCAGGGTGGAAATTACCCTCCTCCGGGTCCCGCGCCGTCTGGCTATCCCGTGCATCAATCGCCTCACCCCACGTCTCATCCGGTACATCAACCACAGCATCAGTCTCCACATCAACCTCCTCATGCTCCTCATCAACCACCCCATCCACCCTCTCATCAATCAAGCCATCAGCCGCCGCATCAGCCTCCGCATCAACCGCAGCAGTCTCAACAACAATCTCAGACACCACCACAATCGCAACAACAACCATCTCAAAGTCCTGCTCCGAGCGGATTTCAGCCACCCGCAGGTCCTCCGCAAGGTCCTGCTCCCCCTCCCGGACCACAGCCGCAACCTGGATATGGCCCGGCTACTACGCAGACTTACGTACCACCAGCACCGGGTGGTCAGCCGCAGGTACGATTGCTGCAAAGACATTAATTCTTCAGCGATCATAGTATAGTAAGTTTCGGGTTATAAAACGTTCGTTGCGTTTCAGGTGTATACTCCTCATCCACCACAAGGTGGACAGCATTACGGACATCCGCAGTATCCTCCTCAAAGTTATCCACCGCCTCCGGCAGGACAAGGATATCCCCAGTATCCGCCACGACCACCTGGAGGTCATATGCCTCCACCTCCTGGACCTCAGGGACCTCCACCACCAAATCAGTACGGAGGTTACGGGTATCAACCACCTCCGCAATAAGAGTATATATTAATGTAAATTCGAAAGATGTTCGAACGTAAGTGTGGTTCAACTAAAACCTTGGAAGAAATGGCATAAAATATTAATTTAATTCTTAATGGCATATCGTCCACAGTGTCATGTAATGAGGTAAATAATAGGAAATATATATTATTAAGGAAAGGTGTGCTGCTTAAAAAACTTCGTTGCAATTGTAATGAGGAATTGTTCGACATTTCTTGAACGACACCGATCTTTCCAAACCAAACGTGCTCTGATATAGAAAGAGTTTATAGACATCGCATATTACTTACATATTTTAATATGCTTGGAGAACTTTGAAGACTAGTCTTTAAAGATTTGACTTCATCAAGAGCAACAACTTTGAATAGTGACATTATCATGATTCTAACGATAATATGAATTATTTTGCTGCAACACAAGTTTTTTTAAGTTTATATTTCATATATATATATATATATATATATATTGCGGTAATTTCTGTGTAATGTTATTATTTAACGTACACACAAACTTGTACAGCATTCGGCAACTTGTGTAGCTTGAAAATTTTCGGTATGCATGTGGCCTTGCACATCGATCCTTAACTTTGTCTTTACAAAATTTATTCTGATTTTATATACGCAAAGAAACCGAATCCTTGTTAGCAACAGCAAAACATATTTGTTTGTGTGTATCGCATATAAACGTTTATATTATCATTTCTTAATTTTGTTGTGTTAAAAAGACAATGGTATGTATAACTTACATTTCCTTTACCTAAACTGCTTATGGAAGACTGTCTTTTTTTATTATATCGCATATTTTTTCGTGTCGTCTAATCGTTGAACGTGGATGATGAACAAACAGAAGATGATCTCATAAAAAAATATATTTTCGAATTGTAGAATCTAAAATAGACTCTCTTTAGCATTAGAGAACCTCGAGTACATTAAAATTCATCTCGTTTCCTACTATTTGCTGTAAAATAAGTGATACTTGTTACTCACAAAGAGCATATTATACCATACGAAGTATATTTTATTTTTACGTACAGAACGGAGCAAAAAGTAGATCGCATTCCCAGACATTTGATTAAAGCTCCTCTTTAAGTTTCGCATCGTTATTGTAACATTTGCAAGAATGCTCTGGTTGCGGCACTTCTTCCATGTTATTTAGTACCTTAACTTTACTCTTTATGCGTTTACTCCATTCCTGAAATGTAACAAAACATGTTATTCTATGACATATATTAAAAAAAAAAAAATAAATGAAGTTGAATCTGTGTAATTGTTTTTATTCGAATTACTTACACGAAACAATGTTACATGGTAGCACAACACATTGTGCGGCATTAAGTTATCTCTAGTAAATTGTCTTGCCGATCTAGCAATTTCGAACGCTTCTTTATCGTGCTTCTTGGCCCACTGGATTTTCTCAACGAGATCCGACAGATCACTTTTAACAGGCACATAGTGTTTACCAGGCACAAGATCATTGTAAAAGAATTCATAATATCCTGAGTCTTGTTTCAATACCAAAGAATCCCCAGCAAGCAAATATGGAAATCTATACGCAGCTACTGTACCATCGATGTTTAACTGATATTTATACTACAGAAATATCAAAATTATTTAGTCGCAGTACGAATTGATGTTTCATGGTTGGCATATGATTACTTTACCTTAAAGAAACTGAAAAACGATACATAGCTTTGCGCAGGACCGTATTTGTTTATTTCGTCTTTGAAAAAGAAGAAATTCGTGATGGAGGCGTTAAATAAATCAGGATATTTTCTTGAAATGTCGATTAAATCGAGCCGTTCCCTGCGAGAATCTCGGCCACGCCAAAACAATTGTTCTATCTTTTCCTCCCACGGTGTATCCGTATTACCTTGTACAGATAGCATATCTAACATTACCCTGTTTTATGTGTAATATTAGCAAATATATAAATGCTCGGTATTTCATACACAAGTCTACCGAAGTAATTTCATATATTATTGAGTCTTTACCTTCCCATTGCTTCTAGGGATGACTCTGTAATATCATAAGTGGGCATAACGATGTCCTTCGTGTCGGAAGAGCCACACCAAGAGAAGATAGGATAATTCTTGCCCTTTCTTGGAACGAGTGGCCAATCTCCCAGGTTCACAAAAAATTCCACATCTGGCAAAACAACTTTACGAGCCAAAGATAGTAGAATAGAATCCATAAATATTTTGAAGCCTACATGTTTACCGTGGCATTCCCTAAAAATCTTATTTCATCTAATTTAATTCAAATTCACACTCTAAAGCAATTTTCAAATTACGGGCTGTTGAAGCTCTTACTTTGTTGGATTGAACTACATAATGGCATAGACTAATGCTTCCTGGCCTATCATATGCTTTTACTATATCCTTGCGTATTTTATCGAAATCTATGCTTGCAAAAGGAGCAAGATCTTTACGTATCTGTGTATAATCCTTGGAACAGTCTAAATTTTCTAGCCATAGATCGATAGAAGGATTTGGACAGTTGCATTGTTCCTCATAAACAGGTCCTAAAAATTATAATTAAAATTGTTAGGCTGTATAAGAAATAATAGGAAGAATTTATATGAGAGGGAACAGATTTTTTACCTTTCGAATCCAATGATAAGATAGACACATCTGCCTGTTTCATTTTGATGTTTAGTTTCAAATTGAAACAAGTATTATAAAGCTTATACCTAATGATAAAACTTCCATCCTTGCAGTCTAAGATTTGCGTCCACACATGGCATGGGTGGCCCGTCGAGGTTTGACCTTGTACAGATACAGATATTACATCTTTTCCAGGTGACTCGGTTATGCTGAAAAATATTCAAAATAATCTTGAAGTAAAAGTATGAGTATAACTTTGCAAATATGTGTAAATAAAAAAATGTACAAATGTTTGAGAATTTAAGCTTCTTTCTGAATATGCATTGTGATATAAGTGTTTGTAAAAAAGAAAATATCAAGAACATACTTATTTCCTTTTGCATCTATAAGTTGTAGAAAAATATATCTCGCTCGCATTGTTATTTTATCCGGCTTCATGCCTGAGCCCCAGATTATCGTTTTTGATGGATCTATGTCGACATTTTTTACTTCTTGGCAAATAAGTAACAACAATATCGAGAAAAATATCATTTTCACTGTAATAATTTTTTGCGGCATAAAATGCATAGATTTATATACACTGTAAATATGTTCTTTCGTGTACAAAAATTTCTGGACACTCGCAAATTAATATTCGCACAGAATTCGACTACAACGTCATTTTTCCCAAAATTCTTTAATCATTTCCACAAGTGACGAGTGCACGTGCGGAATAAAAATTTGACAAAAAAAGTATTTTTAATTGTATTTGACTCGATTATAGTAACAGGCGCAACAGGCACCTGAAGTTACATTACGAATTAATAATTCTACACATTAAAGAAATACACATTATTAAGAAATGGAACCCAACAAATATTATTAAGAAGCTATAACAACAAAATGAAATTTTCAAGTGTTGCAAAAATAAATGGAATCAACATCGGTCCGAGCATTTTTTAAGTTCTGTTCTGACAAACGAAACCGAATGTCAGTTCATGATAGCCAACATGTAGAGATCCACCCCTAGCGTTATTATGTCGCAGTTCGCGTATTATACATATAAAGCTTTGTTCAACTTAGGTTATCGTTGTTTACAGAAATCGTAGCGAGTGTCTTGTACAGCTCATAATTTTAATGGAGAAGCTGGTTAAATAAAATAAATAGCTTTAAACGTAAATGTTTATTATGTCACCGAGACGTGTTGCATACGAAATCTTTAATTCTCAGGCGAGAATCTTACAGAATAACGGAACAGGTGAGAAGTAGCAGGCAAATATGATTTTCGAATGCTTGAGATAAAAAACGGCTTCGTTTTCGCTCGAAAATTGCGAAAGTTGTTAGGGGGACAGTGATTTATCGATAGAGCCCTTTCAATGAACGCTTAGCGAAAAGAATGGAGTGTAACATCGATGATTTACCTGACGTTTTGTTAGAATATATCTTAAGTTTGATTCCACCGTATAAGGACCTTCAGGAATGTAGACTTGTATCCAGAAGATGGTTTCGTGCCACCAAAAGTACGTGTTTCTTTATTTCCAGTATCCTCAATTTATATATTCGAATAATTTAACAAATGTTTTTCATTTTCTAATAGACGTAATATACCACAATAAAGCACATTTCCAAAAGTCTGTGGCTTACGGATCGCTACTTTGGAGTCCATGGACATCTACATATTGGCCTACCATTGCTAAAAGACATTCACATTCTGCTTGCACATATGAAAATTCTATGTATGTTTTCGGCGGATGCACAGCTACGTGTACAACATTCAACGATTTATGGAGACTAGATTTGGATACGAGAACATGGGTCAGATTGATTACAATGGGAAGCTATCCATCCCCTAAGGCTTGCGCTACGATGTTGTATTACAAAAAGAGTTTTATTTTATTTGGTGGATGGTCTCATCCATCGCCATATCCTTTGCACCAGGCAAGTTTAAAGAAAATTTAAGGAAAATATTTTGTATCAACGCAATGTACATTTTCAGCAATGGAAGTTGTTCAATGAGTTACATGTATACTCGATAGAATCTAATAAATGGATTGCCATAAACACGTTGGAGACACCTCCACCCACTTCGGCGCATTCTGCATCGATTCACAAGAACCATATGATTGTTTTTGGTGGTATATGTAACGGATACAGGTAACAAATTGGAGGATGGTGATTTTAACTAATTTCATTCGGTTTAATAACAAGGACATATTATTTTGAGGTAGATCCAATGACGTATGGTGTTTAAATTTGGACTCGTATATGTGGCACAAGCAGGCTACATCAAATTTAAAACCACAACCACGATATGGTCAATCTCAAATCGAGCTTGGAGATAAACATCTCCTTGTACTAGGTAAAGGATTTAGGTACATACAAATATGTTTTTTGCATATTTATATGACGTAAGATATTCGTAAAACTAGGTGGTTGCACTGGGCCTAATGTTGCCATGAACGATGCGTGGCTATTGAAAATGGAAGATGCAACGTGGACGTGGAGAAAAGTACACATGCATAATACAGAATGGGCTCCCACGCGTATTTGGTATCAAGCTTGTAAGGTAATGGTCGAACACGTATGATTAAAATAGATGCAACGAAATTTTTCATTATTTATTTCTTATCTCGACAGGTGGGAAATTACGTTATTGTTCTCAGTATAAGTAAATGCCACAATAAACCGAACGATATGAGTTTATCGCTAAAAAAAGTCGCTTGTCAAAGACCGGGTGAAACGACCTCTTTGCATGCAAGGTACGATTATTACATTTCACTCCTTGCAGCAACTGTAACTTTACATGCTTAAATCAAAAATTCTATTTTATTTTTAGACAAGGGAACGCATCCCGTATAGACAGAGATGTAAACATTAATGGTCGACATGGAGCTTTCTCAAGAGCACCTGCGCAAAATCTCCGCCCGTCGTCACATTTGCCTCGTCTTGCGAAAAATATATCGCTATGTAATGATAATGTCATAAGTATGGCAGCCTTTTGCGATGAAGCAGTGCGTAACGTTACTAGTATTTATCGACAACGTCAATTAGAATCGCTTCGTAGAATGGAAGAGAGTATTAGGAATAGACGAGCGCAAACGAAACCCGCGAAGAAATCTGGAAACACTCTGTCCATATTCGTATTGGATATCACGAACGTATTGTGCGACGAGTGCACTGCTTCATGGATTCCTTTGAAGCACAGCGATCAGTCAGGGCCCGATGAAAGAATACTCTATTCGCTCGTAGCGGGTCGTGGTGAATTGATAGTATTCGGGGGTATTGGGAAGGAGCAGACAACTGTACAAAATCATCCTGATATGGATGAATCTGAAGTCTACAATGATCTCCATTTTATAAGTCCGCCAAGATATGTTATTTAATATCTTATAACAATAAATAACACGTTTCTATGTTTAGTCAACGATAATTTCATTTGTTTGAAAATATGATTTATTCCTTTCGAAAAGTGTAGTCATCCCATGTATTCGTATGTTTTCAAATGTTAGCAGATTTCTTGATTTTACGATCAATGTATATGTAATTATAAATCTTACGATTGTATTATTAATTTTATTATTTACATATTCCCGCGCGTCATAACATACAAATATTTTAATCATCCTCACCCTCATTTGTTTTTAAACTACCAAACACTTGTGATGGAATAGTTTGTTTCTCAATGGGCACATCTGAAAGTAATGATACGAAATGAAATATAAAATATGTGTGTTACTATTAAACGGTCCAAAGATAGATAAAAAATACGATGAATGTGATAAAGTATTATAAAAGTATAAATGTGTATGTCTTCTTCCTAATTTTTTGTTACCTTCTTCTGCATCCCCTTCTTCGTTGCCATTCACGTCATCCACGTCGATGTCCATTTCGTCTGGATTGTTCACTTGCGACTCCGCTTTACCATCCTTCTCCGTTACACCGCGAACGAATTTAATACTGTCCTTGTATGAGGCAACGTTCTCTGCAAATTCAAATGATTGGTATTAGTAAAACAATATTTTGTTTGAAATTAAAACTATTTCCCTTGTAATGAATGGAACGGTCGAACCTGTGCCTTGTGCTTTACTATCTAGCATACGCATCGCATCTATTGGTACATCAGATGGTGGATTCGATGCGTTGTTTAACATTTGCGCGGACATCATATTCACTTGAGTATTGTACATGGCTTGAACACTGCGCTTTATTCGAAGCATTTCGCGCATGGTATCCTCATTACCGTGTCGCACCTCAAACTCTTTCCATATTTGCCAGAAGTTTGATGTTACCTAAACAAAAATTACAACATGCGCATAGAATTTGATTTTAATATTATACTTCATCTCGGTATTCGGATAATATTTCATACCCTTGGATCGCAAATCTGGCTGCAGTGTGCATATATAGCTCGAGCCCTGTCCACCTCCCCCAATTTCGTTTCCATTTCTGCGAAACGTAAACACATTTCCCTCGTATTCTCCTCATTGAGCACTTCAATAGCTTTCTCGTATATCTGCCTCGTCTTTGGCACACCGTATATATCCGCCGCTTTCTTAACGTATATATTGAACATCTGTAACAAAAGTTTTGTGTTAAATGTATACATAACAAATTTGTATTAAACGCTATTGTTTATACCTCGAATCTTTCTTCAGGAAGAACAGAGCTCGTTGCTCGTTCGTATACAGACATTGCATGTCTAGCCAAGCCATGCTCTTCTTCTAATTTCGCGTAAAGTAAATATAGCGCTGCAATATTATAACAAAATAAGTAACTGTAGTATTCCGTTGATACGCGTGTGATTACAGTAAATATTATGCGAGCATACCTTTAGCATATTTCGGTGGACAATGCTCTAAGCATTGTTCGAATAAATCTCGTGTTCGCTCCAATTTTGTACCGCCATATCGGGCCAAAAATTTGGTAAGATATGTATTCCAGATATCATATACGTTGGGCCACTTGAAGAGCGCAATACCTTTTTCATATGCCTAAAAAAAATAATTAATGAAGAAAAATATGAGCAAGAACTTACTACAGTTTGATTATAATCATAATGCACTGCATACCCTGAAAGCTTCCTCGAAGTATTTATTTTCCTCCAAAAAGAGGCCGTAATTAATAATGATCTGTGGTGTGGCGATCTTCAAATCAATAATTTTGTCGTACACAGCTTTGCATGTCTATAAGAAAGGTGCAGAATATTATTAACCGCGATCTGAAAAGTGTTATAAATAAAATTGTACCAATAGAGAGTATACCTTAAATGTGCCGAAACTTTCTTCCAAATCAGCATACATAGACCAAACTTTCAAAGATTTGTATAATCTCATTTGAACTGTTTCCGTCTCGTCGTGATAAGCTACTTTGCGGAATGGCATGGCCGTGGCACGATGCATGAGTTTTAATGCTTCTTTGTAATTTCTGTGAAAACGAAATTATTTTATCAGCTATGCAAAATACGAGAATATTTAGAAAAAGTATTACATTTGAAACAGAGAGATACAATACCCATGCCTAATTTCCATTTCTGCCCATTCGCACCATACAGAAGCGAGATCGTCAACTTTGGTATAAGGAACATGAGTTGCTTTCTCAAAAACTACTCTAGCATCAGCTATTTGACCATTTTCTTCGTAAAATTTACCAAATTCTACCCACAAAGTATGCAATTTCCCTACTGCTAATTGTGGTTGCACAGTTTGCACAGCTTCTGTGTATGTATTTATAATCTAAAAAGAAAACAGATATTTTAATTTACGATAGTATAATCAAGGCTCTAGTATGTTATAAATTAATGAAAAACGTTATACCTCGTGTGGTTGACCCTCATAGAGTCTAACTCTTTTATGCCATTCTTGTACGTTATGCGGATTTTGTCTGAGCAATACAGAATTAAGTAATAATAGACGCCTTTCCATCAGATGTTCAAAACGCGCTAATCTTAATTCCAAGTCTATATCATCTATAAAAGTAAGAACAGAAAATAAGAAACTGGAAATTATATGGAATAAAATGTGTATCCTAATATACTATGTCCATACCATCTTCAGTGGGATTCTTGGCAGCCTCTTCCATTCGTTTACTGAGGCTAAGTTCTTCGAACTGCGCGTATGCATCAAAGACTTGAGTGAAGTCTCGAACAGTAGTCACTGTTTGTATTGCTTCCTCGTAAATATCTCTTGCCTGTTAAAAACAAAGACTGGATTTATAAAGATTACAATCACAATAATTAACATTCTAAGGCAAAAAAACTCTTTAATACCCTTTCAAATAAGCCGCTGCGAACATAGTAGTCAGCTAATGAATTCCATAAAGGTCCCAACTGGTCTGTATAACGCCTCAGACCACCTCTAATGATAGCATCCACGTTAAGAGATTTTATTTTCGAAGGATTCTTCGATATCAAGTCACATAATTCGTTCCACAATTGATGATTCGATTTTCCATGCTTTGATACAAAATCGTCCTGATTAACAATTTGTGCGAGTTTCACAGCAGCTTCATCTAGTCTTCCAATTGATATCAGATACTCTATATACTCTTCTGTATCTTCTGGAGCTAGCTAGAAATAAACTATGCATTATTAAATACAGATGAATAAAGTAATAAGTCACATTGGAAAGTTTTTTCTTACTTTGAGATATCTTCGAAAAACTCTAACAGCAGTTTCGTATACATTATGTTTCTTTAAAAATTCTATATATAATGGCCATATACGATGATGCTGTGTAATAGGAAGAGCTCTAAGGGCTCTATCGAAGACTTGACGAGTACGTGTAATATAACATTGCTCCGTCATCAATGTACAATAATCCATCCAAATCCTGGGCATCTTATGCATGAAAACTAAAGCCCGTTCGAATGCATTATTTACATCTTCGTACAGAGGATCCGTTATGCATCGTCCTTTCAGTTGACTTATGCGTTGAAGTAGGTAATTGTACCATAACTTGTAGCTAATAAAATAAAGATACGCTCTTTAAAATATACATAAGACTTATTAAGTATTTAATTGTATTTTCCTTATTTACCTTCCGGGCAGCTCCTTTAATGCCCGTTCATATACGATGTTTAAATTACTACTCTTTGTGCTTTTCAAATGATCTATGTAACGTTGCCAATGTTTCACGGAATATGGATTTCTTAAAATCTCCTCTTCGTAGGGTAAATCTTCTTCGTTCTATCGTCATAAAAGAATAATAAAAAGTGTACAGAAGAAAAATACCGCTGCATACAGTAAAGAGAGGTTATGTGCATGGCATTTACTTACGAAAACGTACAAGTTTCCTTCCGTATCCTTACGTTCTAGCATGATTGAAATTGTCGATAATTGTACACGAAATAATTAATTTAATTGCAGCTGTACTTTAGCTCCATTCCACACTTAAAATAAATATCAATTTCAGTAGGTTATATCCTACTGTTATGATGCAGTCCGTTTCGACCACGCTTTGTGAAGGCGCTATTTCATTAATCTACAACGTGAAATACTGCGCTCGAGCCTAATAGGGAATATACTGATTTGCTAATCATGCGATTCCTTGAAATTATTTAATACAATTCTCCGTTTGATTAAACTGTAATTAACAAGATATTTAGGAAATTTAAAAAGTACATTTTTTACGTTTTGAGAGTATCCAACTAATATACAACTTATTCGAGCATCATATTTTAAAATTTTTAAGATATTTCATGGAAAATTCAAGATAAAAGTGTTCACCTGAAAATGTGTTCACAAGTTGCACAACCTGTTTACCTCGTTTTGTAATGAGACTTCAGCGTGACAGCTGTCATATTGCGGATATGATTGAAATGAATGTTTTAATGTAAACAATTCAATCAATGATCGCGTTGGCTAATTGAGAAAGGAGCTAACCCCGCTAATTTTGTTTCGTATTAATTACATTCGAACTGTACTTATAAATAAGCGTAGTAAACGATGACAATGGGCGATGAGACTCCAGTTACATCACTGGTCCTTCCTGTTATTTTAAGACCGATATTAATGAAGGTAGTGACAATTTTTAATCATGTATTAGTCGTAATTATCTTCTAAAGTACATTTCTGAAAAGATATACAAAAATTTTACAACATACAATTTATAACAAAATAAGAAAAGTGTGTACTTATTCTTGATATTTCTTACAAATTTTTCTTTATTACGTAGTTGGAGAGGCAAAATGTATTGGCTGCGCAAACGTTACGTACTGCTCTACTGAAAGCTGAAAACTCACATCCGGGAGTGACACATGATTTGATACTGGGTATCATAAGGAAAGCGGAACTTAACCTTGATATGAATGAAAGCGTTCTACGATTGCAGGGAGCAGCTTCGGACTACGATGGTATGATTAAACACCATTAAAAAAAAAAATAAAGCATTATGTACAACAATATGGTAACCAAAAATGAAATAGTTTTTGATATTGCATTAAAATTACAGTTGTAGAGTATAGATCTTCCCGCACAGAGGATGCCTTCCAGGAACTGAATCGCAAATCAACTTCGTTAAAGAGAATACTTAGTAGAATACCCGATGAAATAACGGATCGTAAAACCTTCCTCGAAACAATCAAGTATATATTAATACAATTTTTTGGAAACCAGAGCCTCTGCTTTTTTAATTTCTGTAATGAATTCTTGTATTCTGTCATCTAGAGAAATCGCAAGTGCAATAAAAAAACTGTTGGATGCAGTGAATGAAGTGACTGCATTTATACGTGGCTCTGCTGGGAAACAGGCTTTAGATCAGAGGAAGAGAGAATTCGTTAAATACAGTAAAAGATTTAGCAATACCTTAAAAGAATATTTTAAAGAGGGACAGTGAGTATCATTTCGTTTCTATTTTATTCTATATTCTTATTTTATAAAATACAGTGTTTTCTTCTGCAATTTTTTAGAGCGAATGCAGTATTTGTGAGTGCGTTATATTTAATACATCAAACGAATATGATAATGCTCACGGTAAAGGATAAGTGTGAGTAAGAGCTTCAATCAAGTGGTACCTTTGGAATAATGAACCTACTCGCAACTATTATACAATTTATAATGTTCTGATTTTATCAATTTCGTTATGTACTTGATAATAGGATTTAAATGTCATTTAATATAAAATATATAAATGTATATGTATAGTAGCATTATTTTGTATGTGTCCAAATGTTATGGAATTGTGCACAGATAAATACATGGATACAGAAGATTCTAATAAAGGAAAAATATAAATGTTATTTGCTATTTATTTTGTACAAAAAATACTCGAGTTTACCTTACAGAGAGAACACGATAAGTTTGTCAAAGATAATACAGATCTCAAATGAGTCATTCCTCCAAAAAATGTATAAGAAATAAAAATTATTTTATTGATAACAAGTGTACACGAGCGTGTTGCATTTCCCCTGTGGAATCTACATCCTCTATCTACATCCTCATTGTATGAACAACAACAATGAGTAACAGTAAGGATCAATGGTGATTATTATAATAAACATTAGTGGAAAATGTACAAATTTTCAAGCACGTTTGCTATCCGCGAATGCTCGTACGATACTGCCAACGCCGCTTATATTGTATACTTTTTCGTGCCACGTTAATAAATGACTACTGCTACCTTCCGTGGGAATTTCAAAACCTCTATAGATATATTTCATTAAAACGTCCAACAAGTCTCGATCTAATTGTGCTAAGCAGTCATCTATCTGAGTGGACTTTATACTTAGAAGAACCTTCAGCGTTAGATTCCTTGCGTTATCCTGTAAAATTTAATAATTGTTTATGTCTTTAGGAAATAAGAAACAATAATAAAAATAAAGAAAGTAATTGATAATATTAGCAATGAACGCCAAAAAAATAGAATTTTACTACACGGTGAAGTGGTGGTTTAAAAATCCTAGCAACCATTTCGTAAAATAATAATAAAAGGGCGTGTTACTGAGGTTACCTTTACTTGTTGATTTTTACACCCAAGTGGTGCAGACTTTAAAACAGATACCAGAGCCTCCGCATTCTTCCCCTTGAGTAAATGTTAAGGAAAATAGAGTGAAATAAAAAGAAACCTACTAAAAGAATATTATATGTTGATAAAAGTAATTGAAAGGATATTGGCTAAGAAGTGTCAAAATTTCATTTTCATCTGGCCCAGTAGGACCTCCTATTCCTCCATCAGCATCTTCTTCTTTGAAATTATTATCACTGTATTGATCGACGTCGATTTTGCGAAACGTCGATGCTGTCGAATCTTTCTTGCCCTCGTTTCTTGACATTTTGATACTGTGCTTTGACGTTTTACTATGGATCCCACGCCCGGCTTACGGCTACGAAACTCGATGGCCTTTAAATACATAGTCTACATAGTGCACCTTTCATTCATGTGAATGACGAATGAAAGGTGATTGTATTTTCGTTAATTATCACATAATACATACATATATCTCTAAATATGTAGATAAACTTCGTAATATAAAAATAAAATTATAGTTAATGAGAAATTTATAACAAACTCAGTGCACTAACAAAGTTTCATCAATCAGAAGCATAAAATATTTCCCAAAGCTATTTTTTTCTTGCTCTAGCTTGAATTAGTTGAAAAAAATGATTTTGCTCTATTATTATTTTGTTCTATAATTTACGAATCGTCCGTTTGCATTTTTTTCATATCCGCTTCTCTATCTTGTCATTGTGCAAAGTTAGACTAAAATTTTAGCCGTGTTTTCATATACAACAAATGATTAATAAGATTTTAATTAAGTAAGGACAGAGGTAATGAACTATCCAAAGCTAGTTAGCAAATGTTTCACACCAAAGGTTGTATGGTATCAAACAGACGTCACAGTAGTTCTACGTATTTTATTGCAAGATGTAGAAAAATATTTTCTTCGAGTGCAGTGTGACATTTTATTGTTTAGGTAGTTTAAACATTGTATCTATATTGTATGTGTTGTATACATTGTATATCAGGTTTTGTATAAACAATATCTCTGTACTGATTTTTAGCACCATAATAAATTCAAGAAACTATTACATTTGTTTACATCTTTTTGGAACAGTAGTAGCAGAAAAAACAATCCATGTAAATATGGGGAGAGAAATCAGAGTAACACTTGTAAAAGCGCATAAATGTAAAATATCATTTATCACCAATATTTGAAACATTATGGGTTATTTACTTTTAATTTATTGTGTTTTTTATATGTTCATGGTAAAATCGGTAGGGACAGAATGGTTGAGATTGCATCTCGAAACAGAAAAGAATCCTTTGATTACGGTAGATCCAGATCGTATTTATAAAAGTGATTGGATCATGGATGCTCTGACGAAAAAAGCAGGTAATTATATCTAGGTTTATAAATATGTACCTAATATTCATGATTAATATTGCATGTCCAATTATTGATTACCATTTGACTAACGAAAACATTTGTTCAGTCATGGAGAGGGAAAACATTGCAGAGTACAAACGTAAGAACAATATAACTCATATAATGCCAGTTGTGCCATCTTCAGACGAAGAAGAATCTGACGATGAAATAATGGATAAGTTATTTCTTTAATTTATAAGCGTGGAAAATGTTACACACGTTTCATCTAAGCAATACAATACTTGAACAGAGAGGATGTTTTTAAATGCAAGTAACATTTTTAAGACATTTTATACATTTACATACTATTTATTCTACTGAATTATAAATGACACAAGTTGCACGAAGGGATGTATATTAAAATGTTGAACAAAACATGTTTCATATACAGGGCTTTGAATTTTTCCACTACTGTCTTTATTTTGTCCAATAATGCTTGTAACAGTTTGGTACACATTATTATTACATACCAAATATAATTTACACTATAAACGCTTACATGTAAATACAAAAGAATAAAGAAGACTAATAGCCTTTCCTTTGTGTACAATTGTATCAAGATTCACAATAAATTTATTCCCAAATACGTTTTTCTTTATAAGAATCGTAATTAAACTATTACTAATGGCAGCAGTAGTAATTCCCCAAATAAATTATTGTAAGAGTAATGTATATTAAATTCTATTGGGATAGAATAGTGTAAAACTTTTTGTCGATTTTTTAATACATTGAGCAGATACTTTGTGATTAAACAAATACAAACACGACCAGTGCTTAAACTACATTTTTTAAATACAAAATTTACGAGATTGATTTGTGTATAATCTATTTAATTGCAATACTGGAATGTCTTTTAAGTTATGCTCTTAATATACAACATACTGTTCAGTCCTCGACTAGTTGCTGTTAAATTTGGCAATACGTTCTTTGATCTTTGAATAGTATTTGAACAGAAGGGTATAAATAGAATATTGTGTAAAGAATTTAATAATAATTTATGTATGGATATATAATATTAATTATAAGCAATGTTACACAAGTATTTATAATACGAAATGATATCAAATATTTGGTCAAAGTTTATCATCATTAGTAGTGCCTTTGTACTACCCCTATTTACAACTGATCACGATAATGCAAACAACTTTGTAGCAATGAAATTAATATTAATATATTAGGTTATTTTCATTCATAATCGAATAACTACGTACATGTAAACATCTTGCATAAATATTTGTACTGAACGTGCAAATTGAAATAAACGCACTGGAGAAATGCAGTAGACTACGAAAAGTTACTTAAAAATGTAATATTTCATAGTTATATCTACACATAATCTATACGTCATGTTACAAAAAATGAAATCACGTAAATCTCTTTACATTCACCTAGCTTTTTTGTACTGAAACATATTTATCGAGCAACGTAAATAATTAAAAATGCATTTGTAGAATGTCAAATGCAAATTATAAAATATTTTACATAATTACATATTGAAAATATTACATCGAAACCATAGAACTGTTCTATTAAACGTAGATACAACTGGATCAAATATTTTGCAAAAGATACCAAAAACCCGTGTCTCTTTACCTTTTTCAATTTGTTTACTTGCAACATCTTTAAATTTATTATACGTGGAATAGGATGTTATACCCCTACCATTGCCATTATTATTCAATGAAACTGCATAGCACTTATTCATTTAACTATTCAACAACCTTCTAGAGAAAGCCTTTGATTTATATTTTCGACTCTGACTTTCATTTCCCTGAGAATATCCTCAGCCAGATTATCGACCGTGGTGTACCTTACTTTAAAGAAATTAAATATATCTACAAGGAACTCGATTACTTGATCTCTGAAGTAGTGACAAGTGGAACGTAAGCTTCCCTCTGGGCCTAAGAAGCCCCATACAAGCACCGGTGAAATTTGCTCGGAAATCGAGTAGAAATGTGCCAAGAATCCTTTATCGTACTTCAACCTTTGTTTTTTACTTACTAGAACTGACCACACTGCAGTTCCTATCGCCTGAAACGTATCGCGAAGAAAATCGGTAAAAGTAGTTTGAGTAAAGGAAGAATATCTAACTCTACTTACAGTTTCACGGAAACTAGCGGATATCCATCTATTTTGTAAAATAGCTTTAATCGACGAGGGCGGCTTTTCAACTTCCTCGAAGGCGTCTAATAAAATGAAATCGATTAGGACATCGTAAAAGTTCATACACTTTACCCCCTTTAGCATTAACTCCTCCTCTATGATACAGTGATTACTTGGATCGTGTAGGAACTCCAACATTCGTTCGTAATGCATCAGGTAATCCTTTGGATCCTAATTATGAGATACGATAATTAATAATTATAAATGTACCATTTTATTATGTATTTGTTGCATTTATTTTGTTTCCTAAGCTAATGTAAATGATGTATGTTGTGTATACCCTGTCTGCATACATGATCAAATCGCTAATAACTTGTCGCCCTATGTCCGCAATCCACTCTGCCGCTGAAGGGATGGTGAACAATTTTGTGTACGCCTGCCGTAAGCAGTGGACTTTTGCTAAATATTCTACGTCCGAGCCGCATTTTACAAGCTCTGTGTGCAATCGCCTGCAATTGAAAATTCAATTAAAATATCGATATGTTAAAACATTTCGTATCGATTGGAAAATTTACCTGCAAGGAATACCTTTATCCTCGTGCTGCTTCAGGGCAGCGTGGTAAAGTTTCTGTTTTTCGAAATGTGGAAAAAATTCGGAGAATTCTTCGAACTCTCGTAAATCTGCTACCTGAAATAGTGTAAATAAAAATAATCTTATAAGGATTGTATAAGATTATAAAGATAATTGAAAAGTAATTGAATGACTTACTCCATCGCGTGCGGATTCGAAAGATTCCGGAGACGAAGCGGCATCCGCTTTGTCTTTGCCGGATATCCGGGAGCCGATGTTCGAAGGCTTGTGACTACCTACGCTCTCCTCGTCTTCGTTCCGGAATAATACTGAATGCTGTAAAGAAATTCTTTTAGTGATCCATAATTTATTTTCAAAATGTATGCAGACTATTAATAAGAAAAGAAAATAGGTTCCGATTGAAAGACAACATTTGCATCGTTTTCAATTGCAAGAGCATTTTATACGCTTAGATTTGAACCGAAGTCGCGGTGCCGTGAACTTCCTATGTAATAATTCCTCCTTGCGTTAGGTCAAGTGACTCATTGCACTAATTATACCGGCCAGTTATCATTTAAATTGGATTAATTCCCGTATTTTTTCTTGCACAGCGAAAAAGCAATTGATGAGTGCAGTGGAATGGAATGACGCTGAGTGGAAAGAGTTTGAAAAGGAGAAAATAATATTAAAACAATAAATTATAAAGATTAAAATTGCATAAACAAGCGTTTTTAGAGATTATTTATCATAAGAATGACCGGCGATAAATACGTCCTACTTTTAACGATGAACTAATTTCACGTATAACGGAGATTGCTGCAGTAACTAAAAGGGAAAAGAACGGTGGTGCAGGTAACACCGATAGGTTTACCTGGTCGATGAAGAGGAGCTCCGCATGGTTCTGGATTTGATAAGCCATATCAAGCAGCTCTTGGACATCGTGCGTAAATGCTGCATCCGCCTTGGACGGTAATGCGAGCGTGTCATTACTGAGTGAAGAGCTGAACGCCGTAAGAGCATCCTCCCAGCAATAGATTGCTTTTTCCAGGGCCTCCAATCCTGTATCATTAACAAGTTACGCTGTTTTACATTTGTCAATTTTCATTGCCCACCGTCATGCGTGTAAACGCGAACGACGAATTCGAACTCGTTTAATTCGTTCTCAGAAACACTTTGGTACAATGGGAGGAAAGAGATCCACGTGCCAACAGTGGCTACCACTTTCTGGTTATCGTAAAAATTATATCCATGCATGCATTAATTTCGTATTTGACATTACTTATGCGAGCCCAAACGGTAAAAAGCCCTTCCAGAAATGCATGTGTTTAATTGGTATTCGGAATTATATTTGTTACGGTTTCATTACAGTTGAATAAAAAGCGTAGAGGATAAGCTGGTGCTTTAAAAGAAATTAATCGATTAAATTGACCATTGCATCGTTAAGATTTCTAACGCTGCTTCTTCGATGCTCATAAACACGATGTTTCCAGTTTGCCGGTGTCGTCGCGTAATATCTGTTCCCTCAATCTCGAATGCATGTATGCAGCCTCAATGTGTCTTTCGATCTTAAATGTAACGCATTTTTTCTTTTATTCCTGGCACCATCGTAAGCTGTTTTATATATGATCAATGAATAATTTACTTATGTCACCATACAAATAGCAAACTTTCAAAATGCATCTAGAAATAATTTAAAGTCATAGCAATTTTCCTTCATATATCTACTGTGTTAAAAGTGAGCTGTATGCTTTTTTAAATAAAAGCATCAAAACGAAATAGCAGAGAAAATACGGTCTGAGAATAAGTTTGCGTTGCTCTGTACAACGCGAAACGATCGTAAAGGGAAATTTATGTGTCGCCAGTATTGTTATTTAAAAAGAGAACCAATCGATGCGTATCTACTGTCTCCTGTTTCTTCGACATTACCTTTCAACTATAATTCATAGCTGTAGAATGAGACGGATACAAACACTTTCACTTCCTTCTCTCAGTTTGAGCCTCGCTCGGAGTATATGGATCTTTTTATTTATTTAAGAGTCATGTACCGATATCTTCTATGGGATAACTGTTTTTTTTCCATAACCGGCTTTTTCTCCATACGATTTCTAAGTTTGTCCTCGAATGGGAAGCTACACACCGATTTCCTAAAACCGGAATTTCGGTTCCTCCTTTACGCCGATAGCTCGAACATCTTTCGCTTGAATTATATGTATAAGGAAGAATACAGGGAAATAATTCTCCACTCGATTACGAAAGATTCGCTTGTTGAAAAATTGGAGTAGAAGAATAAATAAAAATGAGCGAATGGAATGAAAGAAACGGTACCTCCTTAGGTAAGAAAAATGCGTGGCAAGCTTCGTGTATGTGTTTTTCCGGCAACCAGGAAACGCCTGAATGGAAAGAAGCTTCAGACGAACGTCGCGACTCCGGTACTTGGCACTCGCACAAGTGGCAAAGGTAAGTAAGTTCAACGACTGATTTTGCAACGGCAGAAGATTTACAAATGAGAGACCCTGTTGGCCGGCGTGTCAGCCAGTCAGCAAAGAATAAGGGGCCGAGAGCACCTACTTAACGTTGTCACACTGTCGCAGGATTTAAATTCCGACTCGGTGACGACGTTCTGCGTAATCAATGTTGCTCTGTCACTTGTAAAACGAGCGACACGCGCAAACAGAAATCTTATTATTAAGCGGAAACGGAGGATTAAAATGATTAGAATAAAACAGAAAGATATCGTAAGGGTGCAAACATTATTTTCAATCTGCGAGCAAGAATAAATTTCGCAGGTAGCTACGACAATGATGACTGCCTATAAACTTCATTCATTAACTGATACGAGCATAAATATTTATAGATTTAACGCGATGACCGTAATGTTGGAGGAAATTTACGTGGCACTTGAGCAGAAATAACGTGCGGTGCAAAGGGTAAGAATGAATGGGCCTCGTTCCCCCCTCGATTGCAGTTTTCATTTTTATTCAAGCTTATTTTAACTGCCACAGTCTCGGGAAGGGGATGCGTACGGAGAAAAAAAAAATATTCGCAATAGAGGGAGCAAAGTTTGGGGTGGTTTCCAGTAACGTAC
Source organism: Holcopasites calliopsidis (assembly GCA_023838395.1). Taxonomy (NCBI): domain Eukaryota; kingdom Metazoa; phylum Arthropoda; class Insecta; order Hymenoptera; family Apidae; genus Holcopasites; species Holcopasites calliopsidis. The sequence continues at coordinate 2,555,478 of JALHAQ010000017.1, forward strand.
CTATACAAGCGTGAATTTAATTCATTCAGTCGCTGGCTGAATGAAGCGTATCTCGCCGTTCAAATAAAATAAATGCATTGCAGAGAATTATGTATACTGTTTATTGGAAAATCGTGTAGCGATAAAGTTCAATAGTTATCACGAAGCGTTTCCTCAAAGTTACTCTCACAGTTTGTTGAAAACGATCCGCGGACTTGTTTTACCTACATTTTCAGAGTAACGCGATACTCGTTATTGTAAGGATTCTACCCCTCGTAGGAAGCGTATTCTAATTAATTATCCGCAGTGACGAATTCACCGAAAACAAATTCGAATTACCAAAGAGATGCATCATCGATTAAGTGTCATAGAACTGGTCCAAACCCTCGGGTCATTGCGTTAGATAACAAATTAAAGTGTCGCAAGTATACATATAAGTTAGCGAACCGCTGCGGATACGCTATTTGGTTCATGAGGATGCTTTATTTGGCGAGGAGAGATTCCGTGCGAATGTTGTTCGAAGCGTGAGGCGTCCGCGTAGCGGAACTACCCCTAGAGAATTCTCGCAACCCCCGTTAGAGGGAAAAAGATACCCTCCCCGGAAGAATCCAGCACTGCCGGATGGTTGGCGTCAATAATACCAAAGTGACGTAATCCTTTTGGTGATTCGTTATTGGAGGATGTGTCATCCAATGGGGAAGGGTCGATACGGCAGCTGGGAGGCGCGCGCGGTCTCAAAAGTGTGCTCCAGGCACGCGTTGCGGCATCGCGGTTCGGCGTGCTGCTAGTACACTGCTGATGAAACCACCACGACGAGGTGCACAGTGTATAAGTCTCGGCCGGAGAGTGAACAAGAAGAAAAGGGGGAGAACGCGCGAAAGCATCACGGGAGGGACGAGGATCGAGATACACGAAGGAGCGAGCACATAGAGAAAAGAAGGGAGGGTGGGACACCACCGTGGTTCCTCGCTCTGGCGTCAGTTATTCGGCTTGCCGCTTGCTGGGCGGGTGTACAGTGCGCTTCAAACGTTACTCCAACAACTAGTGCTACGAGTCGTTGACACGAACAAATTTGCAAAACGTTGTATACGGGTTCGCTTTTCGTTACGCACGTTTCACCTGGGTAGTTTGGAATAAAAAAGACCGGAAGACACCTAGTGCCGCATCGCTTTAATCCGCATCCCTTTGATGCCAGTATTCGGACGCTCGCATTTCTTGGATTAAGATAATGCAATAGTAAGTACGACTGCTACCTTCTCTACGATTATTGCACCTTTTGCGATTGGCTCTGAATTCCATCGAAAAGTAACAAGGGAAAAGAAGGAACTGTTATATCAAGGGAAAAACGTAATTGTTCTATTTCAATTACACTTCAATCGTTTTTAGAAAGGGGCGACGCTGTTACATACAATCTAACAATCTATACCAACACTTTTTCTTCAAACATACCACATTTTTATTCGCGAAATAGAATAGAAGAAGGATAAAGTATAAAAGTGGGAACAACTTCGCCTAGGGGTTGATCGATGCGCGGGAACGATAGGAGGGGTAGCCGTGAAATTGTACGATTCAAAATATTACGATATTTCCAATAGGGATGACACGATCCTGTGAAAATAAACGGCGGAGGATCTCGTAACGTTTAGCGGGGTTCGTTTTTTAGAAAGCTCGTCTCTGTCATGGCGATTGTTCGAGATCAGGTATACCTGCGGTATAGGTCAAGTTCAGGGGTCAATACCTCGCGCACGTTGAATCCCGAATAAAAGTGAATGCCGTAAATGTAGCAATAGCAGCGCGCACCGGCAGATCGATGGAGGTGCCTGGTGCGCTGGTGAACTTGGAAATTCTCCCCAGCACACGCGCACTTCCCGCACCAGTGATATTCGCGTATCCGTTATACCTTTACCCCTATGCATCAGATCTTAAAGCACAACAGGCGGTACTGCTGTGAATGCCAGGTAATCCCATTAGAAGCGAAACACAGCAATTGAGGCACATTGTGTGCGAAACGCGTACTATCTCGAGCATCCCATACAACTTCTTCATACATATTTCCCGATTAGAATGGAATCGGAAGAATCGTGAATGAAATTGCAACTGCAGACGGTTGAAGATATTTCGATGTTGAATCGTGGAATAAATACGCGTGCGAATAAATTGCGAAATAAGAGAACAATTTTGGCATTTTGCAATTTGACTCAAACGCGTTGCATTCATATTCCGGTCGAGCGATTTGCACGAATTTCCAGGGTTTAACCGCATACGGATCACCTTTCACCGTGGAAAATTGATAATAGAGAACGATAGACGCCACAACCTCGTAAAAGGGAATAAAAGCACGTGGATAATTGAATGGTAACTGCGCTTAAGTTAATGAAGACGCGAATGTTGAAAGAAGCATACCTAATTGAGTGGTTTAAGGTGCGTCCGATAAATAACGTCATAATCGCACGGATATGCTAATGGGTCTGCATTAAAAAAATTGCTTTCGACAACAAATTTCAGTGCAGCAGTTTTACCACTGTGGTTACTGGAAGTGAAACTCTAATTAAGTGAACGGCAATGTTTTTGCTCATTCATGTATCGCTGATATTGCAACCGATTCTTCAACATTTCACGGAACTTTTGATCGAGACTAGCAATTTTCTTTTAAGTCAGAGCTGCAATTCGACATTGCGATAACATGTAGGAGTGTCGTAAACCGGTACTCGGGGAAAAAATTCATTACAATAGAGCAGTTCGATAAAACGAAGAACAAAACGGCTGCTGCAAAGTGGCGACCTAGTTACATGGCCCCACCTATGGCGACGAATGGATGCTACAGAAAACACAATAAATGTTGCACTACAAAATGCACCTTTTTTAAATTTCATTGAGAGGGATGTTCCACGTTTTATCAAATGCACGAAGAAAAGTGGAGCACCGGAGACGAAATTAAAAATAAACGGGGCGGGACCTTTGGAAATCGATCGATCGGAGAACCGAATGATGCGTGTCGCGTTCACCAGATGAGCTGTCGATGGATGGATGCAAATTCCACTGCGTATGGACATACCAAGATACGTGATACGATCGTGTCTCGGTTATTAGGTAATAGTGGATCCCCTGTCGAGGATGCTTCGACCCTGATGAGTCTAATAAAAGTGACATCATTATCGCTCGCCGCAACGAGCTTTTAACCTACGTAGCTTGCTCTGATTTTCATAATCTGGTTCGCATGATCGTGCGCCTGTTTCACCCCATTAGTCGGTGCAATTTCTCCCAGCGCCAACACGGCGAAAGAAAGAGTGCTCTTTAGCAATGCGTGGAAGAATATTTCAGCAGTAAAATCAATCCCCCCTCCACTATGGATCGTGTGTTAATTATACTTTTTATGCAATTGGAGCACGAATTGTCAGCATTTAATTACCTGCTCGAGGGTAGATTGATCTAGTGTACGGGGCAAAGGCAAAAGAACACTTTTCTGCAAGAAATGAAAACCACCCTGATTTATCATTGAATTGCCTCCTCCTCGTCTATTTTACACAATATGATCCACTGTTTGAAACGTAGTTACAAAAACTACTATAGCATCATTCCACGTGGAAGAGAATTAATATTCTCACTATCCTTGGATGAGGTAAGCATTGGAGAGACATTGTGGACCAGCAAGAGGGTAAAAGGTGTACGTACCCCCACTCAGGCTTCACCTTCGTAAAGTAGACCGACGGAGGTCACACTATACGGCCACGAGCCACGTCAGCTGGAAAGATCCTCCGTATCTCGATAAACTCCGGGGTCCAATGTCTAACGCTTTTGCTCTTCTTCGAGGCGCGGTGGAAAATGCTTCGGAAACTGATGTTTCTTTGACTGACCGCTTCGAGTTCAAGTTTGCAATACTGTTTCTTTAAAGCTCTTCTACTGCCCTTCCTTTTTTGACACAAAAGAAAGCTAAAACGGATCCTCCACGCAAGAATCTTTGAAAAGAATTTCTCCCAGCATTTCTACAAAGATCTACGAAACTCTACATCCTACGATTCCCAAATAATTGTATCTCGTATAAATTCCGTTCAACCTTTTTCACGAGTTCCATTCAACATCGAGTCATCCGTTTGAATGCGATGAACGCCATCGAGGTATTACAACTATTTTGATAACGCAGCCGTGGGCGTGCAGAGAGCTCTCTGCTCTATACAATTAATTGCTCCTAGCGGGGAACTAGTCGGTATTCGAGTACCTGGAAACGTGGTTTCCTTCGAAAGTGGCGTAAGGTCGCTGTGCAACTACCTACAATGCAACAGCAACGAGGTTGTAATTATTCATACAGCGACTTGTACAGCTGCAGACTTGCTTAATCTCGCCGTCAAGTCCATGATAAAGATTATCATTCGCAGTCGATTCAAGACTCGATACACCGTGAGAAACACGTCGGGGGAAGGCACATTCAGGTGCACGCACCGCGTCGAAGCGAGTAGCGGTTTCGTTTTTAAACGATCGCTCCTTTTCACGTTGCACCGTGATGAATCATCGAGCGGGAATCCCGGAATGATTTCGCAAAGAGGAAGGTCGTGGATAAGAAATGGAGAAAGGAGCAAGATCAGCACCGTTAGGACCACTAACTTAGGAGAGAAACGATAATGTGCTTTGGAATTTGATGTTTCTTCATTTGCCGATTGACGGAGGGAGTTTTGTTCAGAGATGATGAATGGGAATACGTGGGAGCTTTTAACAGCTGACGATGACGGCGGGAGACATGATTGCCTTGATTGCATCGGCTCTTCTTAATACAGTTAGATACATTCCATTTAATGGATAATTTGTATTACTCGGAACAGTAAGAGAGGGCCTTTTTCCGTAGAACAGTAAGAATCTAGTTCACTATAGTTTCAATTTGACGGAAAGACTGTTGTCTCACATTAAGACACTCGATGCATCATGAGCTTAACGAGGGATACAGTGTAAACGAAATTCGCAGCAATCGAGCGTTAGAAAACGACAACGGCGTTTGTTCCAAGAGTTCAAGGAGCGCGATTCCGATCTCTTGGATCCAGATTGAAGTGGAGGAGGATCCGTTGAATTGGATCTGAAGGACTCGAGGATTACCTTCGAATCGGCCTGAATAAACCAGCCCGGAATAAAATACAAAAGCGTCGAATATAATCGATTATTCGGACGGATTTGCATGGGGCAGAAAAAGAGTTAATGAACGAGGGGAAAATTCATTGAATGGCATTCAGAAGCAATACAGAGAAGGATGATGGAAAGATTACCACCTCTAAAGAATATCCATTTAAAGCAAAAGAAAAAAAAAGGAAGGAACGATGATTCAGATGGAAGGTTAATATTACAATAATTATCAATGATGAACTTTCTACGAAGGCAAATAGAATTATTGGTTTTTGAAGACGGATCGATTTATAGAACTTATTTTTTATTTTACCAATGTGATATTTCCTCGAAAGTAAATTGCAATCTAAAATATGATTTCATATGCGATTATCTCAACATAGTCCTCTTCCGGGAGTCATCAAACGACGAGAGGGAGGGAGTCTCGTTGGGTGCAAACCAGTGGTTAAATTTTCAGTGCACTCACGAGCAATCGAGCGACGGAAATGAGTTTAACAATGACTGCAGAGAGACGATCCGGTTGCACAGGCGCCCTTGACAGTGATAGATAGATACTGCAGCCGCCTGTCGCTAGGATACTCATATAGAAACGCAGAATCTCGCGAGCATTTCTACAGCCGGTTTCGAATTAATTCTGCAATCGATTCGTAAGACATACGACGCGTTTGAAAGCGTTTCGTCACTTGTATCGCTTTGCTTTTATCCAGATAATTAGCCTGATGCTAAAATTTTAAAAAATTCCGAATTCATAGTCACTTAAGATCGTCGCCGATGCTCCTTGTACCATTCTGGTTTCATCGACTCGATATATTACAAGGATATCATCCAAGAAACTTTACAAATAGAAACATAGCGCCTAGTTGATGCTCGTTTAGCGAGAATTTTCGGGTCAAGGAAGCTACACAACTTACGGAATCGGGGTATAGCGGAGACTATAACCGCGGCGGCCTTGCATTGTTAGCATTTTACAATTTATTTCACGGATGTCGAGGGTCCAATTGCCGGCGATAAAATATTCTTGGAACCATGACGTAATTGCACAGAAAAAAGAAATTAGGAGTCACATTCTTTAAAAATAAAAAAACTGGTGTCACAAGTGGCTCGTACACTCCATTACATCTATTTCTCGTTTGTCCACGATCGGTAGACTAATTTGCATGCATCGCCGTACAATCGTTTTCTGCTCGAGGCTGACTTTGTCTCTTTACGTCCTGTACTGCTTTATGTAACACAGTCGCAAGTACTGCGGCAGTTGTAGGTGCTCGAAATCGAATGACCCAGCAATGTTTAACCTTTGCCGAATTTCGAGTCCGGTGCTGACGAATTCGTGGCACGCAATGAATCACGTTCCCTCGGAGCATATTATCGATTGCGCAGCAGGAGGAAGCTCTTTGGCGGTGTCAACTGCGAAGTTCATTTCTGACGCTCGAATGAGATGCTCCATTTCATCCGGCTATTAAAATCGAAAGTGCTGACGTATGTATTTAAATTGCCAATATATTAATCTACCGATAAAGCAAAGATTACGTTAATTCTTCTGAAATCATCCTTGCCCTCGGAGGACCCTTTGCAAAGTAAATCAGGAAATAAAAGTACCACACCGAGCAAGCAGTGCTCCACTCTTTGTTCCATTGTGCGCAGCTCGCGACACGGCAGGGTGTACCTGAGGTGTTCCCTCGCGACGTTTGCTTCGTGCTCGGCAGAATTTACTTCTTCCTAGTCATTACAACAGTCTGAAGGACTTGTCGCGGCTTTTTTAACGCCCGTGGCCGACCAGTAGAGCGGAAGAAGGAGAACATGTAGCGTGTACATACGTAGGTGCGTGCACGTGGCTAAGAAGGCTACAACTGTAAAGAAGTGCTCTTGACTCTGGCGTGGATTGCCATCATGCGGGGGTGTTATCATGGTAACGGTGATAGCATGACCGTGGAAAGTCGATACCTTTCTCATTTCGTATTCCACAGAGCAAGGGCATGCCCTATCTACGATCCCGGCATACCAAACCACTCCCATCCCAACCCCCTGTTTACTCTATTTCGATGGGACAACGTAACGAGTGCATACACGGTGCAGGAAGCGCGTTATCAAAGTGCAATTGCAGTAAGCACGTTAATGCGGTCGACGACGGCGGTAAAATTTCAGCAATTTTTCTATCAAACGAATTGAGTGATTTTCTCACGCGATGAAATTATTTCATTTGCCACCCGGAGGATATTATATGAATTTCGTGAGGCGTTTGAAAGAGCGATCCCTTGTGAACTGTATACCGTCATGCGCGAAATCGAGGCTAAGTTCGTCCGGAGTGGGGCGGCTAATTCGATGAAGATCAATCCGATTATCATTTCACTCGAACTTGCCGCGACTTTGCTTGGGAAATTGGAACAACTCGCGTTTCAACGCGATCTGCATTGCTGACATTTATTCTTCGATAAACTTGCAGGAATCACAGAGTGGTGGAGGATTATTCATGAAATTGGAAAAAGAGATGTATGTATCGCAGCTCGAGGTGTTCGAAACGATCACAGAGCAAATGTTTGAATGCTTATCGAACTGTACAAACAGCAAGATGAAGCTGCATCCTGTGAAATACTTGGAACATTTTATTTCGATCGTATAGGCTTTTGCATCGGTGCAGTAATCTGTTTATCAGTGCATATGCGCCCCCGAGACTTGTCCCTTTCATGCGCAATCGACCAATGCTCGTTTCTTTTATGATGTCAAAAGGGTTTCAAGTGTCCTCCTTTACCATAGCTTCTCTAAAACTCGACCTTCGATGCGCGAATCGTGTTCACAGCGATTCGCTCTACTTTAAGGTAACCGAACAATTTTATCGAAGAGTCGCACCGGAAGAGATTCGTTTTTTAACCATTTGTAAATTTTTTTTACAACTCCATCGTCGTGCTTTCTCTAAAATGATTAACTCTTGGAGGCTCGAGAGCATTCCGTGGCTAATTTAGCGTGAAAGTCAATTATCTAACTTCAGTGGTAATACACCGTGTAAGTTTCAGCTCTAATATCGGCAGAGAGGTTTCTTTAATTGGAACACGGTATTCATGATGATCGATTCTAAGCGAATTGAGACGATTCATCAGAAATCGGGGATCCGACTGCTTCCTGCGAGGTCCAAGTAATGTTTCACCGTGGAAAGGTCGAAGACCCCTTTCGGAGTGTTCTATCCGGAGATTGTATCTCCTATGTCGTTGCACCTTTAGAAAGTAGACTCTGCTCGATGAAATGTTTTATACGGATAGGAGGCACGGGCTGAACTTCGTGCAATGGTTCGAGTGAAATATTTCTTTTCACCCGTGTACGGTGTTTATGTAGGGGAAAGGCGACTTAAGAAGAAAACTTTGACTGAAATTTAGATCTGGCTCCAAGAAACTTCAGAAACTGCTCATCGAGCGCGACTCATCTCACGCGATATCTAACTACACGTATTATTATCGTGTTATCGGCGGAGGCTGTCTTGAAATTCCTGCAGGCCCACAGAGAGATAAACACGGTCCACTGTGTCATGTTTCTTCTCGTTGTCGCCGGCATGTATACCTTGTGATACGCGGCGCTCTCAATTAAATAAACTCGTCGGTATGCTCTTATAAAAGTTCCGTATGGTTAAGGTCAGTAGGTCGGCGTCGTATCAATGAAATATATGAATTGCAGCCTGACCGAATTGCACGAAGGACGAGACGCTTTAATAATGCATGCGGCACACATAGTGTTCATCCTCGTTCTTTCCCCCTTTTGCTTGTAAATCTTCGTCAACGCAGCGCCGTTGGCTCATCGTCGTCCGCGACTAGAATGCCCACTTATGTTGACTCTGTTAATTTCTTTTCTATCACATTTTTCCAAATGGAAAATTCAATTTTTTGATGTACGATTAATTGATGTTGAATCGTGTGACCGCAACCAATCTGTCTGAACAGAAATCCCCCTTTTTTGAAGGTAATCGATGTGACGTTTTCACGGTCGCTTTTGGGGAAAATTGCATTTCGACCGGGGTGAAAGGGTGGATGATGTTTTTGAGATCAAAGAGGTAATTGAGTTGGAGTCAATCTTCCGGCAAGAGCGGGGACATTAAAGGTCTCACAGGAAATTGGAATATCTTGTTTCAATCTAAAGCTGGCAAAGTGATAGAGCCGTTTCAATAATTATTGTAAAGGAAGTATATTGTACTCAGTCTAGTTTCGTTCCATTGAAATCGCTTTTACTCAGCAACGTTCGACGCCGTTCCGAAAGGAGGCACGTATGTAAAAAAATTAAACGGCCAATTTGTGCTCCCTCTGCGTAGAATCGCGTGGAAGCCGGGAAATGATGTAACCGGGATTCCGCGGTAGCCGTGATCCGCTTGGAAAAACGCTTCGGGACGTGGACGAGGAACGTGAGGAAAAAGGGGAGCAGTCGGATGGCGGAGATTCTCTACTCGTAATAAAACGCATAGGTGCACGTCGCTGCGCGGGGAAACGAAAGCAGATGGAATCTGTTGTCGCGTGAATATGAATTTTTATGCCGGCAGGAAATGGAAGTCGCAGGAACACGACACACGGGGTTGCTCCCGAAGCCCTTTAAACTTGTGGCCGAGACATTAACGCCGGCGCTTCATGCATCGGGAAAACCGGTTGCGAGCTTGCGGTGTCCAGCAACTTGTTGACGGGCCACCTACTACGCGCACACCGACGTTTATCCCATTATTTTCAGTCGAACGACGATAAACCCGCCCCGTAGTGGTATCTTGGACCGTTTGACGTCACGGTCAAGGATTTTATAATTTCCGATCCACTTGATCCGCCGATCGGACATAATTGACCACCCTTTCAGGTGCTTTGTCAGTTATCTTATCGCGTGCACAGTTTTGTGTTGGACTATAATTTATGGGGAACTTTCTTGCTGCATAATTAAATAGAACCAGTTCGAATGCATTTCTAGTACTACTTTGAACGTTTCAATGCATCGCTTCAGGTGCTTCTCAGTTATTTATAGGTACATATTATCTAATTATTTGGGATGCTCACAAATACTTTCTTCAATACTCTTTTGGGTAGGAATGATATTCCAAGTATCAGATTATTTCTCTGTTATTTCCATTATTCTTTTATTGGAACACTAAATCATATGCCTGTCTCAATTTCGTTTTAACTGCCGAGTATAAATGGAGGTACATATTGGAAGAAGTTATCTTCGAAACGATCACAGTGTTACCTGTTATGGACCAGTCAGGCAACAGAAACGAAGCCATTAATGCAGCTTCCAATAAAATCCATCTCAGAACGTACAACCGTTTCGAAGCACAAATGGAAATGTTGCTAGATATTCGACAGAAGATATCCCATTTTCCGAGGATAATTAAATCACGACTGATTGCTCGTTTCATCCCAGCCAATCGAGCAAGTGGAACGTCGGAAAGCTCTCACGGTTGATTCCTAAAGGTATCAGAGAACCGGAGAATTCTGTTCACTTTGGAATCGCTCGAGTAACTTTCGAATACTTCCGCCGACAAATTTATTTATATCCCGAAATCTATTAGTACTGCACGGAAGAAGCAATGCAATTTTAATGAGGATAATTGAAATTGAAATCAGCTGCAGTTTTCTACGTTCAATTGCGGAAAACATTCCCTTTCGAGTCCGAAGGTATTCTCGTTTAGAGACAACGCGGCAGGGGTTTTATTGTTGGTTATTCAACGTGCTCGACCGACCATCACCGGTTCTAGCATTCCACGTAGAACTCACAATGAGATATCTCCGGCATCGAAGTCCTTTTTTCAATCGTTCGATCACCGCTCGAACAATACCTCCGCATCCGCGTAAAACGTGCTTTGGAACGGAAGCGTTTTATTACGAATGGGGTCAAAATTGGAATACTACCAAGTAAGATTTGCGTTTTTTAGACAAATTAATTTTAGACTAATTTCTAAGGGGTTGGAACTACATGATTGGACGGTATTGATAATATTTTAGGGATCAAGTGGGCGAAATTTAATTATGGAGAACGAAACTGTAGAAATTTAGCTTGATTCATATTCTTGATTGTTCCTTGAAGAGTTTTCCTCCTATTTTGTTACTGATCATTTTTAGACTAGATATTTTGTAGTATCGAGCAGAACAAATTGGGCAATTTAATTTTTTTTAGGTGAAATTGGTCGTGATCTCAATTCACAAACTTGCTTTAAAAAAAAAACGCGGATGCCCTTGTTCCCGTGACTATAGCGTCATGCTTTTGTTCAGATTTTTACGCAACAGAACAAAGGCAGTCCATCTCTTTGTGATACTTAATCTCTTTTGCTCGGCAAAATGGATTATGGAATGGTCTTTGCTATTTGGAGCTGTGTCAAAATTTTAGTAACCTGTCGTTTATCATTCAAGCGAGCTTGCTGCGCCGCTTTTCTTCGATTTCAATTCTTTATAAGCAGAAATCAGTTTTGTAGAAAGTATACGAATAATTGAACTTTCGCGTTCGCCCATGACTAGCAAAAAGATAATTGGATATTATTTAATAATTCTACGAGATTTACTCCGATGCAGAAACCCGTGTTCCCCAGTCGTTTCAGGAGGCAGCCAAGCGAAGTCTTGAGATGAAAGAACAAGAATCGAATGCAGTGGGGCACGAGCGTTATAAAATAAGTGTATTATCACGTAAACGGATATGCCACGGAACCGTTACGGCAACTTGTATCGAAGATATACGTATGCAGGGTACAAGTAGAGCTACAAACTGGTGCGTTCGCGTTCTCTCTAGACAGGGAATCTTTACGACCGGACTTTTTCGATAATTCTATTTTATGAACGTGCCTAGCAATTACGAGACTTTGCCTGCCTTAGAAATACCGGCGTTTATGTAATAAAATCGATAAATGTTTAGAGGAAGTAAGATCTTTTAAATAATAGAGTATCGACAATTTAACGAGGAAGGGTTTTAATCCTATAGAAGTCTAAGGGTTACTTTTCACCAATATCCCAATGAAATTTAGCCATCGAATTCAGAAATACAATCCCATAACTGTTTCAATTTCTAGATTTTTATATTGAAGTAATTTTACAAACTATTCTTTGATCTATCCTCTCGATAACAAAATAATTCGTCCATGAGAAGCTACATTATCATTTTCGTCGTCAACTCTGAGATCCAATAACGAAAACTAACATAAAAGAAGACAACCGTGAAGAGGTTCGTGGCAAGAAATTGTTTTGGCACAATCGCGAGTCCTTCTCTCGCGTGGCATTTGCACGGTTCTTTCCTTTCCTAGCCACTAACTGAAGCGAAAACACACGGGGCAAGTAACAAGTCGGAGATCCAGTTATACGCGGGCTGTGTTAAAGATACGCTCTGTAAGCAGAAACATAATCGCAAAGCGGCAAGAGTATTACTGTTACAAAAGTTAAGGTCGCATATAAAACACGGGGCTAGGTGAAACATTGCGTAACATGACGTTATATCCTAAGCTACAAGCCTGACGGATTAAAAAGAAAAAAGATATCACTGTGTTATTACAATTTTTACCGAAGAAAACTGCATCATCTTTCCATCTATTAATTATCACCTTGTAGCCATTGGAGCTTTTTCTTAATATTTGGAGAATATTCGTGTGTTGCATATTAGCCTGAATGTAATGACAGTGCAAATGTGGATAAAACAAGGGGGGAAACGGCCAAGCCTTAATGCGTTAGATGTATGCACCCGGTAAAACGTTGATAACGCACACGATGTTAAAGCTGTCGATATTTTTCTCTGTGCGATGCAAGCTACGTGTCAGTATCTCGTGTTACCTACCGAATTAGCCCGCTGTATCGTAATAACGATCTTGTTAGAGCTCGTCTTCTCCGCTTACCGCGCGTTCAACCCTTCCTGGATTTGATTATAAACGCGGTCACGCACGGAGTGTGCAAGCTTATATTCACAACGGCACAATGATTATTAAAATTGTAGATGTCTTGGCAAAGGGTCTACCTTGCTGCGGGACTGTTCGGTGTCCTCTTGCTGCTGACCAACGCGGACAATAGCGTGCACATTTTGTCAAAGTATCATCAACTGGTCACCTCGACCACCCTCAACTGGCTGCCCCGTGCTCACTATGATCCATCGAGGGAAATAGTCATCGGCGGTTTCGAGAACGAAGAAGCGGAAGGTACGTGTAGCTAAAGGGGAAAACGGAGTGAATAATATGCTTCGTGGCGAGGGGAATAAACAGGATACGCTATATTACAGTAATTCCAACTTTTGTCGATTTAGAATCGTTGGAAAAATTAATACGTTCCTTCAGAACACTCTTCAATGGAATAACAAAAGAAAAAAAAATCATTGCCAGAAAATGACTAAAGAAATCCACAAGTTTAGAAATTCCTCCAGGCCCTAAAACTGAACAAGTCTCAGCCAGTCCTCGTCATACCCGGAAAAAGCGGCGACAGTTTCACGAGCACTGTAGCCCGCTTTAATTTACCGAGCCGCTAATTGTCCCTAAGCATCGTCTCGACAGGCTTCAAAGAGAGCTGGCAGGGATTAAGCTTTCTCGCCTCGCCTTGGCCAGATGCTTTATCCCCTTGCATGATAGAAAAATATAATTGTCTGCACACCCCGCAGAACCACTGTCTGGTGTCCGGACGGTTAACAAGAAAAACGTCGACGAATTTTTGCAGACGACTCGTTTAACAATCAAGCGGAAAGGTCCGAGGGTAAGAGGCCCCTGTACGTATGCAGAGTGCTGCACACGACGGTCTGGGTGGCTGGCAGCCAGAGAGGCGGCGAGCAACGGTGCACGGTGACGATTCACGGTAGCGTGCAATCGTACGACAAATACGAGCTGCTGGAGAACGTGGACAATGCTGCTCGCGTCAACTGGGAACACTGGGACAAATACAAGCCCACCCCCATCGGCGCGGTGGCCACGGAGAATATGTTCGTCGCGAGACACGCGGTGCACAATGACAAAGAAATCGGGGACGAGACGCAGAGGTACACGCATTACATCGGCACCTTGAATTCCAACGACAATTTGGGGACGATCAGCTACGTGAGAGACGTAAGTAATTGCTACGCGAATTCTCCCCCCCTGGTTCAAGGAAGCGCGAGGTGTTCTTTAACAGCGCGGCAGATTCGGGGATTAATGCTGGCGCGCTCTTGCATCCGTACGAGGGGAGGGAATTAAACCGCCGGGAAGAAGAGGAATTAGGGGGTGTTTTTTTTTCAGCAGGGTGCGGGAGATTGCGGTTGACGAGTGTTTGAGTTGGATTTTAGCTGGTGAAGGGTGTGTAGTATGGTTAAACGAGGAATTACTATTCCTGGAAAAAGTACTTGCGGGCTGTTTGTTCGAGTACACCTGTTTGGGGTGATTTAATTAAGGGGAATTCGAATTAAATCAAACGTATAGCGATAGACTTTTTACGTTTGGCTTGCTTTTCTAAATTAGGACGGCACCGAGGGAACCGCAAAGTCCGGAGACGTTCTGGTCGAGACGGAACCGATCTACTACGACCTGACAAGGGTTAAATTGAACTGGCCTAAAAAGCGGGTGATCAAGCGTACGCCCCGTATGCTCGGCGAGGCGACGATCGCTAATAATGGCCCGGAAGCTGCGAACATGGCGCAAGCTTTTGGATACACGTACAAGTACTCCGTGTACTGGGGTCAAGGGCACGTCATTCTCAAGGGCCTAAATACATCGATTACACTGACGAACGGCACTGCTTTGCCGAAAATAGTGTGGGGCACGATGGAGACCACTAATCGTACAGACGTGTACACGTAAGTAACACCCTCTCCGAGCTAGTAGAAATAAATTAATTAAAAAGCAATCCTTCATATCACCAATTTGTTCGTTAATTGGAAAAACAGGGTGGAGATATTCCTGGAGCCAGGCACAGGAATAAACGTGACTCTGCGGGCCAATTACACCGACATGGAGGTGCCCTATTCCGGAACGCTGATCTCTCATTACGAGGACGGGGAGACGAAGTCTCGCGTGATAAGCGGTATACGGCGAGAGGAAACGATGTTCGACATAAAACCTGAGCTCGGACCGATCTATTTTCTCAGTAATTACAGTCTAGTTCCTACGACCACTGTGCCGCCTACCACGGAGCCAAGCACCACCGTCGCGATGCCGCAGAACGCGCATAAAGAGATTCACCAACAGGAACCGGAGAACAACGATGAGCTGGATGAGAATCTGATAATACCGCCAAAGAAATCGGACATGTCGAACATGCAAAGCGACGACGGTGGACCGTTGTCGTTGAAGAACAAGGTGGAAGTAACGCATTCCGGAACCTCTCTAACGAGACTCTCCACCGAGATGTTTATCATTTCATTAACAATGCTTGTCTATAGAATTACGTGAAACGCAACATTCAAAGAGAGATCCTAAGTATTCTAAGTTGCAATAGTAATATATTCGTAGAGAACCAGTGTCGAGAAATTATCCAAAAATGAAAACGAAAAAAGCAAAAAAAAAAAAAAAATAATGCAAAATTCCGTACGAACCGATCGTGAGAGAAACGCGCTCCTTGGTTAATTAAATCGCTGACTATCAGCGCTGACATAAAGCTTGCCTTTCGAAGAAGAAAAACTTGATATTTAATATATATATATAAATATATATATACATAAAAAATATATATATATATACACTTTAGGATAGACAAAAAAAAGAATATCTTAACGATGAGCTAGTCTCACCAGAGAATGTTAAGATAGTACATGATCGATAACATCCGGGAATCGTTAACAATTACCTCTATATTGTTAACTAAAAACGCTACGGCATTCCGTCTTTAACTAATTCTGCTGTGAACGGGGGATTTTCGAGCTAAACTATTTCATGCCTTCGCAAAGTGTGCGCTCTAATTAGGTCTTCACTGAATATGGAGGAACTTTGAGAAAGAAGAGCAGCTTTTGGACGAAAGAAAAGAATGATATCCTTCTTTGAGAAACGTGTTCAAAGAGAGTTTACAATTAATTGCGGGTATTCTCTCTAGCAATTGTACGCGGCATGTGAAGCGTTAGGGGATGCAAAGCGATGGGGATAAACGTGAAAGAAACAAAGATATTGAAAAGACGAGGAGGGACAAAGATGCACGAGTTAATGCAGCTACGATATATATGTATATTTTTGAGATTGCAAGTATAATTTTAGAAAATTGTAAGATTTATAAAGGTGTAGCGAAGTAAGAATTTGTAGGGTACAGGTGGATGGGTACGTGTATTTTTTCAACGCTATTTTAGTATCATTTAACCGACTGATGTAAAGCTTCGATAAATTCGATAAATAACGTGGAAAATATAGTAAGATTTGCTACGTAATAGTAATAATAGTAATAGTAAAGGGAAGTGCATGGTGTTCTGAGGATGAGTCATGATGCGTACATATTTGAATAACAATTAAAAACCAAGCAATTGAGAATCCTTAAACTGTTGTCACCGGCAAACTCTTATCGTTTCGAATTCAACAAAAGGTCTATAACTGAACTTTGTGTACCCATCTGTCTCTCGTGTAAAGTGATAGGGCTTGCAGATTCCTAGATGATTATTATTCATTGAAATTGTAATGGCAAAGGAATGCAGTATTTTAATTTTTATAGGTACAATAATTTGTAAGGTACGTTTATCCGATAAGCGGACGAGAAATATGGACTTTATTTAATGCTACGTTTAATTTAAACGATTCTAGCAGAAAGCACCGAGGGGAATATAAAATATTGTCATATGTTCGTTACGTTTTTCGATATACTTTCTTGGACGATACGTGTATATACGATGTAATGTCTGTACTCTTGTTAGGTGTAATTGTTATAAACTTATTTAATCGTTTATAGTTTCCTCTATTAAGTGGTAATAACATTGTACGAATTACCATAGTTTATTACATTGTAGCAACAATCGAAGCTAATGCGAGAATATTAATTCTGAACGCGACAAAAAGATATGTCCATGGGTTTCTAGTAACATATTATCGAAGTAAGCCTAATCACAGTATTGTGATAATTCCAGCGAAATTTGATGATGAGGATGTAAAAGTTTGTGACTCTTATAGACAATTTGTTAGTTATCATAGAAAGCAATAATTCGTTGCGAGACTGGGACATGTGAGTTTTAGAATGTTGCGCGTTTAAACGAAGAAGAAAAAGTAGGTAGAGGAGTATGCAAGATAATGATATTTAATAGCCCGAGCAGTATTTTCTCATTAGAAATGAAGAGTAATGAACACGGCCCCAATGTAACAGAACAGTGCGATTTTCAGAAAGAGAAAACGAAAGTCGATAGGATACTTCTACATTCGGAAGAACTAAACTACTGCTTATATTTTTAGTTGCTTCTTCGTATTTCTGTATGCCTCTGAGAAAATGTTAATAAAAATCCCAATGTAAAAGAACTGCGTTTAGCAATACCCAGGACTATCCTTTGCTTATGTAAGTATTTGCATTGCGCAGATACGTATGAATTATTATGCTGTACATTATCATGTAAATATAAATGCTATACATATAAGACTCTATGTGCAAAGATGTATACATCCTTCAATAATTTACATATGCCTAATACAACGAACCGTACGTTAAAAAATTCATTCTGTGAATTTGAATCGCAATAATAGAATTGGGTTTATATCTTTTCAGGGAAAGCCTTCTTCAAATTATATAAATCAGTATAATAAATATTCCAGCATATCGCATGTACCATGAGAGTAGATTGAAAAAGTATATAAGTTAGATATGAGTATGACTTACCAAGCACACCGTATTGTTGTGGAGTAAGTCTAACATCACCATCTGGACCACCAGGAACAGAGGATATAAGGGATGCTCGATCGCTTATATGACTCCTACTGCTGGCTTCACTTTTCCGTGCCCATGATGCTTGTGACAATACATCTGCATAAAGTACACGTTATATATTACATATCATTTCGTAAAAATTTGTTTAAACAACTGCGAAAATGCAGGAAAACTTGCGCTTTAAAATTATGTTCTTATGTACTTAGGTACTGTACCCATTACAACGAGATAATCACCTGTGTGTTACGATCAATGTTTTATACTGCATGATGTACAACATATTGTTTAAATAAACTAAACCAACTAGATGAAATTTCAAATTTCTCTTGTGTATACTATGCCATCTATAAAGAAGAGCTTGAAACTATTCGTGTCCCTGCCATATCAACGCATGAACGTGGTATAAGAAAAAAATGCTTTCTTCTATTTAAAAGAAATAGTATAAGAAACTTAAATTTGCGAATCATTTTAAAAAATATTTTTACGTTTTCTACGATAATTGTACAATGTGAGAAATAAGTTTTATTCTAATACCATTTATTAGAGTTGATTGGTAGGGATCTGCTTCAAGCATTTTTTTATAAACGTCGTGACAACATAAGATTTAAACAAATTTTTCAATTTTTGGAGTTTTTAAATTAAATGAAGTTCCTCGCGATAATGGGAAGAGACCTATTGTTATATAAAAATAGAATCTTTATTTTCCTAAAATTCTAGACTTTTAACTATAAAAATATCAAATCTATATGCTATTATACCAGATCGACAAATTACAAAATCTTAACTAAGCAGCTATATTTTATATAGATATGTTTACCAAAATTTGAACTCTTGGCAGCTGCGTATCTCTGTTTGAGTTCTCTCAGAGGCCTTCTCGCGGAAGGAAGAGGATGTCTCCTTCTTCTTTTCAGGAACTGTGCCAATCCTCCTAACAATAATGATCCTCCGGTAAGGCAAATAATAAGAATCTATAAAGAAAAGAACGAGGTATAAAGTTATAATACTGTATTGTGACGATAGGCGAGTACCATATCAAAATTTGTGTACGAATGTTTCAAGAATTATGAAAAGAAACGAAATAGTTAGGATATCATTAAGCATCATCCTTAATTATTATGTAATATCGAAATTATGAAATGTAAATATCTGCATTCTAACCTCTAAGAGGGATACTTGCTTTTTGAGTTCTAGACAAGTTTAACGATGGCAGTGCAATTATATAACGTTTATACAATGCTCCTAAAAACTGCTGCGCGTTAAATATAGACATTGCAGGTATCTTTGTTGCAAACAATAGGAATTCGAGTTCGCACACGGCTCTAACCAAGCAACATACATCAGTATCCCGGCACAAACGACTTACAGGAAACCGCTTACCACTAAACCCTATCGATAAATTAGTTCTATCGTTGCGCCCTCTCCGAATTAAAGTGGCGGTTGTGGGAATCATATTAACTTTCTGAGCCTATCCCGTGCCTTGATGCGATTGCGATCGAGCCATGACTGTGACTGTCGATCGACGGAAAAGTATCATGTTTGACATATGGCACAATTTATTTTACATCATTCCAATGAAGCATAAAACATGGAATCTATGATTATTCTAAGTACGAATTCGTGCAATTATTTTTGAGGTAAATCAAATATCTTGACGATCATCGCGACGCTTTTAATTGAACTTATTGTAACCTAACCTATTAGGCTACTGCTCTTAATTTTATACGTAAAAAAGATTTGTATAAACGTTTTGCAAATAAATTTTTATAACGTTGCGGATTCCTTTCTACTTTAATTACGTAACACATTAATAGAGTTCGATATACAC
The DNA here is from genome assembly GCA_023838395.1 of Holcopasites calliopsidis. NCBI lineage: Eukaryota > Metazoa > Arthropoda > Insecta > Hymenoptera > Apidae > Holcopasites > Holcopasites calliopsidis. Next base: position 2,575,149 of record JALHAQ010000017.1, read on the forward strand.
CATGTAAGAAAAAGATTTATCTTTGGTAAAACGTATTAAGTTATTAAAATTACGTTAATCGAGTTATTTCTAATTAGAGCTTCGACTTTTTAGATTTAATATATACCGAAAAAATTATATAAAATGAAACTCGTGGGAAGAAATATTGATAAAGATGGGGAAGGGTGAGTAATTTGCATTTGCGATAGTTATTATACCAAAAATAAGCGGAGAAATGAAATTGAATACTAAAAAAAAAAATTATTAGGAGCGTGTCTCTCATCCCAGAAAATGCAGAGGATATGTGGCATGCATATAATCTAATTAGCAAAGGGGATTTTGTTACTTGTTCTACCATTAGGTAGGATGACAAATTATAAATAATGTTCTGAATAGTTTTAGGGATAACTTTCTAATATTGCTATTCTTTTTTATAGGAAGGTACAAACGGAATCTACTACTGGCAGCTCGAACAGTTATAGAGTTAGAACTACCCTCACCATATGCGTGGAGGGTATCGATTTTGATACACAAGCATGTGTCTTAAGACTGAAAGGAAAAAATATAGAAGAGAATAAATATGTTAAGGTAATTACTTTGGGATTTTAGAAAGAATTCCTAAAGATATACACAGGTATATTTAGTGCAACACTATCTTCTAGACGGGAGCATATCATACATTGGATGTTGAGCAAAATCGAAAATTTTCAATCAGTAAAGTTAAATGGGATTCAGTTTCTTTGGAAAGAGTGGATACTGCATGTGACCCTACACAGGTGAAATAACATTATAGATAATACAAATGGGTCGAGTTTAATAAGAATGCAGCATTTTATTTTAGACTGCAGATGTTGCTGCTGTAGTAATGCAAGAAGGCATTGCACATATTTGCTTAATAACTTCCAATATGACCATAGTTCGTGCGAAAATAGATCAAGTTATTCCCAGAAAGAGGAAGGGAAATGTCACACAGCACGAAAAGGTTTCATTTTACATTTATTTGCGGGATAAACTGGAGTAAATATTTATTTCGATGCTCGATAATTTTTTAGGGTTTAACAAGATTTTATGATAATATAATGCAAGGAATTTTGAGACACATCAATTTCGATATCGTGAAATGCATTATTCTGGCTAGTCCTGGCTTTGTTAAAGAACAATTCATGGATTATATGATACAACAAGCCATTAAGTCGGACAGCAAATTGATATTAGAAAATAAGGCGAAATTTTTGCTTGTGCATTCTAGTTCTGGCTTCAAGCATTCGTTAAAAGGTATATTCAAATTTGCGACGTAAGTGAAATTAAATAACATTATACGTATTTCGTTCTTTCTTTAATGCAATAGAGGTTTTGGCTGATCCCGCTGTGGTCTCGCAAATATCCGACACAAAAGCAGCAAGCGAAGTGAAAGCCCTCGAGACATTTTACATGATACTTCAAAATGATCCAGCCAGAGCATTTTATGGGAAGAAACACATCAAGAAGGCTAATGAATCTCAGGCTGTTGAAAAACTATTCATCTCCGATAAATTATTTAGGTAAACGATTGAACAATATTTCGTGGAAATTTTATATGTATGAAAGCTTCTATATTGATCATTATACAGATGTCAAGATATTAATGAGAGGAAAGAGTATGTGGAATTAGTCGAAAGCGTGCGAGATTCCGGTGGAGAAGTAAAAATATTTTCAAGTCTGCACGTATCTGGTGAACGTAAGTTGCGGTCAACTAATTATGTTTAATTATACCGAAACGCTTGACAACGTGATTATATTTCGTGCAGAGCTCGAACAACTCACTGGTATAGCAGCTGTATTACGCTTCCCAATGCCAGAATTAGAGGACGAAAGCGATGGTGAAAGCGATTCAGGCAAGGATGATTAAGAACACTAGGGAAATACTCTAACGTACAACTTTGTATATATTTGTGCTGTGCGCAATCAAAAGTGCATTAGAATAAACTATGTTAATAACAAAAGTATCAATCAATTTTATTCATTATTTGTTTTATATCAATGCCCATGAACACCCCCCTTACATCCCTCTATTTGTTGCACGAAATGTTTTAAATTCCTTCATATATGTATAAGACATATCTCTTAAATAAATTAATGAATTAAATTTATAATTAGGAAGTCAATCGAAACTTCTGAAAAGTACAATGAAGTTAATCGTTAGTATTTCATGGGGATAAAGAATTCCGGTTAAACAGATTTCTCCCATTAGTATTGACGCTATTCTTTGAATAACAGTTGCTGAATACTGCTTTCAATAGTTAACATTTACTATCTATATAAATATAACAAGAATTCGTTAATTATAATCTACTGTAATTACAATTCAGAATTGAGTCCTCACTGTGCAATCGATTTAAAATAAATCGTAATATATTCCTGTAATGTTTGAAATTTGCCTGGCAATGTTTATTTGGAATAGACACGATAAGAGCAGAGGAAATGGTAAATTTTCTTGGATATAATATTATCGCATATAACTATTAAAAGGAATATTCAGCAACTATACATAGTTAAAACAATAGCGTCGATACTAACGAGAGAAATCTGTTTAATCGCAATTCTCTACCCCGTTTAAATAATAATGATTAAATTCATTGCACCTTTTGGAAGTTTCGATTGTCTTTCTAATTAAAAATTTAATTAATTTATTTATTTGGAGCTCTACGTTTGCTAAGAGAACTGAAAATCGCATTATAATTTTTGCAAGGACAATAGGAAACCGTGATCATTAACGTGTGTAAGTCATTCGTAATACAAAACATAGAAAAAGATTGTAAATACATACATACATATACATCCCTGCAGGTGCTCAGTCAATATCGACAACACGAATGCTCCGAAATTCAAGTAGCGTCGCGGGCAAGGGCAATGTGTGGCGTACGTGATCGCGGAGCGCGTCATTCAACCTTTGGTGTCGTAGCGAGCGGACGCCTCGTACTATCGGTGCGTAACGCATTTTACTCCATTCTACCTCCCCTATACTTATGTATTTGCCGGCTTCACTCCATTACCGTATACACTCGTTTAGTTCTATTAATTAACTAATACGCGATTAATTAGCTATCGTATTAACAATATGTGATTAGATTAAATAGTTTTTCGAGATTCTTTGGTTGATTTTTCCGATGGCTTGTACGATCGAGAGCGGACGCGTCCCTGCTTTCGGGAGCTCCGATTAATTAATACGAGGTTGATTAACAAATCATTGCTAATTTTTGGAATTAGTTGTACAATTGTTCGAGCTTTATTGCATTTTTTGACAAAAATTTAAGAATACGGGCATTCTATTAAAAGTTTCATTCGATTCAAAAGCGTTTACTTTTTTTGCTCGTATCTACTTCGGCTTTCTAGCAATAGATGGCAGTGATCGTGGCGCGATTTTTTGAAATTGTTTTCCCTTTGTCACAGGCAGACGTGGTACATGATTGCTGATATGTGACATATTTCGAGGTGGAAGGAATAATACAAATTATATGATTGCATATACCTGCATATAATAATAAAGAAAATACTTCGGTGGACGATTGGTAACACAATTTACTGCAATGAAGGTGAACGTATACCACGTATATGATTTTGCTTTTTTATATTGTTTTATAAATGTTGTTTTCTTTTAATTGGATTTTGGTGATGTGTGACTGATAATTGTTACCTCCTTATGAATAACAATATATAAATCGAACAATAGAATCGAGACAATTAATAATTAACAGATTTTGAACAGAATATTAAACATCGAAAAGAAATTGAAATGTGTTCACATTCCAATGCTTTTCGCTCGAACTTTCCATCGTAGCTTCGCTATTATTTTCTTCAATGCTCTTTTTATCTCTGTGCCTATGGTCATAAGTACGGTCAAGTTGAATTTTGCGTGCTCGAGTTGTAACCTTGTTCTTGGTCCACGATAGTTTTCGAGTTTTTATTACTATTCAAGCAGTGTTACGAGAATTTGTACTAACGCGACCTAGTTTATTATTAGGGCCATGAACATGTTGTAAACTCTGACAACGAACATTCACGGTACAGTTTTAATAAATGTATCGCATTACCTACAGTCTTGAACATAGGAATATGAAATTACAGGGTTGTAAAAGATTCATAAGTACTCAGAAGTATTTGAATCTAAATAATAATATTATTTCCGCATTGATAGAAAACATATCAGTATTTCCTCAACAGACGACGAGAAACAAAACTAAGATGCAAAAGAATAAAACAAAATCTCTGTCGATTTTCTCTGTTGACATCCCCCTTTCTAGCATCACCTACTCCAGTGATCAGGACGATCATCGGGCAATGCTGCATCAGTCAACGATGTAAGTATCTTTATAGTTTATTAATCCTTTCTTTTTTTTTAATGATCTTTCGTTTTCATCATCTAGAATTAATTGTAAGAACAAATGAGTAACCAAATTCGTTCCTTTTATGTTTCAGCGGGTTCGGTTCGTCGGTATTTGGACAATTTTGGCGATCGCCCGCGATGAGATCGGTAGAGTCAGTGTTTGATCCGTTCAAGTTTTTTCTTGTACCGAGTCAGTGAGTTCGCCGATGTTAAATATTAAGCGGTCGCGACAGGACTATGTTTTTTTTTATCGTTTCGGTATTAGAGTCATGTGTCCTGCTCCTGTGATCGGGCGATCATCGGGCACGATGCGTCAGACAGCAACGTAAGTATCATCATAGTTTCTTCACCTTTCTTTTTTCAATAATCTTGCATTTTCATTATCCAGAGCTAATTGTACGGGCAAATGAGTGACCAATTTCGCTCCTTTTATTTTGCAGTGGCTTCCAGTTCCTCCATGGTTCTGGTGGTTGGCAACTTTTGGTGATCGCGCGCAATGCGATCGGTAGAGTCAGTGCTTTTTGATCCGTTCATGTTCTTTTGCATTGCTTTAAGAGCGCAGCTGCTCTGAGTGAAGTTAGATTTAGTAAAGATACGCGATATTAGAGTCAGTGAGTGCGTCGACTACAAGCTGTGATCGGGCGATCATCGGGCAATGCGGCACCATCCCACAACGTAAGTATCTTCATAGTTTATTAACACTTCTTTTTCTAATGGTCTTGAACTTTTATTATCTGGCTTTGATTGCGATAACGAGTTACAAATCAGGTTCCTTTTAATATGTTACAGCAGCCTCCCTGATGACTTCCCACAGCATCCCTGGTAGCTTCCCGGAGCATCCCTGATGACATCCTGCAGTATCATCGCATGGGTGGAGTGAGTACCCCAAGATTGGGCATTTTAAGTTCCTCCGGTCACTCAATCATGTCGCAGGACGAAAGGTCCGAAACGGCACGGGTGACTGGTTGTATACGTAGAATTTTTGCCAAGCACAGTGACCGTGGGTATATGCAAATATACTCATGAGTAGTAACATTTCATTGTTTTATATTAGATGAGGCTAGGTCTTCTTGTACGATGCGATTTTTCATATTTTAGTAATATTCAATTCGGGATTTAGTATAAAAGAATATTTATTCCTGATAATTAACAGGAATCCCTTTCAACCGAAAGATATCTTTACCAAATATATTTTCACTATTCGAGTATTTGATCGAATAAGTATGAAATAATTAGTTAAATGCATAGTGACGTTGAATATTCAATGAAATGATATGAATATTGAAGTTATTTTTTAGTGCTGAAGTCGGATACCATCCGACTTCGTTCATAATTCTAACTATTGCACAATGATAACATCTACGCACATTATTATTGCTGTGGTAGCGACAATGAGTATATCTTGTCTTCGACTTTTGCCGCGTATCAATTTGTTCTCTGCGTATCGGAATTATCGAATAACTGAGTTTATTCGATATCCATACCAGAATCTTTAGCGTATAAAGACATCGGTATCTCGTTTTCTTTTGCGACGCATAAATCGAACAAAATATACAAGAAGACAATTCGTGACGGGTAGTTTTCGAAGTCAAGGTAGTAATCTTAACACCGAATTGGCGTTTTAGATAATATGCCTTGATGACGGGAACGCCCGAGGATGTTTTAATTAACTTGTTCAATTTTTTCGAGTCTTTGTCTTGTTCAGAATTCTTGCATAATAAATTAACGTAGACTTATTTGATTATTCCTTTACAATAGAGTCATTGATTTGCTTTTTCAATAAATTAGAGTCATTCAGTTAACTTTTTGATAAAGTAGAATCATTAAATTTTCATTTCAAATAAAGTAAAGTCATATTGATGAAATGCTTAGCCCGTTAGAAAATGTATATGTATTAATCAGTTTTTTAGATGAGGATTTTCAGGTTTAACCCCTTCCGTGTTCACTGCCTCGACCCCATTCACGTGCCCAGGTGCTACTTGATTGGGAAAAAGGCGGTGGGCATGATGACCCTAATTTTTAAGCTAATCATGTCTTTTTGGCGGCTGGCAATGCATTGGTGTATCGTGCACGACGTACATTCCGCATTGTGTGTATGGTTAGGCTGTGGATTTGCGTCGTTTCGTTTGAAATAGTAATTAGTAACTTCACTGTTCAATTCAATCACGAATGTACCGCATTCGTATTTTTTGAACATCCAATTGTTGCACAAACTGTGCTATTCCTTACAAATATCAGTCCATTCCTTAGAAATAAATTGCTATTCATTATAAATTATTTAAATGCACATGTTGTCAATATCGCGGGTAGTTTATTAACTTTTTAAAACGTCCATCTGCCTTTTATCGCGAGAACGCAAAGATCCCAGGCATTGTTAGTCGATTTCAGTAAAATGGTACGTACCTTAGAGTGTGTTTGATGTATGCTTGCGCTCGGGTGTCGGAGGCGTCCCGGGACGTCCTCTCTAGTGTAGGCCCTTGCACCCGGGCGTTTGTGTGAGAACCGTGGAGCGCATGTTTTTTGGTGTGTGTGCTTTGCTATTTTTAAATATAGGGTCAGGTAGGATAGGTAACTTACCGTCTGGTGTGTGTGTTAAATATAAGTAGGTAGGGCCGGGCAGGTTGACACATTCTCTGATCGGGTAGGCCCACTTTTTCGCGTGTTCAACCTGTTTCAGGAAATCTGAGATTGAAAAGTCAAGTCTTAGCTGGGCGCGAGCGAAGAATGCGTTCGCCTCTGGCTTTGCACATTGACTTTTCGAACTCCACCCGCGGTCGCGGTCGCGTATTAGGCCCCGAAACGAATTCGCATTCAGGCTCGAGACTGCTCGTGTGCACGAAGAACGATTCTTGAATTTAATCGTTAATTTTGCTATTTTCTGCAATGGCATTTTTTACGATTATACTCGGTCGTGATTCGTCCACGGGTGTTCCATCTAGATCCGCGTTTTCACATTTTTATTTCACCTTTGTATGTTTTTCCTTGGTTTCCGAATAGAGTCTCGAGCTTAGACTAAGTTTCAGCGGGCATCGCGCCCGAAGAAAAGAAGAGGCCAAGGGCCGAAGAGGCCCGGCAAACTGCCACTCAAGAGGGCAACTACTAATGGCTCTGCATTCTCAAAAAGAATGGAGAGTCATTCACTGTTACTACTTTGTCACTGTGCTTGATTTAGCTGCATGTAGTAGTATTTTCAGCTTGGCCCGTTGCGGCCCAACGACCCCTGGGCAAAAATCGCGTTTTTATTAGAGTCGCGCAAAATTTGAGAACGGCTTGAATTAGAGTTGCGAGAGATGAAACTCGGATTTTTAATTAGGGTCGCGAGGTATTTGATTTCCGCGTATTCTTAGAGTTGCGGACAAGTTCGCGGATTTTTAGGTAGAGTTGCGATTGCATGGATTCTTCGGTTTTGTAGCAGAGTTGCGAAACATATGAATACCGCGTTTTTCTTACATAGAGTTGCGCATAAATCTCTTCACGGTTTTTCTTAGAGTTGCGATGAAACAGAAATCGCGTTTGATTTAGTGTTGCGACTGAAATATCGCGTTTGTTTTTGCAACTTTGTTCTTCTTAGATCTTAGTTTTGTAATAACTTCCAATTCTTGCGGCAACTGCATTTGCCCATTCCTTATCGTATCTAATTTTCTCAGATAATAGTATAGTAGCTTCCAGTTAAATTCCCAGAGAATTTTCAGTTAAACTTTATTGAATTACTTTGCTAGGGACACTCTTAAATACTAGTGTTGCGAAGAAAATGGCATCGCGAGTTCCAGTTAGCGCTGCGTTTAAGAAAGATCGCGTTTTTAATTAGAGTTGCGACCATAAATGCCCAATTGCTCCTATTTGGGAGCACGTTCCTGAGCCACGTGGACAATGGCACATCATCGGCAGCCAAGTATCACGGCTGCACTCCCCCCCCCCCCCCCTAGAGTTGCGTTTTACTAAATAATTGGTGCATAGAGTATAGAGTCAGTATGTTATTAGTGTTGCGTCGAATCGCGAATTTGCTACTATTTCATTTGTTTTTTTTTTCGTATTGGAGTTTCCTTTTGCTATTGATATTTGAAGCACCACTCGCGTTTAATTAGTGTTGCGAAAGATAATATTCCACTCACGGTTTGAACGAGTGGACTTGCTGGTAGCCCTTCTGGCTTACCTATTCTTAATAATTGTTCTGTTCTTTCAGCATCTTTTTCTGTCTCGATCGTCTGTTACTGGAAATACTGATAAAAACTTGAATATCTGAATTTCATTTAAATAGTAAAATATTATATTAAATTCTTTGAGTTCCCTTTTAATTTGTTTTACAAAGGAAAGTTATGATAGAGTTGTAATTGAAGTTTCTACATATATGTATAGAACTGACAATGGACAAATCTTTTGACTTTATAATAATTCTAATTTGTAGATTCAATTCATAGAGACAATAGTAGTGACTGTTCGTTAACAGAGTTTTACTATTAGATTTTTGCTTCAGTCGTTGAATTGTTATTTTCTCTTTCTTTTTTTAGTACAGTAAATAGTTGCAAATTTTCTGATCTGCTTGTGCGGAAATCGAAATTCATTCGCGATATCCGTTCATGTTAACGAGAGTCCTTGCAAGAAAAATATTCTTGGCTGTAGTTGGGCCTGGCCATGGTGATAATATGAGTTTTATATCTCGCTTTCGCGTAATCGTTTGCTGCTTCTTCTTCGTAGAAGCAAGATAGAATAAATGCAATGAAATGTGACTACATGCAATTTTGAGTCCTTGATAAAAATTATTAATGTGATATAATTCATTGTAGTTTAAAGTATACTTGCATAAATAATAATATTCAATAGCATGATTAGGGTATTGTACAAAGTTTAGATTGAAGTATTATAGCTTGAGCAAAGTTATCTGATTACTGACAAATAAACTATGAGACCATAATTTCTTCACGCTTTTGTCTTGATTGCTATGCTGAGATTTATCTCTGATTCATTTTATAATTAATATTTTTTCTAACACGTATTGATAATGGTAATTCTAATAAAAGTAGTGAAAAATAATATCACCTTGGCCAAAATCCAATTACTGATTGTAACAGAATGATTGTTCCATTTGTAATATGTTCTTCTTACAGCTGTCACTTTTTGTTCCTTTTTTTCTGAGGGGGGGATGGGGGAACTATTAATCTGGTGTATGAGATTGTTACAGATTCACAGATGATTCTAATTACTCTAAATGAAATGAGAAATGTTTTGAACAAATGTGAGTATGGAAAAGGCTCGAACGTAAAATACACAATAGCAGTCAAGGAATATTACTAGAAGAAAGATGGGAATTATGGAACAATGTATGAGCCTCATCGATCCAATGTCTGAGATCTTAAAAATTTCAATTTTCATGAAATGTTATTAACCATTTCGAGTTAGTATTTGTTTCAGAAACATCAAGATAATCATTTGATGGACACTCAAAGAAGAGGATTCAGGGTAAATACGTACATACAAAATACCCCGTTCTCTACCCCCGCCCCTGTGCCCCATTTTATTAAGAATTTTATTTTGGTAGGCGCAATTATAAATTGAACAAACGTAGCTCATTATGTAGGTAGGATGTGAATGACTTTGAATATCATTTAGGCAGGCGCAATTATAAATTGAACAAACGTAGCTCATTATGTAGGTAGGATGTGAATAATTATGAATATCTTTAGGTAGGCCCAATTATGAATTGAACAAAAACCATAGATTTTTACACAGGCAGGATTTACAAAATTATTAGACTTTTATATAGGTAGGCTTTTATAACTCTTTTTACAAGTCTGTTTCAGGAAACGATGAGCTACGAGACAACCCTGGACCATTAATCAGCTACACATATTTATATGGGGAAAAGTATTTGTTAGATTTTTATGTAGGTAGGATATCATTATATTAGATCTAAGTCTTAAATCGAATAGATCAGGCAGGCCGCTCCTTATTTTAAGTTAGACGTCTAACTAGGGAGGACATATTATACCTATAAGTTAAGTAAATTAAGTATAAGTAAATCTTTAATTAAGTAGAACACGCGCTTTTAGTCTAAGACATTAGTTTATAAGACAAACGCAGTGCCGAACACTGCTGTGCCCAAGCAGGCACGTTAGTGTTAAGATTAATTAAGAGCACGCTTGATTAGTTATTAAGTAGATTTACGCTACGGGGCACTCTTGATTTCATGTACAGCCAGGTAGCGTGGTTCGCTTTTTTTATGCAAATATGTTAGAATAACGGTATAGGCGTACTGTCATGCAATTGTGTCCCACGTAAAATTAAGTTAGTTTTTAAGTTAAGTTTTAAGTTAAGTGGGTCTAGCAATTTTTCGATTCTGCTTCCATTTGAAACTTTTCTAATGACTCCTCTTGCTGTCTGACTTGCACGACGCTCATTAATCCAACGTTCTGCAAACTTACAACAAAAGGAGCTGGTCTTTTTTGTAAATTAGAGTAGAGTTAGCTCTTTCGAAAACGAAGGGTGGGACGTGGATTAAACGTGGGGTGGGTGGGTCTCTATCGCAGCAACCTCCACGTGGTGAGACCTGGGCAATCAATTATTTGCTGTATAATTATTATTCGAGTATTTACACTTTTCGATAGAGTGGACAAAATTCGCTTAATAATTATATAACAAATAATTGAGCTGATTGGCTGCGTGTCGCATGTATCTGACATGTGATGAATAAGTCGGAAAATGTTTTGGGAGAAAATTAGTCTATAAATTAATAACAATGTACTATTAGTAGTTGAAATCTGCTCATAAAAGCCCGCGTTCGGAGTCTTCTTTTTCTTAGGAAATGTGACAAATACAGTGCAGTGGTAATATTAGTAATAGAATGTAATGAAGCAAATTGGAACGTAAATTATTTTAATTTACTCATTATAACAAATTATCTATTTTGTCACTGCTAAATTTATCGTCCGCGTTGGTAAAGTAGAATATAATTCTTCTTTCCCCCGTGTTAAATCACGAGGGCGTGAAAAACGCCATGCTTTTACTGAGAACCCAGACAATCCTAAGAGTCTCCTGCATTGTTTTCCATCAAAAGAACACGTGGATTCGTTTTCAAATTGTCTTTTTTACATGTTCAAGTAGTGTAGTGTTTTGAATTGAATAAAAATTGCAGCCACAAAATGGTTGTGATAGGAAAGAAAAAGGTAATAATTCATACTGTATATAATTCCATTGTCAATCAGACTGGCATATTTTATTAGAGGTTATTTTACGATCGAATACGTGAGAAAAGTATTGTTGATACTAAACAGCACTTTAAAAAAAATTCTAGTATCAGTCTGGAGAGGGAGCACAGTTTATGTCCAGGAAAGCTGCTCTAAAAAAATTGCAGCTTTCCTTAACCGACTTTCGTAGGTTATGCATATTAAAAGGAATATACCCAAGAGAACCTCGAAATCGCAAAAGAGCACAGAAAGGACAGCCAGGTATTAAAACGTTGTATCACAAAAAGGATATTCAGTTTTTGATGCACGAACCAATAATATGGAAACTAAGGGACTTCAAGGTATGTCGGATCGAGTAAATGTTGCTCAGGTATGAATATTTATTAACGTGGACTTTCCTCAGGTATTCAACAAAAAAGTTGGAAGAGCAAAAGCGATGAGAGAATTCTCGGATATGAAAAGATATTTGAGGAATCATCCCACTTTAAAACTGGATCACATAGTTAAAGAACGTTACCCGACGTTTATCGACGCTCTTAGAGATCTGGATGATTGTTTGACTCTGTGCTTTCTGTTCAGCACATTTCCATCCCTTAGTCACATACCTAGAGACCAGTCTTTATTGTGCAGAAGATTGACTGTTGAATTTTTGCACGCAGTTATAGCTGCAAAAGCTTTACGCAAAGTTTTCGTATCGATCAAGGGATACTATTATCAGGCGGAAATTAAAGGACAAACGATAACTTGGATTGTTCCACATCATTTCAGTTTCGAGCCTCAGGCAAAGAACGATGTAGACTTCAAAATCATGTCTATATTCGTGGAATTCTACATCGTGATGTTAGGCTTTGTTAATTATAGGCTTTATCACACTCTTAATTTGTATTATCCACCGAAACTCACGACCAGTGGTAAGACGAATTTTCGTAAAATTTTTACGTGGGCGATATATTTTACTTTTTATTTTAATGAAACTATTTAATGTGTATAGATAACAGTGAGAGGGTACTCGTGGACGAAGAGGCGTATGTGTCAGAAAGAATAGCTGCGTTAAATGTACCTTTGGTGACTTTGGATCCTTCCGTGCAAAACGCAGAGGACGAGGAATTGGAGATGGATCAATTTGCAAATGTATATAGAATTTAAATGAACATTTTATGTTTTTATTTTAAAGTACATAGTAATATATTTTGTTTAACTCTTTAAGGAAGGTGACGCTACCAAATTGGAAGAAGTCAGGATAGAAGCAGAGAAAATAAAAAAATTAAAGACACTTTTCAAGGGTTTGAAAGTTTTCCTAAACAGAGAAGTGCCAAGGGAGCCACTAGTTTTTCTTTTACGTTGCTTTGGAGCCGAAGTGTCGTGGGACAAATTGTTGTTTGTTGGGGCTACGTTTGACGAGAACGACGAAACGATAACGCATCATATAGTAGACAGACCGAGTATGACAAAGCAATACATATCCAGGTAGATACTAATAATTTCCACCTAATTTCGTAATTCTCTTCCCCAGTATTTAACAGACTTTAAACAAACTATTATATATTATTACAGATATTACGTACAACCGCAGTGGGTCTTCGATTCGGTGAATGCCAGGGAATTGCTGCCCGTTGAAAAATATCTGATGGGTTGCATCCTTCCACCGCATCTTTCCCCGTTCTCAGACAGTCACCACGATCAGTTGTATATTCCTCCGGAGGAACGCGCTCTCGTGGACCCAGAATTTAAATTAAATGATGGTGCATATTTGTCTTTGTCAAATGAATTAATAATACGTAACAAGTAATTAATAAACATCTTTATTTGATTTATCAGAAGGGGACGAGTCCGAAGAAGAATCTGAAAACGAGAATGAGCAGGAAGGGGGAGTAGCAGAAGTCTTAGAAAAAGATTCGAACGAAGAGGATGAGGAACGCGAGGAAAACGTAGAGAACGCTGAAAAGACTAAAGTTGAAAAAGATAATGAGCAGAATCGGTTGAAAAAGGTTGGTTGTTATTATAAAATGTGTAAACTGTTCTGAATTTTTCTACCGTCTACCTACGTATGATTGCAGAAAATGAAAGTAAAAACTGGAGAGGTGACGAAGGAAGATCCATGGGAGCAGAAGCGGCAGGAGCGACAGGAGTACCGACTGCGCGAACGTATGATCAAAAAGAAGCACCGCAATTTGTACAGGAGCATGATGGAGGGTCGTAAGCAGCGAGCGAAGGAAGTGTGGCTCCTCCGCAAGAAGAGACGCATTCATGACGTCGCCGAAAAGGAAAAACGCAAGGTGGAACGCAAACAGAAAAAAGTTAAAGCTGCCGTATAAGAAGTAATGAATAAAAAAAAAAACAAAATCAAAAGTACTACACCCCCAGATAAATTCATTCTGTTGTATATACATAAGGATCAACTGTATCAAGAATAATACCTCGTCACTGACAAATGTTTTCCAACATTTTGGGTAATGTCATATTTCCATACGCTTTCTTACTCTGTGAAACGAGTTCTACGCATAAATCAATGATGATTCGACAGCGGAACGCGATGGTGTATCTCGATGTACAGTTACGCCTAATGGGGAGAGAGATGCCTTTAATCCAGTCCTCCCACTTATCGGAAGCCCACGCACGCGACGATCCTGGTCCCTACTTTCCACCGAAGGACTTTGAAGGCCAGACAACCCACACACAGTAGCCCACACAATTCCGCCTTACATGTATTCCACGAAAGTTATTCGTCTTAACAATTTTTTCCGCCCGATATCCGGAATTCTTCAGCTTCCGCCTGGTAGAACTAGCCGGAAGGTCGCGCATTGATCCCTAACAGTGAAACGCTGTTACAAGCTTTTCGTTTCGGCTGTTCGATCGCTAATGCGTCTTCGATCACACCCGGGACTTTCGCTCGATGAATTAGCATTGAAGGTTGAATCTATTTAGCGGCGGATAAATTACCGCTGATGCATCCGGTCACTTTGTGGTACTATGTTCGCGCGTTACCTTGAACATCGGAATAGGATGCGGGCTGCGTGTTTGCGATTCATATTATTTCGCGATTTCTCGTGCCTCCTTTTTGGTGGGAACGCGAAGACGCGGGGGAGCTTCGTGGGCGACATTTCAACTGGATATAAAGGATAAGCTATTTCAAACATCGTATCGTAAAAGCAAAAGTACATCGGTCGTACAGCGAAAGTAAACGGCCGGCGCGTTATTCGTTGAATTCCTCCGCGGTCATCATCGCGGTTTTCACCGGTCATCCGTTGGGACACTTTTAATTTCTATTCGCCGCACGAAGCGTTGCGCGTTCACGATTCATCGTGATCAACACCTATGATCTAACAGTACCGAACACGCCTCGCTGTCTTTTATTAGCAACGAGGCAATGCGCGGAATAGACTACTCTAGAAATCGGTAGAAAATAACAGAAAGTTAAACGAAGGTGTTTTTACGTAAATCAGCGTTGACTTATGTACCTTGTTTCCTTTCCAGAAGTCATTTCCCGTTCAAATCGCCACGTGGTGCAAAAAAGGCCTGCAAGGTCGCCGATTGAGTAATGCCTATTCGCGAAAACGAACTCCACTGGCATTTCTCTCTTTTGCCGCGCGATACGTATTTCGCGAGAATCGTCGAGCATTCCCAGATCTGGAAGAGCTCTTTGCATCGATTTCCCCGGCTATTTGCAGTGGTGACTGAACCGATCTGTCGCGACTTGGGCGTCGGTGAAGTCACCAATACGCTCGGAGATCCAGGTGTGTGCGAGCTGTGTGCACATTGGGTGCTTACGTCACTCTGGCTATTCCTGTTCCAGCCCATCTCCGTTCCTTTAGAAGAAGTATCCTTCGAAACGAGCATCCCCAGAACCTGCAGCCGCGATCTAATAACGTTCTAATCCCAGTCGATCTCACGATCGTTCGCGACCATGAAGACGCTGCTCTGCTTCGCTGGACCCGTGGATTCCGTGCGATTCCCGCGCGAGGCGAAGCCTGTGGATGTTTCAAGAAATTTAATTGGACAAGATCCGCCGAGTTTAATGCCGAGCGTACTTTCTACGATTTCAAATGGTATCTCGTTAATGAAGCTCCTTTCCGTTTAGTCTTTATTACGTTTTCGCCGAGGCGATGGATTTCTGTTGCTCTTATAATGGACCATCTTTGCCTTTATATCCTGCAGCATTGAATGCGCTTTTTTTCTGGAGGGAACAATTATCGAGAAAAGCTACGCGACAGGGATATTTGTTAAAGGAAGTTGTTGCCCGCAGAATTAGTACCTGTTTCTTTTTTCTTGTGGATACATCGATGCTGGATTTGGTGCGAAACGCCACGAGAAGCGCGTGGGCCGTGTGTCGGAGAGCATTGGGCCTGCCCACATTACGACTGCCATCCCATCCGACTGTGAAATATCAAGGCTTTCGAAAACGCATTTGGATACACTGTCCATCTATTCCCATGGAAATGTCACCGGCGCCATTAAAGAAAAAAAAAATTAACACGCACTGCCAAGATAAAAAATGATTTACCAGACATTTATTTCGCCTTCGTGTGCATCGTACAATGTCCGTGTCTTTCAGCTACGATGTTTCCAACTGGTGCCCACGTGACGCGTAATTCATTGGGAACGCAAAGTAAACAGCAAGCGTGCGGAAAACGTATTCATCTCTCTACGTTGACGCGTAGAATCGATTCAGGAAGAGCGCCCTTGAATTTCAACAGAGTCTACGCGTAATTGCAGCGCGGCGTTCCGGGAGGGATCATCAACGGTGAAGAAGTGGCGGGTACCGTTTTCGCGAGACCGACACAGTAGATCGTTAGGCGGCCGTGGAAGAAATAAAAAAGTGTAATAAACTACGGAGGATGCCTCTTTCACATGAGCAAGCGAATAATTATATAATCAAGGTTATATTACGGCATTAGATAATCGATGCCCTGCCGCGATACAAAGACGCCGCTGCGTTCCCTTCAAATATCAAAGTGAATCTTCTGACCACGCTTGCAAGCTCCTCCCAAGAATCAAAAGAAGATATTCGAGCAAAATGAATTTTAATAATCACTCCTCGGTGGGTCCGTTCGCCTGCGACAACGATTGACTCCGGTAATTCCAATGCCGGCGCAGCCGACGCGTTTACTCCGAGTACGGTGATTTCAACGCCGGCAGGAAGATGCATTTACTCCGCGCTCTCGCTATCGAGCATGCGCTTTTCGTGCGGACTAGAATTCGGCGCGAAGGAAATCTCGATCAAGTTTACTAAAGCTTGCAACGGATTAATGATATTTAAGATTACGTGACGCAGCTTTCCTACTTAGGTAAAACGTTTCTCGAGCCATTCTTGTTGTTAATTTATCATCTATATGTATATCAAGTTGACTAATTGATTTCGCAAATGTTATGCATAGAATCGGACGATCTTCGACCAGCTCCAAATCAACATGGAAAGGAAAGTTACAAACGGGACCAGCATTTACAGTATTTGTTAATTAATGACTCACCGCCTAATCGATGACTCTAATCCGCCGCGGTGTTGCAAATCGGTTGAAATGATTTTTACGCAGCAGCCAGGACGTGAAAACGGGAAACGCGTCGATTGTTATTGGCGGCGAATCTAGGAATTCTTGTTACGCGGCGGAAAAGTGTGCGATTATCGAATGTCGTTGGCGAAGCGTGTTACATTGTGACGTAACGCTCGCGATGAATCAACGAAACGGCGATCATTCACGTCGTCGTCGACACGTGCCTGGCGCGTTTGCAAATTGGTCAATTACCTTCCGACCACCGACGATATTCCTTGAGTATTTTAATCGTTCCCTTCGCACTGGACACTTGCTCCCTGATCGAGGATCTACCTTTATAAATCCTAAGCGGAAGGATCGACACGGTGCAACCTGTTAGACTGGTATAATTTGTTTTTCTATGAAATACCTCTGATGCGTGTCTATTTTTTAAAGGAATGCCATTACATGCGCATTGACGCGTTTTGTAAAAAAAAAGTGATTATTAAAAGAGCGAAGAAGCGGGCGGTTCCCCTCACGGAAGTATTGCGTACAGAAAACGTTGCCTAGTTGCGGCTAATCCTTTAATGGACAAGTCGTATCAAGTAGATGTTATTTGGAGTAACATAAAGAGGATGAAAAGAGCGTCAGTGGCTACCGGATTAAGGGGGGCGAGCTGCTGCTTAACCGAAGGGAAGAGAGATCTTAAGGGGGACAGGTATTTATTACAGGGAAAGAGAGCCGGCTATGTGAACACGGTGTCAGCGTTCATTCTCGTCATCCGCGGGGTGCCATGAGCGTGTCCGAAAAAATATACAAGCTGTTCAGCGGGGGTTAATTACAAGGTGAGCGGTTTGCGCGTAACGGACGGCCGAGCTTTTTGAAACTTGATCGAGCAACCGATCGGTGGCTCGAAGTTGTCCTCGGTTGGCCGGGCGGATGACGCATCGTCGAAAAGAATACGAAATGAGCGTGTGCCCTTACGGACCCGTTACCTTTACACGCCCCCTCCGTCGAACTCGAGCCGGTGTATAAGATGTGCTTCCGAGGTATGCGTGGGATCCACTTGGGAAAGCACGTGACACGTTGCACCTTCAATTATCATATCATTTCGTCTTGATTTTTCCAAACGGCTGGGTACAGGTTGGGGAAGGCTCGAACTGTTATTAGTTCTATGCACCCGTTCTTCTGTAGCTAATTAGGATTTTGGGAAAATTGTTTTGGAAGTATATGGCTGTATCATTTATCCGATTGCTTTTATTGTCCGGATTCGATTGGATGAAAACTAAAATCATTTGTCGATTGTCTCGAGGGCTGCCTGTGTCCAGTATGCAATCGTGACTTAACGCAATGCTCGTCCATTGCGCAATGTCGAGGCAGCTTTGAACAATGCAATCTCGCGGAGCTTACTTTTTTTTTTTTTAATCAGGCGACGATCGTTGGGTATTGCAGCGAGTATCGTCGGTCGGATTCACGGAAGCCCGTGATCTCCCTCGACCGGGTCTCATGGATCGTTGCCTGATGCTTCAAAAGATTGCATCGTACCTCACGGATCGTTGCTTCGATCCATGGAAGGAAAAAATTCATGGGGTTCGGGGGATCTAGAATCACTGTGCGTCTACCAGAGAAGTTTAGATCTGTGCTAGACGCAACCATAGGCATGTATACTCTTGGAGGAGGTTGTGGAAGGACCAGGAAAGAACCGGATAATGAACCGCTTCAAGGATATCGGCAAAAAAAGGTCTATCTAGTTTTTCGGCGGGTGAAACGTTCGCAAATATTTGCTGTGTAATTATTGGCCGAGCAGATCGATCCGTGTGAAGCTGCGTCTTCGCACTTTCATTCCGGTCATTGATCGTAGTCCCCTGTGATTGCCAAATGCCTGGTACTGGAAATCAGTTATTTCTAGTAATGTATAATGGAATCGTTGACTCATGGAAATAGAATTATAAGCATAGTTATGGATAATATTCATAATAACTATGCTTTTTTCAAAAAAATGATTCCTCAGAATTTTATATTATGCTACGATACGACGGTCTTTAACTTGAAATACCGTCACAAATTGCACCATGTACCCAGTGCACGTTTAATTTCCTTAAAAAAAAGAAAGAAAACCTTAAGGAAACGGTTTTCTCCATTTCCGCCTCGACATACCAAGAAATCACGTGCAGTGTCGTCGAAGGAGACCAGGTACACGCGTTTCGCGCGACTCTAATGACACCGTGTTGTAGCCCGGCTAGAGTACATCGGTGTCGGTGAACCCCGGCGCCTCGAGGCACTTCGCAGGCAGAGGCCACGAAGAGAAGAATCCGCGGACGTTCTTCTACTTGCACCGTTTTGCAGGACACCACAGCGGGTCGATTCATACGGACGAGCGTGGAAACGAGCTACGTGTAAATAGGAACGCGGCTCGTTCGACGGTCTTCGCTTGATTTGTGATCCCGCGACCGGAAGAAGAGAGAAGCTGGTAGGTGGATGCGCGTCTCGCATCGCAGGATGCTTCGGAATTTTAAGCTTTTTCAATTTATAGAGAAATATGCCAGCCGGTCGCTCTCACACCTTTCCTCCTGAATTATGCATTGGCAAACGGCTCCACCGGTGCAGCCACGTTTCGCCTGCCAATGGAAATTGACAAATGTCGACGTTGCTCAAGTAGGACCGCTTCAAAAAAGGGAATACAATTTTTCAGCGGTACGGTTAGTTAATATATACCAATGAATACGAAAGTAAATGATGAGAAAAGGATATCTTAATACTATTGTGGAACGCTATTTTTAAAAATATAATATTACATCAATGAATAACAAGTGAATGAAGTTCCCTAGTTTGTGATAAGTGGCTAGATACCTTTGTAACCAGTTGTACTTTGTTGCAGGTTTAAAGGAGTGAAAATTTTTCGGAGGTATTTTCTATAAGGTCAAAGGGAATAAGATTCTTCGGAGGTGCTTCATGTATGAGATGCAGATTAATTCTCGTGTCTTGTAGTTTTAAATATATTATTACATAAATGAATGATAAAGTTCCTCAGTTTGTGATAAGTGGCTAGTACCTTTGTAACCAGTTGTACTTTGTTGCAGGTTTAAAGGAGTGAAGATTTTTCGGAAATACTTCATACAAGATCGAAGGGAATAAGATTCTTCAGAGACGCTTCATGATGCAGGTTAATTCTCATGTCTCTGATAATAAAATGTTCTTGCGAGCGTATATACTTAAAGAGGTATAGTTGGTAGCCTTAGGGTACCCAGTGGAATAGGCATCATTGATCATTAAACGTTGCGGTTCGACAGGTTCATCCGTTTGATTGGCCTCTCCTCTGTGCAGGGCTGAAACGCGATCAACCTTGAGGACCGTAATACCGCGGAGTTCCCCCGCGGAATTCCGACGGACTCGAGCGGGATGCCTGGTGTACCGATTGACCTCCGGCAAGGGTATCATCTGTCCTGCGAGCTGCTCGAGCCACGGTCCAGAGCTACGCGAAGCCGGTATACCTTGCAGGGATTTTCACACACACACGAGAGAGAGAGAGAGAGAGGGCGAGGGAGATCCAGGCGTTGAGCTCTTCGAGTTCGCGCCGACCCTACGTGGAGTTCCATGTAAGCCCTCCGGTGCCCCGTGGGACTGCGTCCAAGCAGGTAAGAGCGATCCCGTCGATCCAGGTGAGAGACAAGGAGGAACCGGGGGAGCAGCGGCGTTGAAGCGGAGTAAAGGGGGTTGACGAAGGTGATGTGGAGGTGGCGGCACACGAGAGAGGTAAAAGAAGAGAGTTCGTAGAAGGAAAAAGGAGAGGAGGGAGAGCCGTGAAAAGAGAGAGGCCAGTCGAGCAAAGAGAAGGACCGTCGGCCAATGAGGCAGCAGGCCGACGATGACGTCGTCGTTGTCTCACGTCGAAGTCTCTCCAAAAGTCTTCGCCAGCCACCAGTTCGTCCGCGGTCTCCCGGCTGGACGAAGATTCGTCCTTTTCCACGACCTAATCACCGACAGGTGGTCTACTTATTTATTTATTTTTTTATTTCGTACCGTGAAACGACCAGTGAAAATCTGCCAACATTGGACTACGAGGATACAAGGAAGGATCGTGGCTGAAGGAGGCTGCTGTCAGCCATGGGGACGGGTAAGTTTGCACGGTGGTCCACGGGGGAACGTCTGTTTCAAGGATTCGAGGTCTCAACGCCACTCTGCCCAGCAGTTGCTCGAATTTAATTATTGCACCGATTACCTGGACGTTCTTGATTCTCCATCGTTAAACCTTTTGCTACCCAGCTACCCGAGCTTTGTTTCCTTCTCTCTTGGATTCGGTGAACGCGGAGCGAGACCATCTCGGTTCGCCACTCTTCGTCGAACGTTATCGACATTGGTCGCTCCGTTTCTTTCGATGGTCAAAATCCCCATGCGATCGGATTATCCGTCTTATAATAGAAATGGAGGGCATTAATTTTAGCCGATAAAGCGTAGGGACGACTCATTGATAGAGATAGGAGCGTTCCCGGTCATTGGAACCGTCGTCGGCCGGCTTCGGCCTCTTCTAAAGTCAAGGCCACTATGGAGAATATTCCCTAGTGTCTGCCTTGGTAGCCTACAACGCTGCGAAATCCTATGGCATTCATGGACACGTCGAAAGGTGGTGCAATTAACATAGTTGCACTGGAAGGTTCTCCAAAATGGACGTCCTTGCGTCTCGAAGGATTCAGTAGGCTACAACCTTTCTCTGCCTGCATCTCTTCATGATCCTGACCTTGTATTAATTGTACATCCCCGCGAAGGGTGTCGAAAGTTGTCCGCTGCTCGATTTTCCGTGTAAAAGTGTAACGCTTTGGCCGCCGCTGCATCACTTTCATCTCGTCTTCCTCGGCCCGAGAACCGGACCTCTTTATCAGTGAAATCGTAGTGGTAAGATCTGCGCGTCTCCATCCTACCGAACTAGGACGTTCGATCTCAATGCATTGATTTCTGCGATCGTTAGAGGTGCGCGTCGAGTGCAGTTTTGCGCAAACGAATGCAGTTATGTCAGAACGCACGATCGTTTCGACCTTTAGCACATCCTTTAGGCAGATGGTGTCAAGGATCCGCGCGAGGTGTGCGCGGCCGCCCGATCAGAAATTATGCGGCTACCTGGGCGTAACGCGAATCGGTTGCAATTCTTTTTTCTACGCGCTAAAATAGACTCCGCCGCGCATAGTCCTTCTCTCCTCACGTTTTCATGCATTGCATAATACAATAGTAATTGTACTTTCTTCGTACCTGCACGCGCCTATTTCGTGCCTTACATTATTATATGCCGAGCGTTTCGTACGAACACATCTTCGTGATTTTTCGTTTGGCTCTGCTTCCGGTTTCGGTCACGTGTTAACGACTTTAGAAAGTAACATCGCGGTAAAAGTCACGATGCTCGAAAAGGGATCTGCCCGCAGGCTCGTTGCAAACTCTGCTGGGCTCCTGCAATTACGTCACGATCAATCTGTTCTTTTGTGAGTAATGGATAGACCAAAGGGTCGGTCTGGAAATCGAATTCGATGGAATCGAATTATCCGGTCGCTGTTATTATCTAGTCCTTTGGAAGCATTCCTCGCTAGCTTTGGATTCTCCATTGGCCCACGGCTAATTAAAGTATTCTCGATCGTCGATGAATTCTACATCGATTAACGTGTCTCCTGTTAAGGCGCGTTCACTCTGACTTGCTTCGTCAGCCCTCCAACTTTACATGGAACTCATTTTTATTCCATAAATCATGAATGATCGGAAATTATTGATGGGTGGATTTGTGGTATCGTCCAAGGTGTATTATGTAGATCGTCGATCGATCATTCGTAAGTTATCCAGCGAATATCCAATAGTATGTGATACTACCTGAGGTGCAGTGAATTCGAGCGCGGACACTTTCTGTGACAAGTACACGCGCCGTAGAGAAGTTCCGCCGACTTGGATCCGGTTCTGCGGCGTGTGAGTGCGTGCTTTCACGGGACGTCGAAACCGACGAGATGTGCAAAACGGATCCTAGGATGACGGCGACGATCGAGCGACGAAAACGGGTCGCGAGTGAGTGAGTGAGCAGTTTCGAAAAAAAAAACGCATCGGAAAGGCGTGAGGGGCAGAAAAAAAGGATACGCGCGACAGTGACGGAGGCAATTCTGGATCCTTTCGCGGCGCTCCGGACGGCTGGACGGCGTCGTCGCCTCTGGATGTAATGCAAGTACTTATTTTTAAACGTCGAACCACCTCTACCTGATGGACATTGCGTAAGTTCAACCGGGAAATGTGTAAAAATATGTGTGATTTAAGTGATCCGGGATTAGAAATTCATCGGCGGCTGGCTATTGTTAACAGCAAATGAAGCGTCATCGAGATACAGTAGTATTTGTGGAGAAACGAGGTGGAGAAACACGATATTGATTCCTGCGTCGTAGGATCTAAAATTACTTTTTAAGGAACAATTCCAGGCTGACAAATGTTAATCAAAATCCTCCGACCTTGCACCACATACACGAGAATGCACTTAATGCTCTCCTTCTGCGGACTTTACGCAAAGAAAAAAAAACAGTTGAAAGAACTTTCCCCCGGTTGCTTCATAAAATCGTTAATTTAAGCGTTACCTGAAACGTCACTTCGTATAAATAGAAGAGCGATGACGCGTGAGCATGAATTCTTCGTGGAACAAAACGGCGTGTCGATGATTGGTAGGGCAGCATCCCGACATCTCGATGAGGCGCAAGAACCTATTTTCACGACAATGCACACCGATCCGGGTGTCCGCGTGCAACCATTATCTTGCAAATGCATTCCGAATATATTATGCTGTCATTTGCGTCTGGTCCATGGTTTCTAGCTCGTTCTTCGACCTACTGCAATCATTTTGCACTCATTTCTGTATCCTTCTGGCAGACGCCTTTAATGAACAGCGTTTCAAAGGAGAGACGCATAATGAAGCTATATTCAATCGACCGGTATTTGAACGTTGAGAGATTCGCTGGCATTAAACGGTGATCGTGCAAACGCGAACATTTTGCTCGCTCATCGTGTTATTTTCCAGAGACAAAAAAAAAGAAGAAGGGAAGAAAAGAATGTCGAAAGTGAGAGTTCGATTCACTTGGTCGGTTTACGGTGATACCTTTTTTCCATCGATCGCGATCGAACGGTTTGCAGTTGCCGCATGATCGGCGTCCGTTCGAGAGAGATTTCGCGCGGTTGCAAATGAGATATCCGTTGATGCTGGATTTGGTTGACGTCAGCCAGATCCGATATTCCGAACGTACAATTAAACCGACTACTTTCCAACGTTGAACAACCTTTTCTCTTATGTCACCGATCGAAACGGCGCCCCACGTTGGATCGACGGCGAAAGGCATTGTCGAGGTCACGGTGCACCGAGCCGTCATTTTCCCGGTCTGATTCGAAACGATGGAAATCGGTGCAAACGCGTGGGTTTTCGATCGTGGGTCGATCGCGTTGCTCAATCGTTGTCGTCTTGGTGTCGCGTGCCCCAATTAAGATCGGACAAACGTCCTGCGAGACGCATCATCGTTCCACTCCGGATCGTTCGATTGCTCAATGAAGATTGCAGGTCTCCACGTGTCTCAGGCTCGTCTCATGCTATCATCTCGCGGATTCTTACGACTGTTAGGACTGCGGAATGGAATCGGTGGCACTCGAAGATTCTTTTATTAGAAATTACGGTTTCACGCGCGCATTGTTAGAACATGAATGTCTGGAATCGCGAGTCTGCTAGATTCCACTCGGAATGCCTCGAGAATTGTAACGCTTCCACGTTCAATGAGATTCTGCAAACGTTCCGTTTACCTTTTCATCCAAGAAACTCTCACATCTGGCAATCTCAGCGAAACCTAAAGACGTGTATAAGCTTTCTTTCTTGTTTCTGCCAAAATGCGTTTCGCGAGTAACGCATCCGAGAGGGAAAAGCGCGGTGGAATTTTTCGTGCATTTGCCAGTGACCCCATTTGAACTCCGCGTTGAAAGACTGCTCGATTGCGTAACCAAGAATATGTGTATCGCACGCGAAGCGCGCTCTTCGGATGCGTTCTGGTCGCGTCGTATCCGCTTGCCGTGTCTCTGCTTGAAATAATTAATAGGCACAACGCGGAGATATCCTTGGCAGGGTTTAATTATTCGTCTGCCCGTAATTCGCTTGGGAACGTTGGCATCCAGGCTGTGGAGATAGCATCGTGTTGAAACGGGGGCGTAATTTGAAACAACGAAGAGTTCTCTTTGAGAAACGAAGTACTTCGTTACTTAACGATGTTTGGAAACGATAAGTATTGGTATTCCATTTACGCGCCATTGTTATAAACAGAACAGGGACAGAATATTTTCTTTTTTGCTTCTCAATGGATATAGGAAGCGTTTGCGGGGAAATCTAGATTATCGCGTGCGTTAGACACGTTCGTGCGAAAATTTCTCGATAATTAAGGAAGTGCAATCAAGTCCTTCATCGGTACTCGGTCTTGCTTCAGCTGGTAATTTTCTGTCGCACGACACCGCGCCGTTATTGTACACCCGGGTTCATTTCATTCTGACGCCTTTCTTCCGTCAGCTCATCTTTGTTTGTCCACGTGATATAAGAAATCCAACTCGGACGGCCACGAAATACCGAGTTCCCGCGATTGTTCTCCGTTCGGTAATCGCCCTCGTACCATTAACGGAGTTAAGGTCGTCGCAGGGACATTAAATTCCCCGGTTTCCTCTCTCTCTTCTAACTTTTACGCGCGCTGAAGTAATCCAGGGGAAATGAAGCACCTGGCTCTGGTGCGCGTTAACAGCGCGTGACCACGAAATGGGAAAAGGGAGAGAGAGAAGCTTTTTGCCGGAGCGCCGCGGAAGATGAAAAGCCACGGGGAAACAGGCTGCCGTGTGCAATCTACGCATATTTATGACTTTCGCAAGTAATATTTAACTTGGACTTCATTCAATTATGCAGCTCCGCGGGCAGTTTCCTCGGCCCAATTGCATCGCGTAGCTTCTCTATTACGAATGCTAAGACACGCTCGAGATCGCCGATTGCAGCCATCGAGCGTGCCAGCTTCTGCAAGAAGAAAATGACGCTCCACTCTCTCGAGATCGGAATATTCATTTTCAGAATAGTCTATCGTTTTTAAAAGAATTTTTAGTGCGCACGTACTATGATAGTGCTGGCTAAATTAATGAATCGGGTCAGTCTATCTTGCTGCGTTCCAATTTATTTCTTAATTGGTCTTAATTAAATCACTGCTGTCCCAGGGGGGAAGTGTGTTCCTGGACCTCGCAAAATCGCCGTCCGGCTACCGTATAATAAATATACCGAGTGCAACGTGCGAACGAATAGAATGTTACAGCGAGAAACGATGATGATTAACCGGCCGTTCGGTTAGACCGGTATCCACGTCCAGCAACGCGAAAGTGGCGAGGCGCGGTCGTCCATTGCCGATTATAGGCATCCTTCGTTTCTGCGAGACGCCACTCGTTCCTTCTCCTTTTTTCCCCGCGAAGCTCGTCTACGAGAGAGAAAGGAGGAGAGAGTGTCCGGCTGATGCAGCTTATGTCCAGGTCGAGTGCGAATTCGTACATTCTAGGTCAAAGCGTACAAACAATTGTTATTATGGTTTTTATCAAACTCGGTGCATTTGTCAAAGCTGTTGAGAATTTTCCTAGTTTGTTCCTATTTTTGGGGGGTGGAACCTTCTGCAACGCGTGCCCCCAGGCATCATTCCGAAATAGGGAGAGAAGGTAACGATCGTTGGAGCGCATTAGATCCTCTTCGGATCGAAAGTTTCATTTCCAAAGGACTCATCTCATAAATTATGGCACCTGAACTCCTCGAGGATATTCTCGTATTAAATTTATAAATGGCCCCGTTTATTATCGTAGTCTTCTTTTGCACCGCGGTTCTTGCAGAATCTTCACGGTTCAGGATTAGTGATTATTTTACTATTGCAAACTCGCGCGGAGGAATATTACTTTTCATGGTATCTAATTAACAGTATTAGCAAGGAAATCCGTGGGAGATGGGGAGAAACGAGTAACCGGTCTCTCTGTGCTCCGGCTGGATACATTTTCCTCGCCCCTCTCTCTCTCTCTCTCTCTCTTTTTCTTCGGCTTTCTTTTTCTTTCTCTTGCCCTCGATGCAGGCTGCGTATTCTCTTGGTTCTCCGTGCATCTCTCTCCTCGGAAGCAGAATATTCTTCGACCTTTCGCGGCCACCGAGTGTAGGCGCCATTACTCGCCTCCAGGTCTTCCTTCTCCCTTCGTTCATTCCTTTCCCCTCTTCTTCCCATCTTCTTCTTCTTCTTCTACTACTTCTACAACTATACTTGCACCGCTCCCCCTTTCCCCTTTCTTCCTCTTATCTTGTCCGTCTCTACGAGTCAAGGACCGTTCTCAAGGAGGTCGCTCCTTTTAACCGGGCGTGTAGCTACACGATTTCCTTTGTCTCCGGGAATCGCTTTCGGATCGCGGCTGTTACGTCGCCGAACGTTTCCCTCGAGTTTGCTTTCGTTTTGCTTGCGCATATGCGCTTTTCCTGAATCGCGTGCATGTTTGAGGGCTGGAAGAGAACAGCGAAACGAAAGGAGAAGTCTTTGGTTTTGCGTACGTTCGGTATCCCCGCTTGGATATTTCTTCTTCGGAATGCTCTTCAGCGCACGCAGGAAGGTCTAGGGGAAAATGATCGTTTCCAGAACGAGAGCTTATTCGGTATGCGTAGCGCACGCCATGCTTCGCCTCCGTTCTTAACGGTTCCTTGCCCTTTACCTGTTTCGTACACGAATACCAATTTCGGGAAATTATCCTGGTTATACCTACCCCACCGTTTATCCGTCATTATTATCTTCCGACGAAATGGAAAAAGTGGAGGACCCAGCGGTCGATTTCAGTTTTTTGTCAAATCTTTTTCCTGATCATAGTAATCGATGCTGAGTAACCCCGTAGGTCAGGATGCCAATGGCCATTGGCTTGGCAGGATATGGGGAACATGCATTTACAAGCGGAATAGTTTGTAACGGAGGAACACTTGTCTCGCGAGGAATCTGCAATTAAGATAAAACCGCGAGCAATTCTAATTGTATCGACTCCACGTTTCTTGCACCCTCGCGAGGCGCACCGATCCGCAGAAATGATTGCGCGGATGGCACGTTCGGTAGCGTCACTTTTGCTTTTCGCAGTGGACGAGAGCTGGAAACTAGTTTGTCACGTTTCCATCGAATGCACCGGAACGTCGGAGAAACTAGTCGATCTGGATTATATCCTGACCACTGTTTCTTTCAGCTCGGTCATCCCCGTTGTATCTACCTGTACGTCAAGTGTACCGCTCCCTTCGAGGCAATCAAAACTTGGATAATTGCCAGTGCGATTCTAAGGGATTGATATTTTTCACGACATATGAAAGATGCAAGAAGTCTTCTTCGCGACTGAATTTGCATACAAATAATAGGTTCCTGCAAGTCTTGAGAGTACCCGACCAATCTCCAGCTGGATGCTTGTCTAACTTTAAACTCTGTACGCGAATTCTCATTGCGATCTGTTCCTCGAAATCTCCCTAACATCTTCGCAAATATTTCGAGTCAATGGTTTCTTTTTTCATCGCGGCGAAAAGAAAAATAGTTCATTGTCATTCTGTGCAAAGCGTGGACCAATTTGTAATTACGAATGATTACGTAAAAAGAAAGATGACCGAGAGAAGCAATGGACCTGTTACGTAAATTATTATTGGTTCTGTAAACGCAGTTGCATTAAAACGAGGTCGTGCTTCTCTGTTTAGCAAATGAGAAAAAAAGTTAAAGGCTCAGTGTTGACAAAGACGAAACAAGTGGAAGTGCATTTACTTTACTGTACTCTGGACGGTGCAGTAAGGAGAGTAATGGAGCAAGAGCATGGTTGTATTAATTGCAGTCGTAAAGCCTAGCCGTAGTTATCCTGCAAATGAGTCGGCTAAAAATAAACTCGAGGATGAAATAAAATGTGAGGAATATCCAAGGAGAACGTATTCGGTTTAATGAACATCGAATCGTATCATCGATGAAATTTAACAAAACTCCAGTTCGCTTGAGAGTGGTCCGTTTGAGTCATCAGAAGCAGGAAACAGTGAATCCATCTAATCGTGGGCGTGTCAGGTCGAATGAGATAGCGCCTAATAAAATTCCCTTCTCGCTTTAGATGCCGGAAGATGCTAAAGTTCGAATCATCCTTATATAGCTGCCGCGAGAGAATCGTTCAGCCTTCGATCATCTCTATTTATACGGCGATTGATTGTTTCGGGATGAACGATAGCGATAAACACAGACGCAGTCGATTCCGTCGCGATCCCTGCTGATAATCAAATTCTTGAGCATCTCGTTTAACACGTCGACGATCGACTATGCACGCCAACATCGACCTTCCACCTCTTAACGGTTACGATGCAATTATTCGTGCTTCGAGATGGCAGTGTCAAGGGTCGCGGTGCAAATTACTTTTCAAGATACTCTTCCGTGATTCCGTTACGAGCACATACATGCGCGAGTATTGTCGTTACGACGATGATTTTATTATTTCATTGACCGAGCGCGCCGGTGACTCCGATAATGAGACGGCCATTACGCGACGCGACGTTTCCTCTCGACCCGTAGCTTCAGGAAACCTGCTGCCTCTTCCTTATATTATTGATTTCTCTGTCCACCTTGCGGTTTTCCAGCTTCGCATTTTGTCATTGGGATGGAATTTAAGTAAACGGTAGTTTAACATTGCAAACTGCATGGGAGAGGCAAACAGATTCGCGTGGCAATTTTATGTCTTCGTTTGAACGGAGTCGACTAACAATAAATAATTTATCGCTTAATCCTGAGCCTCGATCCGGATTCGAAGAAAAGGATAGGGAAATCGAACGATGAATTCCTGCTCCACTGGCAATCGATTTTCCAATTTTCACAGGGCGCGTCTCACGTTGAAAAAATATCCAACGGCGCGAGGAAACGTTAGAACGGTGAATTTTCGCAACGATCAATTTGTCCGCTTAACAATCGGTAACACGTGTTAGACGGCGATCGGGAAAATTGCAGTAATTTCGTCGTTTTGCAGTAGTCATCCAAGCGTGCGCGTTTCTTTCAAAACGATAATACGCGGGCCCCGGTCTTTTCTGCGCGAGTCGTACGCCTCGAGTGGTCCATCGAGCCGCGCGGTGCGAGTTATCCACCGCTTCGCGTTTCGTATCCTCTGCAATCGTATGCAAAATACACACAGAACCCCAATATTTAGTTTTAAACATTTGTCTTGCACTCGAGACTTTTTCTTCGTCTGCGCCGAGAACGCTTATGAATCGTTTGTCGAGAAAGTTCCGTCGTGGATCGAGGGAAACTCGCGTGGGTGTAAAAGAAACCGAGAAGATTCGATTTCACGGGGAACGGTCGTGAACGCGCGGCAATGAAATTGTAGTCGTGCGCGTTATAAGAATAACCGGTGACAAGCTCGGCCCGGCGTGTGCCTTAAGCGGACGCGGCCGGGGAGTTCAATGCTTGCACAGGCGGTGCGTTATGCGGCGCTCGATTACGATCGCATCGCCAGTCCTTCCATATTTAGGGAAAGTGCCCGTTAAGTTATTGCGCGTACGTGGAGACATTCCCGAGGAATTCCTCTTACGAGGATAATAAGCGTGGATTAATAAAACTCGATGAATCTCTCGTCCCAGCGAACTTGGCAAAAATCGCGAAGCGTGTTACTTTATAGGGCATCGTCTCTACGCATTTATCACTTTTTATCCGCGGATTCTCACGGATCGAACAACCAGAACGCCGTACCGTTAGCGAGGCATATATGCACGCGGGAAAATCGTTTATGGCGATAGCGCTATACTGCGAGGACGTTGAATCGTACGTTGATTAAAATAAACGGCAGATTAGGGGGGAAGTAATCGTTTTTACGATACAATTTGTCTGTCGGCCGTGAAGTCTTCATCGTCGTCTAGCGGGCTTCTGTAAACTGCCGCGAACGGCGTCCGATAATTGGTATTTTACACCGCTTCGGTAATTAACTTCCACGATTCTATCATCGAGCATCTTTCACGCTTGATAAGCTCGAGGACTACGCGTCGGTTCCTTCGTTCCCGTGTATGCAGGCTCATCACGCGTGCCGCCGTCCAAACTGGCAACGATGAATACACATCTCTTTGGGCTAAACGCGTCTGCTGGCTGACCACTAGAGGCTAGAGAATTACCATTTATATTTAGTAGTGGGGAGATTCGATATGGATCTCGTCTATCCTAAAAGGAATCAGAGTGTGAAGCGCTCGGCTCCTCATGAATTAACATCGCTGGCCATACGCTAGCGTTACTCCGTAAAACCCTCCGTTATTAGCCGCCGAGCCATTGACCGATCAATCAAATCTTTGATCATTTTCCAACGACGCCCGGTGCAATATTTCTCATCATACACCTAGTTTCCATTTAATCGATTTGAATCGAGGCCGGCAGAGGCGAAACCTTGGCTCCTATTCGCACGTCTTCGCGTAGCTGACATATGCCACCTGGTTTTCCCTCGCTTTTCTCACGTCCTACGCTCGCCGCGTTTAAACGCACCTTTCGATCGCCTCGCGGCACACTAATTCACCGATCGCGCGTCATCGCCTTGTCCCTTCCAAAGATGGTAGTATCCCGCTCGACGTGCTTTATTATCGTCTCGGTCACGGGGACTCTGATGTAACCCGCGGTGTCCTGGCGCAAAGGTAGATGCCTTGGCGAAATAATGCGTAGAGTAATTGTTCCTCCATCGGGTTGAACGCACCTAGGAGAATTTCGAGCGGCGCGCGGGAGTTCCACCGCGGAACCGTTCGCCTCGGCTCAAAGATGATCGCGTTACGACGGATCTTTACTGTTAGACGCCGGTTTACGACGTCGGGCGTCTCTTCTGGCGGATCGTAACCACGCGGGCCATTGCGAGATCCGTGGAAAATGTAACGGGACACACGCGGCTCGCGTGTACTTGGCTCTGCACAGCTTTGCTCGTAACACAACGATCGCGATCCCATATCGAACGGTACGGTGCAAACGCCGTTCCTTTCCCTTCAAATTTTTTCACGCAGTTGCAATCTTTCTTCGCTTCCGTGGAACTTGAAACTGCCTGGCGCAATTTTTTCCTCGCGTTTCGACCGTGCTCGCCTACGCGCGCAAGGTTGCCCGAGGATGAATTAATTGGTCGGAAACAACGACGAGATAAACGCTTTCATTAGCATTAGCCTGGGTGACGCAAGCCTCTGTTAGACAATGCGCGAGTTTTAGTCCGCGGCCACTTTCCACGTTCCGGTGCCGGGGTTTCGCGGATGGCGAAAACAGATGCGCCAAGCCGCGCAGTTCGTTCCCCGACTGCTGAGCGCGGATCGTTCATTGCCTCCGCCGCCACTTCCTTACGACGTTGCTTGCATACGAATGAGCGGCGATCCTCGACGCCTCGTGGCCGGGTCGACGAAAAAAAAATGATTGATCGAACGTTTCCTGTCTTGCAGAAGTAATTTGCGGAGAATCGTTGTAAAATGTGGTCGTCGCAAAATTTAGGAGCTCTGTATATGGCAGTTGGGAGAGGTAGGAGTGAGGTTTTAGAGGAGATTTCACGCTACGCTCTTTCAAGTTTGACGATTTAGTCACCGATGAATGATCGATGGGAAAGACACAGGCAGCGCTGAATGGGCTCAACGAAGACGCGCTCCTAAGATACCACGGAAGGCATTGAAAAGAAATGTTGGAACTAATTTGACAGTCGAGAATGGGTCGACGGTTGGGGGCGCAACACGTTGCGCCAGTTTTGTTTGTACTACAAGTAACGCGAAGAACTTTCACTTTGCAGTGGAATAATTCTGTCTCGCCTCGTTCACCGCTCTCCCATTGCTCGCAGTGGGCGTAAGTTTTAGGACCGAATCACTTGCCGGCATTTATATAGCACTTTGCGTTGATTCATGCCGGATGTTGCCACAGGCACGAGCGCGATTGACGCGGGATCGTGTGCGGAATTTCCTAACGCGCTGCAACCGAGGGACCGCCTCGAGTGAGCTACCCCCGCACGCGCATCTTCGTTTCGATTTGTGCAGCACGAAATTTTATTACCGCCGTTCCGCGGCCGAATAAGGCGTCGACGAGAAATCCCCGTGTCGCTTTAAGTGTGTCCGCTTAAAACGAATACAAGGATGTCGAATGCATTTTTTGGGGATTCGACTGGGAAATGTTAATGAAGCCACTAGGCCGGTTTATGGCTTTAATTTGATCATTCTTCAAAAGGCCGCGGGTCGAGCGGCGGGATGCTTGCTCGCGGAAAGGAAGCGCTAATCGGTTAGGATGCAATCGATTATCGCGAGGCGGACGTTCGCCTAAAGCGAAGATGTTGATCTAAGGACGTTGATCTTCCTCCTCGTTCGAGGATTATCATGAAGCGATGTTAATTAAACTTGGCACGAGTAATTAGATTAATTTGCACTGAGATACATCCCAAAGCAGCAGGAATTATTTTTCATGCCGACGGAAGTCAGGATCTTTGAGAAAAAAATTAATTAAGTATTAATAGGATTTTAGCATAAGATATTCTTCTACAAGATTCATGCAGCATTCGACTTTCTTCTTTCCGATGCAAAACTTCACCTAATTTGCAAAAACTGCCATTCGCCAGGGATCCTGTTACAAAAATTCTAGGTTCGATGATCTTCCCGTTATTCGATTTCATAGAATACCGTAGATATATCGTGGCAATACGACAGGTGGAATGAAGATTCTATTTCGACTGCATTTCTCTTTTCGTCGAACGCCTTAAGCGGACCGAATTGGTTTTGCAACGGATACAAGTGGCCAAGGCTGAGAGAGAGTCTGCTGACGTGCCATTTTTTTACCGTTAAATGGCACATCGATCGATAAATATTCATTTTTGCGCTGGAACTTATGCGCGTCCTACTGTTTCGCTGTTCAAAAGGCGAATAGCGCAATAATTATAGCTCTGCTGCGAGCCCGAGGTCTTCCAATACGGCGCATAACTGTATCCTCGCGGAGCTCATTCGCAATTCAACATTTTGGATCTCCGAGGAATGCTTGTGCAACTACAGCTACGCCAAAGATTTTAGTTTTTAGTAAATCGGATATAATTTCCTTTAAAGTAGAACATATTCACTCGCTATTCAATAGAGAAATGCCATGACCATTTAGTAAAATATAATATACCATATCGCTGCCCACGGTATCTCCAAAAAAGGAGAGATTTCTAATTTCCGTGTGGCACGCGTTAGCCCTAATCCTGAACTATCACGTTGCGTGGGATGATCCCTACAAATGTGGGACAAGAAGGAAAGAACACTGCGGGCCGGAACAAGACGTATGTACCCTGTTACATCTAAACACTTTCACGGCGCTCGAGACAGACCTCCATAAAACGAGAACGAGTCGTGGGCGATTCCACCGAGAAAAAGTGTACTGTTTAGCGATCCTATCGAACGGGCTACATGGTTACTCCCTCGACGTCAGCGGTGGCCGAGTGCACGATAATTAAATCCTTGGACTTAATCATTAGCCGGGGGTCTTCAGGCTCGAAGATCGCGTATGTCGAAATCACGTTTCTCGCGAGCCTCGTTAAACGCGGAGGGAATTCTCGGGTCGAAGTGGTGGGCGAGTTTTGGGAATCGTCGACGTTCACCGATCACGATCGGTCGTTGGATCTTGATCGTTGGATCGAATGTAGGCCATGGAAGAATGGCGAATTCTCGGTTAACGCGTTCCTTCTTCTCGACGCGTTTTGCAATATGCGCGCGTGGGAGTTTTGCGTTACTGGCGGAGGAGATACAAATGTGCATAGGCACGCGTGTCACCGCAGCTGTGCGCGCCGCCGACTAATTGATAGGTTTTGTCATCGTTTCCTTCTGTCTGCCTACCGGATGATATCATTGACACGGTAACACATTTCACGGCGAGACCCTTACACGTTTCGCGTCTCCTGACGCGAAATAAATAAATGCCGATAAATAACTGTCCTTGCAATGCCTATCAGCCGTTCACTCCAAAATATCAAAAGCTACCAAGAAAAGGGCGACAGGTGCATCGCACTCGCACGTTCCTTCTCTCTTCCGTTCTTCCCGGCACGTTCCTCTTGTTCGCTAGTAACCGGCTCGAGACACCGGCACTCTGTATTTACTACCAACTATTATCCTAAATTCTCGTTTATGTCCTGGCACGAGACCGGTGCTTGGTTTGTTAAGATAATACACAGGTTCCAATCAGCGGAACGCATTGCGAACGATAATATTCAATTTGAACTCTCTAATCAAGATGATGAAAAATAAAATGAGAGATCGCGAGAGTCCTAATCAATATTAATTGACGGCGTGGGGCGGTGCGATCATTCGATAGACATCCGGACGATCTTTATCAAGATCAAGATCGCTAAGATCGTCGGAGAAAAAGTCCCCTGCTGGTTTCGCTTTCTTCCTTCTTCCTCCTCATGGTGTTCTACCTCTTTCCACCAGTTTCTCCCAGTTTTTGTTCTCTTTTCTCTTTCTCCCGCCAATCGGACGTTTTCCCCCGATTCGCGATCCTCGTCCTTTTTCCTGCCGTCCACTCCATCGTGTTCCCTCTACCCTGCACATTTTTCCTGTCGATCCTTCTACGTTCCTCCTGCTCGTTCCCCTAACTGTGTCTCTCTTTTTCTCATCAACGTTCCACCGAGCTGTGATGTCTCTCGCGCGTTCTCGATCGTTTCTCGCTCGTCCTCTTCGCGGTGCATCCTCCACCCTGCACGTACCCGCAGTCGTTAAGCTCTGACTTATTGTGCGACGTGCTGGATGCTATCCTCGCGCACAATGCGTCCGCTTTTAGCCTTCGCCATAAGCTGCGCCGCACGTAAACGATGTCTTCCGCGAATCGCGTGCACCGGTGCCCACTGAAACTCCGCTTCCGGTCCGCTGCGGTGAAGAATCTACCATCTTGAACGATTTGGAATTTTCTTGCGTGCAGGGACATCGGAGAACGTTTCATGTTGTAAAAGGGACTGTGCTTGAATTGATTGATTTATTTTGAACAAACAAATCGTCGAAGATTGAAAGCTAGGTAAAGCCTCTGATTGAGATCCCCTTTAATTCTGAATAAAAAATTGATCTCTCAGTAATCTTCCCCATCCCCCAATGATACATGTTGCATAACGGGTCATCGGATCCCGCCCTTGCAGGCAAGGAGCAGCTTCTTAAATTTCAAAACACGATGCAACGGGGAAATTGGGTTTTTAGGGCCAGGGCTAACGTAAGGTGATACAGTTAGGTTCCGGTTTATTCGGAAGGGGGTCGCGAACGTGGCGGCGGTACCCCGCCGGTTGGAACAGGTGCTTCTGCATCGGTTCCCCCATGTTCCTGGCAAAAACGACCAGCTAGTTTCTT
The DNA here is from genome assembly GCA_023838395.1 of Holcopasites calliopsidis. Classification (NCBI taxonomy): domain Eukaryota; kingdom Metazoa; phylum Arthropoda; class Insecta; order Hymenoptera; family Apidae; genus Holcopasites; species Holcopasites calliopsidis. The sequence goes on from JALHAQ010000017.1 coordinate 2,611,485, forward strand.
CCTGACCCGCCTTGCGACCACATTTTTCGTCGCAAAACAAAGATTGACATTTCTCTTCGTTCAGTTCTTTCTGCGTCGCGCATCAGTGATCCCAAGAAAGAAACCTTCGTCCTGCTCGTCACCAAGGACGATTATTCGAGCGGAACCGAGGGCGGAGGATCATGTAATTGCACGAACGTAATTCAGGTAATCCGGTCGTAAAAAAGTGGAGCGCGTTAAGTTTCTGTTTGGTGGAAGCGACGATGGGGAAAAAGCGTTTCTTTTCAGTTTGGAAATATTCAGAGAATCGGACTGTGGAAACTTATTAGCGCTCGTTTGTTGCAGCCAAGATGAAACATCTTTGGCCGTTGGTGGCGTGGATACTTCTATGTTCGTGTCCGGTAGGTAATCATTTATTTATCGAGTCCTTTGTGCGTACTCTAACTAGCCTAATTAAAATATGCGGACGCAGTTAATTAAAGGATATAGAAATGTTAATGATGCGTCCTTTACTCCACGTTCCCCAGGCCGAATCTCTCAGAGGAATCGGCCACGGATTACGAAGGGAAGTGTTCTTCCTGAACCTCGAGGACGGCTACTTCGGCTGCCAGGTGAACGAGTCGACGGACGTGCTGCAGCTCCTCGAGTTGTCCAAGCTGTGCGACAATCACGTCGACTGTTATCAAGGCACGGACGAGCAACGCGACAGGCTAAAGTGTACAGGTAAAACGTCTGCGCGGACATTTCCACAACCGATGCAAGAGCACACGGAAAATCTGCAGCGAACAAAGTAAACGTCGGCGAGGGGAGAAACTTCTTGTATTCGTGACTCGGCCACGCTACTACCGTTACCATCTTCCCTGTTTCCTTACGTCGTTCTGTTGTTCTGCCGCGATTACGCCAGCCAAGCGATTCCCGGTGTGAAACCGCAAACACACTTTTACGCGTGAACGTGCTTCCATAATTACGGGCAGTCGCGAAGAGCTGTCATTGCTAATTCCAGTCCTTCGCCGAGCTGTTGCCGATCAATCGGCGACGGTAATATTTATTATTCCGCCGGCGTGAACACCGTTTCGTTCGCCGACCACGTTAGAATGAACGCGGTTACGCAAGCTGGAAGCGCGGGTTACTCGTCGCGATCGACAATCTTATCCCGGCTGGTGATGTTTTCTCAGCAGATGACTAAGGGATTGTGTCCTATCGTTAGTTACCACGAATGAGGGATTGATTTTTGTTTCTTTGTCTTCGGCAGACGATTGCACGAAGGAGGACGGCACTAGGTGTCTAAACGGCGTTTGTTTGGACTCCGTCTGTCACTGCAACGACGGTTTCGGTGGCTGCAACTGCCAGGTGCCGGGTGAGTGAAAGCTTTGATAATCGGGAAAATTCTCGTTGTAGAATATTGTGTTTTACGGAGATGCAAACACTCTTTGCAGACGAGAACGAGTGCAAGTACAGACCCTGTGATATATTCGCGCACTGCACCAACACCCTAGGTAGCTTCCAATGTTCCTGTTTCCCTGGCTACCAAGGGGACGGTTTCCGCTGCGAAGGTATGCATTCATTATTCTTTCTCACGGCCGATTCGTCAAGCCTCACCGTTCCTCATTATTTGATTCACGGTACGTGTCCGTAGATGTCAACGAGTGCGATAACCCGGCTCTCGCCGCGAGATGCGTCGAGAACGCAGAGTGTTGTAACCTACCGTCGAACTTCCTATGCAAATGCAAGCCTGGCTACATCGGCGACGGCGAGGTGCACTGCGAGGACGTGAATGAGTGCACGATACCTGGAGCATGCGGGGACAATGCTGTGTGTCATAATATTCCGGGGAATTATACTTGCGCTTGTCAGGGTGGCTTCACGGGAGACCCGTACACAAGTGTCAGTACAATGAATAATAATGAATTTATGAAGAAATTAAAAGCGAATTTATTTATTTTTTGTTTACATATTTTGTTCAGTGTATCGATATTAACGAATGCGATTACGCGGGTGCTTGCGGAAGGGGTGCTCTCTGCGTGAATCTGCCGGGCGCCCACAAATGCGAGTGCCCCGAGGGATATAACGGCAATCCCGAGGAAGAGTGCACGGACGTCGACGAGTGCCTTCGTAGCCCTTGCGGTCGTTCAGCTCACTGCACAAACGTGCATGGCAGTTTCCGCTGCTCCTGCCCGGAAGGAATGAGCGGCGATCCTTGGATAGGCTGTCACGGTGGGTAGCACAACTTCTAATTATCCGCAACGTTCTCCCTCTAACGAGCAACGAAACAATTTTCATTCAACCCTTTAAATGCTAATCAAAATTACTTACGGAATTATTTAAATTGAAGGTAAACCAAGCTGATCGTTCGTGATAACGTTATCCAAGCTTTGTTAATAGCATTCATTAATTAGGAATCTTGTCATCTAACACCAATAATAATTCATGCAGAAAAGCATTAATTGTAACGCTAACCACCACTAACAGATATAAACGAGTGCGAGGAGGGCACACCGTGCGGTGCGGACGCCGATTGCGTGAACACGGAGGGTAGTTTCGAGTGCAGATGCCGAGCCGGGTATCAGATGGATCCGGCGCAGGGTTGCATCGACGTGAACGAGTGCGGTCGACCGGATGCTTGCGCGGAGAACGCGAGGTGCATCAACGTACCGGGATCGTACAAGTGCATCTGTCCCCAGGGTTTCGTCGGTCAAGGACTAACATTGTGCGAAAGTCAGTCCCCACCTAACTCTTCTATTGAATACATATACATTGAAATAATAGTCCAGTTCATCGTCAGTAACAATACGATTAATGCTCATCGTCCGATTAACCGTGTTGATTAACAGACGTGAACGAATGCGAGAGAAATCCTTGCGGCGAGAACGCTGAGTGCAGCGACACGATTGGCAGCTTCGTTTGCAGTTGCAAGACGGACTACACCGGGGACCCGTTTAAGGGATGCAGCGGTTAGCAACTGAGATTATAGTCCTGTAGTTTTTAAATAGTTTTGTTGTAGATATCGTGGGACAATTAAGTTGAAGTTTTAAGCATTCTTAACTTGTTGTTGCCTCATAATGCTTTCATCGTTCGTTTGCTTGGGGGTTGATATTAACTATTGGAAGCTTGTCAATACCGCAAGGCAACGAGTTACAATTTTATGCATTTATTAGAATCTCTGTTATATACTACATTGTCTTTATTTGTCAGACATCGACGAGTGTACGGCATTGGAGAATCCTTGCGGCAGGGATGCGATTTGCAAGAACTCGGACCCTGGTTACAACTGCGTCTGTCCACCGGGATACAGTGCCAATCCTAATCCGACAGTTGCTTGTGAACAGGTAATTACGATACTTTCAACAGCTCCATTTATCCTCTCGTTCGATAAAATATCTTTACTGCTGCACGATAATAATCTTTAGACCGATGTTACCACCCTTTGCAAATCAAACTTTGACTGCGTGAACAACGCTGAATGCATCGAGGGCCAGTGTTTCTGTAAGAACGGATTCAAGGCTGTCGGAGCTGAGTGTGTGGACGTCGACGAGTGTCTTTCGAATCCCTGTGGACCTGCGTCGATCTGTGCCAACGTTAGGGGAAGTTATCACTGCGAGTGTGAATCTGGTTTCGTTGGAACTCCGCCACACATACCCTGCAAAGGTGCGGCGATTCAAAATGATTTTATTTAAAAAACTGTGTGGACTTTTGCAAATATTTTATTGGAACGGTTTTATGTTTTGCAGCACCCTGCGACGAAGTAACTTGCGGAGACCACGCGTTCTGTAAAGCGGACGGTCACGAAGCTTATTGCATCTGCGAAGACGGTTGGACGTTTAATCCTAACGACATCGCCGCTGGATGCGTTGGTAAGTGAGCCGCAAAGTGTTACAACTGATATTTAATTTTATTAATCTTTTATATACGATGAATACATTTTTTTTTTACTTAGATATAAACGAGTGCGACCCAGTAAATGGTCCTTCAGGACGCTGCGGCAAAAACGCAGTCTGTACGAATACTCTTGGCGGGTTTAGTTGCCAGTGCAAACTTGGATTTTCTGGAAACGCTTTTAAACAGTGCTTCGGTACACCAATATTCAATAATGCAATACATATCAAGAAGATATTTTACAAGCTGTAAATATTAATATCGCTGCTTTTTCCTGTTATTGGCAGATGTAGATGAATGTACAAGACCTGATGCTTGTGGCCACGGTGCCACGTGCACCAACAACGAAGGTTCTTATTCCTGTACCTGTCCAGAAGGTACTATTCCAGATCCTGATCCTTACATCAAATGTGTCGGTATAGTTACTTGCGAAGCCGATGGCGATTGCCCAGGAAATGCGATTTGCGATCCACAGAAACGTTGTCTGTGTCCTGAACCGAACGTTGGAAATGACTGCAGACGTGAGTATTCGATAAAAAGTAAAAAAAAAAATCACTCGCTGCACTTGTGAATATTTCTATACAAATTATTTTTATAAAATTAGATCCTTGCGAAGACTTGTCCTGCGGACCAAACGCCCACTGCATGCTGTCCAACGACGTGGCGACTTGTCTCTGTCGTAGCGGTTACACAGGCAAACCCGGTGTGAAAGGTGGCTGCAGGGACATCGATGAATGCGCAATTAATCCCTGTCCTCAAGGCGCCATTTGCAACAATGAGCCAGGATCTTTCTCCTGCCAATGCCCCAGTGGAACTTCTGGAGATCCTTACAGCGGCGGTTGCCAGGAAGCGAAGACCCCTCACGTCTGTGGACCAAGCACACCGTGTCCTGCTGGAGAACAGTGCATCAAGGATGAATTCGTGGGCAGCAGTGTTTGTATTTGCCAGAGAGGATACACTAGGGACCACGAGACTGGAAAATGCAGGGATATCAACGAGTGTATGGAACTTAGAGAGAAGCCTGCTTGTGGAGTCAATGCTATTTGTAAAAACTTACCCGGAAGCTACGAGTGCCAGTGTCCACCTGGATTTAATGGGAATCCGTTTTCTCTTTGCGAAGGTAGAACATTTATCTCCAGTGGAAGATATTTATTTTTCCAGATTTTTAACAAATATTTCATTGAATGTGTTTTGCGATTGCAGAATGCAACAGTCTTGAATGCCAATGTCAGCCTCCGTATAAAATTGTTAATGGTAAATGCATGTTGGCCGGATGTTCCAAGGGCGAGAAGTGTCCCGTTGGTGCTGAGTGCATCACGATCGCTGGTGGGGTCAGCTACTGTGCTTGTCCTAAGGGATATACTACCAAGATCGATGGTTCTTGTGAAGGTTCGTAGCAATTTTCTATTTTTATCTTTCTCACGTCTTTAACATCCGTTTGATATTAATTAACAGATATAAACGAATGCATTGTTGGACACCAAGTGTGTGGCTACGGAGCAGAATGTATCAATCTTCCTGGATCCCATCAATGCGTCTGTCCACACGGTTATGGCGGAGATCCGTACAACGGACTCTGTTCACCAGCTCAGAAGAGGTGCACCAGCGACAACGAATGCAAAGCAAACGAAAAATGCGTGCAGCCTGGTGAATGCGTTTGCCCGCCACCATTTTACACGGACCCTCTCGATGGAAACCTTTGCAAGAGTAAATATTATAGATTTAAAAAAATATTACACTTAATTTCTGCCTCGAGGATTTTTCTCAGCAACATTATTCTTTTTCAATTACCAGATCCCTGTGACCGGTTCCCCTGTGGTATGAACGCCAAGTGTACGCCGAGCGATCCACCAAGGTGTATGTGCGAAGCTGGCTACGAGGGAGATGCTCAACATGGATGCATCGATGTCAACGAATGCGCCAACAATCCTTGCGGACATGGTGCTTACTGTATCAATACCAAGGGCGATCACGTTTGCGAGTGTCCAAGGGGAACAGTAGGCGATCCTTATGGAGCTGGATGCACCGGAGGTCCTGTAGCGAAAAACGAATGCTCCTCTAACGACGACTGCGATAATCTCTTCGCCTGTGTCAGTGGAAATTGCGTGAATCCTTGTGATAACGTTCCCTGTGGACCCAACGCTTATTGTGAGCCTGACAAGCATGCTCCGTGGTGCAGATGCGTTGTTGGCTACGTGGAGGGCAAGAATAATGAATGCGTTTCGCGTGAGTAAAAGTTTCTTTGTTATTTATACGCGGAAACCAAGTTCCTTGAATTCAAACACATTTAAAGAGCCCGATCGTAGTAAATGCCAGTCAAGTGTTGGATAATTATTTTATTTAAATATATAGTTTGGTGTTAGCCGTGTAATTTCAGTAAAAGTGTTACATTTGATTTGTATTTCCCATTTTTCAAAGCCTTGTATTTCGATGGAGCGTTTACTGTAAATGTTTAATTAATTGCAGCATGCGACGGCTTCGTTTGTGGATCCGGAGCTCAGTGCATCGTGAGCTACAGCGGGCCAACGTGCATATGTATCGAAGGCTTCATGGGCAATCCTTTCCCCGGTGGTCAGTGCCATCCAGATGTCTGTTCTCCGGAAGTTCCATGCGCGGAGCCTAGCGTGTGCATAAGTGGAAGGTGCAAGCGTCGCTGCGAGGGCATCGTTTGCGGTGTTGGTGCTTCCTGCGATCCGGCGACAAACAAATGCGTCTGCAATCCTTATTTTATTGGAAATCCAGATCTCCTGTGTATGCCGCGTAAGTGTCAAATAAAAAGTTCCACGTTGATAAAAATACTATTCTCCGTAAAATAAATGTATATACTTATTTTTCTTCGTTCAGCAATTCATCCAGCCGTTTGTGATCCTGGCTGCGGCCACAACGCCCACTGCGAATACACTTTACAGGACTCGAAATGCGTCTGCAATCCCGGAACCACCGGAAACCCGTACCATAGTTGTGGTGCGCAAGACAAGACTGATTGTGCGAATGCACTCTGCGGTAAGGACGCACACTGCAGCGCTGGACCGAATGCCGTTGAGTGCTTGTGTCCACCCGGTTACGCTGGGAATCCGTACATCCGATGTCATGGTTTGTATCGCTCGAAGGAAATATTTATTTGAGTAATTTCTCTGATCTTTCTCAATAAATATTCTTGTTGAATTGAACAGACATCAACGAGTGTAACGGAAACGCCTGCGGCACGAATGCAGTGTGCATCAACACGATCGGCAGCTACGATTGTCGCTGCAAGGACGGTTTCTTCGGCAATCCCTTCATCGGCTGCCAAGAAGTCCAAGTCGTTCCTTGCACCGATCCATCGACCTGCATCTGCAGCGACTCGATCCCCTGTCCCTTCGATTACACCTGCGTGTCCGGCAAATGCATCAACCGTTGCAGCGACGTGAAATGTGGACCTAGATCGGTCTGCCAGGATGGTGCTTGTCTGTGTCCACCCGGCTACACCGGCAATCCCAACGATCTGACCAAGGGTTGTCACCTTTATGGTCACTGCTCCAACGACCTCGACTGCGAGCCTCAGCAAATCTGTTTCCAAGTTGGCAAAGGCGCTAGAAAGTGTGTGGATGCTTGCAGCAAGTTACAATGTGGTCCTAACGCGTTGTGCGTTACCCAGAATCATGTGTCGTCGTGTCTGTGCATCGATGGGTACCAAGGGAATCCTAGCAATTTGATAGAAGGCTGCCAACCGTCCAAGTCACCGATAACACCTGGATGCACTCAGCACTCGGACTGCGCACAAGGTTCTTTCTGTATACTCCTGCAGAACGGTGTGCACGATTGCGTGAATCCTTGCAGCAAAGTGGTATGCGGCGCTCATCAAACTTGCGAGCCCGATATAATCCCAGGGCACGCGACTTGCAAGTGCCAGGATGGCTACGAGTGGAATCCAATATTGTCCTCCTGCGAGAAACCATCAGTGCCTGACTGCATCTCCGACGATGATTGCCACGCCACGGAAGCCTGCAGACCGGACGCTCTCGGTGTACTCAAGTGCATCCCTGTTTGCCGAAGCTTCACCTGTGCCGCCAATTCCCAGTGCGTGGCCGAGAGACACCGCGGTCGCTGCGAGTGTCTCTCCGGTTTCGTGGGCAATCCAAATGATCGTCAAGGTTGCCAGACACCTAGGAGGGATCAGTGCTCCACTGACAGCGAGTGTCCCGAGGATCAGACCTGTAGGAAGACGAACGAGGGTCTGCTGACTTGCCAACCGGTCTGTCATTTTGTTTCCTGTGGCCCCAACGCTCTGTGCGTGGTGCACAATCACGTGGCGAATTGCGAATGCCCACCTGGTCTCTATGCTGGCGATCCTAACGACGTTGTGAAAGGATGCCGAGCTGTTCCTTGCGTCTACAACATCGACTGCCCTCCTACTCAACTTTGCAATAGGCTGACGCATACCTGCTACGACGCCTGCAACGAAGATGCCTGTGGAACGAATGCGGTTTGCATAGCCGATGATCATAGGGCGATTTGCCAGTGTCCACCTGGACTGAGACCTAACCCGGTTCCCGATGTTGAATGCGTTGCGATCGAAGCTTGTAATCCCAACCCCTGCCACGAGACCGCCATCTGCGTTCCTGGACCATCAAATAATCCTGTCTGCCAATGTCCATCGAATTTCGTCGGCGATCCTTATGAGAAAGGCTGCCAACTGGAAGGCTACTGCGCTAGCGCCAAGGATTGCCCTGTGCATTCCGTTTGTCACAATCATCGTTGTATCAATCCTTGTGAAAACGCATGTGGACCGAATTCAGTTTGTGAACTGATCAATGGGCAACCAACTTGCAAGTGTATCCATAGATTTGTACCATCGTCGAAGGGCCCGCAGGATGGGTGCGTTCGTGCTACGAACTACTGCAGCGTGGATGCTGATTGCGAGGAGAGCTTGTGTCTCGATGGAAAGTGCATAGGTAGGATAGGTTCTACAATTAGTTTGATGCAAACAAATTCTATGTGGGATTGTTTTTTATTCAATATTTATTGTTGCAGCTGTCTGTCGAGCGGCCACTGATTGTTCCACTGGCGAAAAATGCGTGAATAATAAATGCATGGTTCCTTGTGTTACGCATACGCAATGCCAAACTGATCAGGCCTGCGTTAATGGAGCTTGTACCTTGGGATGTCGGAGCAACAAAAATTGTCCGTCCACGGAGTCGTGTATCAATAATAAATGTCAAGGTATTCCTCCGAAGAAAAATAAATTCATCATACTATCAACAATTATATTTTATTTCAAATTGATAGAGGACAGCCTATTATTAATTTTTCTAATAATTTTAATCGTATCTAACTTTCTTCCAGATCCATGCAAGAGGAAGGACGTCTGCGGTCCAAACGCAATCTGTAGCTGCACTAATCACGCCGCTACTTGCACCTGTCCTCTCGGCTTCCACGGGAACCCCACGCCCCAGCAGGGGTGCGTTAGAGTGCCAAATATCTGCGACGGCCCTCAGGATTGCCCTAGTCAACATTTATGTGTTTCTGGATTCTGCCAATGCCAGTGCAGCGAGCCGAACAATTGTGCCGAGGGAGAACGTTGCAAGAACGGAATCTGCGTTAAAGTTTGCTATAGCGACAGCAATTGCTTGCCCGGTGAGTTGTGCATCGATGGAGTGTGCGAGGTAGGCTGCACTGCTGACGCCGGATGCAAGGGTAACGAGGTGTGCATCAACAATAAATGCAGGTAAGTTCTCCAGTCCATATTGTAGATGATTAAAACACTTTAATTTGTGTAAATTTATTCATTAATATTTTTAAATTACTTGTAATTCTTTAGATGCAGCCACGGATTTGTCGCTGGACCAGAACATTGTTTAGACGTAAACGAGTGCGACGACGAACCGTGTCACCCGAGCGCGGAATGCTTGAATCTTGAAGGATCGTATCGTTGCGTTTGTCCACAAGGCACAGCCGGTGATCCTTTGGGATCAGGCTGCGTGATTCCCCATCAGTGTACCTTGCACACCGACTGTCCAGATTCCCAAGCTTGCATCCAGCATAACTGCACCGATCCTTGTTTGGTTGTCGATTGCGGACTGAACACAGTTTGTTCCGTGGTCGACCACACGGCTGCGTGTCAATGTCAGCCTGGTTACATAGGCGACGCCTCGGGGTGCTTCAAAGTGGAATGTCTTTCGAACAACGATTGTCCCGCAGACAAGTATTGTAACCAGGATACCAACAAGTGCAGCAGTGAGTGATGAATGATTAGATATTATTTTTTACTGGATAATTCATTGTTTGGTTTTTTAATTTAGCATGTGATATTATTCAGGTCCTTGCAATCAAATTAATTGTGGCTATGGCAACTGCATAGCTTCCGACCATGTGGGAATATGCAAATGTTATCCTGGATTCGAATTAGCAGGCGATGTTTGTACGGATGTGAATGAGTGTTTGGACAGTCCTTGCCATCCCTCTGCAGTGTAAGTAATCTAATATTTTACATTCTGAATTTTTAATTGCAACGCTGAAATATTTTTGATAGTTGCCGAAACACGGAAGGTTCCTATGCTTGCGTCTGTCCACACGGTTTGGTCGGAGATCCCTTCAAATCCGGCTGCAAACAGCCGGGAGACTGCTTCTCCGACTTCGATTGCCCGAACACTGCGGCTTGTGTCGATAACAGATGCAAGAATCCTTGCGACGCGTCTTCTGTTTGCGGCAGGAACGCGGAATGCTTCGTGCAGAATCACGCTCCGCTTTGTAGGTGCCCTGGTCAGACAACGGGAAATCCAGCAGTAAGTGTGCAGTTGCAAATTTTAGTTCAAACTAATATCAAACGTTTCCGCTAATTGTTGACAATTTTCTTTCAACTTCAGTTGGAGTGCATTCACCTGGAGTGCAATTATCACAGCGACTGCAGCCCTCTGGATGCGTGCTTCGATCACAAGTGCGTCGATCCTTGCTCCCTTGCAAACGTTTGCGGTCAAGGAGCGGATTGTTCTCCTCTGAATCACAGCGCAGTGTGCACTTGCCAACCTGGTGGCACGGGTGATCCCAATTTGGGCTGTACCCCTGTTCAGTACTGCAAATCCGACTCGCAGTGTTCAACGGGCTCGGCTTGTAACGGAGGAATATGTACAGGTAACTGACTCCCCAAAACTTCCCCGATTTCTAATGAAGGAAAAATCAATTGTGGACAAAATTAAATTGCTTGGATGGCATTCAGCATTTTAATTTCTTTATTTTTATAGCTCTCTGCGGCAGCACGAGGGATTGCATCGGCGACCAGCTTTGCATCAACGGACTCTGCCAGCCAACTTGCAAGAGCAACTCCAGCTGCCCCGAGTTCCAGTACTGTCAAAATAACATCTGTGTACAAGAACTTCGTTGCATATCCGATGACGACTGTTCATACGATGAAAGATGCATCAAGAATAACATTGGACAAGCGGAATGTCACAAGGCCTGTGATTTAGTTTTCTGCGGACGCAATGCGGAGTGCACAGCTGATAATCATGCCGCAGTCTGCTCTTGCAAAGGAGGATTCTTCGGCAATCCTAAGGACGAGAAGATCGGTTGTCAGCCCATAGAATGCGAGACGAACGACGATTGCAGCGGGGAGAAACTTTGTGATGCGCACAAATGCAGAATCGCTTGTTTGGCGCACAACCCTTGCGGTATTAATGCTATTTGCACAGCAGAAAGACATACTCAGGTGACTATCATATTTCTAAATCGTGAGTGGTCTAAAGTGTTGAATATTATTTTTTTATAATACAATATTTTTCGTGTTCTAGATTTGTACTTGTCAACCGGGCTATACTGGAGAACCCACTCACGGATGCGAATTAATCGATTATTGCCTAAACGAACCCTGCGCTCCCGGGACTGTCTGCGAAAATTCTAGAGGATCGTACAAGTGTCATTGCCAGCAAGGAATGATTGGAGATCCCTATAACAGCGGCTGTCAATCGCCGGTCGAGTGTCTGCAGGATGAAGACTGTCCACTGACTGCCAAGTGCATAAACGTCAACAACGTTCCAAAATGTTTCGGTACGCACTAATATAAGACATTATCTTTCGAACGGTCCAGCTTTAAAGCCTTCAGATCTAATATGCTTAAAAAAAAAATCTTAAGTACATAGTTCAGGTTTTCAATTAATGTATCTCATATCTAATGGACCCAATCTCACCCTTAACGTTTCAGATGTTTGCTCTCGCACACAATGCGGACCAAACTCGGACTGCGTTGCTACCAATCACGCAGGCGCCTGTCAGTGTCGATCCGATTACGAGGGTGATCCAAATAATCTAAGTGTAGGCTGTCGGCCGAAACCGGTTATTTGTTCCTCAGCGACGGATTGCTCCACGAATACTTACTGCTACGAGGGTATCTGTCGACGTGAGTATCCTCTAATAAGCCGGGGAAATCTATCGACCCTGTTTTTTTGTTCTGTCATGAATCGAATGATAATAAAGAAAATCCTGCAGCGTCCTGTCAATCGGATGAGGAATGCAACCTATCAGATGTTTGCCTAAATGGACAATGCTTGGATCCTTGCAACGTGAGAGCTGCCTGTGGAATAAACGCCGACTGCGACGTTAGGAGTCATATTAAACAGTGTAGTTGTCCTCCGGGTTTTACTGGCAATTCGGAAGTGGAATGCGTGAGACGTAAGTTCAATCCTTTTTAAACATTTCTATTAATGTATGAAGTGAAAATAAAATATCATCGATTGCATTCTTCGAATGTCTATATTAATTGTTAAAAATTTGTCTACTATTATTCCTTCCAGTGCCAGTGTCTTGCAGAGACACCACAGACTGCAGCGACGGCAACACCTGTCGCGACAACGTTTGCCTCCCGATCTGCATCAGCGACAACGAGTGCGCCTTCAACGAGAAATGCGTCGGAGGGAATTGTCTGCTCACCTGCCGACTGGACAACGACTGTTTCCTCGGTCATATCTGCCTGCACAATATGTGCACGTTCGGTTGCCGTGCGGACGAGGACTGTAATGCGAACCAGGCGTGCATCACGAACAAGTGCATCAACCCCTGCGAAGCCACTCCTTGCGGACCGAACGCCAAGTGCACTGTATTCAATCAACGAGCCACTTGTTCCTGTCCGGCGGGCTTTATACCCAATCCAACTGCCAAGGTGGCATGTCTGAGGTCTCCTGGACCTGCCTGCCAAGCGAACAGAGATTGCACCACAGGAACAGCTTGCGTCAGCGGCATATGTACACCTGTGTGCTCCACGGATTTGAGTTGTTTGAGCAACGAACGCTGTGACTCGTCGGGAATTTGCAAATCGTTATGCAGAAGAGACGAGGATTGCAGAAGCGGAGAAATTTGTGAAGGGCTAGTCTGTGTGATCGGATGCAGAGCTGACCTAGAGTGTCAAGAGAATTTCTCCTGTACAAATAATCAATGCCAAGGTAGGAGTAATTCCGTTATTACAATAAATATCGAATAATACAAATTATTGAAGGGTTGCTGTTAAAATTGGCCCATCTACAGGACTTTAACTTTCATCGTTGTTTTAATTTCCTAGATCCTTGCTCGCTCCCTGATGCCTGCGGAGTGAACGCCAAGTGTTCGGTGGCGAATCATTACAAAATCTGCTCCTGCCCAGTGCCATTAGTCGGGGATCCTTTAATTGGCTGCAAGCAGGCGTTCCTTCCTTGCACGTCGGACTTGGAATGCGTACCTGGCCACACTTGTTACGGAAGATCCTGCTATGCCACTTGCAGAAGGTAAGCCGATTAAGCATTCTAACAACGTGCTACCTTGGCTACTTTTCTTGCTTTTGTGGTTGAATTGATCGAGACGTAAATCATATTGCAGCGATGCTAATTGCCTGAGCGATGAGAGGTGTGACGGAGGAATTTGCAAGGCCATTTGTAATAGCGACGATCATTGCGTGGCTAACCAGATTTGTCAGAATAGATTGTGCGACATTGGATGTCGCAGCGATAATACCTGTTCCAACGACGAGTCTTGCGTGAATAATAAATGCAGAAGTGAGTAAATGTGATAGGTGTGCTATGGGATATGTTTTAAGTAGCTTTGTAATTAATTTTCTCGCTTTCTATAGATCCGTGCGAGGGAGGCAAGGCTTGCGGAGAGTGCGCAGGATGTCGCGTGGTCAATCACGTGGCGCAATGCAGCTGCCCGGCTAATTATTACGGAAACGCGTTAATTAGCTGCTCGAAGTCTATGATCCCCTGCGATGGTACCTGCGAATGCGACGAAATTGGTTTCTGTACAAAGGCCTGCCACAGTCAGGATCAATGCTCTTGCGGGGAAGCTTGCCATTCTGGAAAGTGCCGCATCAAGTGTGACGCGAACAATTACTGTCCAAAGGTATCCTCGAAACTCAAGAATTTCAATTTAAAAAAATAACTAACAAAATTACAAGCATTTCTGGTTCTGAAGAAAAAGTCAAGTCACGAATTTTTATTACACTTGCCCCGATTCCTTTTTCATTCCTAGGACGAAGCGCAAATATTTGTCCAGGCAAAGGCCTTTTGCTCTTAAAACTGTTTATCTTTGACAACTTATCTCATTGTGGTTGTATTTTTTCAGGGCTACGTGTGCGACGGAGGATTATGCCTCATCGGTTGCCGCACTCACTCCGACTGTCCCTCATCCCTGTCCTGCGTGAGTGGCCAATGCGAAGATCCATGCTCTGCCAATGGATCTCCCTGCGGCATCAACGCTCTGTGTCGCGTGTCGAACCACCGAGCTGTATGCTTGTGTCCCGAGGGATTCCAGGGAGAACCCAGCCAGGAATGCTACCAAATGGAGTGCCATCGGGACGACGATTGCGAAGCCAACAAACGATGCAGCGTGGACGGAGTGTGTACGAATCCTTGCCTGCAACACGGTGTCTGCGGTTTCAACGCGCAATGCAGAGTGGTTAACAGAAAGGCCCAATGTTCTTGCCCACCTGGACACTATGGAAACCCGCAGATCAACTGCAAGAAAGGTAATTCAATTTTCATAGCTTGTAATAATTTGCTCAAAGATGATCTCGATTAATTAAATTCGGAATTCTCGCTTCAGGAGGAGACGAGTGTCTGAGAAGGCCTTGCGGTGTGAACGCAAAGTGCAGAGAGACTCTGAACGGGTTCGAATGCACTTGCGATCCTGGATGCCACGGAGACCCTCATCAGGCTTGTATCTGCGACGGCGGGGAACTCTGTAGGGATATCCGTTGCGGAGTGAATGCTGCCTGCAGGATTTACAAAAACCAGCCGCAGTGCTATTGCCCGCCGAATTATCCCACTGGCGATCCTCTGCACGCCTGTAAGCGATATTAACAAATAACTTACTCCTAATAATAATAATAATAATCCTCTACGTTATAGTTAAAATTATTGTCATTAACCAGGAGAAATTCCATTCTTTTTTTATTTTTCTGCTTTCTAAATTCCTAAGTTTCATTCTAAGTTTGCCATTTCCGAGCGCAGGTAGCGGGGACAAGAGTTTAGGCGATTGCCGTACAAACGGTTGCGGCAAGAGGGCGGAATGCATACGGGACGGTGCAATATTCGTGTGCAGGTGTCCACCGGGTACCAGTGGATCGCCGGACGTGGAGTGCACCACAGGTAAGAGACGACCTACTAACCGTTTAACCGTGGCGGATCGATTAATTTCATGTACAGCATTTGTGACTAGCGAGCAATACTGACGAAACGGAGGAACATGGTCCGTAGAATAACCATGTATTATCGTCTTATTATAGTAGGACTTGAAGTATTAATACCATAGATTGTATTAATCCAGTGAACCTCGTTTAACAATCGAGAGACAGATGTGATTGGACCAAGTTTTTTTTTAGACGACTCTACACGTACTATATACATATTGTACAGAAAAAAAAAACGATACAGCATACGACACTGAATTTTACCCGCAATGGTCGCGCGACTAGTTATACCTGTACATATCTGTAACAGTTAGGCAATACTGTACATAGTGTGTTCAGGAAGGGTGGAACACGTTTCACACACGTCTCACACATGACTATTCATATGTAGAATGTTTATTTCAGTATCCAATCTGTCTTGCGGAAACCTTGTTACCAAGAAAAAAAATGCAATAACAAAAAAAGAGCGATACACGAGAAAAAGATGAGAAAAAGTATGATAGAGACAGAGAGGGAGACAAGAACAAAATTTCAATTGCAACGACCAAAGAGAAAAACGAGCACACATTTTACAGAGTGAACACCGATGATCCGATTTCTTCTTTTTTTTAGACCTAGGACTAATGATACAGATTGGGAACTGCGAAAGGGACATTCTCATATACCCATGCTTGTTATATATATATATTTTTTTTGCTGAATTTATCCACTGTTTTACATTATATTTTCCCTCTTATTTTCTTTCGAGTTCTGTGGGGGCTTGTGTTGTAAATATTGCTGCTTGCCAATTTTTACGTACATACATATATATACACACACGCGTATGTATATATATATTAATTATTTCTCTGGGCAAACGAGAGAGGATCGTGTCTCGCATTGTTCCAGAAGAAGATTGTAAAGTTCTCTATTTTACTTCTTCACAAAAGCTACCCTACTTATTTCCGTATTACGAATATAAAGCATGTGGTTTATGTTATTTGTGAGAAAGTTTCTTTTCACAGTTCTTATAAATGCTTTTTTCTTTTTTTTTCCTGTCCACCCACCACTACCTACCGTTCTCCACCGACTCTACACCAACGACACTACAATTCCAAAAAAAAAAAAAACACGAATCAAAATCGTGTCTGTGAAACAGAGCGCGAATGCACCAGTGACCTAGAGTGCCCCAATGAAAAAGCCTGCATAAATCTACAATGCGTCGACCCCTGCGGTCTTCGCGGAGCCTGTGGCATCAACGCCCTGTGTCGGGTGGTTCTGCACAAGCCGCGCTGCTCCTGTCCGCAGTGTTATATCGGTATGCCCCACACGGCCTGTCATCCAGATCCCAAATGCGACGCTCTGAATCCTAGACCCACGCCGAACATCGGTTGCTCCTCGGACCGTGACTGTCCAGAGAGTCTGGCGTGTCATTCACGCACCGGCGAGTGCCGGGATCCCTGTCTCGGTTCCCGATACACCTGCGAGGTGAACAAGAGGTGCCAGGTGCGAAACCATAGACCGATGTGCGTGTGCAAGTACGGTTTCGTCGTGAACGAAGTCGGCGAGCTCACATGCGCCCCCGACACCCTGACGTGTACGAGGGACTTCGATTGTCCGTCGAACGCCGCGTGCGTGAACGGGAAATGCCAGAATCCGTGTAACGTCGGCAAGAGAAAGCCGTGCCCGGCTGATAAAACCTGCGATGTCCTGGACCACCGTCCCGTCTGCATATGCACGCAAAACTGCAATCCCTCCCTCTCCATTTGCCTGCGAGACAGTGGCTGCTCTCCAGACTTGGCGTGCCGCAACTATCGCTGCGTGGACCCATGCAGAAACTCCACCTGTCCGGCTGATGCCCCCTGTTACGTGGAGGAGCACAAGCCTATCTGCAAGTTCTGTCCCCCCGGCTTTGTGCCAGACACTAAATACGGATGCATGAAAGGTAAACACCATTTCTCACCACCTAGCTCTCTGTCACACTGCTCGCTGCCGCCTCACTTTTCGGTTCTGTCTGTATTTCAATCTATTCTAATAGAATGTCTCGCTGTCTCGCTCGACGTGGACACTGTTTTCTTTTTTAATTATATGAAAGTATACACCAAATTCTCTTCACGAATCTCTTCACGAATCTCTTCACGATTATTCTATATGTATATTATCTTTGGAATCTCTCTGTACGACTCTTTTACTCGCCTATGTTATACTCCGCCTCACACTGAACATACCGGTTGCTACTTTTCAGGTTTCCGATCATTCAGACAGCGGAATCTCTCGGCGCAAGTGAGCTCTTGCATTTGAACGAAGCGTATCTTTCTTTTTCTTTTAAGCGATGCGTAGGTTCCACTGTCTGAACGAAGAATACATTTCAGGTTCCAATGCCACAGATACAACTCTTCACCCCAAGAACCTATAATTCCACCGCCTCCACTCTGCCGATGTCCTCACAATATATATATATTTTTTTTTTCTCCGTTACATCTGTCTCTGTAAAGTCTAATTGATCATACACTTCCGATCGATAGCTTTGTCTATCGCGCGAGCATGCCAACTTAATCTTAATATTTCTACAGTAGACTTTACTGTGCGTATGAACACAGGTACCGTAGTTATAGTCTAATGGAGAATGAGCAATGCTTGACCATAATTTCAGCTGCCTCTACGACCTCAGCTCTCGACTATTCTTGGCTCGATTAGCGCCTTTCTTTTTACATTCCATTGTATCTGCAGCAGTTCTTCAACACACGCCCGACCATTTCTGCGGGTCCAATGATGACTGCAGAGACACAGAAGCCTGTGTCGAAGGATCCTGCGTTGATCCTTGCGTCCAGCAATGTCGATCGGCAGTTCGATGTCGGGTTAAAGCACACAGGCCTGTTTGTGGCTGCGATGGTCACGATTACACTTGTACAGACACCACAGCGTACACCTTTGACTATTATTCGACACCCGAGGCCGACGAAACGACCACACGTTTAATTACTACAACATCTGGGAATAATACTTTATCGTATGGTACTTCTACGATTAGTGCGGAGACTTTGACGCTTCCTTATTCGAGTGAAAGTACCATTTCAACGAGTGATATAGCTACTAAGACTTTTACAACTGACGGGAATGCTGAATCGTTGCCCAAAATGACAGTAGTTGATCCTTTTGCAACAACGATTTCGACGACAACCACCGAAAACGCCGAGGATCAATTTCTGAATGTACCAACTGTTAAAGATATCTCTGAGGAAAGGACAGAAGTTATTCCAACAGTAAGAGATATCGAATTTACTGATATAGGTATAGAATCCTCCAAGACCCCGGGAAAAACTATAAGTTCAACCGAGGGAGATAAAGTGCAGATTGTCACTCCAGTTACGTACGTTCATTTTACGGAAAAGACTTCATTATCAGGGGATGTTGTTACTGTAACACCTGTGTGTGTAGGTGAATATACTACCGATATGCCAGTGGAAATTACTAAATCTACAGATACGTCTATCGAAATGAGTTATACTGAAAGCATTGCACCGGAAGAGACTAGTAGACAAATCGAATTGACTGCTGAAGATTCGAATTTAGAGAAGACAGAAAGGGTTACGTTGATTACAGTGACAGCCCAGTATCCTTTGGAGAAAACAACTAATCGCGTTGAACCGAGTGAACAATCTTTAACAACTACAAAACGCACGACAGAACAGCCTGTGACGATTGAATATTTTACCGAACAATCATTGACACCAACACAGCATACCACAGAGCAATCTTCGACAATTGAGCAAATCCTCACAGAAGCACAATCGACAACGACAGATCACGTTGAAACAATCGTCTCGTACTCCACACCGCAAACAACCGAACAATTCTCCACCGAATCACAGCCCACATCTATTAATGAAATAAATGCAACGAGACATACACCTTTCGATGAAACAACCACCGTTGCTTCCCAATGTAAAATCAACTCGAACAGTGCATGTCGGCCCGTGTGCTTCAACCTAACAGTGAACCAGAGTACGCCTAATTGTAGCATACTCTCAGGTAAACGATCTCTCCTCTCGGGAGTTTTCTGAATGTGTTTTGTCCTCGTGTTCACCACTATGTGTGTCCCTCGACAAAACGTTCCTCAACGTTAAGATCACTTTGTATCCAGATGAAAATTGGAGGCAACCAATTCTGGAGAGTCCTAATCTAGCGATCGATAGATCGGTGTGTGCTACTTGTTGTTTAAGGCGCGTAGCGTTTAAATAAACCTCCGAGGAGAATCGCGAAAAATATTCTGTTCGATGCAGATATACACACTACTGCAATCCGATGCAGACACGGACCTGCTGCATTACCGCTCTTTGCATGCTTGTATATTATTGTACTGCGCCTCTGCACGTTCTCTTCTCGCTTATCCTTATGTAGTGGATTAATTATAGCTTCTTTACGATAGCCACTTTTGAAGGAAGCTGTTCGTTCGTATTGGCCTCTTTTCAATATGATTATGAAGTGCAATTGAGCATAGTGCTTCCTTTAGAAATGGTGAAATTAACAACTGTTTCTGGGCTTTACACATGTAACACAAAAATTATTATATGTCTTGGAAATTAGGCAATTGTGCATATTGTTTTTTGTGTTTATTACTGTGTGTTATTTGTATCATTTTTTTATTTAGACACGTGTGTTTATTTTTTTTACTATGCATTTTCATTTGGTGTAATTATTGAACAATTCACGATCGTCTCCATTGTAATTTTTTTTTATGAAAGATTACGTTTAAGATGTTATTAATTGGAGGAGTCACTTTGAGTGTCTAATATAAATTCCTTTCGTTAGATACGAAATGCGAAACGCACGATGACTGTCTCTCCCAACTGGCCTGCATAAATCAACAATGCCTGAACCCGTGCACCGTCCACAATCCGTGCGACTTTGTGGAGATTTGTCACGTCCAAGATCACAGACCAGTTTGCGTGAAAGGTACGATATTGAAAGACAATGATTTAGAGAAATGGGATGCAAACGGTAATCAAAAGAATATCATAGATAAATAATTAGAATTCACGTAGGATTTTATTTCGTTTTATTTTCTGGGCAAGCTCTTGCAGTGTAGTTTGCATTCCATTCTACTTATGCAAGCACTGGGAAATGCATTTCCTTAAAACTAATCGGATCCTTTTCCTCAATCTTCTTAGACATAGTGAACATTACGAGCTGTCCCTACTGTCCACCGGGCTTGGTGTGCGATCCAGCGACCGTCACTTGCGTTAAAGGTTTGTGCAACACCGCCCATCTTACTTCGAACTTGCACAATTTTGGGTATCTTTACGGCGCTGATTTAACTCGTTCTGTAAATATGTATCTATATGTACATACATATATACGCTGCACGTATCACCACGTGCGGCCTCAATTTTACAATATCTTCACACAAAATCTCTCGTTTCCTCGATTCTCAAATTCTATCTGCCAATTGTTCCCTTCAATTCTTAAATCTACAGTATTCAAAGCCAAGAATTCTTTGAACAAGAATGTTCGATATTAGTCTTGGATATCTTTCTTCTCCTGTACACACCTGCACAGAGTGATCTGTGTGTTTCATATAAGCTGAATCGCCTAAGCATACACTCCACACGAGCCTGCCATTCTTATTTATTGTACTCGTGCACTCTTTCCCGGGGCTATACGGGCTATTTCTCAATCTTTCTCTAGCGGGTTGCACTAGCCACAAAGATTGCCCGCTGACAGAGGCGTGCATCGAGGGCATTTGCCAGGAGCCGTGTCTGGTGCGGAATCCCTGCGCCAAGAACGCTATTTGCGTTAACACGAACCACGGAGCGGACTGTAGCTGCGAGGACGGTTACCAGGGAAGTGGATTCTCCTACTGTGCACCGGGTAATCTCCCATCGTTATATATCTTTCATTTATTCTAATATTTCAATTGTAAAAAATTAATCTGACGGCTTTGTTATCCAGAAGATGAAAGCAAAAGCGTATGTCAATATAACGAGGACTGCCCGCCGACTAAATACTGCGATCGCCTAAACCGGAGGTGCATCGACCCTTGCCTGGAGGCCGACTGCGGTGACAATGCCAACTGCTACCCGGAGAACCATCAAGCTCAGTGTAAATGTTTGCCTGGGTTCCAAGGAAATCCACACGTTGGTTGCACGCTCGCTATTGATAATCCATGCGTACCAAATCCTTGTGGTTTGGACGCTATGTGCGAGGTCGACAATGGAAATCCTATTTGCTTCTGCCCGAAGGGGTTGACTGGAAATCCATTCGAAAAGTGCAGTAAGTGTATCCAGAATTTCTGAGAGAACCTTCAAAGATATTCATAAGAATGAAACAAAATTTGCGGAATCAGTTCCAGAAGGTGATCAGTGCCAAGGAAGTCCTTGCGGTGCCAATTCTGGTTGCCGCATGGTTTCCGGCCAAGTGAGATGTTTCTGTCTGCCCGGATACGAGGGCAACCCTCCTCACACGTCCTGCGTGCTGCCTAGCAATCCTTGCGAGCCATCTCCTTGCGGACCGAACACGCAGTGTTCCGTATTGAATAATGGTCTCTCGAAGTGCACATGTTTACCAGGGTACATCGAGAGTCCGAATACGATTAGGGGATGCGTGCCGAAGACTGATCAGTGCGAGGGTAATCCTTGCGGACTTGGCGCCTTGTGCGACTCGAATAGAATTCCGTCTTGCTACTGTCCCGAGCACACTGTTGGAAATCCTTATCAGAGTTGTGCAGGTAGGGCTCGAATGATAACTAAGCGGAATTCGAGATTCAATTTTTGTTTCATTTATTTTATCTAATTAATCGTTACCCCTTTTTATTACAAATTACTATACATTTTCAGCACCTCCATCTGACATGCTAGATCCTTGCCTGCTGATTCCCTGCGGAAAGAACGCGATTTGCGTTGCCGAAGACGGAATCGCGAAATGCAGATGCGTTCCACCATTCATTGGAAATCCATACATAGACGGTTGTGAGGCTGAGTGCATCGTGAATCAGGATTGCGAGAATCATCTGGCTTGCTTCAATCAGCACTGCAGAGATCCTTGTCCTGGCGTCTGTGGCGCCAACGCGAAATGCGAAGTGGTCGACCATGTCCCGGTTTGTTCTTGTCTATCTGGTTACACCGGAGATCCGTTCGGCTCTTGCAAAATCGAGAGACCCTGTGAGTGTTTATAGAAATTGGTAAAAATAATGTATTTAGGCTGACTTTGTAATTATTATTACTTTTGTTTCAGATCTGCCTCCACAGAATCCTTGCACCCCATCACCTTGCGGGCCACACAGCATCTGTCGCGTGATGAACGATCGCGCAGTCTGTTCATGCAGTCCAGGATATCATGGGACGCCTCCGTCTTGTCGACCGGAGTGTCTAGTCAGCTCGGAGTGTCCTGCGGATTTGGCCTGTATCGGGCAGAAGTGCGGAGATCCTTGTCCTGGTCTCTGCGGCCACGATGCACTATGTCAAGTCATCAATCACAATCCCATCTGCAGTTGCCCGCCAGATTACCTTGGCGATCCGTTCACACAATGCGTCAAAGAAGGTAGAGTGCCTCGATTTAATTAAATTCAGTTGCTCCTCACTTGTATTTGACTGTGTGCTCTTTTTTGCTTTTGCTAGACATACCACTGCCAGGACCAAAGAACCCTTGCCTGCCATCGCCCTGTGGACCAAACGCGGAATGCCGGGTGCAAGAGGATCATCCTGTTTGCACTTGTATCAGCGGGATGTTCGGAGCTCCGCCGAATTGTAGACCAGAGTGTCTGATCCATCAGGATTGCCCGAACTATTTGGCTTGCGTTCAGAAGAAGTGCGTCGATCCTTGCGCTGGATCCTGCGGATTTAACACAAACTGCACGGTGCAGAATCATCGACCGATGTGCCAGTGTTACGAGGGCTACGAAGGGGATCCTTTCTCTGGCTGTCAAAAAGGTTTGTGTAATTTTATAATGGCACAATACTTAAACAATGAAAAAGCTCGTGATTCACCGAAAAATTCATTTCTATATCAATTTACCAATATTTTCGGCAGGTACTTTCCCAATATCGTTACCATGTGATCCATCACCATGCGGTGCAAACGCGATCTGCAAGGAGCGAAACGGGGCTGGTTCGTGCTCCTGTTTACCCGACTACACTGGAGATCCTTACGAAGGGTGCAGACCGGAATGTGTTCAGAACTCTGATTGCGTTCAATCAAAGGCTTGCATAAATAATAAGTGCAAAGATCCATGCGTGGGTGCTTGTGGCATAAATGCTCAGTGCCAAGTGATCAATCATCAGCCATCGTGCAGTTGCTTGTCCGGCTACACTGGGGATCCTCTAAAATCTTGCCATATATCTTCCGGTAAGTTTAGAATATTTAAGAAATCTGAATATTGGTCTTTATTTGCGATTTCTGAATTAATAGAATTTTATTGTGGTTCCTTTCAGTAACTCCACTGCCAGGCGATCCATGCCAACCATCTCCCTGTGGACCGTACAGCAATTGCCGCGTGGTAGACAATCACGCCGTTTGTTCCTGTCAAACTGATTACATTGGAAGTCCTCCACAGTGTCGTCCAGAGTGTGTGGTTAGCACCGACTGTACCCAGAACACGGCTTGCATTAATCAGAAGTGTAGAGATCCATGCCCGGGTACGTGTGGCCAGAACGCTGACTGCCAGGTAATCAACCACAATCCTGTGTGCAGCTGTACATCCGGATACACCGGAGACCCCTTCTTTGGATGTGTTAAAGAAGGTAAGATTTTTATTTTACATCGTTCATTCACTGTAATGCATATTGAGACTGTAGATTTTTAAATAATTCTTATGATAATATTTTAAAGAAGAAGCAAAGCAGCCTGGACCAGAGCCAAGTGGTAATCCATGCATCCCATCGCCTTGCGGACCTAATTCGCAGTGTCGCGTAATAGACGGTTTCCCGGCGTGCTCTTGTCTACCGAATTACGTTGGCAGAGCTCCTAATTGTCGTCCAGAGTGTGTTATAAACGAAGGATGTCCCGGAAATCTTGCCTGTCAGAACGAGCAATGCGTGGATCCTTGCCCGGGCTCTTGTGGCGTGAATACTTTCTGCAACGTTGTGAAACACAACCCAGTATGCATCTGTAATACTGGGTACACTGGGGATCCATTCACAGAATGCGTGCCAATGCAAGAAGGTATTAAATTCGTAAAGTTTTGGACTTTTAAACATTCGAGATATCCAAATGTTAAACTTTTAAATTCCGTATTCCTCAGTACCCACGACCACCGAGCAGCCTCGCACCCCTTGCAACCCATCTCCTTGCGGAGCAAACGCGATCTGCAACGAGCGTAGCGGTGTTGGATCTTGTACCTGTCTCCCAGAGTACATCGGTGATCCATACACAGGTTGCAGACCAGAATGCGTGACGAACACCGACTGCGACCGTAGCAAGGCCTGTTTGAACAACAAATGCGTGAATCCTTGCCCTGGAACTTGCGGTCACGGCGCGACTTGTCGAGTTGCAAACCACGCACCATCTTGCTCCTGTCTGCCTGGATACACTGGGGATCCATTCAGTGCTTGCACCCTCGTAGAAGTGACACCGAAACCATTACCGATTAATCCCTGCGAGCCATCGCCTTGTGGACCGAACAGCAACTGCCGCGTGCACAATGAACACGCAGTGTGCCTTTGTCAAGCGGGATTCGTCGGTGTACCACCTACCTGTCGTCCAGAGTGCATAGTCAGCTCCGACTGTTCTCAGAACAAAGCCTGCATCGAGAACAAGTGCGCGGATCCTTGCCCAGGTTCCTGCGGACTGAACACGAAATGCCTGACGGTGAATCACAATCCCATCTGCACTTGCGCCACCGGATACACTGGGGATCCTCTGGTTCAGTGTACAAGATACAACACTACTCAGCCACCGTATAAAGATCTCGGAAATCCTTGCTCGCCTAATCCTTGCGGGCCAAATTCTCAGTGCAGAGTGATCGGATCTCAGCCGGCGTGTTCCTGCTTGTCGAACTTTGTTGGAAGACCTCCGAATTGTAGACCCGAGTGCGACGACAATTCCGATTGCTTCCACTCGGCGGCGTGCATCAATCAGAGGTGCAAGAATCCTTGTCCTGGTGCTTGCGGAGAGTTGGCTAGGTGCACGGTCCACAATCATATTCCTATTTGCACTTGCCCCGAGGGATACGAGGGTGACGCCTCTGTGCGTTGCGTTTTGGCTCCTCTTCCAAGTGAGTTTTCATTTCAATACAATTTAATGTAATTTAATTACAATTCAGTAGAATTTAATTATTATTTTTCTTTCGCAGCAACGGATAGGGCAGTTACCAATCCATGTTCGCCAAATCCTTGCGGTCCAAACGCTCAGTGTCGTGAAAGAAATGGTGCTGGAGCCTGCGCATGTCCTCCTGACCTCATCGGTGATCCTTACGACAATGTTAAGGGTTGCCACAGAGAATGCGAATCCAACAACGATTGTGCACCACAGCTGGCCTGCGTTGGTTTCAAATGTTCCGATCCTTGTCCAAGCACATGCGGTACATTATCTATCTGCAATGTTCAGCAACACGTCCCGGTGTGCACTTGTCCTCCGGGATACACGGGAGATCCATACTTCGCTTGTGACATCGAGGAAATGACAAGTGGGTTTCCTACTCTCTTCGATATATCACTCCATAAATTCAAAGAGATATTTATTAATAAATATGTACATTTAGGACTCCCACCATCGGATCCATGCTCGCCATCGCCCTGTGGACCAAACAGTAAATGTCGCGAGGTGAACGGCCAGGCAGTGTGCACCTGTCTTCCGGAATACAGAGGAATTCCACCGAACTGTAGACCAGAGTGCGTGGTGAACGCCGAGTGTCCTCCTCATTTGGCTTGTCTGAACAAGAAATGCGCGGATCCTTGCCCTAACACCTGTGGATTGAGAGCACAGTGTACGACCAAGAATCATAATCCAATTTGTACGTGCCCTGCTGGTTTCACGGGAGATCCTTTCACTCAGTGTTCTGTGTTCGGTGAGAAAAATTACATTCATTTATTATTATATTTACTTTACAATAATTTATATTTAATTTAATATTTGTTTGACAGCTCTCGATGCCCCTTCGACAACGGAGCGTCCACCTTCTTGCACACCATCGCCTTGTGGACCAAACTCCCTCTGCCAGATCATATCTGGGAACCCAGCATGCTCCTGCCTACCGAATTACATTGGCGTTCCTCCAGAATGCAGGCCAGAGTGTATTCTAAGTTCAGAGTGCAAGAGCCACTTTGCTTGCGTGAACCAGAGGTGCCAGGATCCTTGTCCAGGGTCGTGCGGTGTCAATGCACAGTGCCACGTGCTGAATCACATACCTGTTTGCACCTGTATGGAGGGTTTCACTGGCGATCCGTTTACCCAGTGCACAGTGATTCCACCGAGTAAGAAAATATTTTATCTTTGCCTCTTTTAATGTTGCCTCTTAACCCTCGATTCTTTTCGATTCTTTTTCTAATTAATTTCTTTCTTCAGCCACCGTACCACCTGTGAGGGATCCATGCAGCCCATCGCCTTGTGGACCAAACGCTATTTGTAGGAGTGGCGACTGCGAGTGTCCGCCAGAGTACATAGGAAATCCTTACGAAGCCTGTCGACCAGAGTGTATCCTAAACTCAGAGTGTCCTCGAGACAAGACCTGCTTGAGGAACAAGTGCAGGGATCCTTGTCCTGGGACCTGTGGACAGAATGCAGTTTGCGACATTGTTAATCATATTCCTGTATGCTCCTGTCTGCCAGGGTATGTGGGAGATCCCTTCGTCAGCTGTCGTGTTCAGCAACAAAGTAAGTCTTCTTTCCAGACACAAGCAGTTTAAATGGTACATTATTTTATATCATATTTATCAATAATACAATTATTTTATTACAGTTCCGCAAGCTTCAAAGGATCCATGTTCACCAGTCTCTCCATGCGGACCGAACAGCCAGTGTCGCAATATCGAGGATCATGCTGTGTGCTCTTGCCTTCAAGGGTATTTGGGTTCTCCACCGTCCTGTAGACCAGAGTGTGTAGTTAGCTCGGAATGTCCACCGACTCGTGCCTGCGTGAATAAGAAGTGTACGGATCCTTGCTTAGGATCTTGCGGTTTGAACGCGAGGTGCGAGGTGATCAATCACTCGCCGATTTGTAGTTGCCTTCCTGGCCAGACTGGGGATCCGTTCAAGAGCTGTTACGACATTCCAAGTAAGACATCCTACATTAATAAATTTTTTTTTTTCAAGAGTAAAGAACTTTAATATTGCAAAGTCGTCGTGGCAGTTGAATAATTCAATTATTTCGTTTTCGCAGTTGTACCAGATAGCAAAGACACAGGAGATCCGTGCATCCCTTCACCTTGTGGACCAAACGCTCAGTGCCAGAACTTGAACGGTTATCCAACATGCTCTTGCCTTCCCACGTACATTGGAACTCCACCGGCTTGTCGACCAGAGTGCCTGATCAATCCTGATTGTCCTTCGGACAAGGCTTGCATAAATTCCAGATGTACAGATCCTTGTCCAGGATCCTGCGCGGAGAACGCCAAGTGTCTTGTGGTCAATCACGCTGTCACCTGCTCGTGCTCTTCCGGTTACACAGGAAACCCGTTCGTCCAGTGTATCGTGCTCGAAGGTACGCTTCGTCAAGTGTGCAAATCATTTGTTGAACTTTCTTATTGTTGTAAAAGTTCTACAAACCAGCAGGCACTAATAATTAATTCGATTGATTAATATATTACAGAGGAAGCCATTAATCCGTGTGAACCATCACCTTGTGGTCCCAACGCGATCTGCCAGCAACGCGACAACGTGGGCGCATGCATCTGCATCGACGACTACCACGGAAATCCCTATGAAGGTTGCCAACCGGAGTGCATCCTTAGCTCCGACTGTCCGACCAACAAAGCTTGTGTTCGCAACAAGTGTCAGGATCCTTGTCCAGGAATATGCGGCATCCAGGCGCAGTGCTCCGTCATCAATCACATTCCAACTTGCACTTGTCAACCTGGCTTCGTGGGAGATCCCTTCACCAGTTGTATTCGTCCAATCTATCCAGAGACAGAACCTACCGTCGTCGATCCTTGCAGTCCATCCCCTTGCGGACCGAACAGTTTGTGCAGAGCCGTTAAGGATCAAGCTGTCTGCACGTGTCAAGAGTCTTTTGTTGGCTCACCACCGAACTGCAGACCCGAGTGTGTCGTGAATTCGGAATGCCCTCAGAACAGGGCGTGTTACAAGTACAAGTGTACCGATCCTTGCCCTGGAACTTGCGGACTAGGAGCCAATTGCCGTGTAATTAATCATAATCCACTGTGCAGTTGCCCTCAGGGTTCTACCGGCGATCCGTTCTCCAGATGCAATCCTCAAACAAGTGAGTTATTAAGTAGTTCAATCTTAACTGTTAGGATGTTAAATATTTTATAACGTGAAATGTTGAAAAAGAAGAAAGAGACGGTGATTAATATTGTGTTCGCCTTTTTTTTTTCTAGTCGCTCCAATGCCACCAATGGGAGATCCTTGCACCCCAAGTCCATGTGGCCTCTACGCGGAATGCAGAGCAATCGGTGATCAGGCTGCTTGCTCCTGCTTGAAGAATTACATAGGACTTCCTCCCAACTGTCGTCCAGAGTGTGTCGTTAACACAGACTGCCCATCGAACCAAGCTTGTATCTCAGAAAAGTGTAGAGATCCTTGTGTCGGATCCTGTGGACAAAATGCGGACTGCAGGGTGCAGAATCACATTCCTGTATGCTTGTGCCAATCGGGATACACTGGTGATCCGTTCACGTTGTGCTCGCAAATCATTGGTAAGCATTTGATAATTAGCAGCAGTTTGTTATTCAGATGATTTCGTAATTTGCACATCGTTTAATGTACAGAACAACCAAAAACACCCGAAGATCTATGCAACCCATCGCCTTGTGGACCAAATGCGGACTGCAACGAGGGAGTCTGTACGTGTCTACCGAATTACTTTGGCGATCCTTACTCGTATTGTCGCCCAGAGTGTACGATGAACTCGGACTGCTCCAGAGTGAAGGCCTGCGTCAATCACTATTGCGTGGATCCTTGTGCGGGCACGTGTGGAAGCGGTGCAAAGTGTGACGTGGTGAACCACGTTCCCATGTGCAGTTGTCCTGCGGGTACCACTGGTGATCCTTTCACGTTCTGTCGACAACATGTGCTGGAGGGTAGGTGTACTACAGACACCTTCGAAGAAAGTGCTGGTCGTATATTAAATAAATATAAATACATGTAATTTGCATTAATTTTCTAGAACCAAGAAAACAGCCCTGCACTCCGTCTCCTTGCGGAGCAAACGCTGTCTGCAAAGTGGTGAACGATCATGCGGTCTGTTCTTGCCAATCTGGATTTATTGGAAGTCCTCCTGCCTGCAGACCGGAGTGCGTAGTGAGTGCCGAGTGTCCTTTAACGCAAGCTTGCCTGAACAACAAGTGCCAGGATCCTTGTCCGGGTACCTGTGGTCAGAACTCCAAATGCCAGGTGGTGAATCACAATCCGATCTGCAGCTGCTACGAGGGACACACTGGAGATCCGTTCAGCAGATGTTACCTGATGCCCAGTAAGCGTCATCCAATATTTTTCTCAATTATTTCTCAGCTCTACAATTTTACAACTGTTGCCTACAGTATATTTGATCCTGCCTCAAGTTTTTACCCTTGCCATTTTAATTTTACCCACTTCTCTGGTTCAACCCTCGATTTTGTATTATTTTCTTTGGCCGCTTTTCCGGTGTTTACCTGGATCGTCTTTCTCTTTGCAGAGGAACCACCGGTGCTGACGAACCCCTGTCAACCATCCCCCTGCGGACCCAACGCGGAGTGTCAAGTGCGCGGCGATAGTCCGGCGTGTTCGTGTATCGCGAATTACATCGGTGTACCGCCGAACTGCAGGCCCGAGTGTACAATTAATCCGGAGTGTCCGCCGCATTTAGCCTGCATGCAGCAAAAGTGTCGCGATCCCTGTGTCGGTTTGTGCGGTTCGAATGCTCAGTGCACGGTGGTGAATCATCACGCGGTGTGCGCTTGTGTCGAAGGATACACCGGAAATCCGTTCAGCGTTTGCCAGCCAGTCGTCAAAGGTGAGTACATCAACCACGAATTTGTTATCCTGTTTTCTCTCTTTGCTGCGAATTTCGCCGTTGCACGCGGGCGAGGCCGCAGGTAAGTGCTTCCTCACCGATTTCGTTTCATTGCGTTCACTAACTATTCATTTCTCCCCTCGTTGATGGATAAGTAACGAGTGCGCGAGAGGCCCTAACAAATTCGGTGACAAAGAGTCATCACGGTGGCGGGGCCTTAGAAACCATCATCTGCACTCGCATTGGAATGGAGACCGATAATAGCGATTAACGAGTCCATTGGAAAAGGCACGCGTTCGAAACCCTTCATGAGTGTCGTTCATAGAAAATAATCACGAACGAAATAACAGTGTTAGGAAATTGAATGGTGGCGGGGCCTACGGAGTATAGGCTCTAATTGCACTCACCTACGACCCCATAACTAAATCGCTCCCGAGAACGGAGAGGATATATTGCACGCATTGACACCACCCCGTAGCAAAATGTTGCTTTAAACCTGATGCCGAGAGAAAGCGTAATCAGGATACCCTGCGTTGGCGATTCCCAAATTTTCCCTGCCACGGAGAATATTTGAAAGATTGGCTCCCTGCGTCCCTTACATACGAGACAGCCTCGTTACCCTGGACAATGGAAGAATTAACCCCTAGAGAATCATAAGAGCTTCTTAATTCTGGACTAAAGAAGGAAACTGACCCTGAAGGCACGCTTATTACATTAAAAAGTACTCACAATGAAAATAAATTCCCTAACCCCTTAATGAACCTCCCCCTCCCCATGCTAATGAATTGTTAGGCAAACAGTAGCCCATGAAACATGCACCTCACAGAACTCGAAACACACGATGCTAAATCAAACAACAGCTATGAACATCGAAATCGAGTCTCGCTGCTGAAGGATCAATCATCCCGCAAGCGTTTACTTGCTTTGCCTTCCAAGGAAAGCTTCCGCTTGCCTGCCCCGTTTAGCATTCATTCGCAGAATCGCTCACACCATGAACGAACACACGTTCCCTCAGCTGCACGAGCTTTTGACCGGCCATCGCTTCGAACAGGAAAAATGAAAGTAATTCTCTGTCCCCTCAGATACACCCCTAGATATTAGGAAACCATGCGAGCCTTCCCCTTGCGGTAGCAACGCGATCTGCCGTGAAAGCAACGGCGTTGGTTCCTGTTCCTGTCTACCAGACTACGTAGGCGACCCGTACGAAGGATGCAGACCCGAGTGTACCCAAAATTCCGATTGCTCCAAGACGATGGCCTGCACTGGCCTGAAGTGCAGAGACCCATGTCCAGGAACCTGCGGATTGCAAGCCCGATGCGAAACGATCAGTCACGTTCCAGTCTGTTCTTGTAACCCTGGCTTCACCGGCAATCCGTTCACGTATTGTTCCCGGGCCCCGATCGATTGTAAGCTCCCATTTTTCTACGATGCTTCGAGGAACAGCTTCGTTATTTAGTTGAAACTGATCGCACAAGTAGTTTAACGAGCACCACGCTTCAACTGCTGCATATTCAGGCTGTTTAATGTAATTTTACACCCCCACACAGCTACCCCTAAAGATAGAGACCACTGTACCCCCTCCCCCTGTGGACCAAACAGTCAATGTCGAAACGTGAACGACCATGCTGTGTGCACCTGTTTGGCGAATTTCATTGGAACCCCGCCAAGCTGCAGACCCGAGTGCGTGGTGAACACCGAGTGCCCGCTGCAACTCGCGTGCATTAACCAGAAATGTACCTCGCCGTGTGCAAACTCGTGCGGTATCAACACGCAGTGCAAGGTGATCAACCACAGCCCCATATGCATCTGCAATATCGGATACACCGGTGATCCGTTCACCAAATGTTTCCCTGCTCCACGTAAGAATCTTTCGTCTGACACATGCTTGATCATTCATCTGCAGCGACATTCAGTAACCGTTACATTCGATTCTACAGTAAACAGTTCTTTAAATCACGCCTCTAGAATTTATTAATCTTACAGTCCATTGGAATTGCATTTTCACTCCACGAGCATAGAATTATTTTGTGGGCACGTCGATACAAGGCAACAACTACCTTCCTTTAATCCCCTTTCAAGTATTCTTTTCTGATCAGAGCTCCATATTAGTTCAAAGAATTCACCCCCCGAGAGATTCGCCTGTGTCAAAGTTATTTACACTTCAACTAAACCTTCATCCTTCGAATTCATGCCAACTTTTTTGCTCAAAGTTTGCCTTACATAATTCTATAAAAACAATTCTAGTACCGCCCCAGAACGACAATGCCCTAGTTCCCAAAGACCCCTGCGTGCCTTCGCCGTGTGGCCTGTACGCGGAATGCAGAAATATCAGGGGCACTGCTTCCTGTTCCTGTCTACCAAGATACATCGGAGCACCACCCACCTGTCGACCAGAATGTCGCGTGAACTCAGACTGCCCTAAGAATCTTGCATGCTCCAACGAGAAGTGCAGAGACCCCTGCCAAGGATCCTGCGCTGTTACATCCCTCTGTACGGTCTACAATCATGTGCCTGTGTGTACTTGTCCTGTAGGACACACCGGAGATCCATTCAGTAATTGTTACCCAGCCCCAGATGAGCCAAGTAAGAAAACGAAATTGGAATTGCTTTCTCTTTTTCGAGGATTTTTCGAAGAGTCAGAGACACGTTTACCCCTTTCGCAGCTGAGCCAACTGTAGTCGATCCTTGCTCGCCGTCACCCTGCGGTCCAAATGCGCGATGCGATAATGGAATTTGCACGTGCCTGGCCGAGTACCAGGGCGATCCTTATATGGGATGCCGACCCGAGTGTGTATTGAACACAGACTGTTCACAGAACCAAGCTTGCGTGAGGAACAAGTGTGTGGACCCTTGCATCGGCACTTGCGGTCGCAATGCTCAGTGTGCCGTTTATAACCACGTGCCCATGTGCAGTTGTCCAAATGGAATGGTTGGAAACGCTTTCGTTCAGTGCACTGTAGCCCAAGGTACAACTTGCTTGCTCCCAATTTGCTCCGTTTATAATTGATCTAATTTTCACCCAACTATCCCACTGAAATCTTTTATATTCTTTATTTAAATTCCTACGATATTTTGGCGATCACAGATATGATAAAGAGGAATCCTTGCTCACCCTCACCTTGTGGGCCAAACAGTGTCTGTCGTGAAATAAACGAACAACCAGTCTGCTCCTGCGTAGCAGGATACCTAGGTACTCCACCAGCCTGCAGACCAGAGTGCATAGTTAGCTCCGATTGCCCCTTGACAGAAGCATGCAGCAACCAGAAGTGCATAGATCCTTGCCCCGGTAGCTGTGGATTCAGAGCAATTTGCAATGTGGTCAATCATAATCCCATATGTAGCTGTTCGCCTGAACACACTGGTGATCCATTTGTTCAATGTACTCTACGACGTAAGATCTGTTTAGTCAATATCGAGCTTCCTAAAGAATTTAGTTCCATAGGGATAACCGATGGTGCGCTTTTTAGCACCGGAACCAGTCGCGCCAGAAAATCCATGCCAACCATCCCCTTGTGGACCCAATGCTCAATGTAGAGTGGTGAACGACGCACCCTCTTGTTCCTGTTCACCGGAATTCATAGGTGCCCCTCCGAATTGTAGACCGGAATGCATCAGTAATAACGAGTGTCCTAGTCATCTGGCCTGCGTGAATCAGAAGTGCAGGGATCCTTGTCCTGGATCCTGTGGAGCTAACGCTGAATGTCGCGTGGTTAGCCATACCCCCATGTGTGTCTGTCCTGCTGAGTATATCGGAGATCCTTTCACACAGTGCACTCCAAGACCATGTAAGAATAATTTGTTTAGATCGAGTACTTCCAGTGATACCGTTTACCCTCTCATAAAATATAGAGCTATAGATTTCTGTCCCCGAAGCATTTCCTCTGCCAGTATTATTATTTTTGTATCAATTGTGGAGAAAGTACCTAGATTAGAAGCAGAATCACATTTTTCTGTTCTTTTTCCCCATTTCTCTCTGATATTCAGATGTGACTGGATCTCAATTTGTTGTTCTGTCTACAACCTTTTTAGCTGTCCCAATCGATCTCTCCCCATGCACCCCATCACCTTGCGGTTTCAACGCGATTTGCAAAGAACAAAACGACGTTGGTTCATGCTCCTGTTTGCCCGACTACGTCGGCAACCCTTACGAAGGATGTCGACCGGAGTGTGTCGTCGACACCGACTGTCCATCCACTATGAGCTGCATACGCTCCAAATGCCAGGATCCATGCCCCGGTACATGCGGTATGAACGCGGAGTGCAAAGTTATCAGTCATCGGCCAGCATGTTCGTGCATCCAAGGCTACAGCGGAAATCCTTTCCAATATTGTACCTTGGTTCGTGAGATAGGTATGGAAAAATATTTCCCAATCGCAAAAGAACTTTATTTTTGTTTTGTTTAATTTCGATCACTCGAAGATTGGTCTTTCTGGAAAATACAAGTTACCGAGAAAATTAAAATTGTAGAAGATGAAACGAAGTACAGAGACCCGTGCAACCCCTCACCCTGTGGACCGAACAGTCAGTGTCGCGTGGTGAACGGACAGGGAGTCTGCTCCTGTCTGCCAGATTACAAAGGCTCTCCTCCACTGTGCCGTCCCGAGTGCGTTCTAAATACAGAATGCGCTCAGGATCGTTCCTGCGTGAACCAGAAATGCGTGAACCCTTGCCCTGCCTCCTGCGGACTGTCCGCCACTTGTGTAGTCAGGAACCACAGCCCGATCTGCGCCTGCAGAGAGTCGTACACCGGAGATCCTTTCACGAGATGTTTCTCCATTCCACGTAAGACACGTTCAAGATGCCCAGGATTAATTAAAATTGTCTGGAAGATAAGCAGCAGCCTCATCACGCGAATAACCCTTTCAGAACCTCTTCCACCAACAACGCTCGAGCCCTCGCAACCCTGTCTACCATCTCCCTGTGGACCGAACTCGGAATGCCGCGCGGTGAACGGTGGTCCCTCTTGCCAATGTCTGGCTACTTACATAGGAAGCCCTCCGAATTGCAGACCAGAGTGCACAATAAATTCCGATTGTCCCAGCAACAGAGCTTGCATCAGACAGAAATGCGTGGATCCCTGTCCAGGATCCTGCGGCGTGGGAACTCAATGTAGCGTAATCAATCACGTGCCCCTGTGCACCTGTGTTCAAGGATACACTGGAGATCCTTTCAGCAATTGTTATCCGGCACCAGAACCGAGTAAGAGTTCTTTTTCCCCTTCCCCCGTTCCTCCTTTCGACTGCTTTCTTACTTTCCCTAAATTCTTGCAGTGACACCTGTAGAATCAGACCCTTGCAACCCGTCACCTTGTGGACCAAATGCTCAATGCAACGGAGGAACTTGCACGTGTTTGCCAAATTATCAAGGCGATCCTTACACTAGCTGTCGCCCAGAATGCGTTCTCAACAACGATTGTCCTCAAAATAGAGCTTGCATACGCAACAAGTGCGTGGATCCTTGTCCAGGCACCTGCGGAAGAGACGCGATTTGCAATGTTTTGAACCATGTGCCCATGTGCAGTTGCCCTGCAGGCATGGCAGGCAATGCATTCATATCTTGCGATAAAGTGGAAGGTATAGAAAATTATGGAAGACCGAAATGCCCCTTTATCCAATTTTCGTTTGATGTCCTAATCTTTGTTATAAATTCTCGCGTTTAGAACCAGTTCAGGTGAATCCCTGTAACCCGTCTCCCTGCGGACCCAACAGTCAGTGTCGATCTATAAATGGCCAGGCAGTGTGCTCCTGCGTGCCGGGATACCTTGGCACTCCTCCAACTTGTAGACCAGAGTGCGTGGTTAGCTCAGATTGTCCCAGGAATCAGGCTTGCAACAACCAAAAGTGCATCGATCCTTGCTCAGGCACCTGTGGTCTAAAGGCACTCTGTCAGGTCGTAAATCACAACCCTGTGTGTAGTTGTCCTCCCGATTTCACCGGTGATCCTTTCACCAGATGCGAATTCACCTGTAAGAATCGTTTTATCTCCTTCTCTTCCGCTTCTTCCTTGAAATACACGATGTTGGATTAATATTCATAGCTGCGAGGCCTCCACCGGAAGACACTTGCGCTGCCTGCCAGTGCGGTCCCAATTCAGTGTTCCAAACGATCAACGACAAACCATCCTGCGCTTGTCTGCCCGATTTTATCGGTTCCCCGCCAAACTGTAGGCCGGAGTGTGTCAGCAACAGCGAATGCTCGAGCAATTTGGCTTGCGTGAATCGGAAATGTCGGGACCCGTGTCCAGGCTCGTGTGGTTCCAACGCCGAGTGCCGAGTGGTCAGTCACACACCTAT
Organism: Holcopasites calliopsidis; assembly: GCA_023838395.1. NCBI lineage: Eukaryota > Metazoa > Arthropoda > Insecta > Hymenoptera > Apidae > Holcopasites > Holcopasites calliopsidis. The sequence goes on from JALHAQ010000017.1 coordinate 2,648,337, forward strand.
GTGTGCCTGTCTGAGCGGCTACACAGGCGATCCCTTCACGCAGTGCAGCCTTAAACGACGTAAGATTTTTGGAGAAAATCAAACGATCTATACGATTCGAATTCCCAAACATGTAGCTGCTACTTTCGAGTAGCAGATTCAGAAAGAAACACAGACACAAGGACATAATAATTCTCTGTACAGTATCACCAGTGATAATTCAATCCTGAAACAATATTAACCATCCTCCAGGAATGACTTACCGAAGTAGTTGTTTGATTAACAAATTGGGAATTTAACGTACTATCATAAGGAAACGTATATTCAATCTTCCCTTATTTATAACCTGGCCCATTTTTAGCCGAGATTGAAACCACGCCGCAATCCCCATGCATACCATCACCCTGCGGCCCGAACGCTGTTTGCAAAGAGCAAAACGGTGCGGGATCCTGTTCCTGTGCCCCGGATTACATAGGAAACCCGTACGAAGGATGCCGACCCGAGTGCACAGTGAATTCTGACTGTCCCTCCAATTTAGCTTGCATCAGGTCCAAGTGCCAGAACCCTTGCCCCGGCACGTGCGGCCGAAACGCTGATTGCGCGGTGATTAATCACCTGCCCAGTTGCACCTGTCTGGCCGGATTCACGGGAGATCCCTTCGTGAACTGTTACTTGCGACCGGCCGATGTAACCCGTAAGTCTCTGAACCTTATTGTAGTCACCGCTACGATTCGTCATCACAGCTCATCACAAACGCCTTTTTTTGGAGTTCAAGGGCTAACATTAGGGCCGCTTCCCATCGTAATAATAGTATTGACAACTTCATATAATTCGGCTATTAGGAAACGATCATATAGTTTTCATTTACTCTAAATATTTAGTAGGATAAAATTGAGGATCGTGAATTTGGTGAGCGCGATCTGCCATTAACCCATTAATCCCAAGAGTAACGCATTGGGAGTAACGGAGTGGATGAAACTTGAATGGATTTGAAGTGGAGGATCGAGTGGTTCGTGAAACAATTGTTCGCAAAATTGCAGCCGTTCCAGAAGGAAATCCCTGTACCCCTACGCCCTGTGGACCCAATAGCTTGTGCCGCGTGAACAACGGCCAGGCTGTGTGCTCTTGCCTCCCTGATTACGTTGGCAGTCCGCCCGGATGTCGACCGGAATGCGTAGTTAGCTCGGAGTGTTCTTTGAACGAAGCTTGCGTTAATCAAAGATGCACCGAGCCTTGCTCCGGTCGATGTGGCGCTAACGCCGATTGCAGGGTCGTGAACCATAGTCCGATCTGCGCCTGCAAGCTGGACTTCACCGGAGATCCCTTCAGCAGATGCTTCCCGATGCCAAGTAAGCAGGACTCGCTTGCTAAAGGAATTTTTCTAGGGGTTGGATTGATGAACAGAGTAATTCTGTTGTAAACAGCGGGTGCACTATTTTGATTTATGGGAAGAAGGGGGATGAAAGCTTAAGAGTCACTCTTAGAAGTTCCCTGCTTATCCCTGAGAAACGATCGTAACCGAATTAAAATAATCCCAAACTAATCGCAAACGTAGAGAGACCTAATACCTAACACGGAGCGAGGAAAAATTAAGATCAAGAGAAACATCAGGCAATTCTTTTCAGAACCACTACCAACCCCCGTTGTAAATCCATGCGTACCATCCCCGTGCGGTCCGTACTCGGAATGCCGCGATATCGGAGGCTCTCCCTCCTGTTCCTGCTTACGAGACTACATGGGCAGTCCACCGAATTGTAGGCCAGAGTGCACCATAAATCCAGACTGTCCCAGCAATCGTGCTTGCATGAACGAAAAGTGCAGAGACCCGTGTCCTGGATCCTGTGGATTCAACGCCATTTGCAACGTGATCCATCACACCCCTGCCTGTTCTTGCCCGGAGGGTTTCACTGGAGACCCGTTCACTAGTTGCCAACCTCAGCCACCGCAACGTAAGATATTTCATTCTGAAGATAAATTTACCCCGATATTTGTTGGCGGTTTAATGGTGTTTTTTCTTTTGTTCAATCGATGAGAAATTCCGTTGTTTCATAAATCGAGTGAGTGGATTGTTCTAATGATTTTACAGCATCGGATGTCCCGTCAGATCCGTGCAACCCCTCACCCTGCGGCCCCAACGCGGAATGCAGTAACGGTGTCTGTAGCTGTCCCCCTGAATATCGAGGAAACCCGTACGAAATTTGTCGACCAGAGTGTATCCTGAACAACGACTGTCCCCAAAACAGAGCATGCGTCCGCAATAAGTGCGCGGACGCTTGCATTGGAACCTGCGGTCAGAACGCCATTTGTAACGTGTACAATCACGTCCCAATGTGCAGTTGCCCGGCTGGAATGTCTGGAAACGCGTTCGTAATGTGTACCGTTCTAAGAGGTGCATATCCTGTTCTATATAAATTTCTATTTGCATACATTTCTTCCAGTTTGTACAGTCGAACGATTCTCCTTAGATCCAACTCCGGTCGGACCGGTAGACCCTTGCAGACTATCCCCTTGTGGCCCCAACAGTCAGTGTCGCGTGGTGAACGAGCAAGCGGTGTGCTCTTGCGTCCAAGGTTACCTAGGGACTCCACCCTCTTGCAGACCAGAATGCGTAGTCAGCTCGGACTGTCAGCGCAATCTCGCTTGCAGCAATCAGAAATGCATAGATCCTTGCACGGGCACCTGTGGTCTGAGGACTCAGTGTCAGGTGGTGAATCACAATCCCATCTGCAGCTGTCTTCCCAGGCATTCTGGAGATCCGTTCACGCGCTGTGACCCGATACGTAAGGAATAATCTTAAAGATCTCTTGAGAAAGGTCATTCAATTAGGATCCCTCATGTGCGAATTTTATTTACCAGCCGAGACTCCGATTGAGCGTGTGAACCCTTGCCAACCATCCCCCTGCGGACCGAACGCCCAGTGTCGTGTAATAAACGATGCACCCTCTTGTTCCTGCTTGTCGGAATTCATTGGAGCACCGCCCAATTGCAGGCCGGAGTGCGTCAGTAACAGCGAGTGCTCCGCACACCTTGCTTGCATGAACCAAAAGTGTCGAGACCCTTGTCCTGGTGCTTGCGGATCGAACACGGAGTGCCGAGTCGTCAGTCACACGCCTATGTGTGTCTGTATGACTGGGTACACCGGGGACCCGTTCACGCAATGCATTATGCAACAACGTAAGATATACAGATTAGAAATAAGCGGTTGTACGAGAATTAGAGTCGAGGGAAATGTAATTTTATTGTAGCAACGATTGCCGAAAACGTGTCACCCTGTACACCGTCACCCTGTGGAGCGAACGCAGTGTGCGAAGAGCGAAACGGAGCGGGCTCCTGCACCTGTTCCCAAGACTATATAGGAAATCCTTACGAAGGATGTCGGCCAGAGTGCACCGTGAACTCTGACTGCATATCCAGCATGGCTTGCATACGTTCGAAATGTCAGGATCCCTGTCCAGGAACCTGTGGTCAAAACGCGGTTTGCCAAGTGATCAATCACTCGCCAGCCTGCACTTGCGTGTCTGGATTCACTGGCGATCCGTTCAGATATTGTAGCCCCGTTTTATCCACTGGTAATTATCTAATTTTCCCTAGAAATGATTTCGAAAATTCAATTTGTTCTTCAAGAATGATTCCGATTCCGGTTAATTGAACGCTTTCGAAATTAGAAGCAGCCCAAAGGGAGCCCTGCAACCCATCCCCCTGTGGACCAAATAGTCAATGTCGCGTGGTGAACGATCAGCCAGTTTGCACGTGTCTCCCAGAATATACTGGCAGCCCTCCAGGATGCCGACCGGAGTGCGTAGTGAGCTCGGAATGCCCATCGAACAGGGCTTGCGTGAACCAGAAGTGCGTGAACCCTTGCCCTCGACCCTGTGGCACAAACACGAATTGCATGGTGCTAAACCATAGTCCGATATGCAGTTGCAAACTGGGCTTCACTGGAGACCCCTTCAGTAGATGTTTCCCAATGCCAAGTAAGACGGACTGGACAATTCCCTTTTTAGTTTACCAAGTGCTCCGGCTTTTACAAAAGAGAAATCCTTTCAGAACCTGCACCAGGGCCAGTCAGTCAGAACCCTTGCGTGCCTTCGCCGTGTGGTCCCTACGCAGAATGTCGAGATATCGGTGGTGCACCCTCTTGCTCTTGCCTCGGATCCTACATTGGCAGCCCGCCAAACTGCAGACCCGAGTGCACTATTAATTCAGATTGTCCTAGCAGTCAGGCTTGTATGAATGAAAGGTGTAGAGACCCCTGCCCTGGTTCCTGTGGACTATCGGCTACCTGTAATGTGATTAATCACACGCCGGCTTGCACTTGCCCGGAAGCCTTCACGGGAGATCCTTTCACAAATTGTTACCCCAAACGTAAGCAGTCCCCCAAGTTCTTTTTTTTTGTGAATTTAGAATCATCCAGTTTCATTCTCATAACGAGACCTTCAAAACTTTAGCAATAGAAGATGAAGTAAAACCAGCGGATCCCTGCAATCCTTCGCCCTGCGGTTCAAACGCAGTGTGCACTGGAGGTAGCTGCTCTTGTCTCCCTGAATACCACGGGGATCCTTACGCAAGTTGTCGCCCAGAATGCGTGCTGAACAACGACTGTCCCCTATCCCGAGCCTGTATTCGTAACAAGTGCACGGACCCGTGTCCCGGTACTTGCGGGGAGAACGCACAGTGCAACGTGTACAATCACATCCCCATGTGCAGTTGTTTGCCTGGTATGACGGGAAATGCTTTCGTTTCTTGTCGCCCAAGCAGAGGTACGTATCCAAAGAGAAATTCTTCATCGGTCTCGAGATAGACCTCTGCTATCGATCTCTCCATTCTAGGCCCCGAAGACCCGTGCAATCCATCTCCCTGCGGACCCAACAGTGTCTGTCGCGTGGTAAACGAGCAAGCGGTATGTTCGTGTGTCTCCAACTTTATTGGAATTCCTCCATCGTGCAGGCCGGAGTGTACCGTAAGCTCAGACTGTCCCAAGAGTCAAGCATGTAGCAATCAGAGATGCATAAATCCCTGTGCCGGATCCTGCGGCGTTAGGGCCAAGTGTCAAGTGATCAATCATAATCCAGTATGCAGTTGTCCAGCTGGCTTCACCGGCGATCCGTTCGTCAGATGCGAGCCTAAACGTGAGCCCAATTTATTAGCTGATCTCCAGTAGGTTGCGGAACAGTGTTCGTAACGGAATGCTGTTCGTTTTCAGTGGAGGAGCCAGTGGCGCCAATTAATCCTTGCCAACCGTCACCCTGCGGACCAAACGCGATCTGCCAGGTGATAAACAATTCGCCCTCCTGCTCTTGCATACCAGAATTCATTGGATCCCCGCCGAATTGTAGGCCGGAATGTATTAGTAACAACGAGTGCACCGGTAATTTGGCGTGCATGAATAACAAGTGTAGGGATCCCTGTCCCGGATCTTGTGGAGCCAATGCTGTGTGTCGCGTGGTCAGTCACACTGCCATGTGCGTGTGTCTGGTTGGATACGAAGGCGACCCGTTCACTCGGTGCACTATCAAACAAAGTAAGATGCCTCTGAATATTTAACAGAAGGTTTGGAATATCCCTTTAAGCAGTATCGCTGATTAGAATCGTATTTTAGCACAAATGGAACCAATTAGTACGACCCCGTGTACACCGTCCCCTTGTGGCCCTAATGCTGTTTGCAAAGAGCAGGCTGGAGTGGGTTCCTGCACCTGTTTACCAGACTACACAGGCAATCCCTACGAGGGCTGTCGACCGGAGTGTATCGTTAACTCTGATTGCATTCCTACCCGCGCTTGCATTCGTTCCAAGTGCCAGGATCCTTGTCCCGGAGCTTGTGGAACGAACGCAGAGTGCCAAGTTGTGAATCATTTGCCGAGCTGTAATTGTTTCCCTGGTTACACTGGGCAACCGTATCAGTTCTGTCTGCCAGTCACTGAAATCGGTAACTAAGCATTCCCTTTATTCTTCGTTTTCATCTCAGATCGACAGATGTATTTCTTTAAATATTTCTTTCTTCCATTTTTCTCTTCGTAGTTGAGGATAGGAGAGATCCTTGCTCCCCGTCACCCTGCGGACCAAATAGTAAATGCCAGGTCGTGAATGACCAGGCTGTTTGCTCTTGTCTACCAGAATTTAGTGGTTCCCCACCGGGATGTAGACCAGAGTGCGTGGTCAGTTCAGAATGTCCATCGAACGTGGCCTGTGTCAATCAAAAGTGTAAGAATCCTTGTCCTGGACCCTGTGGCATCGGCGCGGAGTGCAATGTCATTCACCACAGTCCTATCTGCGCTTGCAGACACGGGTACACCGGTGATCCGTTCACTCGTTGCTTCCCTATGCCAGGTGAGAATGTATCCCTCGCATCTTTCAACTTTCAGAGTTAAGTACCAACTCGAAATTCGACTTGCTCTATACTTACGACCCTTGCCTATTACTTTTCTAGAACTTCCTCCAGCTGTAGTTCCATACGATCCATGCGTCCCTTCACCCTGCGGCCTGTACGCAGAGTGTCGCGACGTCAGTGGTATACCTTCCTGTTCTTGTTCACCGAACTACGTAGGAAGTCCCCCGAATTGTCGGCCAGAGTGTATAGTGAACTCTGACTGCGCTCCTAGTCAGGCCTGCATGAGGGAAAAGTGTAGAGATCCTTGCCCTGGCTCGTGTGGCATTTTTGCGCAGTGCACGGTTATTAACCATGTGCCAGTTTGTAGCTGCATCGAGGGTTACACCGGAGATCCATTCAGCAATTGTTATCCTAAACCACCACCACCACGTAAGACCTCGCAGTTCCAATCGATATTTAAAATTCTAAACATTCTGTTCCATTCTCTTGTTACCTATATCCAAAATTTTAGAAACGCCAATGTTCGACGACCCCTGCAATCCTTCACCCTGTGGACCAAACGCAGAATGCAACAACGGCATCTGCAGTTGTCTAGCCGAATACCATGGAAACCCTAACATAGGATGCAGACCCGAGTGTGTCCTGAACACAGACTGTTCCGCGAGCCAAGCTTGTATCCGTAACAAGTGCACGGATCCTTGCTTCGGAACGTGTGGGCAAAATGCAGTTTGCAACGTTTTCAATCACATCCCCATGTGCAGTTGCCCTGCTGGCAGTAGCGGGAACGCTTTCGTTCTCTGTTCACCGGTTCAAGGTACTTTGTATGATTCAATGAAGACGTTCTATCAGTTGATCATCATCGTGCCTGTGTTTGCTTATTCATTGACGGTTCATTAGAAGTTGTCCCGGAAACGCCATGCAGCCCATCCCCATGTGGTCCTAATAGTCAATGCCGCCCGATTAATGGTCAGGCTGTTTGTTCCTGCGTGCCTGGCTACATTGGAAGTCCTCCGACTTGTAGACCAGAGTGCGTGGTGAGCTCGGATTGCCCAAGGAACGAGGCGTGCAGTAACTTGAAGTGCGTGAACCCCTGTGTGGGAAGCTGTGGCGTCCGTGCCCAGTGCCAGGTCATCAATCATAATCCCGTATGCAGTTGCTCTGCTGGATTGTCCGGGGATCCGTTCGTCAGATGCGATACCATCAGTAAGAATCTCTACGAATGGCGAATAAGTTGCTGGAAAATACGTGGTCGATTGGTATTTTTCAATATTTTTAAGGATTTCTTAAGGCAGTATTTTTCTGCTTCAAGAAATAGGCCAAACATTGCTAACAAAATAATATAATAAATTGATCATTTATTTTCTATCAACTTGCTAGCTAAAATTTCTAGATTTTCATAGTTGCCTCGTCGTTCCATGATTGGAGGATTCAAATTATATTACCCGTCGATGGTTTTTTTTTCTTTTTTAGTAGAGACCCAGCCAGAAATAATAAACGTATGCAAACCATCCCCGTGCGGTCCAAACGCTCTCTGTCAGGTGGTGAACGATTCCCCATCGTGCACCTGTATGCCAGGATTTATCGATTCTCCGCCCAATTGTCGCCCCGAGTGTGTCAGCAATAGCGAATGCTTGGCTCACCACGCTTGTATGAATCAAAAGTGCAGGGATCCTTGTCCTGGCTCTTGCGGAGCTAACGCGGAATGTCGCGTGGTCAGTCACACACCCATGTGCGTTTGCTCCAGCGGTTACACGGGTGATCCGTTCACGCAATGCGTTCGACACGAAGAATGTAAGAATTACGCAACGAATTTACCTCGACTCTATCTCGATTGAAAAACGATATTTTATTCTCGACGAAATTGATCTGATCGTTTAGCGAGGCCAGCCTCCCCTTGCACTCCGTCACCCTGTGGCTCGAACGCCGTTTGCAAAGAGCAAAACGGGATAGGATCGTGCGCCTGTTTGCCCGAGTACATTGGAAATCCTTACGAGGGATGTAGGCCAGAGTGTACAGTTAGCTCGGACTGTCCATCGAATCTCGCTTGTATCAGAAACAAGTGTCAGAATCCTTGCCCTGGCACATGTGGACAGGACGCTGTCTGCCAAGTGATTAACCACTCGCCCACATGCACCTGTCTGCCTGGTTTCACGGGAGATCCGTTCAGATATTGCCAGCTTTCGAAAGAACCCGGTAAAGTATCATTATTTTCAGGGTTAATCAGCTTTGTAGAAAGTGATGCGAAAATTGTGGTACAATGCAACCGGAAGTGCCAGTTCACGGATTAGTGAATGCATCATCTTCCTTTCTGTTGTATCGTAATTTTATTCAACCCAATACTTATTCATTTTTCAATTCCCCAGAAACGGTGAAAGATCAGACAGATCCATGTGTCCCGTCTCCTTGCGGACCGAACAGTCAGTGTCGCGTGGTTTCCGGAAACGCAGTGTGCTCTTGCTTGCCAGAGTACACCGGAAGTCCTCCGTCTTGCCGCCCCGAATGCGTCGTAAGCTCGGACTGTCCATCCAACAGAGCTTGCGTGAATAAAAAATGCGTGAATCCTTGTCCAAAGCCTTGTGGGCAAAATACAAACTGTCTAGTCGTGAATCACAGTCCCATTTGTACCTGCAAGGAAGGAAACACTGGTAACCCGTTCACCAGATGTTTCCCTCTATCAAGTAAGTCTTATTCGACTACTCGCAGTTATTTTTTAAATAGGTTTAATTAGGTATAATTATTTAACAATTGTCGAACGTAATGAATCATTGTCACAGTTCAACCAACGTTACCCGATCTACCTCAAAACCCCTGCGTACCATCCCCCTGCGGTCCGTACTCCGAATGCCGAGACATCGGTGGTGCACCGTCTTGTTCCTGTTTAGCTAATTATTTCGGCAGCCCACCGAACTGCAGGCCAGAGTGTACTGTCAACTCGGACTGTCCAAGCGATAAAGCTTGCATAAAACAGAGATGCATAGATCCTTGTCCAGGATCCTGCGGTCTGTCGGCTCGATGCACGGTCTACAATCATGTACCGGTTTGCACCTGCCTGGATGGATTCACCGGCGATCCTTTCAGTAGCTGCTCCCCTGCACCTCGTAAGATTCATCTTCGTAGATCATGTGTAAAATAATATCCTAATTAGTTAGACGAATAATATTTAATTGAACGCAATTGTAGCTGTCGAAATAGTTCCTGAAGACCCGTGTAACCCTTCGCCCTGCGGTTCAAACGCACGCTGCGACAACGGAGTGTGCGCGTGTTTGTCAGAATATCAGGGCGATCCTTACGTGGGTTGTCGACCGGAATGCGTTCTGAATACAGACTGTGCTTTGAGTAAAGCCTGTTTGCGCAACAAATGCGTGGATCCTTGCATCGGAACCTGTGGCCAGAGTGCAGTCTGTAACGTTTACAATCATATTCCAATGTGCAGCTGCCCTATTGGAATGACTGGCAACGCTTTCATATCTTGCACTCCGTTCAGAGGTACAATCATTCGGAGAAAAATAATCTGTTTTTCATTATTCTTAATGGGGGATTAATTGATTTTTACACTTGAATCAGACCCCGTTGTCGTGACCAACCCCTGCAACCCATCACCCTGTGGCCCGAACAGTCAATGCAGGCAGGTGAACGAGCAAGCTGTGTGCACTTGCATTCCCGGTTTCGTTGGAATACCACCGACTTGCAGACCGGAGTGCGTAGTGAGCACAGATTGTGGACCCACTGAAGCTTGTATCAATCAGAAATGCAGCAACCCTTGCATTGGTTCCTGTGGAATCAGAGCGACCTGCCAAGTGGTGAATCATAATCCGATCTGTAGCTGCCCCTCTGGTATGACCGGTGATCCGTTCGTGAGATGCACGGAAAAACGTAAGATCACAATCGAAGCAGACCGCCTGAACATAAATCTATCGTAATTAATCATCTCGAATAATTATATCACGAGGAATACTTGACATTTCTTTTAGCACTGGAAGAACCAACACGACAGAACCCCTGCCAACCTTCACCCTGTGGTCCCAACGCACAGTGTCAAGCGATCAATGACTCCCCATCGTGCTCTTGCTTGCCAGAGTTCACTGGTTCGCCCCCTAATTGTAGACCGGAGTGTATCAGTAACAGTGAATGCTCCAGCAATTTGGCTTGCATCAATCAAAAGTGTAGAGACCCCTGTCCTGGGTCCTGCGGCGCCAACGCTGTGTGCAACACGGTCTCCCATACACCTATGTGCACGTGTTCTCCAGGATACACCGGTGATCCGTTCACTCAGTGTGTCGTGCAACAACGTGAGGCCACATTTACACTTTTCTAATAATGCTTCAGGCAATCAATATTTATTTCCAAACTTATTAAACGCACATAGAAATTGGTTCTGTGAGATAAACTACAATTTTGCAATAATTATCGTTAATCCAATATACAAAAATTATTATAAATATTGAATGTCCAAGACTCCATTTATAACAGTAACATTAATTATTCACATTACAAGACTGACCGACAAACCCTTCTCTTTTAGTGATACCAATGTACGTTCCCGAGCCTTGTGTACCGTCTCCCTGCGGAGCAAACGCGCTCTGTAAGGAACGAAACGGAGTTGGAGCTTGCTCTTGTTTGTCAGGATATATTGGAAACCCGTACGAAGGTTGCAGGCCGGAATGTGTTATTAATTCAGACTGTGTCCCGAGTAAAAGTTGCGTTCGATTTAAATGCGAGGATCCTTGCCCTGGCACGTGTGGCCAAAACGCGATTTGCCAGGTGATCAATCATATCGCCATTTGCAATTGCTTGCCTAGATTCACAGGGGATCCGTTTAGATTCTGCAGAGAAGAAATAGGTACGTCAACGAATGATTGCCGTCGCTCATTGCAGACTTTTGCACTTTTTGTAATATTCTTTTCCCATTGTACAGAAACATTACCGAGCGTAAGAAATCCTTGTCAACCATCGCCCTGCGGGCCGAACAGTGTTTGTAGAGAGAATAACGGCCAAGCAGTGTGCAGCTGCTTGCCGGAGTATCTTGGTTCTCCACCGGGATGCAGACCGGAATGCGCAGCCAGTGCCGAGTGTCCCTCTGATCGCGTTTGCGTTAACCAGAAATGCACCAATCCTTGCCCCGATCCTTGCGGAAGGGGTGCAGTTTGCAGGGTTATCAATCATAGTCCCATTTGTTCCTGCCAGCAAGGTTTCACCGGAGACGCTTTCACGATCTGTTTCCCCGTCCCACGTTTGTATTTTCTACATCGAATATGATCCAAATTAAGTAGAGTTTCTTTATGTTACTTTCTTAATTAAAAATTCCACAGGTCCCCCAGTGGAGTCCACTAGGCCCGCGCAACAAGATCCTTGCTTGCCATCCCCTTGTGGTCCGTATTCTCAGTGCAGAAATATCGGAGGAAATCCCTCTTGCTCCTGTTCATCGTCGTACATCGGTGTCCCACCAAATTGCAGGCCAGAGTGTACGATAAACGCGGAATGCTCTAGTGCGCTCGCTTGCATTCGCGAGAGATGCTCGGATCCTTGTCCGGGCTCTTGCGGATTCGGAGCTAGGTGCACTGTGCTTAATCATGTCCCGGTTTGCTCTTGTCCCGAGGGATACACTGGAGATCCATTCAGCGGCTGTATCCCGAGGCCTGTCATAAGTGAGAATCTTTTCTAATTTAGTATCATAGAGGATTATTCAGATGGTCCCCGAAAACCAAATTGAATGTTTGAGTAATTTTTAAGTAGTAATTAGTTATCGAAGGTGCAATAACGATCCTAATTTATACACAGCCGAGGAGCCAGTGCCTGATCCTTGCAATCCTTCACCTTGTGGTGCGAACGCACTCTGTCGTGACGGAACTTGCTCGTGCCTTCCGGAATTCCAAGGCGATCCTTACATCGGGTGTCGTCCCGAGTGCGTCATGAACAATGATTGCGCTCGAGATAGAGCTTGCTTAAGGAACAAATGCGTGGATCCCTGTACAGGAACTTGCGGACAGAACGCGCAATGCCAGACGATTAATCACATCCCCATGTGCAGCTGTCCGGCTGGAATGTCAGGAAATGCTTTCGTTTCCTGTTCTCCAGTTCAGGGTACGATATCTGAAAGCCTCCCCTTTTATTTCCTATGGAATATATTGAATTCAAGCGTCTTGTTTTATTATTAGAAGACGTAGTACAGAATCCTTGCTCCCCATCACCGTGTGGACCGAACAGTCATTGCCAGGAAGTAAATGGAATCGCGGTTTGTAAATGCGTGGAAGGATTCAGGGGTAATCCACCGACTTGTAGACCGGAATGTGTTGTCAGCTCAGATTGCGAGCCTTCAAAGGCTTGCATCAATCAGAATTGTCGAGATCCTTGTCCTGGTACCTGTGGATTGAGAGCAGAGTGCTCCGTAGTCAATCACAACCCTATTTGCAGATGCCCTCAGGGTCTCAGTGGTGATCCTTTTACTAGTTGCATTGTTATAGGTGAGAGATTCAGTCAGACAAGACACACTAATCCAGATATTAAAAATCCAGACTCTTAATTATTTGATTAAATTGATTCCTTAGTCGAAGTAACTCCGGAACCGATCAATCCATGTTACCCATCGCCCTGCGGTCCGAATGCCCAGTGTCAAGTCGTGAACCAAGCACCCTCCTGCTCTTGTCTATCAGAGTTCACTGGAGCTCCTCCAAATTGTAGACCAGAGTGTGTCAGTAATAGTGAATGCCCGATTCGTCAAGCCTGTATCAATCAGAAGTGCAAGGATCCTTGTCCTGGTTTGTGTGGAAGTAACGCTGAATGCAGCATGTTCAGTCACACCCCGATTTGTTCTTGTCGATCTGGTTACACCGGAGATCCTTTCGTTCAATGCACCACTCTCCAACGTAAGTCTAAACTCTTGTATTCCTAAAAAAATATTAAACTCAATCCGTGTTGTATCGCACATCATTTTATATTAATGCATTTCACGCTCATGATTATTTTATCTCCATTGCAGTTGCTGAAGAAAGACCTTCACCCTGCACCCCAACGCCCTGTGGCGCAAATGCAGTTTGCAGGGTGTCAGGGAACGCAGGTGCTTGCACCTGCTTGCCCGATTACATTGGAAATCCCTACGAGGGTTGCAGACCCGAATGCGTTGTTAATTCAGATTGCCCAGCTAATCTCGCGTGTGTCAGGTCGAAGTGTCAAGATCCTTGCCCAGGTGTTTGCGGTCAGAATGCTGTGTGTAACGTTGTCAATCATGCGCCAATATGCAATTGCATCCAGGGTTACTCTGGTGATCCATTTAGATACTGCAGCTTAAGCCCAGTGAAACGTAAGAGTTGACTTTATATTTTGGTAAAAGTTATCGACGTCGCTTAGGAATTTATACCAATAATCCCTGTTCAAAATTACCACATCCCCCATGACTTTTTAGAAGAAGACGTAGTGGCAGACGTTTGCAACCCTTCACCCTGTGGACCGAACAGCGAATGCCGCGTAAACAATAATCAAGCAGTCTGTTCCTGTCGCTCATCCTACATCGGCAGTCCACCAAACTGCAGACCGGAATGCGTAGTGAGCATGGAATGTCCTTTGAATCGAGCCTGCGTGAATCAGAAGTGCGTCGATCCGTGCCCGAACTCTTGCGGTTTAAACGCCAATTGCAGAGTTATCAATCACAGTCCGATTTGCTTCTGCAACAGCGGATACACTGGTGATCCGTTTACTTCCTGTTTCCGCGCACCTGGTACGACGATAATTCTACAAATTTAATTCACCCGATCAATCTCATAATCGTGATACTCATTGCTCCCCTTTTTTAAAAGCCCCCATAGAAAATCTTCCAGCAGTATCGAGAGACCCATGCTCCCCATCGCCTTGTGGTCCCAACGCAATCTGCCAGAACGTGGGCCAGACACCAGCTTGCACTTGCTTGTCAAACTATCGTGGCAGCCCGCCAAATTGTAGACCAGAGTGTACTATCAATTCCGAGTGTCCCAGCAATCAAGCTTGTATCCAAGAAAAATGTAAAGATCCTTGCCCTGGCTCCTGTGGATTCAATGCACTGTGCACGGTTTTCAATCACGTACCCATGTGCTCGTGCATCGAAGGATACACTGGGGATCCTTTCAGTCAGTGCAGTCAACAAATTGTACCTCGTAAGTAATCCTGCCCTATCCTGGATGCGTTCTGCATTTAAGAATTGTCAATTCGGTTTCATTCAATCAATATCTTCAATATCAGCTGAGCCAGCAGAGACAGACTCGTGCAACCCATCCCCCTGTGGACCAAATGCCCAATGCGACAACGGAATATGCTCTTGCTTACCAAATTACTACGGCGACTCGAATATCGGTTGCAGACCAGAGTGTGTACTTAACAGCGACTGTCCTCGAGACAAAGCTTGCGTGAGGAACAAGTGCGAGAATCCTTGCATCGACACTTGTGCCAGTAACGCAGTGTGCACTGTAGTCAATCATGTACCAATGTGCAGTTGCCCACCTGGTTTTGAAGGAAATGCATTTGCATTCTGCCGTCCCGCTTTAGGTATTGTTATTAGTACAAAAAGTTGCTTAATTAATTTTCCTTTGATTTTTTATGGCTAATGATATTTCGATATAGCCTATCTGCCATCGAATCCGTGCAGTCCATCACCTTGCGGACCGAATAGTCAATGTAGGACCAACAACGACCAAGCAATTTGCAGCTGTGTGCCTGGATACTTAGGAAATCCACCAAACTGTCGCCCAGAGTGTATAGTTAGCACCGAGTGTCCTCCTAATGAGAGCTGTACGAATCAGAAGTGTAGAAATCCTTGTATTGGCACCTGTGGTCTAGGTGCTCGTTGCACAGTCGCAAATCGCAATCCCATATGTCACTGCCCTGTAGGATTCACGGGAGATCCATTCGTTAGATGTTTTGCGCTTCGTAAGTTATGCTATCCGAACGTAAAATATTGAAATATCCGTGTGCTATTTAATTGACTTTTCCAAATTCACAAAATTTGTAGCTCCAGCACCACCGAAACCCATAAACGTTTGCCAGCCATCACCCTGCGGACCCAATGCCCAGTGTCAAATATCCGGAGACTCGCCATCCTGTTCCTGTTTGCCGAAATTTATCGGTTCTCCGCCGAATTGCAGACCTGAATGCGTCAGCAACAGCGAGTGTCTCAGTCATCAGGCATGCGTGAACGAAAAGTGCAGAGACCCTTGCGTTGGTTCTTGCGGTACCAATGCACTGTGTCGCACTGTCAGTCACACGCCAATGTGTTACTGCGAGACCGGGTACACTGGTGATCCATTCACGCAATGTTTCGTCAGGCCCAGTAAGAATTTTTTTATTCATCAGCTATTGCATCGCTGTAAAAATGTCGTTGCAATAATAATGCTCGACTCCTTTTCCCAATTTAAAATTGGAATTTCTATGGCGATTCAATATTTTATTCTACAAAATTGAAGATATTTTACTCGAACGCGTACATAAGATCTTTCACTACTTTTAGTCGAGGACAATATAATGAAAGTGAATCCATGCTTGCCCTCCCCCTGCGGAGCAAACGCGAGATGCATAGAGAGAAACGAGGCCGGTTCTTGCACGTGTTTACCAGGTTACTTAGGCAATCCTTACGAAGGATGCAGACCAGAATGCGTCCTGGACTCCGATTGCTCGCCCACTCGAGCTTGCATCAACTCCAAATGCGTGGATCCTTGTCCGGGAACATGCGGTACCAACGCGGAGTGCCGCGTTGTTAACCACCGTGCTTCTTGTTCTTGTTTCACTGGTTATACTGGCGATCCGTATCGTTATTGTTCTATCCAACCACTTGGTAAGTCCTGCACACCCTTAAGCATCTACCAGTTACGTAAAAAAGAAATTATTCAACGTATTATTCCTCAGTTCCCGACGTTCCTGTAAGCGATCCATGTGGAAACGGCCAGTGTGGTCCAAACAGTCAATGCAGAGTGATCAATCAAGTAGCAGTTTGCTCGTGCATGCCGAATTATATTGGCACACCACCAGCTTGTAGACCAGAGTGCGTTACAAGCTCAGAGTGTGCCGCTAATAAGGCATGTGTCAAGCAGAAATGCGTGAATCCTTGTCCCGACTCCTGTGGACAGAACTCTGATTGTAGGGTGATCAACCATGCACCCCTTTGTAGTTGCACGAGAGGTTACACTGGTGATCCCTTCACCGTTTGCTTCCCTATTCCGTGTAAGTAGGATTTTCAGCGTGTCCATCTTGGTCAATTCATTTTTATTTAGCTAATCCATTAATTTGATGATCTTGATTTAAATTCCTATTTTAGTGACACCGCCTGTTCAAAACGACCTTGTTCCAAAAGACCCCTGTATTCCATCCCCCTGCGGCGCGTATTCAGAATGTCGAAATATCGGCGGTGTACCATCCTGTTCCTGTCTCGCCACGTACACCGGAAGTCCGCCGAATTGTCGTCCAGAGTGTACCATTAATTCGGACTGCCCTCCCAGTCTAGCTTGCATGCAACAACGATGCAGGGATCCTTGCCCTGGCTCTTGTGCACTGCAAGCTCAGTGTACAGTAATCAATCACATCCCAATTTGTTCTTGTCTGTCTGGTTACACGGGAGATCCGTTCACCAATTGTTTCCTTGAGCCAAGTAAGAATTGCAATCCGAAGTTTCTTCTAAATTTTTATAGATTTCTATCAGTTACTTTTAATGTTCAAATATTTTAGCTCGACCAATCGAATCTGATCCCTGTGCATCTTCCCCGTGCGGATCCAATGCACGCTGCGAAAATGGTGTCTGCACCTGTTTGCCAGAGTATTTCGGCGATCCTTACAGGGGTTGTAGACCAGAGTGTGTCTTGAGTAACGAATGTCCAACCAATAGAGCGTGCATTCGAAATAGATGCATCGATCCTTGCCCTGGTGTATGCGGACAGAACGCATTGTGCAATGTGTTCAATCATGTACCCATGTGCAGTTGTCCCTCGGGAATGTCTGGGAACGCCTTCGTACTTTGTTCCCCGGTTCAAGGTATTTTAAATTTGAAAAGTAAATTTTATTTTTGCGTGTTAAGAATAAGCATTCTTAGACGGATTTCCAACTATTTTTAGTAACCATGGTTAGTGACCCCTGCAATCCCTCGCCCTGCGGCCCCAACAGTCAGTGCAGGCAAAATAACATGCAAGCCGTATGCTCTTGCATAAGTGGATACATAGGTGCACCTCCCACTTGTAGACCAGAGTGTGTAGTTAGCTCAGATTGTCCGTTGAACGAAGCTTGCACTAATCAGAGATGCAGAGATCTTTGTCCGGGAAGTTGTGGTCGAAACGCAGTGTGCAACGTGGTCAATCATAATCCTATTTGCACCTGTAGAGAAAGAATGACCGGTGATCCCTTCGTCAACTGTTATCCAATGCGTAAGAATCCTGAAAATCAACTACTCCCTTAGAAAATGTTTAAATTATCTGTATTGATGAAAAATATTTAATTCTTGAAGCCGAGAGACCACCAGCTCCAGTTAACCCTTGCCAACCATCCCCCTGTGGACCAAACGCTGAATGCCAAGTGATCAATGATCAAGCATCCTGTTCCTGCGTTCGGGAGTTCGTAGGAACACCGCCAAATTGTCGGCCAGAGTGTGCCAGCAACAGCGAGTGTCCCAATCAATTAGCTTGCATCAACCAGAAGTGTCGAGACCCTTGTGTAAATTCCTGCGGAGTGAACGCGATTTGCAACGTGGTCAGCCACACCCCAATGTGTGCTTGCAATAGTGGTTACACCGGCGATCCGTTTACCCAGTGTGTGCCACAGCAATGTAAGACTAGAGACCATAACAAAATCCAGCGTAAAAATTAATTTAACCGAAATGACGATGATTGTGAGAATATTTTTATGATAATTGTAGTCGACGTGCAAGTTAGCAGACCGGATCCCTGCACCCCACCTCCTTGTGGAGCGAACGCAGTTTGTAGGGTGCAACAGAATTCAGCTTCCTGTTCCTGCCAGAACGATTACATTGGTAATCCTTACGAAGGATGCAGACCAGAGTGTACCCTTAGCTCGGACTGTCCGTCCAATCAGGCTTGCATTAGGTCCAAGTGTAAGGATCCTTGTCCTGGAACTTGCGGCCAGAATGCACAGTGTTACGTTGTGAATCACGCGGCTACTTGCTCGTGTTTCGAACGTTACACCGGTGACCCCTTCGTGTATTGCAATCCCCTTAGAGAACCACGTAAGATGTCTTAAAAAATTCTTCTTCTAAGTGGGAAACTATTTAATTTACGAGGATGATAGATGATCGTGATTATCGCCTTGCAGAACTGGAACCAAATTTAGTGAACCCTTGCGAACCATCACCTTGTGGACCTTACAGTCAATGTAAGGAGTCCAACGGCCAAGCAACATGCTCTTGTCTCCCAACATACATGGGGGCACCTCCAAACTGCAGACCAGAGTGTACAGCCAGCTCTGATTGTCCACTGAATCGCGCGTGTAAGAACAATAAGTGTATCGACCCTTGCCCTGGCGCTTGTGGTCAGCAAAGCACTTGCCGAGCGGTGAACCATAGCCCTATTTGCAGCTGCAAGCCAGGCTTCACTGGCGACCCTTTCACTTACTGTTTCTTCAGCCCACGTAAGAATTCGACAGTAATTCGGAATATCGAAGTTTATATTCAAAGAAATAGTTATTGAATTAATTATGAAATTTTAGCCACACCAGTCATCGAAACCCCAATAGATCCTTGCATCAACTCGCCCTGTGGACCGAATTCCCAGTGTCGCAATATTAATGGCTCTCCTTCGTGCTCCTGTTCGACTAATTACATCGGCGCCCCACCGAACTGTAGACCAGAATGCGTAATCAATGCGGACTGTCCCAGAGATCAGGCTTGCATTCGCGAAAAGTGTCAGGATCCTTGCCCAGGTTCCTGCGGAATTAATAGTATTTGTGCAGTTCACAACCATGTGCCTGTTTGCACATGCTTGGATGGCTACACTGGGGATCCTTTCACTAGTTGCCAACTGAAACCAATGAGTAAGTTGTACGAAATATATCAGAACGATCTGGTAACAGTAGACTGAATCACTGATGAGTTTATCATTCTAAATTTGAAGCAGAAGAGCCCGTGATAGACCCATGCAGCAATTCTCCATGTGGTCCAAACGCTGAATGCAACAATGGCGAATGCACTTGTTCGCCAGAGTACTCTGGAAATCCATACATTGGTTGTCGACCAGAGTGCGTGCTGAGCGCTGACTGCTTGAACGACAAAGCTTGTATAAGAAATAAGTGCGTGGATCCTTGTCCTGGGGCTTGTGGTCAGAACGCACAGTGCAATGTTATCAATCACATTCCAATGTGTAGTTGTCCACCTAGGACTACCGGAAGTGCCCTAATCGTGTGTTCCGCTATTCAAGGTACACACTGTTTCCCCTGTATTTTTCTCAACTCGTCTATTCTTATGGAATATACTGATGTTTATTAATTACCCAAACACAGTTCCTACGACGACAAGACCTTGCAATCCATCCCCCTGTGGGCCAAACAGTATATGCCGTGAGGTGAACGATCAGGCTGTTTGCACCTGTGCCCCAGACTATCTAGGAACTCCACCTTTATGTAGACCAGAATGTACAATCAGCTCAGACTGTCCCAAGAATCGAGCTTGCGTGAACCAGAAGTGCAGAGATCCTTGTCCAGGAACTTGCGGCGTCCAAGCGACTTGCCTGGTAGTGAACCATAATCCTGTGTGCTCTTGCCCCGAACGTTATACGGGCGATCCATTTCTCAGATGCGAGATGATCAGTAAGCAAACAAAAAATAAAATACTAAACGATAAATCTTGCGTACGGTCGTAGGAATTAGGCTTTCTTCGGGTTAATATGCTGAAGAATTCTTAATAACGACTAACTAACTGTACCTGAGACATTTGAAGTTAATTATAAATGACTAAAATGAGGTAACGGTATCAATTCGCCCCTCGCAGAAGAGGTGATAGTGCCCACGAACCCCTGCCAACCGTCACCCTGTGGACCGTACTCCCAGTGTCAAGTGGTCAACGACAGTCCATCCTGTAGCTGTCTACCCGAGTACAAAGGTGCTCCGCCCAACTGCAAACCCGAGTGCATATCAAACTCCGAGTGCCCCAGCCACCAAACTTGCGTTCGACAAAAATGCAGAGATCCCTGTCCAGGTCTCTGCGGAGAGAGTGCAGAGTGTCACGTCACCTACCACGTACCTAATTGCGTTTGCCCTAGCGGTTTCACCGGAGACCCTTATACTCGTTGCTCGATAATAAGTAAGAAGCATATAAAGAAGGAAATGCTTGTTCGTTTGTTTCCGTGAGATTGAAATTAATTGTAATCTTTAATTGTTCTAGCCCGCGATCCAGAACCCTCACCCTGCGCAGAAGGCGCGTGCGGCACGAACGCTTTGTGCAGAGAACGAGACGGTGTCGGCGTTTGCTATTGCCCTGCTGAATACATTGGAAACCCCTATGTAGGATGTAGACCCGAGTGCGTGATTAACCCCGATTGCCCGTCCAATAGAATGTGCGTGAGGAACAAGTGCCAAGATCCCTGTCCCGGAACCTGCGGCCAGAACGCCGAATGCTCCGTTGTTAACCATCAGCCCTTCTGTAATTGTCGACCAGGCTTCACTGGCGACCCATTCGTTGTGTGCAACTTGGATAGTAAGTCTAGCGAACTTTGCCTAAATTTCTCTCGTATTTTAAGTCCTGGTGCTTTCTTCTAAATGATTAGTACAATATTTAAAAGTGTACTATTTGAAAATTGATGTAACGAAACTATACGTTTCCCCAGTAATAGTCCCGAAAGAGAACGTGTGTAGCCCGTCACCCTGCGGCCCCAACAGCCAGTGCAAAGAAGTATCCGGTCAGGCTGTGTGTTCCTGTCTGCCGACCTACGTAGGCACTCCTCCCGGATGTAGACCTGAATGCGTAGCCAGTTCCGAGTGTCCCACTCAGCTCGCATGCAAGGACTACAAATGCGTGAACCCGTGCCCAAGTCCCTGTGGACTGAACACCAAATGCGTGGTCGTGAACCATAGTCCTATCTGCAGCTGCATGCCTGGATACAGTGGAGATCCGTTCACCACTTGCTCACCAATTCCACGTAAGACCTTGAATCCTCCGTTTTCGAATTTTAATTCCTTGCACCAATAAGCTCATGATTGTCGCTTTTAGCCGTCGCGATCCCTGGTCCTACGGAGAAAGATCCATGCGTGCCTTCGCCATGTGGCAGTTTCGCTCAGTGCAGAAACGTGCGTGGTTCAGCCGCTTGTAGCTGCTCGGAAGGTTACTCTGGCCAGCCACCGAATTGCAGACCCGAGTGCACGATAAATTCCGAGTGTCAGAGCAACATGGCTTGCATCAACATGAAATGTAGGGACCCCTGTCCCGGTTCCTGTGGCTATGGCGCTCTCTGTTCAGTAATGAACCACATCCCGGTGTGCAATTGCCCCGAGGGTTTCACTGGAAATCCGTTTACCCTGTGCCAATTGTTACCAGCTACACGTAAGAAACCATTTCTTCTCCATCACAATGCCTGAAGCATGTCATTACAAAAAAAATTTGACTTTACAGCCACCCCATCAAGGCCAGTAGAAGATGAATGTTTCCAGTCACCCTGTGGTCCCAACGCGGAGTGCGCGAATGGTGCTTGCACATGCCTGCCCGAATTCCAAGGAAACCCTTACTTAGGATGCCGACCCGAATGCGTTCTGAACTCAGACTGTTCCCGTGATAGAGCCTGTTTGCGAAACAAGTGCATGGACCCCTGTCCCGGAACCTGTGGACTGAACGCTCTTTGCGCGGTTATCAATCACGTGCCCATGTGCAGCTGCCCTGGAAACATGACTGGAAATGCGTTCAGTCAGTGTACTCCACTGCAAGGTAGTCATTCATGTCCTGCGTGCTATATTTAATTGCGCTGGAGGCCAAATGCATTGGCACCTCGAAGACTCGCTTCCATCAACGCTCCCTAAAGCCTACAACCCCTATCTAGATACTTCGAGAATAATTCTTACTGCAATTTTTATGATACATTATATACAGTTGCTTGATCTACATTGAAGTTACTTATCGTGGAAAAATTTCGAATGCCTAGTACATTTGGTCTCTGGAACGACGAAATTTTTACCAAAAAACTTCAATATAACTGCTTTTATTTCCGTCAGATATGACATCCATCAACCCATGTAGCCCGTCACCCTGCGGTCCTAATAGCGAATGCAGAGTCGTGAACGGTCAGGCCGTTTGCTCGTGTATCAGGGGATACTTAGGAAGCCCACCCACCTGTAGACCCGAGTGCATAGTGAGCACAGACTGCCCGCAGAACGAGGCCTGTAGCAATCAGAGGTGCATAAACCCCTGTCCAGGTACCTGTGGTATCGGAGCCAAATGCAGTGTCGTCAACCACAATCCAATATGCAGTTGCCCGTTGCGTTACACCGGTGATCCATTCATCCAGTGCACACCGTTCCGTAAGAATCGACTTCCACCCTAACTCATACACCATCTAGCCCCCTTTTCTTCTATAGGAACGAAAATCTTTTTATTCCAGTGGAAGAACCAGTGATAGACCCTTGCCAACCATCACCCTGTGGTCCGAACTCGCAGTGTCAGGTGATCAACGATTCCCCCTCGTGCTCTTGCTCGCCGGGCTTCTCTGGCAGTCCACCAAACTGTCGACCCGAGTGTATCAGCAACAGCGAATGTCCCAGTCAGATGGCTTGCATCAATCAGAAATGCAGGGATCCCTGCATCGGATCTTGTGGAAATGGCGCAAACTGTCATGTTGTCAGTCACACCCCCATGTGTACGTGCCTCAGTGGCTACACTGGCGACCCGTTCACCCAATGTGTTTTCAGAGAACGTAAGGCCCTACTTGCTAAAACAAGATTGTTATCAGGTTCTTCCTGTTAGTACTTGTTCTCAACTTTGGATTGCTACCCGTTTTATAGCTACAGTTGTGCCTACCCCAGTCAACCCTTGCGACCCATCTCCATGCGGCTCTAACGCCGTTTGCAAAGAACTGAACGGCGCCGGATCTTGTACGTGCATTACCAATTATATTGGCAATCCGTACGAAGGATGTCGACCAGAGTGTCTCTTGAACTCTGACTGCCCTGCCAATCAGGCTTGCATGAACAACAGATGCAGAGATCCCTGTCCTGGAATCTGCGGTCGCAACGCAGAGTGTCACGTTATTAATCATTTACCAGTTTGCGAGTGTTATCCTAGACACACTGGCAATGCTTTCGTCCTGTGCTCGCCCATTCAATTAGGTAATTTCTCTTCACACATTAAGAAAGTATTCCCAAAGGTCTAGGCCTTACGATTAATTGTTCCTTTACAGAAACTGACGAAGCGATCAGTCGCCCCTGTAATCCATCCCCCTGCGGACCCAACAGTCAGTGCAGAGCGATAAACGGACAGTCAGTCTGTTCGTGTTTGCCTGACTTCTTGGGCAGCCCACCGTCTTGCAGGCCCGAGTGCACAGTGAGCGCAGAGTGCGCTTTCAATTCGGCTTGCATCAACAGAAAATGTAGCGACCCTTGTCCTGGATCCTGCGGCTCGAACACTAGATGCGAAACCATTAACCATAGAGCCATTTGCTCGTGTCAGCCAGGTTTCACCGGCGATCCTCTTGTCGCCTGTTTCGATGTGATAAGTAAGTTCAAACATCTCGACCATTTTATTTCATCTTTGCGGAAACAGTGATCGTTTCATTTTTGCATATTTATTATAGCTGAAAGACCAGCTGAAACACCGTCGTACGTGAATCCCTGTGTACCCTCTCCGTGCGGACCCTATTCCGAATGCCGGGACATAAATGACCAAGCTTCCTGCGCCTGTATGGCAGAATACATGGGGACTCCTCCAAATTGTAGACCAGAGTGTATACGAAATTCAGAGTGCCCCAGCAATCAGGCCTGTATTCAGAAGAAATGTAGATATCCTTGCGATGGAGTTTGTGGCGTACGTGCACAGTGTTCCGTGATCAACCATACTCCAATTTGCACTTGCCCCGATGGATTCTCTGGAGATCCTTTCGTTATATGTTCCCCTGTACCAGGTATAAATCATTTCCTCTATTATCTTCTTTTATTGGCTTGGCCTGAAATTTAATCGCAATTTCAAAATTCTTCCAAAGCTGTAGAGATGGAGAAGCCCGCTGACCCTTGTATCAATTGCGGCGCAAACACTCAGTGCCTTAACGGAGTTTGTACCTGTTTACCCGAGTATCAGGGAGACCCGTACTTCGGATGTCGACCAGAGTGCGTTTTGAACTCTGACTGTTCTAGAGACAAAGCTTGTATTAAGAGCAAGTGTATCGATCCTTGCATCGGCACTTGCGGCCAGAATGCTTTGTGCTCTGTGGTCAGTCATGTCCCTGTCTGCACATGTCCCCCTGGAACCTCTGGAAACGCGTTCGTAGTCTGTTCTACTGTTCAAGGTACAGTAGTTTGTATAATAATGATCATCCGATAGACTGTTCCAAGCCATACAGTATTTAATTGGTAATATTTCTGATCCACGAGCAGTCCAAGCGCCGAAAGACCCATGCAATCCATCGCCCTGCGGACCCAATAGCCAGTGTAGAAAGATAAACGACCAAGCAGTCTGCTCTTGCATCCCTGGTTACCTGGACACTCCTCCGAATTGCAGACCAGAATGTATACTTAGTTCAGACTGCCCCTCAAATATGGCTTGTAACAATCAGAAATGCGTTGACCCTTGTCCAGGAACTTGTGGCATAAGAGCCGAATGCGTGGTTGTGAATCATAATCCCATCTGTAGCTGCCCGTCCGATCTGGTGGGCGATCCTTTCACAATGTGCATCAGAAGACGTGAGTACACAGCCCGGAAAATCGATCAATAATTTATTTATCATGATAATCCTATGCTAATTAATTTTCTCGACTTCGTTAAACAGCGGAAGAACCGCAAGTTCTGAATCCTTGCGTTCCATCGCCATGCGGGCCGAACAGTCGATGCCAAGTCGTAAACAATTCACCCTCTTGCTCTTGTCTACCTGAATTCCTCGGCTCTCCGCCGAATTGCAAACCGGAGTGCATAAGCAACAGCGAATGTTCCACCCATTTGGCCTGTATAAATCAGAAATGTAGAGACCCCTGTCCTGGTTCCTGTGGCGCGAATGCAGAGTGCCGAGTGATCAGTCACACGCCTATGTGTGTTTGTTCTTACGGTTTCGTTGGTGATCCATTCGTGCAATGCGTTTCCAAGCCAGGTAAAAATATCTGCACACATAAAAGTCTGTGCCAAGTTAATTTTGAAGCAAGTATTAAGTAGGAACATAATTTTGTAGCGATCGAAGACACGTTAGAGAAACTTACACCCTGCATACCGTCTCCCTGTGGCTCGAATGCGATCTGCAACGAGCAAAACGGTGCTGCATCCTGCAAATGTCTCCCCGACTACATTGGCAATCCCTACGAAGGCTGTCGACCAGAGTGCACCATTAATTCCGACTGCACCGCTGATCAGGCTTGCGTTAGATCAAAGTGTCAGAACCCTTGTCCAGGATTCTGTGGGTACAATGCCGTCTGCCAGGTCGTTAACCATGCTCCGCTTTGCACTTGCCAACTAGGATACACCGGCGATCCATTCGTTCAGTGTAATGTCGTCCAAGAAGCACGTAAGTGATTATGAAAATGATTAGTGAAAATGAACCAACGGATAGTTTTTTATGTGGATGTCCTTGTAGCAAAACCAGCTGACCCCTGTAGTCCATCGCCCTGTGGCCTGAACAGTCAATGCCGCGTGTCCAATGGACAGGCAATTTGCTCTTGTTTGCCCACGTTTATTGGAACGCCACCCATGTGCAGACCAGAGTGTACCGTTAGCTCGGATTGTACCACGAATCGCGCCTGCAAAAATCGGAAATGCGTGGACCCCTGTCCTGGAATCTGCGGTATTAACGCTAGGTGCGAGGCGATCAATCATAGCCCCATTTGCAGTTGCAACGCGGGTCACACTGGCGATCCGTTCGTTAGATGTTTCAAAGTTCAGAGTGAGTGACTTCTAAATCCTTGAAAAATTAACTAAAGCATACTTGGACTTTTTCGTAATTGAGAGATTCCCCCGTAGTGGTTCCTGAACCAGTGAATCCTTGCGTTCCTTCGCCATGCGGACCGTTCTCCGTATGCCGTATCCTCGGTAACGGAGAACTTCCAAGCTGTTCTTGCATGGACAATTACATAGGAACTCCACCGAATTGCCGACCAGAATGTACCATAGACTCAGAATGCGCCAGCAATAAAGCCTGTCTCAGACAGAAATGTACAGACCCTTGTCCAGGTTCCTGCGGCACTGGAGCTCAATGCTTGGTCGTGAATCATATGGCTGTGTGCACTTGTCCAAAGGGATACACTGGCGATCCGTTCGTCAATTGCTTCCTAGACACCCCTCGTAAGCATTCATTCAATTTTCATAATTTCAGTGAACGCAAACAATGCGATTAGAATGTTTTCTAATTAACATTTCCCCGATAGCTTCACCACCGGTACCCCAGGATGCTTGCAATCCCTCGCCCTGCGGATCGAACGCGATCTGCCGCGATGGTGCCTGTTCTTGTCTGCCAGAATATCACGGTGATCCATACTATGGATGCCGACCAGAGTGCGTACAGAATCCAGATTGTCCCCTTGATAATGCTTGCAACCGCAACAAGTGTTTCGATCCTTGCGTCGGTGTCTGTGGTCAAAACGCTGAATGCGTGGTGATAAATCATACACCCATGTGCAGTTGCCCTGATGGCATGTCAGGAAACGCTTTCGCCATGTGTTACCCAGTTAAAGGTAAATTATGGATCAATCACGAAAAAAAAAAACAGCAACCCCATTGCATTATCTTGATCTGTTCACGAAGCATAAACGAAAATCCTTTGATCTTTTTAGACCCAGTGGTAGTAGAACCTTGTAACCCGTCACCCTGCGGACCCAACAGTAGATGCCAGGACTTCAGTGGCCAGGCAGTTTGCTCTTGCGCCCCTGGTTATATCGGAAACCCTCCAGCCTGTCGTCCAGAATGTATCGTTAATAGTGACTGTCCATTGAACGAAGCCTGTGTGAACCTGAAATGTAAGGACCCGTGTCCTGGATCTTGCGGCGTGTCTGCACGTTGTCAAGTAGTCAATCACAATCCCATCTGCAGTTGCCCTCCAGTGTTCACCGGAGATCCCTTCGTACGTTGCTTCCCTAGACGTAAGTGTCTCCATTTTTTTCTCTCTCTATTAAGGTATCCTCGTTAAGCAAAATTGAAATAAAAATTTAATTGTTGGATCTTTCTTCAAGCGGAAGAACCCGTCCAACCAACGGACCTCTGCCAACCATCACCGTGTGGTCCAAACGCAATTTGCCAAGTGATCAATAATTCTCCATCCTGTTCTTGCATAGCAGAGTTCATTGGCACCCCTCCGAGTTGTAGACCCGAGTGTATTAGCAACAGCGAATGCCCCAGTCATTTGGCGTGCATCAATCGGAAATGCAAAGACCCTTGCCCGGGCTCCTGTGGAGCCAACTCGGAATGTCACGTTTTGAATCATGTTCCATCGTGCACTTGCGCGAGAGACTATACGGGAGATCCATTTGTCCAGTGCATTGCTAAGCAACGTAAGTTTCTGAGAAAGATTCTGTATATTTTGCAGTAAGCGAAAAGGGATTTATTTTAATTTCATCATATCTTCCAGCGGAGACAATGATTCCAGTACGACCGTGCCAACCCTCCCCCTGCGGGGCTAACGCCATTTGCCGCGAGCAGAATGGTCTCGGATCCTGCGCCTGTTTGCCCGAATACATCGGCAATCCTTACGAAGGATGCCGACCGGAATGCACCCGTTCGTCCGATTGCCCGTCCCATTTAACTTGTATCCGATCCAAGTGCCAGAATCCTTGTCCCGGTTCTTGCGGTGCTAACACCAACTGCCAAGTAGTGAACAATCTACCCGTGTGCACTTGTATGCCACAATACACCGGTGATCCATATGTGAACTGTGTATATAGGGTACCCACGAGTGAGTAATCCAACCGTGTTAAACTTATTCTTTACCGCTCGAGCGGAGGTTTAATATTGGTGTATCCTAGTTGAAGAAGAGGAACGGAACGTTTGTCAGCCATCCCCCTGCGGTCCAAACAGTCGCTGTCAGAACGTGAACGGACAGGCAGTGTGTTCTTGCTTGTCCGAGTACGTAGGAACACCACCCAATTGTAGGCCAGAATGCGTTGTGAATTCCGAGTGCAATTCGAACCTGGCGTGCATTAATCAGAAGTGCAAGGATCCTTGTCCTGGCACTTGTGGTCGCAATGCTCAGTGCAAGGTTGTCCATCATAGTCCTATTTGTAGCTGCGGAAGTGGCTCGACTGGAGATCCATTTGTCCACTGTTTCCCTGCTCCAAGTAAGCTGCAAACGGATCTGTTTGGTAAATTCAATCCAGGAGAAATTTAATTATGCAATCGTCTATACTCATTAATTTTTTGTAGTCCCAAAACCGGAAGATCAATATCCTAAAAACCCATGCCTTCCATCCCCTTGCGGTCCAAACGCGATGTGCAAGGCGATTGGAGAAACTCCAGTCTGCACTTGCATGAATAACTACATTGGAGTGCCGCCCAATTGTCGGCCAGAGTGTACCATCAACTCGGACTGCACAGCAGATAGATCTTGCATCAGGGAAAAATGCAGAGACCCCTGTCCAGGGTCCTGTGGCGTGAACGCGCGTTGCACAGTGATAAACCATACTCCAGCTTGCACATGCCCCGAAGGATACACTGGTGATCCTTTCACTAGCTGCTCACCTACTCCTCCACCAACCAGTAAGGATTACAGCAATCAGCTCACTCCTCCGATTACTTAGGAATTTTTCTGTTTCAACATTGAACATTTACCTGCTTATTTCAGTCACTGAAGCTCCAAAAGACCCGTGCAATCCAACGCCCTGTGGACCAAACGCTCAATGTAACAATGGCGCGTGCACTTGCATACCCGATTACTCAGGGGACCCGTACACCATTTGTCGCCCCGAATGCGTTATCAATACAGACTGTTCCCGAGACGAAGCTTGCATATTGCACAAATGCAGAAATCCATGCGCAGGAACTTGTGGCTTGAATGCAGAATGCAATGTTGTTAACCATCTACCCATGTGCAGTTGTCCCAGGAACATGACTGGCAACCCTTTCCTTTCATGCATTCCTATCCAAGGTTGGTCTCGTAATTGTTCCCCGTGTTTGTTGCCGATGGAAACCTAAGTTCTGGATAATTCATACATGGAAATTTCGTGTGGCATTATAGAAACCAGCACAGTGGACCCGTGCAATCCATCCCCCTGCGGTCCAAACAGTCACTGTCGCACCTCGAACGGTCAAGCCGTCTGCAGTTGCGTCCCTGGTTTCAAAGGATCCCCACCTTCCTGTAGACCAGAGTGTGTTGTAAGCTCTGATTGCCCTCGTAACAGAGCTTGCAGCAACCAGAAGTGCATCGACCCTTGCCTTGGCGCTTGCGGATTGTCTGCCCAGTGTTCCGTGATTAATCATAATCCGGTGTGCAGCTGCTTCGAGCAGTTCACCGGGGATCCGTTTGTACAATGTATTCCGCAAAGTAAGAATTACTTCCCTCCAATTATATTTTCTATAAGTGGTGTTAATTTTCTAAATGGTAGTTTGTTAAACATTATTGCAACGCTTTTAGCAAAAGAACCCGAAGTGCCAGTGAACCCTTGTCAGCCATCGCCCTGTGGTCCAAACGCTCAATGTCAGGTGATCAACAACGCACCCTCGTGCTCTTGTCTCCCGGAATTCATGGGAACCCCGCCGAATTGCAAACCGGAGTGCGTGAGCAACACTGAATGCTCAACGCAGCAGGCTTGCATTAATCAGAGATGTATGGACCCTTGCCCTGGCTCCTGCGGTATTAACACCAAATGTAGGACTATTAGTCACACTCCCATGTGCACTTGTGCCAGTGGTTTCACAGGAAATCCTTTCGTACAGTGTACACTTCAGCCAAGTAAGATCTTCTCCCTTTACCTTTTCATGTGTAAGTGTAGAGAGCGAATGAAATTCAATTTGTTTTTTGTGCTCATTGCAGTTGAAGATATTCCACAAAAGACCAATCCATGCCAGCCATCTCCTTGCGGTCCAAATGCCGTATGCCGCGAGTCCTACGGTTCACCCGTATGCTCCTGCTTACCCGACTTCTACGGGAACCCCTACGAAAATTGCAGACCCGAGTGTCTCATTAATTCCGACTGTCCATTTAACCGAGCTTGTATAAGGAACAAGTGCCAGGATCCTTGTCCAGGAACCTGCGGCTTCAACGCCGATTGCCAAGTGGTCAATCACATTCCAGCTTGCAGTTGTAGGTCGGGTTACACGGGTGATCCCTTCAGGTCTTGCAGTGTATTCCAGCAGCCTTGTAAGTTCTGCCGAACATTGGGAGCATAATTCGTAGTCGCATTCTGTGACCTAATGATCATTATAATTCCATAGCCACGCCGAGTCCTTCCAACCCTTGCGAACCTTCACCCTGCGGACCCAACAGTCAGTGTCGCAACGTGAACGGTCAGGCCAGTTGCTCCTGCTTGTCCAATTTTAAAGGTACTCCACCAAGATGTAGACCGGAGTGCGTAGTCAGCACAGAATGCGCCAGCGATAAGGCTTGCGTGAATCAAAAATGCGTTGACCCCTGTCCCGGTGTTTGCGGAATAAACGCAAGATGCGAGACCTTCCATCATAGTCCCATTTGTAGCTGCGCTGCTGATCAAACGGGAGATCCGTTTGTGAAATGCTTTGACATGACCAGTAAGTTTATTGCCTGAGAGATATATACATCAGCACTTCTGAATGAAGAACTAATTACTGACCTGGTATTTTAGTGAACCTTCCACTTGTCCCCGTGAACCCATGTGTACCATCGCCCTGCGGACCTTTCTCTCAATGCCAAGACATAGGAGGCATCCCATCTTGCTCCTGTTTGCCCAATTACGTTGGCTCAGCCCCGAACTGTCGACCAGAGTGTTCCATTAACGCGGACTGTACCAGCAACAAGGCTTGTATCAGAGAGAAGTGTAGGGATCCCTGCCCAGGATCCTGTGGAACGTACGCGTTATGCAATGTCATTAATCATACGCCTGTTTGCACCTGCCCTCGTGATTACACGGGTGATCCCTTCACTAGCTGTCGCCTGATGCCCACACGTAAGAATGCATTCTATTCCTGCTTTCTACAGTGGATCATACGAATGTGAACGAAAGTTTGTTTAATTATTAATCCTCCCTATTTATACAAAATGCAGCAGTCCTCCCAACGCCCTCAGACCGATGCAACCCCTCGCCCTGCGGGCCCAATGCGCTCTGCCGAAACGGAGAATGCACCTGCATAAGCGAATACCGTGGCGATCCTTATCAAGGTTGCCGACCGGAGTGCGTGCAAAATTCAGACTGCCAGTACAACAGAGCTTGCTCCAACAATAAATGCGTGGACCCGTGCACCGGAATCTGCGGCCAAAATGCCGAGTGCGCAGTAGTGAATCACATTCCTACTTGCAGCTGCGTGCAAAACCACGAAGGCGATCCGTTCACCCTATGCAAACCCGTTCGAAGTGAGTGCAATCACCCAGACGTAATTCAGTATAATAATTCGAAACTCCATGTATTGGTTTATTAATAATTGTGCAATCACGTGACGATAGAACGCGCGAAACCTTGCGAGCCATCGCCCTGCGGACCCAATAGCGTATGCCGTGAGTTCGGCGAACAAGCCTCCTGCTCTTGCCTCCCTGGATACCTTGGAACTCCACCCAGCTGTAGATCCGAGTGTCTGGTGAACTCTGACTGCGAGCAGAGCAGAGCCTGCGTGAACCAGAAGTGCCAGAATCCTTGCGAGAACGCTTGCGGTCAAGGCGCCCTGTGTACCGTACGAAACCACAACCCTATTTGCAGTTGCCCTGTCCAGTATTCCGGTGACCCGTTCGTCAGCTGTTTCCCCATGAGTAAGTAACCCTGAATCGTGTTTGGATTAGTGCTGTCCATTAGTTTTTTTATAAATTTCAATATTAATGATAGTATTATAAAATATTGCATCCCACAATAATTTTCGAATGCCAGCGGATTCTCTATTATTTTTTTTTATTACCGGAAAGAAATTTTCCACTCTTTCGTAAGGCCCTTTAGTAAGATTCTTCCGAGACAGCACTGGTCTTGATTAGTGAGCATTCAGCAACTGTTAACCGACGAAAAATTTGTCAACGAACAGAACCGCAGTACGAAGAACCCAGCCAGGACCCGTGCAAACCCTCGCCGTGTGGACCAAACTCCCAATGCACCATAACGCCAGACAATAAAGCCTCCTGCGCCTGTATGCCCGAATTCATAGGCTCTCCTCCCAACTGCAGACCCGAGTGCCTAGTGAACAGCGAATGTCCTGGAAATCAGGCATGCGTTAGGCAGAGATGTACCGACCCATGCGCCGGATTATGCGGCTCTAACGCGCTCTGCCAAGTTACCCTGCATTACATCCACTGCGTGTGTCCCGAGGGATACACCGGGGACCCGTTCACCCTTTGTTCCGTGGCCGAGAGTAAGGATCAATCCCGTGTAAATTAAACTCCAGCTACGAGCAATCGATTGAAATTAATAATTTATCAAGAATAACAGATTCCCCGCGGATTTTTCAATTTGTGATGTCTTTCATTTTTCTTTTTTTTTTAGTTGCCTGTATATATTTGTATATATAGATTGTATCATATAGAAACTATTGCATGGCAATTGTAGGACATAGTTTTATCTTTACTTGTGCACATTCGTCGTTCACCTTCTTTTTTCTTTTAAATTCTCAATTTCTATTGACTTGCTTACATCTCTCTTTATATGTATACTTGTATGTACAGCTCTTAATTTTTCTGCCTTTGTAAATTAACTTTTTTTCACAGTCATGAAACTTAATTTCTGTAAATTAATTATTATTAATCGATTAATTCGGGACACGCGTATGCTAATTTCTCTTTCCTTGGATTTTATTCTAGTACCCCCGCAACCGCCTGCACAATCCAGGCCCTGCAGCCCTTCACCGTGCGGAGTAAACGCATACTGCCGAGAGAGATACGACACCGCGTACTGCGAATGTTTGCCGGACTTCAGGGGAAACCCTTACGAGGGATGTCAACCGGAGTGTTTGATGAACACGGATTGCCCGAAATCGCAGGCTTGCATCAGGGCCAAGTGCCAGGACCCTTGTCCTGGTACCTGTGGCGTTGGTGCGATCTGCACAGTATCCAATCACATTCCTATTTGCTCTTGTCCTTTGCCTACCATAGGAGACGCCTTCACGATCTGCCAAGCTGTTCCTGAAGGTACCGTGAAAAATTACAAATTACCACGTATGTAATTATAAATTATTGGCCTATGGCATTCCCAGCAGTAAAACTGATTCATTAATATTGATTCTCGCTTTAGCAAATTTCATTTTCAATCGATTGAGTTCTAATAACAAGAGATTCTTTATAATACTAGGACCGAAGGAGAGGGATCCTTGTTCTCCATCTCCTTGCGGGCCAAACACAATCTGCGAGAAGGTCGGCGACAGAGCGATCTGCAAATGTCTGCCTGGCCTTCAAGGAATCGCTTCGAGCATCACAGGCTGCCATCCGGAATGTGTAATAAGCTCGGACTGTCCTGGTGACAAAGCATGCATAAACAGCAAATGCGTGAATCCTTGCAAGCAGAACGTGTGCGGTATCAAAGCAACTTGCAAAGCTATCAATCATAGTCCTCTCTGCAGCTGCCCTGCGCCGTTGATTGGTAATCCGTTCGAAGAATGTTACACGAAGATTGGTAAATATACCTATACTCTAATCATTTGTTTTAAATTCTTCATAAATTTACAACGGAGAAGTAATAGATATTTTTGCTTTCAGAAATCGATCCTTGCAATCCGTCTCCTTGTACCTACAACGGCGAATGCAAAGTCAGAAATGGCATTGCTGTCTGCATTTATCCCGAATGCGTTATTAATGAGGATTGTTCTAGAGATAGGGCCTGTTTCGCGCAAAAATGCAGAGACCCATGCATCGGTTCTTGCGGAGTTAATTCGCTGTGTCAGACGGTGAACCACAAGCCCGTCTGCTCGTGTCCTGCTGGATTCGTTGGAGACGCTCGAATACAGTGCACCATACCAACAATTGAAGGTATTTTATAAAGCACATCACTCGAAATCAAAATTAAACTCCAAGCATTAAAAATAAATGTAATTTTCTTTTCGATGTTTACTAATACTAATTTCGTCTACTTTTACAGTACCACTTCCAGAGTGCATTCAGAACTCCGAGTGTCCAAACGATAAGACCTGCTATAACCAGAAATGCATCGACCCCTGCACCCTTGACTCATGTGGCTTCAACAGCCGCTGCCACGTTCAACTCCACCGAGCTGTCTGCGTTTGTGAAGAAGGTTTCACTGGCAATCCTCAGCAATACTGTCGCGAGAGTACGTATTTCAATCAACGGTCCATAATACATGTTTCCCCATTTCGAATATTTCTCATAACAAATTTTTACTTTCATAGTTGGTTGTCGAGCTGACAATGACTGCCCATTAACTCAATCCTGCATCAACAACGAGTGCGCGGACGCCTGCTCTGTGACGCAGTGCGGTCTCAATGCACTTTGCAGGTCCGATGGGTACCATAGACCACGGTGTTATTGCCCTGATGGATATTTAGGAAACCCGTATCAAGCATGCGATAGACCAGAGTGCACCAGTGATAACGACTGTCCATTCTCCTTGGCGTGTCGCGATTTGAAATGCGTGAATCCCTGCGATTGTCCACCATCGGCGCAGTGCACAGTAATCAATCATCGTGCCAGCTGTCGCTGTCCGCCTGGTTACACTGGAGATCCGTACACCTCGTGTTTGATAGGTAATTGCAATTCATTTTTTAATTTTATTAATTTATAATAGAATGAACGATTAACAGGAAATTGTATTATTTTCTTTTAGAACCGACAGAGATACAGCCACAGTGTCAAGTGGACGGAGACTGTCCTAGCAAATTGGGCTGCTTTAACGGTGTCTGCAAAGATCCGTGCATCGAAACGAAGCCTTGCATCGCGGGTGCGAAATGTTCCGTCGTGGACACTTTGCCGATGAGAACTATGATCTGCGAATGCCTGCAGAACTTTGCTGGCGATGCAACCGTGGCATGCATTCCTGGTAAATATTAGTGAATCTCGATCACAACTAGTACGAGTTATTCTTTATTTTCTGTAGGGAAAAGTAACAATGAATCTTCATATTCTTTTACAGTGGACAAACATATAGAAGCAGTTTGCAAATCCGACTCCCAGTGTTCTTCGAATATGGCCTGTCTGAACGAAAGATGTATCAATCCGTGCGTTATTAATCCTTGCGCAGCTAACGCAGAATGCATTGTGCAGAATCATTACCGCCAATGTCATTGCTCTCGTGGAACTGTCGGCGATCCGTTCGTAAATTGCTACAGAGGTAATTATCTAGATTCTTGTGAACCACAGAATTGTTGAAGGGTAGAAAAATTGGAATGCGTGAATGAAATATTTCTTCTTCTGTTATAGATACCGATTCCTTCCCAGAGTGCACATCGAATTCCGATTGTGCGTCCAACCAGGCATGCATAAATCAGTTATGCCAGAATCCATGTGTGAGCACTCAGTGCGGCTTGAACGCTGAGTGTATTACTGTCAATCATCATCCAACTTGTCACTGTCAACGGAACTTCGCTGGAGATCCTCAAGTGCAATGTTACAGACGTAAGTCTGGTTCTTTAATTCCGGAAGCTTAATGTTTAATTTAAAGTATTTCTGTTTCAATTAACTAAACTCTTTTTTCAATGTTCAGCCGAGTGCAAGACGGACAGCGATTGTCCTTACGACAAGACCTGCCAGAACAACAACTGTGTAACTCCTTGCTTGGTCGGAGACATTGCGTGCGGTCGCGGAGCCGAGTGCATCGCTGTTTCGCACAGAGCGCAATGCGTCTGTCCACGAGGCACCCAGGGTGATCCAAGAATCGCCTGTATCTCCGCTGTCTGTCATTACAACGAGGACTGCGCCGATCACGAAGCCTGCGACAGATTGAACAGAGTTTGCAGGCCAGTGTGCGAAGATGACACCTGCGCAGAAACCGCCAAGTGCATCGCGAGAAATCATCAGCCTAGATGTACTTGTCCTCAAGGCACATCCGGAAACCCGTACATCGAGTGCACTGGTGGGAATGATTTTTTTGTTTAAGTTATTACAGCCTTCTGAATTGAACTTAAAGGGACGATAATTGGAATGTTATTCGTCATTGCTTTCAAGGTGTGTCGATTGAAGCGGAATGCAGAACGGATAGCGAGTGCCCGTCCTATTTCGCCTGCATCAACACCAAATGCCAAGATCCTTGTCTATCCTCGAATATGTGTTCCGGTGATCAAGAGTGTAAAGTGTTGAACACGCTGCCTCTGCGTACGATGATCTGTAGTTGCCCACCAAACACCATCACTGATATAAACGGCCAGTGCAGGAAGATTGGTAATTATTAATTATCGTGCGAACGATATTAGTCTATCTTTTGAGATATAAAGTAATTAATATGTGTATATATTTTGCTTTAGTATTTGAGGACGTGCAGTGTCATCAAGATCATGACTGTAAAAATTCAGACAAATGCGTGGATGGAACTTGCATCGAAGCGTGTCTCACCACGCAATGTGGATTCAATGCTCAATGCAAGGCGACGTCTCACACAGGAATCTGTCAGTGTTCACCTGAGTTCACTGGTAACGCGTACATCGAATGCGTCAGAAGTAGGTTTTAAATATTCAATAATTTACTGAACAAACATTGGGAGGGTCTTCACAGTACCTTTGCACTTTTATAATTTTGGAATAATTTACCAAATTTTCGTTTTGCAGTTCCAATCGTAGCCCTGTCACCAGTCCGGCCAGAATGCTACAGTAACAGCGAGTGCTCCAGCGATAGACAATGCGTAAATTCCCTCTGCGTGAATCCATGCGTAATCGAAGACACTTGCGGCAGAAACGCATTGTGCCACGTGAACAATCATAATCCATACTGCAGATGTCCCGACAACTACGTTGGCGATGCGAGAATCCATTGCATACCACGTAAGTGTAAAAGGAGCGAGGGAAACGATGTGTTATTTTCAATTGATTTTACAATGCGATATCTTGATCTCTGCAGCGGAAATAGTAGCAGGATGCACTTCCAACAGCGATTGCGCGGGCAACTCTGCCTGCGTGAACAGCCTTTGCATCAACCCTTGCAACTGTGGTCCCAACGCGAAATGCAACGTCGTGGATCATTATCCATCTTGCGTCTGTCCACCTGGGTACTCTGGAAATCCGCAACTGGGTTGCTTCAAACGTAAGCTAAATTTATTTGTCAAAAATTCAATTACTGGTTAAATCTAACAAATTCCATTCTATTCTATTAACTTTACGAAATTGTTTAATTGCAGTGGACTGCGAGCTAGACAGCGAGTGCAACGACGCAGCGACCTGCTACAACGGTCAATGCGTGAACCCCTGCATTCTGGAGAACAAATGCGCAATCAACGCAGAATGCTACGGCCAGAACCATCGCGCCGTTTGCCGCTGCGGCCCAGGCTTCCTCGGCAATCCAGAAGTGCACTGCGACAGAGTGGAATGCACCGCAGACCACGACTGTCCTCGAAGTCTCAGCTGCGACAACGGACGCTGCATCGACCCCTGCCTGGAAGATTCGCCATGCGCCCGAAATGCCATTTGCTACGTCCAAGACCACTCGGCAACCTGTCGCTGTCCTGAGAATATCCCAGCTGGAAATCCGTACTCCTATTGCGAATACCTTCCTGGGACAGCGCTTGATGAGCCAGAATGTAGAATAGATATCGACTGCGCTGATAAATTGGTGTGCATCAGGAATAAATGCATCGATCCTTGTCCGGTTATTAAACCTTGTTTGGAGAACGCGCGGTGCAATGTCTTGGACACTGTTCCGGTGAGGACCATGACGTGCACGTGCCCTGAGGGTTGGACCACTGATGTCGATGGTGTTTGTAGGCCGAGTAAGTTGCCGTGAAAATTATTAGGAATATTATTAGGGATTATAAAGTGGAAATTGTTAGGAGTAGAAATAAGTAATCCATTTATTCATTTTATTTCAAATATATATTTAAAGAAGTCGAATTCAATTTATAACATCGATCAGTACAAAGTGTAAGTAATGTTATTTATTCTTCCAGTCCAAATAGCAGTAACCGGCAGCTGCGTATCGAACGACGAGTGCAGAGACACGGAGTCCTGCATTAATAGACAATGTAGAAACCCCTGCAACTGCGGCACCAACGCCGCTTGCTATGTCAGAAATCACAAACCGATCTGCTCCTGTGAAGAAGGCTACCAAGGCAATCCAGACATCGCCTGCCACTCCGTGGAATGTAGACGGGACAGCGAGTGTTCTCTGGACAAGAGTTGCGTGAACAACAACTGTGTGAACCCTTGTCTGGTCTCTGATACCTGTGGTGTGAACGCCGAATGCTTCCCCAACAATCATAAAGCCGACTGTCGCTGCCGCAAGGGCTATCATGGAAATGCTTTGGATCGCTGCCGAGTGATCGGTTGTTACAGCAACGGCGACTGCCCTGGAGATCATTCTTGCATCAACATGCAGTGCGTCAATCCTTGCGTCCATAGCAATCCTTGTTCGTCCCGAGCGGAATGCAGAGTCTTTAATCATTTGCCTATCTGTCGCTGCCCGCCTCAACATACGGGCAATCCTTACGTTAATTGTAAACCGGAAGAGAGGCCAGAGTGTAGGGAAGACGGCGATTGTCCTGAGTCCTTAGCCTGCTTCGATAACAAATGCCAGAACCCGTGCTCTGTTGTTCAACCCTGCAGCGAACCATCGGAGTGCAGGGTACTTCCGACGTACCCTGTTCGTACTATGGTTTGCGTATGCCCTAGCGGCTACGTGAGTAGCGGAAGTGGAACATGTAGAGCCACGAAACCGATCTTGGAAGTCAAATGCACTAGGGATAGCGATTGTCCATCGGAGAAGGCTTGTGTCAACGCGGTATGCAAGAACCCTTGCGCTTGTGGTCCCAATGCGGATTGCAGCGTCGTGAACCATAAACCGATTTGCTCTTGTGTTCTGGGGTACGATGGAAACCCCGACGTTGCTTGCGCTAAAGGTAGGCATCGTTCTTTCTATATGTCTTTCATTAATCAGTGAGCTTTACTCGAATTTTTCCAATAGAGGTTCAACTATTTTGGTGACTACACTATAATTCATTTTTCATTTTCAGTTGCTGGATGCCGCGCAGATAGCGATTGCAGCGGATCGCACGCGTGTGTACAGCACAACTGCGTCCCAGTGTGTTCACCATCTTTGTCGATCTGCGGTAAAGGCGCCGATTGCCACGGTATCAATCACAAAGCCATCTGCGAATGTCCACCAGGCTACGGAGGCAACCCGAGGGTCTCTTGCGTGCTTCTCGGCTGCAAGAGCAACTCTGATTGTCCCACGAACAAGGCCTGCGTTAATAATCGCTGTGAGAACCCGTGCGCGTTGAACCCTTGCACTGGAGACATGGATTGCAACGTCTACAACCACGTTGTGGAGTGCGCTTGTCCTGCTGGCTACATTGGTGACACCAAACTGGGATGCACTAAACGTAAGAATCATTATTATACTTTCACTCATCTCGAAGCGTTAACAAAGTAACTTATTTCCATTTGAATCTTTCATTTATCCTCAGTGACAGAGAAATGCAAGGCGGACAACGAGTGCCCGTCCCAAACGGCCTGCTTCAACGGCGAGTGCATCAACCCTTGCGTGAAGATCGGTCCGTGTGGTGTGAACGCGGATTGCAAGGTGTTGGACACTTCACCTGTGAGGACTATGATCTGCGAGTGCATTCCTGGCTACAGAGGAAACGCAGTGGTCCGCTGTGACAAAGGTGATTACCCTAATTTTATCTCGTGTCTTCCTCAACACGGAATTACCCACTTAC
The DNA here is from genome assembly GCA_023838395.1 of Holcopasites calliopsidis. NCBI lineage: Eukaryota > Metazoa > Arthropoda > Insecta > Hymenoptera > Apidae > Holcopasites > Holcopasites calliopsidis. The sequence continues at coordinate 2,688,667 of JALHAQ010000017.1, forward strand.
TAAGCGTGTACTTTTTATTTCACAGCCAACGTGTGCGCGGTGGAGAAGGGCCAAATCCTTGACGAATACGGCAACTGTGTCTGTCCACCTGGATCGGCGAAGGATGAGCACGAGCTTTGCGTTCCCTGTCGCAAGGAATCTGGAATGCTTATTAACGAGGAAGGGTACTGTGTGTGCGCGCTGGAGAACGGTATGATCATCGACGAGTATGGTCTCTGCGTGTGCCCTACCGAGCACGGATACAGACTGGACACGAATGGAATTTGTAAATTAGGTACGTACTTGTCATTTATTCATTCTCATTAATTTTGTGTGGCTTGTACTAATAATTGAATTCATGGCACCGTGCGCTCTACAGCCGACATAACAGAGTGCACGCACGACGACGAGTGTGCCGATAACCGATATTGCGACAAAACCGGTCGCACTTGTGAAGATCCTTGCTTAACACAAATGTGTGGCCTGTACGCACTTTGTAACGCTACTCGTCACCAAGCTGTTTGCATTTGTATTAACGGATACATTGGAAATGCTTATACTCAGTGCTGTAAGCATTCATTTTTAACATTTCATTCATTCATTTTTATCATTATCGCTCATAATTGTACTAATCGTTCATCGTGGCATAATTGGATATTATCGATCGATAGACGACAAGAACCGGTGGAGAACAGATTTCCCCAGGCCTGAAATGGTTGTCAGCTGCTTGTCGGACGGGGTCCAGGTCGAAATACATCTCCACGACCAGGAATTCGACGGTGTTCTATACGTTAAGGGCCACAGCAAGGATGAACAGTGCAGAAGGGTTGTTTCTATCCCCGCGGAGACCATGCACAAGACCGAGATATTCAAGGTGGCCTTTGGTAATTGTGGACTGATACACGTAAACGTAAGTTCCCTGTTCTATAAATGCGAGAATATTTTTTTAGAAGTATGCTTAACACAAAAGCGTACACCATTTCAGGGGCAAGCCAGCTTCGTCCTAGTCATACAGAAACATCCAAAGCTGATGACATACAAGACCCAGGCATATCATATCAAATGCATATACCAGACTGGAGAACAGAACGTCACTCTCGGCTTCAACGTTTCAATGTTAACAACCGCTGGAACCATTGCAAATACTGGGCCACCACCTGTCTGTTTGATGAAGATTGTCACTCAGAACGGGAACGAGATCAACTCTGCTGAAATTGGAGACAATTTGATGCTGCAAGTCGAAGTTCAGCCATCCAGTAAGTATACACTTTGAAAATTAGTAAATGAATCATTTCAAAGGGTGGTTAATAATCGATACATTTAATTTTTTTTTTTAGCTATCTACGGAGGATTCGCCCGGAATTGCGTGGCCAAAACGATGGAGGACAACATGGAGAACGAGTACATTGTGACAGATGAGAATGGCTGCGCGACAGATCCAACGATATTTGGCGAGTGGGAACAGAATCCCGAGACGCAGACATTGATGGCCAGCTTTAACGCGTTTAAATTCCCAAGCAGCGACAACATTCGATTCCAGTGCAATATCCGCGTGTGCTTCGGACGATGTCAACCCGTGAGTATCTCTTCATTCTTCTGCAATCAATTATCCGTGGATGAAACAGGTGGCAATGCGTAATTGTAATTATTGCAGGTAAATTGTCGAGGATACAACGCCTTCGGTCGCCGTCGCCGAGACGTCTCTTCCGATGCAAACGACACGTCTTTGAGCGTCGCGGACAACTTTGAGGGACAACTTCGGGAAGAGATAACGATCCAGTCGAATCTAATATTCACTCTGGAAAGGAGAGAGGAGAGGTACACAGCAGATCCAGCTGAAAGTAAGACATTATTTCTATTTCTTTTAATGGGGAGTAGATTAAATAGGATCTCTCATTTTTAATTATCGTTTCTTTTCTTTTTTTTTTAGTCGCATCAGCTCAAAGAGTGGAAGATATTTGCGTTTCTATGGTCGGCTTTGTGATAGCATTAGTAATCACAGCTCTCCTGGCACTGGTAGCTGTGGCTATTGCTGTATCCTGCTGGCTGATGGCGTATCGACGCCAGCCAAAGACTGCTGGACCACTGCCACACCCGCCAGAGTTCCCAAACCCACTGTTCACTACGGAATCGGTAGCTGAACCGTCTCCTGACTATCACCTATCATAAGTCCTTTAGGATAATAATTATTTTATAACGTTATTTTATAATTCTCAATGGAACGCAATACGGGCCAGCTTTATCTTCTTGCTGGTCAGTCTTGTATTTCTACGATCGACTCCTCCAGTGACTAGACTTCCGTACTTTCCTCTCGAGGGTTCATAAATGAGCGTTGTCGTACATAAATGCGTTCACTGTTAAATACGAGTACCCTGAATTTACGATACACATAGACAAATATTATATAGAAATCGATAGGTAGAGCTCGTGCGAGAGAGAAACGTTTACTACTATTTATGGTGATGGTTGCTTCCATTATCTACACACGAGAGTACTTTTGTCTTCCAGTATACCCTCCACCTTCTTCTCCCCCTTTTTAGTCACTGGAGGATTTGTGAAACGTAACACAGCGAATTTAATTCCCCGTGTAAAGTCGAACGAATTAGTCTAAAATATAGCTTTCTTACTTCGAGCGTAGGTAACTGTACATTTTATCTAATAAAACGCTAATGTATTATTTTTAAGAAAGCTTTGATCGTCCATGCGCCCTGATATTTGTTCCTCGGTACACATGCGAAAAGAAAATGGGATCGTAAGTATCAAATAATACATTAGTAGAATTTACGCATGCATGCGTTTTTATTATAAACCATTAATATACATGTTTTCCTACACTTACATAATTTACAAAAGATAAACAATACTTAATATGTAGATAAAATGGACACACCGCTTAAGATCAGTTCGCAACTTAGTAATAAATAGTGATGTCTCGATCGTGACGCTGTTAAGTAAATTTGCTATCCTCAGAAACAGCAATTCAAACATGATTAGTATTAAAAAAGATCAACATCTGTACAAATTTGCACAATTATCCCTTGATAACTGCGATTGGCCTCAATTTTATACATTTGCGGGAGATGCCTGCATCGTGACACGTATTTACAACGTCAGTAACGTTTTTGTAAGACTCGGGCGCTTCTTCCATTACTAATTTAGGCGAAGCGACTCTGATAGATATTCCTTGCCGTTCCAATTTCTCGAGCACATCTGTGTAATGCAAGTTCCTGCGCGACTTGGCTCTGGACAAAGCTCGACCCTAAACAAAATGATTAATTTCAGAGAAATTCTGAAGAGAATCTAAAAATATCTTCGAACACTTACCGCTCCATGACACGTGGATCCAAACGTTTCTTTCATACCCTGTTCGGTACCGGTAAGAACGTAACTACATGTTCCCATAGTACCGCCGATTAAAACTGGTTGACCGGTTAATTGATAGTCCACTGGAATCAAGGGATGGTGAGGGGCAAATGCTCTAGTCGATCCCTGTAAAGAAAACAAACCTTGATAAGGACAGGTATGTCATTCGTTATCGAGCAAGGTCTTTCTTTTATTCACCTTCCTGTGAACAAGGAGCGTTTTCTGTTTCCCCTCGACCATATGCTCTTCTATCTTTGCAATGTTATGGGAAACGTCGTATATGACGTGCATATCTAAATCATCTGGAGATTGCCGGAACTGTTTCGCGAATGCCTGTCGGCTAAGGAACGTCATAGAACTCCTATTAACCCATGCAAAGTTCGCTGCCGCTGCCATTGCCTTCAAATAATCCTGACCCTCTTGAGAATTGATGTGAGCACAAGCTAATTGTCGATCGTTAGTTTCGATGTTGTCTCGCTTCATAGCTTTTTCCATTTGCACTAGTGCATCTGCAGTATACATAAAAATGATTAGATATCGAGAGTAGAAAGTGAATTTATTATGCGCTTATTACCAGTTGCAACTTGGTGTCCAAATCCTCTGCTTCCAGAGTGAATCATTACGCAAACTTGGCCTTTCTCTTCGATACCCATTTTACATGCAGCCCATTTGTCGTATATTTCATCAACCACTTGTATCTCTGCATAGTGATTGCCTGCCCCCAGAGTTCCCAGCTTTAAGACAATTATTTTTTAGTAGCTAAAACATTCTCGAATATTTATGAATTATTCAAACACGATCTTTGAAAATTGTACCTGTGGAAGACCTCGCTTTTTAGCCCTCATTGATACTTTCGAAGAATCTGCGTTAAGCATTCTACCATACTCTTCGCAATGCTCTTTATCCTCTGCCCAGATGTAACCTGCATAGGAATAATAAATATATCTATTATCGACAGAAAGAATTAAATTTAACAAACAGATGCATACCTTCTCGCAGGGACCAATCCATTCCCATTTCTAAAGCTTCTTCCAAATCACGAGCATTCATAGGAATGATTCCTTTTGAACCAACACCGACAGGAATGTGATCGAACATGCTCTGAGCCAGTTGTTCCTAAAAATTTCCAATAATTATATGGAAGACAGAAATGCATGCAGCTATTTTTATTCCTATAATATAATTGTCTTGGAAAATGAAATATGGCTTTGAAAAAATAATACCTTAACAGGCAAGACATCCTCCTCAAATAAATTGGTTCTAAGTAACCGTACTCCACAGTTTATATCGAATCCTACTCCTCCAGGCGATACTATGGATTTTGGATCATTCATATCGAAAGCTGCCATATTACCAATGGCAAAGCCATATCCAGAGTGAACGTCGGGCAATCCAACTGACCTCCAGACAATACCAGGAAGCGCTGCCACATTGGCAATCTGTTTCATACCTGGAAGAAAGCCTCCGACTGTTCCTGGTCTGCATGCATTTTTTAATTCATCGAACATTAAACGCTCTAATGTACTGTTAACGTAAAAAATGCCTTCCACCTATAAATAGGGAAATACCTAATATAGATAAGAAAATACAGTGAAACGTTAATAATTCGCATACCTTCATGTTAGGTTGAAATCCCTTTTTTATCTTCCAACACGTATCACTAATTTTCTCTAAGTATTTTAATTCTTCCTGGTACTGTCTGACCACCATTTTCAAGTCTAATAAATTCTTTTACTGCTATAAAAATACGATAACAATTGCGAGAACTCAATACGATTCCTTTTGAGAAACCGAATATGTTCTTGCATAAATTTCTGCGGGATTCTATTTAATTGATAGAAAAAAGAATTAGCGGCGGATTTAACTACTGACAATTATAATTCTGTCCTTATGCGTATTATTTTCATACAAATAACAAAACTTTCAGCTGACAGAATATTACCGGCTAGGTAGATTTACTGCAGCAGTGGTGATGAAATATCGATAGTGGACACTATCGATAGTATCCTGTAGTTGGACCTTCGGCCATCGATAGTTATCGATATATAATATATATGTAATAGTTATAGTCATTTATGCAAGTGGTCATTATTTATTGCACACTAATAGCTTACAATTTTCAATACCTATAACAATCGATGGCAAAAATAACACACTAATAGTTTTCGATAGTGGTGACTATCGATAGAACTATCGATAGACCCCAACACTATTCAACATGGCGTCGATCATTTAACGCAGTTTCGGTGTATCGGTAACAATTCAAACATTTTTATAATAATTTAGTGCTTGCCCTTTAAAAATATCTACATGAACTTGTTCTTTGTGCATTCGCAAACGTGATAAGTGATGTAATATTAAAGGAGATGCACAATACATTTAGAAAACCTTCTGTGACATATATGTAACCTCAATTATTGATTCGACCAGTGCTGATGTTTTCTGTTTTGTATTTTAGATTATTCGCGAGATCATGACAAACTAAAAGAACTGTAAAAACTCTTGTTTTGCTTGTAGCAATTCCATAGTTACTAATTGTAAAATTTGTTTGAATTTAAACTATGGATTGTATTGGAAATCAATGTATAAAAATAGCTTTCAAATATTAACCCTTGCCCACCGAATATCGTGTTCATTCGTATTCAGTTGTTGGTTATTTGGTTAAGGTTTCGCCTCATTCATTTAAAATTGTATATTTGTGAATAATAAATTAATAATTCTTTATTGCAGGTCTGCACAATGCGCTGCTCCTTCAAGCAGCGTTTCTAGCTCTCCCCAGTAGTGTTTCTGGCTCCCCCCAACAGTGTTCCGGCACCCTCAACAGCGTTTCCGTCTTCCCGTAACTGCGTTTGCAGCTATTTCCCAACAACGTTTCCGGCTTCCCTCAGCAATGTTTCTAGCTCCCCCCAACAGTGTTTGCAGTTCCCCTCAACAGCGTTTGCAGTTCCCCCCAACAGCGTTTCCGGCTCCCCCAACAGCGTTTCCAGTTACCCCCAGCAGTGTTTCCAACTCTCCCCAGCAGCCCTTTCAGCTCAGAGCGGCGAGCTCTAAGATGTGCCCCTTCGAACAGCAGTAACTGTGCGTGTGATGAATTGATAGTGTATCAGTATAGTAACAGCAGCGTAGGTCCATCATATTAAATTATATTAATGTAATATACATTAATTATATTTATATGCCTTTTAAAAATTTACGTTAGTGTTAACTTTAACATGTATTATACATGAATTTATAAGAATACTCAATAAGTAATAGCATTTAAGTTTAAATATTATCATTTTTATACCATATTTAAATCTGTGCTAATATTATTATTGTAATTCTCATTATTATTTAACTATAAGATGTATTGTAAATTAATTTATAAGAATAATCTATAAGTAATAGCTTTTAAGTTTAAACATTATCACTTTTGTAATTTGTACATTATTACAATTTTTCAATAAATCTTTGTAAGAGGAATGCAACTTGTTTCACTTTTTTAACGCCTGTCCACTTATAATTAAGTTAGAGATAAGTGCTAGGAAATGACGGCAAATGTCAGGAGCCCCCAATAGTATTGAAGTTCCCGAAATCTCCTGGAGAATGATGTCAAATTCCAACAAGTAGTAAAATAGAATATTTGACGATTTCGAGCAAGAAGAATTCTGTAAAATTGTGTTTCGAGGAATATCTCTTCGCATATTATGTTCTGATACATTTTGTTGATTTCGAGCACGAGAGATTTTGTAAAAGCAGCTTCTGGAAATGTTTTGGTTGTGACGTCATCAATCCTGAACTCCGGATACCTCCTCGCATATCATGTTCTCCTGATACAAATTGGCGATTTCGAGCACTTGGGACTCCGTAAAATCATGTGCCGGGCAGTTCTTGGAAATGACGTCACATTCCAGGAATTGGTGAAATGAAAGACCTCCTCGCATATCATGTTCTCCTAATACAAATTGGCGATTTTCAGCCAAGGGACTGCACGAAATTCACGATTTTGTATTAGGAGAACATGATACGCGAGGAGGTCTTTCATTTCACCAATTCCTGGAATGTGACGTCATTTCCAAGAACTGCCCAGAACATGATTTTACGGAGTTCCCTTTGCTCGAAATCGCCAATTTGTATTAGGAGAACATGATATGCGAGGAGGTCTTTCATTTCACCGATTCCTGGAATGCGACGTCATTTCCAAGAACTGCCCGGCACATGATTTTACGGAGTCCCAAGTGCTCGAAATCGCCAATTTGTATCAGGAGAACATGATATGCGAGGAGGTATCCGGAGTTCATGATTGATGACGTCACAACCAAAACATTTTCAGAACTTGCTTTTACAAAATCTCTCGTGTTCGGAATCGACCAAATGTATCCAATGTATATAAGCAGAACATAATATGCAAGGAAGTATTATGTGAAACATAATTTCACAGAAGTCCTCTTGCTCGAAATCGCCAAATGTACTATTTCACTGATTCTTGGAATTTCACGTTACTTTCCAGGATATTTCGGGAACTTCAATACTATTGGGGACTCCTGACATTTGCCGTCATTTCCTAGCACTTATCTCTAACTTAATTATTATAAGTGGACAGGCGTTAAAAAAGTGAAACCAGTTGCATTCCTCTTACAAAGATTTATTGAAAAATTGTAATAATGTACAAATGACAAAAGTGACAATGTTTAAACTTAAAAGCTATTACTTATAGATTATTCTTATAAATTAATTTACAATACATCTTACAGTTAAATAATAATGAGAATTACAATAATATTATTAGCACAGATTTAAATATGCTACAAAAATGATAATATTTAAACTTAAAAGCTATTACTTATAGATTACTCTTATAAATTAATTTACAATACATCTTATAGCTAAATAATAATGAAAATTACAATAATAATAGTAGTATAGACTTAAATATGCTACAAAAATGATAATATTTAAACTTAAATGCTATTACTTATTGACTATTCTTATAAATTCATATGTAATACATGTTAAAGTTAACACTTATATAAATTTTTAAAACGAATATAAATATAATGAATGTAATTAACATAAGTATAATTTAATATGACGGAGCTACGCTACTGTTACACTACTATACTGATAGATTATCAATTCATCGCACACACAGTTAGTGCTGTTCGAAGGGGCACTACTTAGAGTTTGCCGCTCTGCTTTTGCTGCGGGAAACCAGAATTGCCACTCGAAGGAACCAGAAACACTGTTGAGGGAAGCCGGAAACGTTATTGGGCGGAGGTGGAAACGCTGCTGGGAGGAGCTGGAAACGCTGCTGGGGAGAATTGAAAACGCTGTCGGGAAGAGCTGGAAACGTTGGAGGAAGCCAGAAACGCAGCTGGGGGGCCAGCTCACTGTGCAGACCTGCAATAAAGAATTATTAATTTATTATTCACAAATATACTATTTTACATGAATAAGCGAAACCTTACTCAAACAACCGACAACTGCGCAAGGGTTAATATTTGAAAGCTATTTTTATAAATTGGTTTGCCATACATTTCATAGATTAAATTCAAACAAATTTCACAATTAATAACTATAGAATTGTTGCAAGTAAACCACAATTTTACAGTTCATTTAATTTGTTATGGTCTCGCGAAGAATCTAAAATACAGAACAAAAAACATCAGCACTGGCCGAATCAATAATTGAGGTTACATATATGTCACAGAAGGTTTTCTAAATGTATTGTCCATCTCCTTTAATACTACATCACTTATCACGTTTGCGAATGCACAAAGAACAAGTTCATGTAGATATTTTTAAAGGGCAAGCACTAAATTATTATAAAAATGTTTGAATTGTTACCGATACACCGAAACTGCGTTAAATGATCGACGCCATGTTGAATAGTGTTGGAGGTCTATCGATGGCTCTATCGATAGTCACTACTATCGAAAACTATCAGTGCTTTATTTTCGCCTCATACACGATTTATGCCAATGTTTAACTCGTGATCGATAGTCCAAATAAATTATAGATGGTACCATCGATAGTACTCATCGATATTTATGTACAAATAATATCAGGTACTCGTATGGTCCTTATGCAATATCTTTTTTCAAAGATAATGTAACCACTAGTTTGATGTTATTTATAATACAAAGAGACAATTACCTAAATTAACTGGCCTTCTTTTCGTTGGACTTTGACAAAAGTAATGTCACTCGAGGTTAGGTTTGTACAATTTTAGTTTGTTACCTAACCTAAATAGTGCGACGGACTGGGCGAAACGAAAATGAGTACTCCTGTAAAAGCAGGTATTAAACATGCGAAACCAATCTTGTCGTTGACCCATGGGGAGGCACGTAGAAGAGTAATATCATTGTATAAGACGTGGTATCGTCAGATGCCGTTTATCCGTAAGTATTTATTCTATTATGAAATATTGTGCTATTGCTTCATAACCTATACCTGGCCCAAGGTATTACGTTTCTACGCCGTTTTTATTAATTTTCTTTCGAGCATACTTGAATTTTCCCAAAAATAATTTGCAGTCATTAATATAAAAACGTTCGAATTATTTATTTTGCAGTTGCAAATTATGATTTGTCGAAGACAGAGAACGAATGCAAGAGGAAGCTAAAAGAGGAATTTAGACGTCATGCACATATACGCGATGTGAGAGTAATAGACACATTGTATATTAAGGTAATAGTGCGCTTACAGTACCTTTTCGCTAACGTTCGTTTTTTTCTTCCTCGTCAATGTCGGTGGTGTCATCCCTATCTCTTACTTTTTGTCTCACTCTCACTTCCGACAAAAACTGAGGCGAGAGACTTAAAAAGAATAAGCCTGAAAACATCTACCTTCTTTGCTAACATTCACTCCATGGTCCCAAAAAGCGAACCTTAGCGAGAAGATTCTGTATTATATACCACCTAGCCAATGTATAGTTTGATAAGACAGATATTTTTGGCATTAGGGACTAATGGAACTTCAGGAAGTTATAATGCAGTGGAAACCAGAATGCACCTTGTTAAATTATTGGAGAGAAAGCTGGGAGCCAAAACCAAAGGACTTTATGTCAAAGTTCCTTTCTGGCCAGGATTGAAGCTTGTGAACATAGAAATTAGAAGAAACATGTAATGTAATACTTGTTACAAGTATTCGTAGAATGAATTATGCGTAAGTTATGTTAATAAACATGTGTATACTATTTACGTAGAGTCTCCTATAAAATAAAGATATGAAAAGGGTAGAAGAGTAATCAGTTTATTAAAAAAGATTGAATTATACAACATTTGGAAAGATGAATTTTTAATCAACTCTTACAGAGGATAATAGTTCTTTTAATTTACAGTTTTTATCTTTACATCTATATATATTATTATTCACTTATATACATTTGACAAGATGATATATTACTAAGCACCTTAGGTACAATCTAGTTCACTATTCACAGCCATACGGATTAATTTGCTTTCCTTCAGTGAACAAGTATCGGAAATATATACGTACATGTATAAAGATATATACATACATACACGTGCCTGAATCGAGTGCATATTCGGACTTGCGAAAAATGTACACTCCAATCGTTGCACGTCGTTCTACATTTTTGTTTCTTCATATCATCACGGACACAATTTATGCCACCTCGAGATAGACATTTTCACGTGATCTCTGTACTTCTGTATACTTTGGCTACAATTATCTTTTTAAAAAAGTCATCCTATTATACTTTCGGATTAAAAAATTTTCACAGACCTCGTGCTATGTAAAAAGAAAAAAAGAAAAAAGGGGAAACGCTTGTCGCCAATATAAAGCGCGCTTTAATACAAGTTATAAAATATCCTCTAGGTATTAAAAATATACACGTTCGGTAACTTTTATACCCTACATTCCACGTATCTTTACGCTAAAAAGAAAAATGGCAACAATACATCTTGATTATGACTCGTAAATGTGATAAAGTTTCTGCATTCATACATCGCACATTCTTTTGTTTCTTCCCCAGAGAAGAAACTCTCTATCAAACTATACTCTCGCGTTCCGACTGGATATCGTAACCAGCTATTACACCCCTCCTCAAGGAGACGTCGCTGTTCCGCAATCCATTGCCACTGAACAGATTCACCAGCCAACTTCTGATCGAGTTCCTCGCAGAAGACTTTTTGTCCGGCATACTGTTTGTACTAGGAACGGATACCACTTGATCGAGAGAACGCCAACGTTTAACAGGCACGATATCACCTACGCATCCACCCTCGTCCCCTAACAACGGTGTCTCTGCTTCGTTCGGCGACTCATCGGTATGGGGCACTATTATCACATTACCATTCGGATAATTATTGTTCAACACTTTCTCCGAGATGTTCGTCTTCGAGTTAGTCCGTGTGCACTTGTCACAATTCTCTAACGATCTGAAGCTCTTCTTCGGTTCTTTCCAAGAGAAATGTCGCGACTCGAACCTCTTGCTGTACAACTCCAAAGGGAACGGATCCAACGACCGAGATTCCCTTATTATATTCTGGAACGGATAATCACTGGTCGAGGAAGACGAGGCGATCGTCGATAGAACCCTCGCGTTTTTCCTAAATTTCGGCCTGGCGTCGATGAAGAAATCATCGAGGGCCATTTTTATATTAGCCGCCCGATTTTCCATATCTTCGGATAGCGCGACGTTGTCCAGCGTTGTTTTCGATATGCAGTCGGCCAAATACAAGGGAGATCGTTCTAGTTTTCGGGAATTCAGAGATTTCGGCACCGGACTCGATCCTCCGCATTGCGACGACGAATCATCCGGTGTTGGCCGTGGGACGCTCGATTGTCTGCGGCTTCCCGCGCCCAGACCACCTAATAACGAGGCTTGACGGGAATCCGAATTCAATTTTGGACTCCTTCTCGGCCTACAGAAGAGCGGTGGAAGATCGCCGACGTCGACCTGATGATACAGATATTTTCATGAAATAAAGATTTTCCGAGAAATATTGTTACGAGCTTCTATTTATGCGCAAACCTCTCGTTTTTGGATGGCTTTCTCAGTGGCTCCGGTGAGCCAGTACGTTTTCACTTCCCCCTTTCCTTTCATGTAAACCAATCCCCTTTCTTCGATAATATAGCCGCCAATTTTATCCAAGGCATCCTTGCACTGTTCGCTTATGTGAATACGCAATGGTTCGCCATTAGATTCCATCCGCGAGGCTGTGTTCACAGTGTCTCCGAATAGACAATACCTGGGCATTGTTAAACCAACAACACCCGCCACCACAGGACCTGTAACATTATTTATATTCGCATCGTTCTAGGATGAAAGATTTTCGTTTGCCGGTACAATACCTGTATGAATTCCAATGCGCAATTTGAGCGTGTCTTGAGGCCTGTGAGCTATGGTATGGTGTTTTACGGCATTAAGTAACTCCAGGGACATCGATGCGATTTCTCCGGCGTGTCTGTTTCCGTTTTTTATTGGCAAACCGGAGACCTGGATGGAATGAAGCATTTTCGCATATAACGTTAAGTAAGATGATTAACGGTACATGATAGATAATCTACTTACCACCATATACGCATCGCCGATCGTTTCTACCTTATATACATCATATCCTTTGATTATGCGGTCGAACAAAGTGTACAAATCGTTTAAAAAGTTCACAACCTGAAAACAAAGCAATTGCACAGATCGCTCACATGTAGTATCCAAGTATTTGCCTGATTTTTCTGACTAATTCTAAAGACTATACCTGGAAGGGTGTACTTTCTGCTGACATAGCGGTGAAGCCAACGATATCGCTGAAGTATATGGTAACCAGGTCGAATGCTTCCGGTTCCACACCGATCCCATTTGTCAAACAATTAGCAACGGGTCTGTAAAAAAATAAAGAAAGTATCATAGATATGCTAATTCTCCTTCCTTTTCGGAGAAAAAGTTTCAGCATACTCGGGCAACATTCTATGAAGTAGGTCCTCGGTTTTCTGCTTCTCCTCGAAAAGAAGGCGTGTGCGTTCACTGACTAGATCTTCGAGGTTGTTCGCATACTTCTCCATCATGTCCATCATCTGGTCCATGATGTTCCGATGCCTGCCCGCTTTCATTTTCTTCAATCGCGTCCTTATCATCTTGAAGTCGGGCCTGAGTTCCGGACTCTCCGCCCAACAGTCCGTAATCGTACTAACTATATACTCGGCGCAGTCCGCTTCGGACTCGGACAGTATATCTATGTTGGGCCTGAACGGTGGTTCACCATCCTCCGGGAACCTTTTCACTCGGTCTATGATTTCTGTGAATAACGTTCACATTTATTTATTTGCGGCTAATACCTTTTTGGCGAGTGCCAAAATCAACGAATGGTTGGTAATCGTTAAGAGGCGTACAATCGAGAAACTTACAATTGCACGGGTAATAGTATTACCTTTGGGTTCTAGGTTCACGCCACCGTAAGGCCCTTTCCGTCCGATCATCTCGAACAATATGATCGCGAACGAATAGATATCACCCTCCTGGGTCCCTCTGATCGGTGCATTGGGATTCCTTAATAGTTCAGGTGCCTTCCAGAACAGGTCTAAAGTGGAATTAAATAGTTTGAATCGTATCGCAAGCATGAATACCATCGGCTATTAATAGAGTTCCTTGTTCCGTACTTCGATAATACTGATGTTCACCAATGCTGTCGGACTCGGCGCAGTGTCGCATATCGTGCAGGCCAAAATCGGAGACTTGCAGTACCCATCGCGAGGTCACCACGCAATTGGAAGACTTCAGATTACCGTGACAGACTAGCACAGATGACTCGTGAATGTACAGCATACCCTTTGGCGAAACAAATATATTTTCTCAATCAAAGTTTTCATTTCAATTCTGTCTCTCTCTCTCTCTCTTTGTTGAATTGTTGCATAGCTTGGTATTCTATTTACCTTAATGAGATCGTGAACTAATGACGCGATAAACATATCATCTAACTTGATATCTTCGTTCTCGATGATATCCTGCAACAGGTAAGTGCATGCGTAATATAGTCATTCGATCGAACAGCAACAGAACTGGATTATTCGTTCACGGCTCGTCCGTGTATTAAGGTGACGTACATAAAGACTTCCTTTGGCGCAATAGTCCGTAATTAACAATATCCTCATTGGCTCGACGCACGCCCCGATGAAAGAATTCAGGTTACCGTGTCTGATCTCGCGAAGAATCCTCATCTCCTTCATCACGTCCCTAGATATGTCCTTCTTCTTCGAGAACTTCAGCTCCTTTATCCTTACCACCACCCCGTGGTAATGGCCGGTTTGCGCGAACACCTGACCACCGCATCTTGACTCGTAGGACATTGCACTAACTAAGCTTAACTGCAACAAAGTATTTCATTCTTTGCCACTTCATTGAAAGACTCGAAGGTTCTCGAATTGCTTTTTGTATGCGTCGCGCTAAGTATTGAAATATGAGAACGGCTTCCGTCTTCATTACGAGAATGTTACTGAGCTCGCAGAATTGTTTACCGATCAACTGGAAAGCAAGCGGTAAATTGGGTCTGCTCTCACCTTACTAGGGGAGGACATCATATTGTCAAGATGAGGATACCCATGAATCTCGCTTGGATCGATCTTCCACAGCAATCCTTCGATCTCCTGCTCTATCTTCCACCTGCGATAAATGCTCATAGTGATAACCGCGGCGCAGAAGAGTAAAACGGCCAGCACACCGGCAGCCACGATGCTCCGTAGATGCGTGTCGTCTTTGGGACAGTGCTCGTTGAGGAAACCGCATCCTGGCTCTGCTTCCGGCTTATTCTTACCCGGCCAATCCATCGCCTCCGACGGTCTGTACACCTGGACAAGATCGACACATCAATTCTTCAACACTTTTCGACACATTCAAATAAATGCTTGATCGATTCCGATCGCGAGTGTAACCGCGGGACAGGAAAGATGAGCTGCGCTAATGCTGTAAACAACTCACTCACTAGAGTTTCACCCTGTTGAAATTGGCCGACAGGCTTCATCTGATAGTCGCAGGAGAAGTTGTTGAAACGGAACGGATCCTTCTTCAGAGCCAGCACCGAGAAGTTTCCTTCGGAGTCCCCGAATTTGTCGAACTTGATCGTCGCTCCGCTGACACCTGTTATTCAAATGTTATTCTCTTAGAAATATCACATCATCAATTGTATAGTTATAAATTTCATCATAATCAATGGATTATTATGTAAGATTTTAGTCTTCTCTTCCGATTATACAAGAATATCAATAAATGATCAATTCTCGTTATCATCCACTTGATGGGATCAGGTGTAGCTTTATTAGCTTCGAGATTAAACGAGCACTTACTCTGATACGTGTGATTTCTAATAATAGTCTCGATGATCTGGGTGCCATTGCTAGCGATCTCTTCCAGAGTATGGTCCGGTTGATCCCTCAGAAGCTGGTCCAGGGCTCGCGCGTACAGCTTCACGGAATCGTAAAGGTACGCGGCATGAATCGACACATACTGAAACCAAGAGGATCATCCAAATAAGAATCGAAGTGATTGCACATCAAGATAATTCTTCTCAATCAAGCTGAAGCAAAAGAAAAAAAAAGCCCACCTTCTCGTACTTCCTCAGCAATTCAGGGATAACAAAGTTGAAGGGCTCCCTGCTACTGTACTCTCGAACCTTCTTCGTGAATTCCTCATAGTTCTGCGTGGGTGGCGTCGAGACCACCACCATCAGAGAACGCGCTCTCTTCAGGAAGTCCTTGGGCTCCAGGCAATTCCGTAGATTGTCGAAGTGTTCCGGTTCTGTAAGATCGCGTGGCGGGGTCAGAAGAAAGAAAGAAAACGAAGGTAACCCCGGAGGGCGACCCCTTGCAGAGATGGGAAAATATCTGATTCGAAAGAGGAGATCCGACAACGGACTCTGGAAACAGCGTCCACTTAAAATCGGCGCTCACGTGCTAGAAACCGGGTCACGAGTATGTGTACCAAGCCTGACCCGGGACGTTCAGTTAATCTCGGATTAGATACGGAAATGATGAGGTAACGAGGAACGATGGTACGCCTCGTCAAGGAACCTTGGAGGATCGCGAAGATGCGCAGAGTATGCTGCAAAAGCAATCAGACTGCGTTTAATAATCAACGTGATTGTTCTCGAAATAGTTCCTTTAAGAAGCTAGAACAGAGGAAATCTTAATTGGTACTGGACGACTTTCTCCGAAGACCCTCATTTAAAGAAGAACGGCGATTTTAAATTGAAAGAACAGTAAACATTTTAGCAGTAGAAGTGTAAGCAATCTGACTGCTCCTGCAACACTGACATTTTCTCTGCTATTAAAAATTAGTCCGTGCACGATATCTAATAATTACACCGTTAAAATTAATTAAACTAATATCCGTGTACCCTAAGTATCGCATTCAAAGCAATTCTACATATTATAATCTAGAACAATGTCCTGTTTGTTAAAATTCTAAGGTTGCCTGACAAACCGCCTGCTGTTAGTCTCGTTCATTTTCTAACAAACCATTCGTCATTGCTCGCGATACTCACTCCATAAGTACTTTTGCGCCTCGCGCGGCGAGTACGTCATCATGTCCACATGGATCACCATGTACTCCCCGTTGTCCAGCAGCCGTTGATTCTGCATCGAGTTCATCATGTCGATCAGCGACATCGCCGTTCCAAGGAATATGTAAACTGTACGACAGATTTACGCCTTAGAAACGTGTCGAGCAAGGTGGAGAGCGCACCATCGACGACCGCCGACCGATTTCCAGAACGGAACTGACTTTCACGTTTCATTTTCCTACACCGGAGGGAAACAGTTGTATACACTGTGTTTCTTGTAAATTATCAGTGCGAGATAATCGAACGAAACCTGTGCACTCGTTCCCAGGAGGGAAATAAATACTTAGAGACGCTGCTGAGAAATAAGTTGAAATGCTTCGCGAGTTGGATCGTTTGTTCTGATTGTATTTCGCACGGCTCTTCGTCCTGCCAAGTTTCAGATGAATTTGTACTCTTCCCTTAATAGGGTGAAATCTGGTGCGATTTTGAGTGGGCTTAAGCGGTCTCTATTTTTATTTGAAAAGAGAGTTAGGTACCGTGTATATTACTTTTATGAATTGATATGCAGAGGAGTATGCATAATGGCAAAGTTTCCGACGGAACAGTTCCTCCGTTCAAAGTTGAAGAAACGAGACCGAGTCCCGCTGCGGCGATCCGGATTGGCAAAAAGCTAATAAACAGTTCCAAAAGGGAAGGATCACGACGGTCGTGTCTCGGTGACGCGTCCCACCGTGACGCAATCGAAGGTAAAAAGAAACTGACTCCTAGTCATATTTTTGGTCTCCTGTATAAGCTGGAACCATACGCTGCCTTGGCAGCACGGAAGCCTCTCCTCGCAACAGGTATGCCGATCCTCCACGGTTCTGTAATGGTTCACGGTGAGATTGTTCTTGGTGGCCTGCTCCTCCAGCGACCTGGCCACCGTCGACCAAGCGCTCTCCGTGATGATGGTGAATTTGTTCCAGCCATAGTGGAGCAGCAACGCGATCACCGACTTGGTCACCTGCGTGTCCGGGGGCTCGGTCCTCGCGAACGTGTTCACCTTCGACGCTTTGTAGTCCGAGCATTTCTGCAACGAAGAAACGCAATTAGAAAGATCATCAAGCTTCTTGGATTTGTCCCATCGCAGTTGGAGTGATGGTCTTCCTCTAATTCAAACCTCATCATTTCTTTTTTCGCTAATTAAAAGCTATCATCTTGACCTATCTGTATGAATGATTACCGAGCACACGTAGTCTTGTATAAATCCCAAGGATAACATCGATCAAGTCTTTCAGCAAACCTTGGCAACCCACGGGAGAAAAAAAAAATTCGGGACAAACTTTCGAAAAAAGACACGGACCCAAAATTACCTCGCGGAGGAAAGGTTGCGACCTTTGTCTCATTGCCGCGACGGAGTAAAACCGTGAAAATCGAGGGGACGACGAAAGAGGAAGGCGAATAAGTGGTCGATAGAGATCGAAAATGGTGTGGAGGCCAAAAGGAGACGAAGTAGGTGGAAGCGAGAAAAGGAGTAGAAGGCAGGAGAGTAAAGTGGGCTGCGCCATGGTGTGTGGCGCGCGGTTAAATATAAACCTGCGGCGGTGGCTGTACGCGAAGGAGGGCAGGAGGAGAGTGGAATGAACGGGGCAACTCTCTTCTCTGCGGTACTCGCGTCGAGAAGTGCACCGTTCAAATGTGACATGCGCTCATTAACATATAAATTAAACGTGACAACTGGGGGTCAGTTCTACTTTAACCGTGCCGACCACCGCGATCCACTTTCCGTTGTTTTTTTCTTCACCCTTTTCCTCGCATCATCATCATCATCATCATCATCGGCATCACCATCACGCTGCTCCGTTCGCTCTCACTTTGGCCGAGGACCACCGAAAATTCATGTATCGAACGAGTCGCGATCACCACTTTTCCCTTGTTACGTCGACGCTCATGGGGTTTGCGCTTACAGGGATCGTTGGCCCGCAAGTGGGACCTTGTGGGAAAATGATCGACAATATTCCATTGCCTTTACCTTTTTTTTTCTTTAAATAGAACGTTTCTGGAAATGTGCTATTGTATGGGACAGCGATAAGGGTTGAAATAAAAATGATCTCTTCTAAGGAAATTAATGAAGATGGGGATGATACGCTGTGACTGCAAGCGCAATGAACATAGTACTGCTAATGGTAATAATAAATGCATAATGTGCATCCTGTAATACCACGATAACACTTGATATGTAAAAGGAAAAATTGTTCTTGCCGAGCCACCTTCTATAAGAAATAAAAAGCACCATTGAATAATCAATTAAACGGCTCTCGCCCAATCGTAAAATCAAGCACTGGTTTTTCCCCGAGTCCTCCGTCTGTCCTCCCACGATTCCAGGAAGTTCCGATGATGGTCACTTGCCCATCTGACTGAATCTTTTGCCCTTACTCTTGGTCCCGAGTGATTGTGAAAACGACCGATGCTTTTCGCACCGAATTTCGACCTGAATAAAACCACGAGGTGCAGAAGAACGATCGCCGGAAAAAAGGGAGTCATGAAATCTCCGTTCGAAGAATTTCTCTATTCGAGAACCGGATGTGGCGCGCGTCACACGATACTGTTCGCTTATAAGTTCGCCGGAGGGAAGTTGACTGTACGTACGTGTATGATGGCGACATTTATCGTAATCGTAGCGAAATAAAAAAAATGAAATTGATCCGGCCGCGGCAGGCAGGAGAGGAAGTTGGCCGGACCGCGTCGGAATGACAAAATTATGATTGTTCGCGCCGCGCGAATCTTCTTCCTGCCTGTTGCCGTGCTTCATTCGAAGGGAAGCTGTGGCTCAAGCATGCAGCCCCGACCAGGGAGGGATTAGAGGATCTCGATCCAATCTTGGCCAATTTAATCGATGCAACTCTAACTAAATCGTTCTACTGTGTATCAACATTAAATTGTTCTCAATAGGACAGAAAAAACATATGCACAATTCCAAACAATTATTCTAGAATTACCAAGGGTACCATTATCATTTAATTACCGAGAGACAACTTTTACCATCTGCACATGAAACAGCAGACACCCAATTAGAAAAACTCTGGCCTATAACAAATTTAAATCACCCAGCAACAATTCCGGTCCAACCCAATCCGATCGTAATCAATCGAAGCCTCGATGCTCACAACATATCACATGATCCTTAGCAAAACGATTGAGAATGGAGCACGGACGCAATTGGTACGTAACTAAGATCGACCGTTCACGCAACGTGTCCCCTGGGTTTCGCATAAAATCCGGCCAATGATCGATGACCCATCCTATGGCCGAAACTGATCCGGCTTAGAACTGGGAACCGGTCCCCTTATTCCCGTGGCCAGGGCGAACCAAAAAAGAGGAATCGAGTAGCGAATAGAGTATTGTTTTAAAGACGGCCCCGGACCACCTTCCGTCCTAGGTCCGAAGCCGCGAGTCACGGTGAGGGCCGGTAGACAAAACTGACCAACCTGGTCGGTTATCCTGCCGGCTGGCTGGCTCCGCTCGGCGAACGAGAGCTGGTCTTTGGTCATTGCCGGCTTGCGACGTGCTGTTATTCTGGGCTCCACTCGGCTATATTTAGACGAGACCACCTTGAGGGAGCTCGAGAGAGCCCGAGTGCACTCCGCGAACTGCGACCGCGGAGAGCGTTTTCTCTCTATTGGCCGATCGAGCGCGTTGTGCAACGAGTTCGCGATCCTTTGGGAACGCGATCGAGGAATTCCTGCCCACGCAGCCTTTGACACCCCTCGCGTTCTCAATTGGGAACGATTTGTGGGAACCCGCGACGCTTTCGGCTGATTTATCGTTACCATTATTATTATTATTAAGGTGTAGACGCGTTGCTCGATAAGCTAATGTATAATGTGGAAGCACGATCTACGGCCTGTTCCCTAAACGTGGCTCCAAAGTTTACGAGCTGGTCTAATCACCATAATAATAAGCGGCGTTGCACAAGCGTTAATGTTCTTCTCTTACATTTTTCATTCAGCCGAGGCTTATTTCTTTTCGAACGATGCCTAAACCATTATAAAAGCATCGGAGCACGTTTTACCGTTAGCCAATCGACCCCACGTGCTATGGATATTATTGATCCACGGATCGGACCACCCTTGAATGTAAAATGCACCGAAATCTCTTCGGGAACCCCTGGTCCCTTGTTTTAGCAACGTTCCGCACGATTAAAATTACACGTCAGCATTTTCTTTTGATAACGACTGATTGATTACTGGAAGAAGTAATCGATTGCGCGCCAACAGCCGTCACCATAAAGCGAACAACGAGGGAGTGATGCCAAGCCCGGTTCATTGGGAATTCTCTGCGGCGCGTTTTTTTTAAATTTATACCCTACCGTTTTATAATTGTTCGCCGCATCCATAAAACATGAGCCGCGGATATTTCATCTTTCCGCCGTGGGCCGGTGATCCATGTCGTTCCTCAAAATTATGCCTCTAAACTCGTCTGCGCGTCGTCGGGGAACGCGACGCTGCGTCACGGTGCATCGAGTCGCGTCCGCGGAATAACAATGCATAACAATGTAACTTCGCGCATTAAACGATCATCTGGATTAAATCACGATGCTATCCTTGCCCGTTTA
Organism: Holcopasites calliopsidis; assembly: GCA_023838395.1. NCBI lineage: Eukaryota > Metazoa > Arthropoda > Insecta > Hymenoptera > Apidae > Holcopasites > Holcopasites calliopsidis. The sequence continues at coordinate 2,710,099 of JALHAQ010000017.1, forward strand.
AAGGAAAAGAATATTTAAAGCTTCTCTGGCTGGTGTTTCTCTATATTCTTCCTGTTTGCTCGAGACGGAAGTCACACCCGAGGAACGAGCAGTTGAAAGGAAGTTAAGAACCTGTTGGAATATTAATTCCATGTTTGACCCATTCGAAAGCCGGCAGTCTGTGTCAACAATACCGAGAAGCGTTCAAGGATTGCTCCAGCTACCACCATTACGGGAAACGCTGATGAATCACTGTAGATCGCCCGCCTTGGGATCGATATAAATACGGATGACAATGGGCGCTGGTCCAATAGGATTAAAATAATTAATAATGATTGATGTATCGGATTAATCGACAAGACTTTTGCTACCACCAGAATTTGTGCTACAACGAAGAACCTTTTGGGACCACCAGTGTCACGATCGAAACCCAATCTTTGCCCAAGGGGATGCTTCTTTCGCAGCGAAGGTGACGGGCAACAACGGTAACACCACGTCCTCCCGATGCAACACACCGGCTACCACGCGCTGGAGAACGGAAAGATCGCTTCCCGGAATTCGCGAGCGTGTGAACGGATCACGTCCTGGCCCGTTAATGGTGGCTATTAGTGTTCCCGAGGGAGACCGTTTACGTGCACCAAGACCTTGCCAAACGACACGCGCCGTGTCGCAGATAAATTCGTTGCTCTCCGAGCCTCCCGACCGTTGAAACGTTACCGAGAGCCTCTTTATCTGGAATATCAATCGATAATCCTCCGTGGCTCGTTGACCCTTTCCATTTTGGACCCACCTTTCTTTCTCGACGCTATGCTCCTTTCCTTAAACTCCTCTAGAATGGACTAGCAATCGAATCGGCGAGCTCGTAATTGTTAAAGTAACTGCAAAACACTTTGCTAGTTGAACAGTTTTATTTGCACTGCCAGGTGATCGATCAATTTTTCCTTCCTACGAGTTTGATCGACGTGGCCGGTGAAATCTCGACGTTAACGACCCGATGGCACTCTAAGCAAGACCAAAAGGGGCAGATTCTTTCCAGAGGATTAGAAAGCAGCGGGCACCATTAGATAATCGAACTTGAACTTGATTCCAATTAAACGCTGCTTTCAAATTCTTCGGGGAACTTGACTCTTTCAATATTTGTGCGCGATTGTATCTGGGTGTGTCCCAGACGTTTCATGGGCCTAGTTACCCAAATTACGCCGTTAATGCGCGCTATTCTGGATTCCACGGAGATGGTCCAGCCCGGAGATCTGGGGTTCGATAAGGGTGCTCGTTAAACGTGGTGAGACGGTTCGGTTGAAATCTTTCGTCTCTCCGCGATGGTTCGAGTTTATTAAGTTGATGTCTCTGGCCAGTTAAACGGACCGCCGATGAACAGTTAAGGGGACCAGGTGAATTGGATTACCACGCCAAAGTAACGCAGTGACTATCCTGTTTCTATATTCTTATGCAATACTTTCGATTAAATAGGAAAGCGCAAACTGCTGTAATATCTTGTTAATTATTTTTTATACGGCGCACTGAAAGATTTACTGGTGGTTGCGATCGTTTAGTTACTTCTGCATTGGTACCTGTTGTTAACAAGCTTTTGGAGCGGATAGTTGTTATTGCGATAGATTTGTTTCTTTTTCAAGTATTAATAAGTGAAGTTCGAGACGTGTTGTTCAAGCGGGATTAATAAAAGTGCACGCATCAGAGAGCATGTATTAGGGCGCGCGAGTTGAAGACGCGATCGACGATCGGCGGAATGAATTTTATTCCGCGGGATCAAAGGTGTCGAACGATATTTAGATCCGGTACTATTTATATTTATCCTCGTGTGCCACGCGCGTACAACTGCGCTCCGATATAAACATAATAGAGCCTATTTACTAATCCGCGCGTCATTATACATTCTAATTTCGCGGAATGAGAAGCAGAATGTTGTAACCGGCGGCATTATGACAGGCGGACCAAGGGCACTCCTGTTCGCAGTCGTAATTTACGAACTTTCAAACAGAAGATTCGCCGATCCTCCCCGTTCGGGAGATTAATTTCGAAAGTTGCCGGCGTGCTTCCAAAATATACACGCGGCGAACCGGCTTTGGCGACCGGCGCGGAAAGATTTATCGGTCGAGAAAGGTGGTCAAATTCTCTGTTGAACAAACGGTACCCGAATCTAAAAATAAGCTTCTAAACCGGAGAATCATTGCGGCTGTGTTCACGGGTATCGCGTGTAGCGCGTCGCGGTGGGGAACCGCGGCTCTTTACGCACCGGCGCATGCGTACACGGGCGAGAATCGCGGCGGCGCAAGCGCGGACGCGACGCTAACGCAAGTGGGGGAAGCGCGCATACAGAGAAACAGGGCGGTGCTTTCATTTATTCATAAATCAACAGCGCGTCTATTTATAGCCACGACGGACAAATAGCGATAGTTGTTCACGAGCGCGACGCTGCATCCTTGAATGGCGAAACAATCGAATGGAAATTAATGCGACCCGATGAAAAATTAAACGGCCCTCGACACCGCACAGGCCCCCGACTCTTCCTCGAGCACGTGGACAACTTTTAGCGACTCCGTCTGCTCTTCTTCGGTCAGGGTCGCGAACGCTCCACGTTAATGCTATTCGTCTTCCTGCTTTTTACACGACTCGCCTCTCAAAAGTTTTGCCATCTAATTATCTAAATAGGTGGAACTTTCCTAACAGACGGATAAATATTCATTAGATTAATATCAATGCTGGAGATGTCTCGGCAACCCCGGCAAGGCGCAGGGGAGAATACATTAAGCATTTAAAAGGGTTGCCTACGGTCGCGCTACTAGCGCAATGGAAAGGCGTATAAATGAAAGATTAAACAATTTACGCGGTCCACAGGGATATACGCGGAGGCTTGGAAAGCGAATCGCCAGGAATGGCGCAACGCGGATCTGTTCTCCGGTGGGTGTCGCTGGCCGATACGATGCGACATCGAAAAAGGAGCACAATACGACGTACAGCGGGATCGTGTAGGCCTCTCGTATATGGGATGGTAGCTGCTTGTAGCTGCTTCGTTCGGTCTGTCGCTTGGCAAAGCAACAGCCCGGGTTAAATATAGCCCGGCGATAAACATAGGCACTTAGTGGTGGCACGGTGTATAGCGTCGGTATCCTTGGATATACTCGGAATCGACGCCGAATACACGAGTCTCTCTCGTAACCCGGTGCCGTGGGATTTCGGTCCTACCTGTGGTACAAGCCATTCAAGAATTCCGACCTGACCAGGGGCAGCCCGAACGGTGAAACGTGGTCTCGGAGCTGCGCCGCTCCTGTCGCCTCGAATCGAACGGTTCCCGCGAGACCGCGTGGAAATTTGGAGTCGACGCAGCTCGACGTATTTAATTAGCCCTCTCGGCTGCTCGGCGTTAACGTTTTATGCTAATGGGAGTAATTAATATTCCATGTCGCGCGAGCTGTTGAACTTTCCACGAGGTATTCGTCCACGCGATTTCGTATCTGCTCCGCTCTGGAATGCGAGCCGGGCTTGGCGCATTGGAGAGATACTTGTTGCAACGCTTGTAGCGCTTGATTAAAAGGTCGTTCGATTTTCGGTGGGGAAAATCGAGGGAACGGTGTTCGTATATTCCTCTCGACTCGATTCGCGTTTCTCGACAAAAGCAACAACCGGTCTAAATATAGTCTGCTCGATAAACACAGACACTTGGACATATGCTCGGCTGATAAGGGATAGTCGTTGTAATACGGCTGCTGCTGTAATATCGTTCGCACCGCCGTAATACTACATGATTTACATTGTTTTCGCGCCGCGATTGGCCGCAAATATTGACACGCGCCGATACGATCCGCGGCTTCGTTCGAATCCGCACGAATTTCAAATAGTCGCATACCGGCCGATAACAGCACATTTGTGCAAAGTGTATTTTTTCCCCCTCGAAAGCATAGAATGCCGGGAGACATTCGTCGAGGTGGAAACGCTCGCCGTTTCGCGCGAGATAACGCTGAATCGTCTCGTGGATCTACAACAATTACAAACCAGGAATAAACCGAGCGAATTCCTGTTTGATCACGTAAACGCGCGACACACGCGATTTAAAAATACCCTTTGCAACAATAAATTGTTTGTCACGCAACTGCAGCACTTCTGCGGATCAAGCGCGGAAAAGAGGAGGGAAAAATGCCGTTCGAAATATAGATACGGTGCGGTTATAGGATCAACGCGAATCGTTCCGCAAACGATCTAATCCTCGACGCGGGAATTATATTAACGCGCCGATAGAGCGAGCTTAGCCGACGACGAATTAAGGCGATTGCGACGGAGCCGTCGCGGCTCGTTAAATCGCACGCACTTCGCGTATCGCGAGGAGCCACTTGAAGGCGCAGCTTCTGTGAACAAGATTTCGCGAAGATGCCCGCATCATTCGTAATTGGAGCTGTTCCGCTTTGGCTCATCCCTGAAACGTGTCTCGCGAATACTTTTATCTCTGGCAAATTTCCTGAGACCTCGTTATTTTATGCAAAAATTAATCATTCTCACCGCCGACGCTTGAATGACTCTCTTTTTTTTTTGCATCGAGAGGAAAGAAAGGAACGCGCTCTGCCGCGAAAGCAAAACTGTGAAACGGCACGAATCCCTCGCAAGAACAGCGATACACTGCGGAGGGAGGAAACGAAAGTTTGACAGAGTCAATCACGAATGCAGGTATTCTTGGCAAGAGAATTAGGAAGCCCGATGATCTGGTTATCTTGGAAAATGATGATGTAGTTCAACTTGACCTTAATGCCTGAACGCGCAACGATTGATACCGAGCTGTTTCTGCGGACAAGAGTTAATCGTTCTGAAAGTTCAATGAACTGTGCGAAACGGTGAAAGAAAACTCGAGCCCGAAAGGCAAGACAATGCTGGTTTTTCTTATTAAAATAGCTAAGAAGAATGATTGGGACGAAACACGTGTACGTCAGAGGACCCAGCGTCAAGATAAATGGAGCACGGTTCGAGGCGCGAACTTTCCACGCGAGAGGACGTCCAAACGTGGTGATCACGTGCTCGAAAGGCCGGATAAGAACGACGAAGAAATTCGTTTATCTCTGCGTGGCAGAAGCGCGGCAAGCGAACGGCATCGTCGTAAAACGAGGGAAGAATAACGCCGGTCGACCATACATTCTTGTTGACCGAATGAATACGCGTCGGTACGGCGAGGCCATAATTGGTGCCGGCCAATTAAGGGTTAATTGAGTGTATTTTAGCCTGAAACCAGCCGCGTCGTCGTTACTTAAGGCGGCACCCACATTAAACTCGGCCTGGCTGCTGGCTGTTGCAGCGGACGAAATAATGCTGCTGTACAGGATGGCTACTTTGTGCATCGCATCCCCCTCTCGTTCACGTGCCGCGATTACCCATCGATTTATTCCCTGTTACATACGTTCACCTTTTTATCGGTGTCAACCGACCGTGAGCGGATGCGGAAAAAAAATGCTGGAGAACGCTGACTTTTACAGCGCGCTGACACGTGCTTGGGATCCCTTAGCGACCTCCGCCCCGTGGACGTTAAAGCAAATTCGCTGTCGTCGATGACGGACGGTTTTTAGGGGAAGAGAACTGGAACGGGGGGGCAATGACTTGGACGGTCGCTTTTTTTTCGGCTATGAATGATTTAATGGAACCTGGAGCTAGTGTTGGTCTAACAAAGCGGTTTCCGTTGATCCTCGTGCCGGCTAATTCGATCAGCGATCCTTGAACGCTGACAGCAAGTCGGAGCGAAGGCCGAAAAATATGTTAGTCATGTTCGATCGAGGTGTGCACCGTGAATCACCCGGTATACAATCGGGAAAACTACAATACACCTTCATCGTACTCGGGACTGCGTCATCCAGGAAGATATTAATCTACTATCAACGATACGATTACCTTAAAACTTCCTTAAACAAAAATTGGAGACCAGTTAACTCGGCGATTCTATAAAACTGTCTTCAACGTACTGGCACCCCTTTTTAGTTCACAACAGAGAAAACTAGAATACACCCCACCTGATTGTGCCAGGAACTACGTAATCGAGGAAGATACTAAATCTAGTATCAACGATGCAATCACCTTAAAGCTTCCTTGAACAAAAATTCGAGACCAGTTAACTCTGCAATTCTATTAAACTGGCTCCCACCTAATGGTACCCCTTTTTGGTAGAAATGTACATTTAAAAATGAGCTCTCGATAAAAGAAACCGTGAAATCGAAACGCATAGAAATTGGAGCAGGTTCTCCAAGAAAGCGCAGCGCAACCTACGCGAAGGGATTTCGCGTAAATATTAATTAATCCCTGCCGGGCGATATTACGTTGCGCGCCCCATTCTTTCTTCCTGCTCCGCGCACGAGAGCGGGCACCTCGCGCTGCCAATGACGGGGCAAACGAGCAAAGCACCCACCACGCTGCGCCCCGCAAAACCAGTATTCTCACACTCTATTCAACTCTTTTATTCCCGCCGGCTAAAAATAGCGGCTACTCCCGGTAAAAACGACCGCGTCGTGTTTCTCTCCTGTGGACCCCGTGATGAATGGATCATTCGTCGATGCTACCACGCTCTCTCTAACAGGCAGCTCGACGCGCAACTCCGACAGCGAGTTATTATTTCTGCATACGCGGTCTATTTGCAGTTTGATCTCCGATGGACTTTAGGCCCGACCATTCCAATAATCGGCGTTATGTAAAAACCAATTGACCTAGTTATCGGGATACTGTATTGCTTGGAGTGATTGCAGCCAGAATGTTGGACCGCAAGCCTTGCGGAGCAAATGGATTTCGACCCGGCGCGTTGACCGGAAACGGTGCTACGCGTGGGCGCACTGTTTCAAATGCTTAGAGGTGCGCAATGATGACAATTGGTACATTGATTTACTAGAGTTGTTCGAAGTATGGTCGAGTTGTCTAAAAGGGGGTGAATTACCCATTCGGACACTTTATACCACAACTGGCACCACCAAAAAGCGAGTGGTCTAGTATCGCCAAAATGCAATTACTTGCGATATCTCTACTTTGCAAATTGGATAAGGCAATCGCCTGTCCAGCAATCCAATATTCATTATCAAAACGCAGTGCAATTCGCACTTGTCGTTACCATCACCGCGATCGATTGATCATCGACGAATTTCTCAACATTATATCATCGTATGCGCAGGGGTTGCGTAATAGCGCGGCTAATCAAGCCGCGTGCGTCCGCTATTTCTCCCGATAAAAAGGGATCTAGCGTGTGTCTACAGGTGCGCTCAGCATTACATGTATGTATATCGCGTCAGGTGAATTTTACGTAATATCGGCGTCGCATTCATATGCACAGGTATGGTCGATCGACGGTCCCGGCCGGCTCCTCGGCCAATGGCGCGTCCGCTCGCTCGTAAATTCCTCACGCTATCGCGATATATTTAACCCGGCGATAATGTAGCAAACAAATCGTATCGTTTCGCGGGGAACCGGTATTCTCACGCTCCGCTCGGCTCCGCTTCGCGTTCTCCCTTTGGGCTAAAGATAGCGTGCATTTAAGCAACCCGCGTGTACGGAGAGACGAAAGCGCGTGCACGGGGTTCCATGGAGAAAACGCGACTCGGTTGGGTTCATCTATAGAATTTTATTCGACAGTGGCGGGCGATGTGTACACGGCCCAGACGGACAAAGGGGAATATTGCCGATCATAGTTGGCCGAGCGTTAGCTAAAGATAGACCAGCGATTACTTCATCGTGGAAATCACGTAACGTCACTCGAAACAGAGATATAATGTGGGTCGGTGTCGAGGAGACGAGGAAACGGCAGAGTGCTACAATAATCGTTACACGTGCTGTACCAACATGTCGATGAGGACAGGTCACGTCGCACAATCCTGATTTATGATTTCACTTGTGCAAGGATGTCCGTCTAAAGTTGTTTCAACGTCGTGGTTCGTCGCAAACGACACCTCGTACTGCTGGCCAAATAGGATACATTTCAAGAATTCGAATGACTAAATTACCATGGCAATTACTAAATTATTAAATATTTCATCCGTCTTAATTTTTATTCAAGTTTTTTATTGTTCCGCTTGAATTTAAGAGTTTAAGAAAAGTCGATGGCTGTGATTTTCCAATACTATCTCACCGTTCGATAGCTACCGCAGAAGAAGCGCTATTATTACGTCCTAATTGTACAAGATGAAAGTATCGCGATGCTATTTAACGCCTACGCGACTGGGGAAGCTCCCAAAGAGCCGTCGAAGCCGGTGAATCTTGGCGGCCCGGACGCGGATCGCGAGACTGCGCGGCCGAAATCGTGTCCCGTTTAATGGGACGTATCTACAAGTGGCGAGAGTAATTGAGGAGCAAAAATTCCGCGTGCTATTAAAAAGCATCTGCCAACGTAACGTACTACATCTCGCGTCTACTACGACAGATTCCTGGATCGCTCCGTCAATTAATTTCTCGGCCAACTTGGGACGGATAGATCATTTAATAAAGCCGCATATTTGCGTGCACGACGTTACAACGAGTCTGCGGTTGAATCGTCGCCAAAGTTTTCCCATCTCGCCACGTTTCCTCTACTACGCTACGATTGCGTGATAAAATCATTAGATTCGGCGAGTGGTGGAAATTTCGGTTGCAAACAATGAAATGGGTATTTACAGACTCTGATGATTCCATTTTCTTTGATCTTTATTGGTACCACGGCTTTAATTAATTTTAGGTAAAAAGAGGCTAAAGGAAAGCAATTATTGATAACGCTGAATAAAGTCTGCGAATAGTGAATTAAACGAAGAAGTACAGAAATTACAAAAATGTCAGGGATTCCTTAAGTCCGTTCCTAAGCGTCGTGAGATGTTCTTAGAGCGTTCTCCACGTGTCCTCCAATTGTTCTCAACGGATAATTTAATTTGATTTATCCCACAAAAATGAGCAATGGACGAAACTATGATTCGGCAATTCCGTTTCTGAATGCTTAAGGGAAACGACAGCGCGTGTCAGTCAGAGCGAACAGGACCTGGCTGCAAACTGACACGAAGAAGCCGGGGACCAGGTAAGCGTCCGTTGGAGTGCGTGGGGCATCAACAGGCTCGGCTATAAATAGATCGCGAAGGTCAGGGGAATCAGCAGTTTTCATGCAAATGCGGCATCGATGGAATAATAATATTGCTCCTTTCGCGGTTCAGCTCGATCACGCGGCTCCGTTCACCGTGGCTCGAGCGAGTCGCGCGGAATCGTCACGATTTCGTTCCGAGCCAGATTAAACGCGTTCCCGTGCGCACCGTTTTCCCTTCGTTACACATCACGTTTCCAAGCTCGTCGAAACGTGGCGGCACACTGGAATTTATATCCGTAATTCACGGTGTTTACTCGCCGCTCTCGCTCGACACTTTATCATTTGCTGGCGAACACTCGCGATTTGAATTGGAGATTCGCCGCGCGAAGCGAGCGCGGCAGGATCGCCTCGAATGGCACTTCGTTGTCAACGCGATGCTACAATATTGCTATTTCGTACACACGCACGCGGTAAATAGAATTTACGTTCGCTTCTTGCACGGCGAGAAGAACATTGTCGGCAACGCCGAGCTGTTGGATTTTTAGCACGGTCTTGCATCCGGAGCGAACGCTTCGAACCGAGTTACGCAAGCTCTCGAAGGGCAATTCGGCGTAGAGTCGTTCGCGCGGACCCTCGCCGGAGTATTGCATGCGAAATTACGAACAATCTTGGTCACGGATCCTACGACCAGGCAGCGATGATAACTCGTGCTACTTGCGTGAAACTACTCGAAGATGGAACTGTCCTAGTCAAGGTCTGATGGTATTGTTAACTAAACATCTGGTGAAGCCAGATTCTTTCGTCATGGTGGCTAAACGGTTTCGTATTCGGATGCTTTGCATTTTAATATCTCGATCAATTTGTAAGAGATGTGATACGCGTACTTCTAAATGCTTCTGTAAGATTGTTCTTAACTTCTGGAGCAGTGTACTGTACAAAAATGAAGTGTAAAATACATCATTCAGTGTGTATTTGAGAAGTCTTTCCAGCCTACCACAAAACTCGCCCCTACTTAAATCAAAGTCATAATACAAGATATGAGATATGGATGCATCTAAATGCAATGTTTCTGTAAAATCATTCTCAATTCCTTGAGCACTGCGATGCACGAAAAATGCAATTTAAACTACATCATCTAGTTTGTACTTGAAAGTCTTCTACACTCAATTGCAACATCTCTTATCATAACTGACAGTAGAACATGAAGCCATTGAGCGTATTTTCCCAGCCAAAAAGTTTTCGTTCAGTCTTCCAAATCCATCCCCCATAAACCCAAGTTTCTAAGCTACTGCATAGAATCCGCAGAGCCGGACGACAGTTTTCTGATCCGCGGAGACGTCATCGACTCGGCTGCCGGTGCAATCAACAGGTGGTTGCACCAACCGTGATGCAGTGACCCGCGTGTGTGAGTGTGCGCGCACGGTGGATCGGCCGAGCAGAGAGAAGCAACGAGAGGAGCAAGTCTCGCTTATCGAAAGTTCCCACTGGCTCGTGATACCCGCATACATGCACGCGCTCGTTACGGGAGCCTCTGCATAGGCGGCTGCTCAGCCTCGCGGTGTCCACCTACAGCTATACAACTTAAATGGGTAGCTGGTTGGTGTACAGCTGGGGTTGTCCCGCACACGTACAGCCGTATATTTTATAATACTGAAATTGATGTTGATCTCAGCTTGAAGGAATTAAGATTGCCGCGATTCTAATAAATTATGAAATAAAGAATGCTCTTTGATCGGTGTAATTTTTGCAACAGTGCAAATGACAAGTTCTGAAACTTCAAAGAGGAAAAGGATCTATGTACCTTTGTGCAATCTGGCTACGGTTCCGAGAATCTGAATGTTGATTAACGTCGAGCATACGCTAATTAAGAGACTACAACGTCTCCCTCAATCTACAGCGAAAAGGCAGAAGTAGAATAATGCATCGGTCGGTCTGTTTCATATCTCCAATCGATAAATTCTTACGCGCATACGTATGTATTATAGTATCGTTGATACTTAGCAAATCGTGTCGGAAGAATGTCTGCTTCCAATCATGTCAAGAACACAATGTTCTTGTAGCCGTGTAACACGAGACCCTCCACCAATTATTAGTTCCGCCAGTCTCCCATAAGGCTACCGATTCGTTTAATTATGTACAACACTAAACGCAGCGATATAATAAAAAATCCCTTTCAAATTCCTCTTCAAGAAGCGGCACAAAATATCCAGCTGTTCGAGGGCCAAAGGAAAGATGTCCAAGAAACAGCTGGTCCAAATAGGCGACAGATCTAGGGTGCATCGCGTGTCTAGACAGCAGCAGCAGCTTTTAACCCGTCCGACGAGGATTAAAAATGTTCTTTCGTCTATCCCCGTGCCAGAAATAACCGCGGGACAGGCGGATATACACGGGGCCGTAGGCAGAAAATAATCCGCAGGAAGCGGTCTGAGTGAGCGCCGGTAAACATCCGGTGGAAGGGTAAAGCGTGAGCCTCGACGAAATTCAACGTTACAGGAGAAGGCCTACTTGGTCTCGCGCGAGCTTCCGCGAACGAGTGAAACTAGGTGAAAGTAAAGAGGAGCGGTATGCTTCTCGTTATGCTCCCATGCAGCCCGTCCCATCGTCAAAGAAGGGCCGATTTGCGCTCGCGAATTGAACGAGGAAGTATTTACAAGGGAGCAGATTTATTCATCTTCTTTATCGTATCTCAATGAGATAATGATAAAGGCTGATGACACGATATTAATAACGTGCGTTTCTGGAGTACGTAATTGAAGTTGCCCTTTATATTTTTATTTATTTTAAGAGCAACGAGTATGTTCTGTAATCCACGAATTTTTATCAATAATAAACAAATATACGAGGAGGCTTATTGCTGTCTTAAAAAATCGTGATATCTTTAAATACCTATATTGTTTAATAGGTGTTTAATAAATCCGAAAATTCCATCAACGATTATTAATAACATCAGGAATGATATTATTTACCCGGCAAAAGCGCAATTCCGTACATGTCGTCATAATTAAGTCTGTCGTAGTGCACCATGAAAGGGTTAATCCCTCCCCGAGCATCGCCGAAACGAGTCGCGGCAGCGTTCCCGCGCGGCTGTTTCATTTTCTTACGACTTCCAATTAACATAAATTAGTTTGGAGGCCTTTTTACGTCCGCGTACCACTTTCTCATATTCGAATCGTCGCGTCGGAGACGAGTGAGAGTCCTCGAACGAGACGATCATTACGACTTCCATCGAGGAAACGTTCGTTTTCCTTCTTTTTTCCCGACCTCTTTCCTTTTTGCCTTTCAATATCTCTGTGTTGCGGGTAACGAGTCAGCGCGAGGTATACCTGTTGATTCCTTTCCTGTGTGGGCCAAATTTAATCGAGGAGGGAAGCTGAAGGATACACTGCGATTCGTGAAATTTTCCATCGAGTAAAAGAATACTTTCTCGACGATTCGTGAGAAACCTCTCGGCAACCGCTGTAGCTTATGCGCAAGTTATGTAACTTCGCAAGCAATTAAAAAAAAAAAAGATGATATACAATGGCTCAAAGGTTTAAAAGTCTACGAAGACTTCTGGCCAACTCGATTGCGTACAACTTGCTTAATCCAGGAGGAGCGATTGAATTATTGCAAAAAAAAAAGTGGGGCCAAAGAACAGGTTGACCGACAAATTCGATTCGTTCCAATGTGCTACTTTTCCGAGCGACGAATTCCACGGGAACGAAACGTTCGAAGATGTTTCCAGACGATTAACGAACGGTCCAGACAGAAGATTAAACCTATCGGCCGGTTAAAAATAAGCGTGAATCCGTGACACGTGTTTTTACGAATTGCTGCAGGCAGACGAGTCGCTTATTTTCAAGCGACCGCTTCCTGATCGTTCCTTCCATAAATAACCTTCGATTCGGCACTAGCCGCGAAGCCGCAGGCTCTTTCGTGATGTCACGGTGGCGCTATGACGTCAACACCTTTCGATCTTTCTTTCATTTCGGATTTTTTTGCGGCAATAAAGCAGGTGGTTTCTGCTGCGGAAATTTTCGTGCGATCGGCAGCACTTTGACTAATAGAAAATAAATCGTACGATGGCACGTGGGATTAATTTCCCATTTCAATCGTCGCGAGATTAGTATGCTGGATTAGAAAATAATGCATAGCAATAAAGACGAGAAAAGGAGAAGAAGAAAGGTAGACGTATAGTCAATTTGAAATGGAACAATCATCGACGTCTTATGCAGAGAATATTAATTATTAATCTTTAGACAAGATGATTATTGAAGATGATCAGACGCGCGAAACGGGAGCAAGATAAAGGTACTTTAAATAGGAAGCACCGAATCGAATACGGACGCTTTCTGTGTCCATCGTGAATCGAATATAACCGGTTCGAATCGGATCGCCCTGTGATCGATGCGTTTCTAGATCCTGCTCAGCTGACTGCGCCTTGGACCTAGGTTAATCTACGGTTTAAGATATTTCTCAGGCCCGTGGGCAACTCGGCCCTTCGAGATAGCAGCTGGATAGCGATAGTTCAAGGCTTAACGTAGGACCGACGTGCCTCGATCTTAACTCCGGATGAATGTACAAAAAAGGATCCCTCGATCTCGTGGAACAGAAGGGGAGAGGAAATTTCCATCGCTCCCTTATTGTCAGGACTAAAACGATATCCTTGGAACGCGCGATTTGCATTGAAGAAGCTTGGCGAATTAATTAAAACACAGCAAAGGGAATAAAGATGCAGAAATTGGTTATATCTGCGAGGGAAGGGATGCTAATTTTTCAGTCGATCGATCGAAAGCTGAAGCAAAGGGATCGCGTGATTCTAATATATCGCACGCACGAAAGCTCCGAAACGCAGACAGTCTCGGCTCGGAAGCAGTCCGTAATTATATTGTCACGCCGCGGGTGTTCAATTTATCGGCGCATATCCGCTTCCCCCGCGTGTTCGTTAACCGCCTCTTCCCTGCCCTCGACTCTTCGACAACTTGGATAGTACCCCCGCATCACCCTGCGACTCCTATACACCTATCACGTTCTCACGAATTCCCTCTTTAGATCTCGCAAAAGTCTGTTGATGCCTGAGCGTGAGAGAGAGAGAGAGAGAGAGAGAGATTGGATGAAATAAAATTTTTTTTGCGGGGTGAATGCGAGAGTGTAATATTTGGGCTCTGTTTTTTGTTATACCTACTTTACTCTGGTAACGAATTAAAAAATAAAAATTGAAAATAGAAAGCGCCAAATTGTGACGGAGCATAATTAATTCTAGGATCGATCCACGATTAAGCTTTCTGTTGAAAGTACTCGTATTACGATTCAGCTTCAGCATTTCAGAAAGCTTGTCGTTATTAATTACAATGATCATATAAATCGCGCGAGAATCCAGTTCCTGGACGGTTTTTGTCAGAGTGAACATTACATTAAGAATCGTTAGTGGTACTTACATAACTAATCATGGGTATGTTGCGAGACTGAGCGACAATGGCTTCAACGTAGCACGATCCTTCCGGTCCAAAGAAGGCTGCAACCCCCTCGCAGATCATATCGATCATCGCCTTGGTGGCTTCGACGGTTTCTCCCCTCGTGTCGCTCCATCGCATCACCAGCTTTACGTCCGGTAGAATATTCGTATCATTGTTAATCTGTAAGAAAAAAGAGGAGAGATTCCTCTGTCAGAGATAATTCAATTCTTTTCTTTTTTTCTTTACAATTGCCCACACACGAAGCACGCAAATTTATCGTAATTGTTCCGCGTTATGCACCAAATTACGAGACCACCTCCGATCTTTCGCCATACGATATTGAATTACAATAATTGAACAATGTCACGCGATCGACGGTCGCGATCCAAGGGTTAGCATACTCGGCTCGTTTAATTCGTTTCCAGCAATGCCCTCGGCCGGCCTGTTTAAATGCCACTAATTGCATTACTATAACGTCCGTCATGAATATTTACTGCAGTCGTAACGACGACCGACGACGCAATCGCAGCGGATAAATTATTTAATTCGATCTGACTGAGTTCAATATCAAGTCGATGATACAACGTTCCATTGAGAATCGAACCACCATTTCACTATAATGGTGATAATTACGAAATGATTTCTTATTAATATGATGCAATAATATGCACATAAATCGGAAACAACAATTATTGATGTAATACAGAAATACAAAGCATTTCAATTTGCATACTTTGAGCTTCAGTAATTTTCTATTCGATCCTCGACTCCACTCGACTTTCCATGATATTTCTCCGTCGTCTGAAATGAATTTCCACGCGGCTAGGAACGGGTCGATTAAAGTTCAATTGGTAATGTTAGCCGCGCGTCCCGATTCCTCGCGGATCGTTCCTCCGACTCGCCGTATCCGGTTCACGTTTAATACATACGTCATTTACGTGGCGGCGCGTGCACTCGGTTATTAGGCAAATGCGAATTCCAATAAACAATACTATTTCCAAGCAGTCGAAGCTCGGCGTCGCGTCAATTTGCATTACATGCTCGCCAATGCTGGTTCAGATTATATCCGGGCAGAAAACTTCATTTTAAGCGTTTCATTGATATCAATAAACAACCATTTTTGCGGACAGAGTCACCTTGTTAAAAAGAAGGGAAAAGTGGTCTTGGAGTGGTGGGAATGGAGAAAAAGAAATAAAATCTCTGGTCCAATTGTTTGAAGTCGAGGGGAACCGAAATCAATTCGATTTCTATTGATATAGAAATCAGGTAACCAAAGTAATTCTCGGTGAACTTGGAATTTACTAGAAAATTCAGTGAGCAATCTTATACAATCTCACAGCTTTTTATAATTCTTGCTGCGCGACTTATGCAACTTGATCCAATTACGATAATAAAAAGTTCTTTACATCGTGAACAGCCGCATCCAGCGATAGCGCAATAATCATCCGACTTTTCTCGAGATTTCCAGTTCGAATCCGTCGCACGTAGAAGTGCCAGAAGTCGATGGTTTAATTATGCTCGCGCTTCTTGTGTCACTGTTCTCGGAACGAGCCATTAACGCGATGCAATCAATTACACACGCAATGGTTGCGCAACAGGGACGAGCTATCGATGAAATCGGAAGATCTCTCGCACGGTTCGTTTGCACGTGAACCGGCGAATTTTTGTGTAGCTCCACTTCGGCCGCAGGAACCGTTAAAGCGGTTTCGAGTCGGCGCTATAAAAAATCATTGCTCTTCCCGTTGGATGCTTGGCATTCCTGATTTCGCACCTGCCCCGAACGAACGCCAAATTCGCTCGCTGGAGTCGCAAAGAATAATGCCCCGCTCGTTATTCAGTTACTTTGATCGAGGGTGAAAGTTGGTAATCGGCATTTTATCAAACCTTTCGATATGGAATAAAAAGAAATTGATGTTATATTTGAGTACAAGGTTCTCCAATGTTTTTTTTTTGCAGATTCTCAGAGAAATCAATATGCAAATGCAACGAGTTAGATCGCGACGTGTTCAATTTAGAGACTCCGCGATCATTCGAAATTTACGAAGGTTGATGACTCGAGGGCGACAAGTTCCGGCGACAGTTTCAATTTCGCTGAAAAATATATAGGACCACGAGACGGGCCGATTTCTCTGGAGAGCTCTCTGAGCGTGAAACAATGTTCACAGCCAGTGTCCACTTACTCCGTTGCCACTGGCAGGGTTTCACCAATCAGCTTATTTTCGAGTAATTGAAGGGCGTCCGGTTGTGGAAGGCTGTGCACGACTGAATGCCAAACTTCAGGGACGATGGGTACGACTTTGTCACGATTCTTTATATCCAAAGATGCAGAGAGATAAGAAGAAATAAAAAAAAAGAGAAAGAATGGAAAATTTGCAAGCGATTGCAAATGACTGGCCATTCATTTTAATGACAATTCAAGAATTTCGTTGTCGAAAGTTTCCTCTGATCAAAAAATAAAGTAGTACAAATTTTGAAAAGATACGCGCTTCCAAAAAAATTCAATTCTCTCGTCCCCAGGCATGAAGGATGGTGAAAAGCAATGTGACACATTAATGTCGCTTTAGTTACGACTCGGTGAAATCGTTTCGGATGATTCACGGGCGTCCAGCAGCTGCTGCGAGCCATCATCTCAAAACGCGACGAGACTTTACGATATTTCATCGATCCAGCAAATCCACTGATTCTATTTCTCTTGTTCTCTAACTTGCGAATACAACCGCGAAACTAGTTTACATCGTGGGAGTGCGTCATAGAGAATTCCAGCATTTTTCTCCCTCGGCGACTATCGCCAGCAGCGAGGTGGACAAGGTGCACCTGTGCACGCTATCCAAGCAAAGTGGACGCGTTAAGCGTTAAGCGCGATTCACGTTTGCGACTCTTTCCTTGGTGAAACGTAACCATGGAGAAGAAAAGCAATTTCAAGTGAAACGAATTTCTGTCGCTCGGGCGATTAACTAAAATTGATGGACTTTTTAAATAAAAATCGGATGTTTCGATTCTGATAATTCTGTTTTTTCTTTTTTTTGTGCAATCCAACTGTCCTAAGAATAATTTCTCCCATTCAGCGCGCAGGAATTCCAAAGGTTCTCGCCACGTCGCTGTACTAGAAAGTCCAAGTTTATTATCCAAGCCCGGCTGATAAATGACTCCTTAATCATTCCGGCGGAGCAACGCGATACTAAAAGATCGGCGATCTCGCGGATACGAATACATTAGAAGCCCGAGCCGTGGCCGCGTCGGTGCTCCCAATCATGGAAAAACTTTCACCGTGACGTGGTTAAAAATACGAGCCGCATTATTTCCTCGTTTACGAGGCTGCTGCCGTTGGAAATCGATTCGAAATAAAAGGGAAAAATCGAAGCCGAGGCGGGTGGCGGGTCATGCGCGAAAATATCCTCCAATTCGCCGAACCCGTGCATTTCTGGTCGAACATAAAAATAAGTAGCTCGAGCGAACGGCGCAGCGTGTGAGCTAAACTTTAGTTTAACCAACGTGAGAGGCCGACATTGCGATCGCGATGCTTACTCTTGCGTGGCGTATCGAGGTACATAAATAAACGGGCTCGAACCTCGTTTCCTCCACCTTTCGACTCCGCGTTCATCGTTCCCTCTTCGGCTTCATCGCAAAGTTTATCGTAAATGGAAAGAATCGTGGAGAAATTAAGAAATTGCAGAAGGAGAGGGAGAGAGAGCTGGATTTCTTTTCGTTCTTAAACTATACTTGACTTTGAGAATCGCGTTTGAATAAAAACCATAACAGTCTCGATCGTAACTGAAATTGATGATACTAATCTTTCGCGAAGGAAATTTTTCAAGGGGGGTTGAAGCGCGAACACCGTTGTCGCGAAAAATAAGGAGAGACTCCATCGCACTGGCGATCGCCAGGGTGAGATACCGCTACCTCGAATAATTATCGACGGAACCGCGATCCGTCTTTGACGTATGCAACTTGTTATTTCCAAGTGGAAGCGGATCCGTGGCGGCGATACAATCGGCGGGTTATTTCGCCGATTCCCAGAGGTTTTTCAGCGCCGAACGGGGCCCTCGCCTTCCACGTGCTTACGGTTGCAGGTTGCAAAAGAGTTCACGGGCTGGAACGAGAGGAAAGGGGACGGGGAGCTTCGTATATGTATACCTCTCTCGAACAAGAATAAAGAGGATGAGAAAGAAGAAGATCAGGAAGGGAGAACGAAGGGGGAGGAAAGGTTTCTCGATCGCTCGCGAATTCTTCTCACGGTGCGCAGAGAGTGCAGTTTCGTCGGTGAACGCGTGGGCGGACCGGCGAATAATGCCGGTCTTGTATTTTTAAACCCTTGCACGAATCGGCATCTCCGCGGTGAGATGCCGGGTCACTCTCTGCAACGCGCGTTGCGGCTCCCGCTGCAGCCGGGCCACCTTTCTCTTTTTCTTCTCTTATTCGGCTCGACCGGCGAAAACGATCTCACGGTCCACGGTGAGCGCGCGCCCGATCCTCCAATGAATTATCGGCCCTTCCAGACCGTGGAAGGGACGCCGCTGACCGCCCGCAGGAAAAAACTCGAGACAGGGGCCCCGCGATATTGCCCGATCTTACTTTTCGGTAGGGGCCCGGATTCGCCGCGGTCTACGTGGGAACCGAGGCCCCGCTACCGTAATTAGGGACCCCACCCTCCCCCTCCTGGGGACCGCTGTACGGAGAAGATTTCCACGGCACGCGAGAACGCGCAGAAATTAACGAGACGCGAGTGACTCGGTGGGAAGATGGCTTTTTACGACGGGGTGGTTCCTGCGCGGATGCGGCACGGGATTGTTCTTGAGATGCGCGAAAATAAATGGTACTTCTTAAATTGCCAAATACCACTGGATATCAATGATCGTAACGCGGACAGTTGTTAATTACATATAGTCGCGATTCATAATTATTCAAAGTTTCTCCACTGAAAAGACATTTCCTACTTCCGTACATTAGTCAATCAGTTTAGTACCTCTAAATAATAATAATACCGATTATTCTTAAATGTACGCACGACAAAAATGCGCTATAAATGGAGAAGCTACACTAGTGGCACAACTGAACACGAGATAATTCTATGTGAAAAAGCAAGTTGAAAATGTGGAATAACATTTTTCGATGCTTCGCTTCCAAGAAAATAGACTTTAAACATTTGCTTAGTCCGCATGCATGTTGCCTAATATATATTTTTACTGGTACTTGCGTTAGATGATTGTTAATTCCACGGTTGACGATAACCACGATAATTTCGTTCAACCTACAGATAATAACTTTGGATCATTTTTATTTCTTTATTGTGCACGTTGTACAAAGCTGAAGAAGAAGGTTAGTAGTGTATGATGAACTTCATTATTTCAGAAATTGTTCAAAACGTTTGTCATCGTGCTGTTTGCTTCATTAAACGGCAGAACAATTTTCTGCTTTAATCACTAATGCACGCGGACTATGCAAATGGTTGAAATCGCTTTTCTTGGAAACGAGGCGTGAAATGGCAAAATTTTAGTCCACATTTTCGACTTGTTCCCTTTTCACGTAGAATTACCCCTTTTTCCGGCTGTACCACCAATTACGGGACACCCGGTACATAAATTCTAACTCACCTCGTCAAGGGCCATGGAGAACGCCCCCGAGATGGCAAGGCCCTGACGATCTTTAAGACCGCCCTTGATGGCCGTGAGGTATCCAATGGTGAGATTCTGTTGCTTCCTCGGTTGGATAGTCCTGGAGAGGCTCGATCTCGGGTAAACTTGACTGGAAAGCGCCTGCTGCCACTCGGCCCCGGGTAATCCTGGCGGCTGGGCCAGGCCCAGGCCCAGGACCAGAGGGCTGCTGGCCAGCAGCAGCAACACCAGTAGGGCCCGCGAGCTCCTCCCGTAGGATCGTGGCCGGAGCGTTTCCAGCTGATTTTGCCGGTGCCGTCGATTGCGTTCCTGAGGGACTTCCTGGCGACGGGGAGGCCTGCGGCGGCTCGGCTGTACTGGCGGGCCGGGGCGCATGGCCGCCGTCTCCACCGGTCAGCACCGCCTCCCTCCCGCTCACCTGAAAATCACAATTTTTTTTCTACCCTTAAAGTGATGTCCAATTATACACACTTACTTGATTAGATTTCTTGAGTAGCTTGTACTGCTGTGAGAAGAAAAGGGTTTCATGTACGCAGGTAAAGAAGTGTCAG
Organism: Holcopasites calliopsidis; assembly: GCA_023838395.1. Lineage (NCBI taxonomy): Eukaryota > Metazoa > Arthropoda > Insecta > Hymenoptera > Apidae > Holcopasites > Holcopasites calliopsidis. The sequence goes on from JALHAQ010000017.1 coordinate 2,730,686, forward strand.
ATAAGAAGGGAAAGTGTAAAGGTTGATGATACTAAGAATGTATGATTCAATATCAAGCTCGCAAGTAGATATACTTTTTTCGAAGAGACACCACCGGTGATTGCTTTCTACGAGTGTATTACTCTATTAGCACTCCGGTGTGAAATGTGACGCGAGAAACTCCGTCCACCAATCGTATCCTAGGCGATAAAAACGTTGATAGCGAAACTATGAAGAAATTGTATTCGGTACGTTGATTGAGTACCTGAAGCAGAAGAGCCCAATACCTTACTCCGTATCAATAATTGACCACTCATTACATTACGTAGTATATCATTGCTCGATGACTATCGAGGCACCATGCAGTGCTACATCTATTTTTAGTTCTCTTATCAGGCAACGGTATTTGAAGAAAAAAATTCAACTATGAGCCACGCAATTAGATACAAGTGCACGACAAAGAAGTGTCGTTTCGACGCTATCTACTCGGCTAAACTGGCACTAATTATCGGCCGTCACTTATTCGCCTGAGTCATTGCGCGTACCGTCCGCGCGAGGCTAATAATAACTGATATCCATAAAATGATAGAACGCTGTTCGACTGTGACGCTGACGCCTTCCGCTTGATACCGTGTCCCCGTGATTCAATCTGTATCGCAGCGTATGTAGGAAATCTATTTTAACCCACACTATTTCAATACGTACAATTATTGCTCGCCATCGCGGTCGACTTGATGTAATCGCGACGCAACTTCGCTCCGCGAGTCCAGGTGGGAAATGAGTCAACCCGCGCATCGAAGTCTCCGTTGCGCATTAAGCTATTATCTTTGGTTAATCGGATATCAATGATCTCCTGGAAAGCTTACGTCAGAAACGCGGAGGAGCGAATTGCTATAGGAGCAACCGTGAGCGATTTCCGCGTCGTCCATCAATTTAACTCCTTCCGGCCGATCTATGCGAGTCGATGCGTACATGCGTCAAGCGAGAAGATCCCCGAGCACGCGGAATCACTGCGCTTCGTTGTTTCTCCGCTTGAAGCCTTCTGGGAAAATTTATCGCAAGGAAGCGTTCTAGCGAGGCCGATCTAAATAAAACGAGTCCTAGCTTCGAACCTTGCCTTCGAGAATTTCATAAAGTTTCAGCACCGTTCAAGGAAGTTGCGGTGCTGGCTTTTGATCGGAGCAATTTGTCCGCTGACTGTCGTTGCTCTATTCATCGGTACACTTCCAGCAAGCTGTGCGCAATGTACCTTTAGCACAGGAATTGCTGTGCCACGAAATGTAACGAGCCGTTTTCCACCTCGTCGTTAACCGGTAGAATAAAATTCCGAAAGAAATTCAACAATGGCGAACGCAATTTCGCAATCCGATCGACCCGGGGCGTAGAAATAACGTGCGACACGGAACAATTCAGAGTGCAAGCAGTGGGGAAAACACGCGGCTTCGGGAGGGACACACCTGTTGCAATTACGTAAGGAGTCGCGGACTCTGTAGGCGACTCGTTCACCGAGAGCGCTAGCCTTATAACGAAGCCCCGCCAACAATAAAGACGTCTTCCCGATTGTGTCGTTCACCAAGTGTACCACGTAACTTTCGTCAACTCGAATTTAATTATAGCTGTCGGCGAAAGTCGTGTCCCGTGGATTTATTTGACGTCTGATGATGCGACGCGACGCGTTAAAGGGACGGCTTGGGGAGTCGTAGCATCGCAAGTGACGAAGCTTTGGAGAACGTGGAGAACGTCTTGCTCGGATAGTGGGTCCTAGATTTTCCCTAGGCTCGTATGATTTTTACATACATCCCTAAATTTACTTCTTTCATAATCTTGTCTCACTGTAAATTATAAATTTTCCCTGAATACAGATTTATACTCTTTACCACGCGTCACAGACCTTGCATCTCCCTCATCTTTCCCCCGAGTTCTTGAAACCAATTTCCTCAATACTTAATCACTTAAAGACAAATGTATTCCTACACATTTTACAGTAATTACCACGCAAGTGGCGTCATCGCAACAATCTCTCCTTGTCTCGCTGTAAACGCTCGAGGATCGAGTTGGGAAATTCGTGCGAATGATCGTCGCAGCGACTTTCGTCGATGTATCATCTGTTCGCTAGCCGTAAGCACACGCTTTCTCCACGTGGAGTTCTATCGCCAATGATGATAGAAAAGTGTGGACAGGATCGTGACCTCGTGTGGAAGCTTTTCCAATTAACTGCACGACACCTTGGTGGTTGTTAGAAATGGTGAACGATGCTTTTCCTTGGTCAAGTGTGTTCGACTTGTACGACGCGTCAGCGCGCTGCTATTTATTTCCGAACATTGTGAGAGAATCTGGTTAGTGCGATTAACACCTACCGATTGAACACTCGTAAGACGCGTTCCTCTGACGCTTGGTAGAATTTGTGATATTTTCGGAATTTTCCCTGGCAAATTTGCCTAATCTCAAAGCATTGATGAACTATGGGATTATTATTCATTCATTACGGCTCTGTATTAATAAATTTCATCCACTATATTTGATTATCTTGTCGGCTTTTTCTATGATGTACCTAATATATTAATCGTAGCTAATAAATGTTAATTGAAGACGCATCGAAGCCACGGTTTGCTGAACAAGGAAACACGGTTTTATAATCAACGTCGCGCCCATATTTGCTACCAAAGATCGTAATTCTCGAATTGGATTGTTTGCACGGTAAGAAAGAGACGCCGAGCAATCCGTTTAGACATTAAACCCAATTTTTCGCCGAACCTACCAAACGTCCTAATCAAACAACGAGATGACCAACAATTAGACCGAGGTATCCAAAAGTGGAGCGAAAATTCCTAGTTGCGCAAGAGATCTACGATCATTTCAGTCGAGAATTTATTTTCTCCTCGAACACCGTAAACGCGCTCCTGAACGTCGCTAGGGTAAATAGGATCTTTGTAATGCAGGCCCGATGTATAAAGTAAATTCGGCCCGATAAAGTTCTAAGAATAGCAACACCCGTACACTACATACAATGACTCATGAATAACGTTACCTGCGATTACCTGAGATAAATCCGCTCATCGATAAGTTGGTAACGCGATTGAAATTTTTAAGTGGCGATGGATATCTCCGCGTGCACTCATTGTCAGATTTTTTCGCGCGATATCAGAGCAGAGATTTTTCTTGCTTAGTATCTGCCTTTCTTGTTTCAATGCGTCGATAGGTTTGATTAATGGAACCTTAGGATGGACGGATCTTCTCTTCTTTTTCTGTGCGTTCAGTTTCTGACTCGGACAGCGGGAATCGAGGCAGGAAGTCGAATCGCCGAGCTGTGGCCGCTGCTATGCGTCAGGCATGCATTTACGCAACCCAGGGTCAACACTCGCGGTGCATATCGTTTAGATAAACAGTGATAACTCTCCTCGTCGCACTGCAGCCGCCTCCTCTGACCACCGCATCATGCTATTGATCTTTCTGCGTAAATCAAACCTTCACAACACCGGACTGCTCGGGGAAACGAGTCCGTGTTTCATTTCCAAACGAATAATAACTCTGAATAATAACCGAGAACATTGGCGAATGCTTTAAGCAATTTTTAATACTACCTATCCATACTCGCGTTGCAATTATTATCCTAAGCAGGAGACATTTCAAGTTTTCTTATTTACCGTTGGAAAAGATGTATCCACTGTGCGGTTGCATACTTCCTGGCGCGGAGTTTCGCTTGGGATAAGTCCAGGCATTTGATTCGCAGCAATTCTATGTTTTTCAAATTGCATGTAAAACATACGTGACGAATTTCCCAGCCTATCGCAGACTATTATAAAATCGGGAAAGTAACTGGGCCAAGCTTGTTGACTTGCTCGAAAATCGAGGAGGATCCAAGATCAATCGGAGCACGCCAGTTTGTATAACAGTTTGTTTTTCCACGCCTGGTACGTGTAATACGGGTTCTAACGCGCCACCTCTCCATATCGTGTTACAAGGGGTAATTGAAGAACGATACGCATACACGTGGTACGAGATGTGCACGCGTGGGCATTGTCATTATCGCAGCTACACAGTGCATTAGAGTGTTTCGTGTCGATATAATATATCGCATTACTACTGTAAACGTTCTGGGGTGTGGCTCCATTGATCACCACAGGATACCTTGATATGCACGCGTTTCGCACCTCTTGCATCTCTTATCTACTACCAATCATCGTATACCTACCATATTTTTCTGTATAAGTGAAAAAGTAAACCTGTTATACTTGTTGCACTCCTGTGGGGGAGTCTTTTGAACAGGGGATGAAGCGGCTACTGGTTCTTATTCTTGAACTTCCGAATTAAACTGATTCTTTATTTTATAAGAAACAAACAACTGCGATCAATCGATTCTAACGATAAAATAGCTCCATTATTCCTGATTTAAATTTACGTAACACTTCCTCGTTTCATAACGTGTAATTAGTTTTCTCCTCAGGCATCCAGCCCATTAACCTACTCTTTAATTAAACTCCTACCCCGATTCTCCCACTTTCATTACTTTTGCCACCCTGCTATCTAACCGACGCAATAATTCTAATATTTCTAAAATTTCTAATATTTCGAAGCCCCTCGATTTTTCTCCCATGCAGATTACTTTATTATACAATTTCTGTTGAACGTTCATGAGTCTCGGAGTTAGCAGCACCGACTCTGGGTGATTCGAAGCACGTGGCAAGCATTTTGAACGCACGCGCGTACCTACTATTTCTTTCGCAGCAGGTGTAAATTGAAGGAATCTCGCGACTGGTCTCTTTAATTAGTGCTTGGTTGGAGACTTTTCGTCGCAGACGCTAATTGATGTGTCGCATCGATTCCTCATTAAGTCGACTGGATCGATGTCGTCGCACCCTGTCGTCTAGCGATTTCTGTGCCAAATCAATGCAAATAATCCGTGCGTTATTGAAATCAGAAAAGGTCGGTTTATAAAATACTGTCCGATTCGGAACGCAAGGAAAATGGTCTACTTCGAATAATTCCAATGGATTATTCATTATGCGGAAATCTTTCAGAATAACAGGAAGGAACAATCGACACGTTAACGACGCTTAATATTCCGCTCTTTGATCGCGTAGAAAACTCGTCACCAATAAATTCTCCATAATGTCGTAGTATCGGACAGATAACAACGGAAGCGTTACGTGAGCTTAATGAATGTTAAAAATAGCCAGGCTATTTTTAAGCGTAAGGTGATTGTGTGGCAAAAAGTGGTCGTATTACCTCGGCCAATACGATTACAATTAGAGCCGACCGGTGTTTCTTCCTCCCGCGTTTCTCGCGGTGGAATCGGAGCGCCGCGATTAGAGGCGTTTAACAAGTTTGCTATTTTCGATCCAGGCGAATCGCAGCGGGATGCACAGGTAGCGGAAACATGACGAACAGGACGCGAGCACAGATTTCTGCTTCGCGGCAGGCAGTCGTTCGCGACGAGCTCGTTAAGAAAGTCCACCCGAGTCTTGGAAATCTCCAGCAGGTCGGTGTCGCGATATCCCGTGCGGGCTAATAAATATATCAGCGTGGAAATCAGGTTCCTTTTATACCCGTTGCTTTCCAGCAATCCGGGGAATACAGGAAGCACGCACGCGTCCGGAGAGCTGTCGACGCGTTTGCATTTAACGCGTCGGAGTCGTCAACGCGACGAATAAATTCCATTGCTGGCTAGACCGTCGCCGCTGCTTTCGTCTGGTCGGCGAACGCGGAGCTGTCGAAAGTAAATAAGCGGAGTACGTGTACACGTGGCGATGATGCGCGAGCCAGAAACGGCCGGAATCGTCTTCCAATAGAACTTACATTAACGCCGAAATGAATGACGATTGTGATTTCTAAAAGAGAAGACCGGAATTGTCGTGAAAAATGTGTTGAAATCCGAGGGGAAAAATACGTTTATTATATCCGCAAAGACTGCGGATCGAAGTGTTTGGAGCGCGCTGAAGACGAGACATCGGTCTTCCGAGTACGAAGAACGCGACTATGAATAGCCAACGGGTAGCCCGATGATGGTTTATCATTTTCGCCATTACAATTATCTCAGCCTCGCAGTGACTCATGTGTCTGGACGAATGGGCAGACGTATCTGCTTGTACGGTTCAGAGTTTTATTTGCGGAGCATAGACATCTCGTCCTTCGGCTATCGACAAGCATTCTAAAATTAGAAGAACTCACAAGGAAGCACAACACCTTACGAGCGATAAACGAAAGAAATTTCTATACAAAACGCACGACGTAAGATTCTATCAGGAACCAAACGGGACGAATTTATCCGATCATCCGCAGTCTCATTCCCCGGGCCGTACAATTTCACGCTCGCGATTATTATCGACTGCAAAAGCTGCTATAAAATCGTCTATGACTCAATGTAAAGTTTGATTCGCACACGGAGGATGGCCGGGATCTAGCGCGAACGGATTAAAACGAGCATAAACATTTCTCCGACGAAATGCTTGGCCAGTGGCCACATTACCCTCCGGGTGCGAGTGTTTTCTTAATTCTAATGGAATCGTGATTCCTCTCGTACGACCCAGTTGCACGCGTGTCGCACGGAATCGCACGCACGCGAAACGCTGGCGCGAGTCCAGTTCTGCTCATCGCGCGCCCGTAATTCCCTTGATTCAACACGACCCGGAATTACTCACCGGCCATGGGACTAAACGGCGTTTATACGCGTGCAATGATACGAAAGGAAATCAGGCTTCGTGCCATTTCTTTTTTATCCACTGGTTCAAAACGTGAATGGGACTTTTTTTTAAATACATTGAAAGCTACAAATATACTACTCAACGAACATCCTACAAAATAATTGTTCTCTTGTGTAAAAATAACTAAACAAATGCTTTTCATTAAGTTTGATGAATTTATAGTGAATAGCCTGACCTTTTTAATTTTGCACATGATTAAAATCTGTAGATCGGAACCCTCAAACGAATTTAGGGCGATCAACAAGTGGCTGAAGATTTCCGCTTAATTAATTGGTACTGTAGTTTCAATAAATATCTAAGTTAAGGATGACGATCCGACTGATTCAGATAACAATGGAAACGAGTAAGAGTGTTTTGTAATTCAATTAAAATACATGGACGTGTAAGTCACCAGGAGTCGGATTGACGAATGCGATTAAAAAGGGACATTGATCGTAAGTACAATGACGCGGCCATCGTCTCGAATACTTTTTCCCTGATTAATTGCCGCCTGATTTCATCGGCAGCAGCGAGAGGGGCAGACGGATCGTGATTCGTGACTCCGAACTGATTGACAACACGTGCGATAGCCAGTTACTTGGCAACGATTTTTGCGATAACTCCAAAAATTTAACAGACATTTTATTTACAGCCTTCCATCATTGCTCTTCCTTTGAGGTTTCGAATTATCAATTGGAGCAATAAGAAAATAATTCCAATTTATTGTTGACAGTTCCAAGACGCGCCCGTAGCGTAATTCCCCTGGTTAATTAATAAGAAATTTACAAGGATTTTCCAGGGAAAAAATCAAGAATAAGCGCAGATGTTTAGAAACACGAGACAACCGCAACAGACCTCGGATCTGAATTCGAGCCGCGAGCAGGATGAATTTCACAGGGAAATTAGAGAACCCAACTCTGCAACTAATTGCGAGAGAAGTGATTATGAATTTTCGAAAGGCCATCGTTTTCCTGTTATCCCGCATCCATCGCGAGTTCCAGAGAAAAAGATGAAACGAAGGATAACAATAATTATGAAACCACTGAAACTTCGTTGTCGCGCCTGTATAAAATGCAGAACGAAAATACAAGTTAAAATAAGCCGACGATACAGGCGAAGCGACGAGTCTAAAAATAAGCTTCCGTGTCGAGAATCGACCGAATCGGAGAAGCGTTGCAAGAAATAAAGGAGAGCAACGCGTGTGCACAGATAAAGAGGAATGAAACTCCGCGAACGCGGTAGCGGCAATGGAGAACGATAATGGAGAACGATCGAGCACAGATGCAACTTTATCATTCGCGGTGACAGTGGGCAGCAGCGTGTATCGAGGTGATCCAATGCCGTTTTCACCGTCACCGCACTCCCTTTTTTTTTACCAATAAGATCTCTAACTACTGCTAGTCGTACTGAGATGCAGTGTATCGCGTTACCGCGATCAGCGCTTGTAATTTTATAACAAGACCCGCGACGACTATTTCCCTTCCTCCAGTCATAGACCGCAATGTTATTACTACCGAGCCGAGCAAACAAACGATTTCGTAGCTCCCTCGGTGACCTGCAAACGCGATATCTAAATCAAGGTGCGTAACGGAAAATCTCGCGGGTTAACGTCGGCATGAGGAAATGTAGGGCGCAGAATGTCCCCAATATATTCATAGGAAACTCGCAGATTTTCTTTACTTTAAACGCGATACAGTACAATGAGTATATAATATATACATATATATTTTTTAAATCACTAAATTACACCGCGAAGCTTCCAGTCGTAAATGCGTATCCTAGCGAGCTGGCAGAGCGCGTGCCGCCAGTACAAATTGCTATAATTCTGCGAATTCCGGAGCCCTCTCCGTTTCTCTTTCACTGGCGCGCCTACTCGAGCGTAATTGACGTTTCTATAAATTTGTATTCGCCGTGGTATCGTTACGATTCCATCGGGTTAACGCCTTCCCCGTGGCCGCAATTACGCGTCTGGGAACCTACTAATCTTCCAACAGTTAGTTGGCGTCCGTGAAACGAGTGTGCGATCCTTGGGGAAAAACAGGATTCAGTCGAATGAAAACCGCTCGGGAAAAATGTTTCCGCGGTTCGAGCTCGATCTTTCTTGCCACGCGAGATTCGATATTTGCCAGTGGAAATATTCTGAAGGGGGTAATGGCAAGGTAATTCGAATCATTTTCGAATACGGTACAGTGCCGAGAGATTTTCACGGAAATAGAGAATAAAGATATGATTCTCTGAGCATACAACGTGAAAATTATGAATTTTCCACGCCGTACGAATATCTTCCCAAAATGAAATGCAGTAAGCGTTCAGCGTAATTTCTTCCGTACACATCGCGCACGGCTGTTTGCATCTGAATATCAGCCGCGTTCATTCGCAGCGTGAACGCTTCGCGTATCTGTTGCAAAAGCGCACCAACCCACCACCCGTCGTATGCGAGCCGCGAATCGCGAGTTGAAATACGCGCGAGCCGAAGAAAAGAGAGCGAAGGAACGGGCGTGCGTTTGCGGTCCCATGGCGGACGTGGACCGAGATAACGCGTTAAAATAGTACGCCAACAAACGATAACATGCATTTAGAATATCTGCCGCGGTGTCGTTCCTCGCCGCGATATTAAATCGGCGCCGCACTCTATAATTGCAGCGATTCGAACGGCCAACACCCTTCTTCTTCGTATTGTCGTCGACGTCCAGATTGCGATACCGAACTCAACACAGTCATGGAGTGTGGTATGCGTATAATGATAATCATAAATCGCGAGCTTTAATCAGCGTTTTGGACGAGGTCGTTTACACGTGTCGCCACAAACCAAGGAAAGAACGCTTTTGAATCTTACCTAAGCAACATGGCAGAGTAACTTCAGGATGAAGATCGTCGGTGCTTGAACGCTATATCGCGAGCATGCTGCTGCCACTTGGAACTCTTCGCGCTTTCTGCCTGAACTTCTGACGGCCACCTGAAAGACAACAAGAAAGTCAAGAACAAGTTAGCAATAAGGCGGTTCAGAATAAGATTCTTTTCTCATTGGATTTCTGAACTCTGCATTGTAAATGGGATATAATATATTAAACAATTCTTTGCTTATAATCTAAATAGTAAATATTCGAAAATCAGGCAGCGACCTAACTATAGTCTCGCACCGTTCTTCTCGAAACATACCTGTTCTCGAAAACCCTTTCTCCTACTACAAAGTGCTCGGAAGATAAACAAACGCTACCGGGTCCAACTTGGAAATACTCCGAAGAAGCGAATTCCAATTGGGGATCTCGTCACGTACAATCAGAAAAAAAGCAGCGTCGAAAGAGGATTTACCCATTCATCCATAACTCTAGCCCACTATTTCCCAAAAGCAATTCTCCGAACGATCGATCAACAAAGCGCAAAAAGTCTTCGATTATCCTAAGAGTCTTTGCTAGTTACACGCGGGTACGCGTCAGTTTTCCTAAGCATTCTACGTAAAAACACCTGCCGGTGCGTGTCACGTTCGCCGTAAGAGCCGATCGTGTCGCGGTGCTCGTAAATGTAATTAGCGTCAATTACGGCGACGACTCACGGATTTCTAATCGGCCGACCCGCGCGAGCCGGATTATGTCACCTGTTGGCACGCCGACGATTTTAATCGATCGGTTCACGCCAGCGCGTCCAGAGTGGCAACGAGTTCTCTTCGCCTCGTTTTCATTACATTTTTCTCGGCCGTGCGCTACATTTTCCAGCCACTGTTCCTCTTTTACTATGTTCTCGCGATTTGATGCGATATACCCTGGGAAACAGCCCGGCTTCTATTTACAGGCGGGTCAAGCGAGATTAGTTCGATCCACGGGACAGCGAGTTTCGTTCGATGAATCTACGCGATAAGAATAGAGTGTGCAAAAAGAGAAGAGAAAGATAGAGGGCTGGCGTAACCTTCTAAGCGTGGCCAAGATTTAGCAAAAACTGGACCCAGCATCGGTGAAGCCTCGGCAAGGTCTAGAACTAATAGATCAAGGTCCCAGCTATTCTGAACGCGGCTCTCTCTTTTGTTCGCACACAGGAAGTCCGCTCCTTTGGGCCTGTGCCGGCATTCAAAGGCATTCGAGCATTCTCTTAAAAGCACCGGCGACAAGTGTTCCACATTACGGTTCTTAACCTTTTCGTTACGACGATGGTCATTTACTATACAGTCGCGGTGATTACATTTGCAAACTCATCGAGTAAGACAAGTATCTTCTCGTATCAAGGAAGCAATAAACTAATAAAATCACCGTAACATTCCGTAGAAGTAATTGCAATATGCCTAGAATGCTACACAATTACACCGAATGTACATATTTCTATCCCAAAGCTACGTACTTCTACCCCAAATCTTAGATTCTAATCGCTGCTTCTTATCAGTTTCGTGGATTTTCACGGTGAGTTAATTCTCCCTTGTGAAAATTGGAGCCTCGCCCATTCGGAGGGAGAACAAGCAAACGATTTCTGACCACCCTGCTGTCCCTCGAGGAATCGAGATTCGAATCGCGGCTGGAACAGGCCCACATAGGAAGGTACAGAATGATTTCACTATTCCGGCACACGACGCGGTGCATCGGATAAGACACGAGGGACAAGGTCCAGATATACAGGGCGCTTCGCTACCTTATGCAAATATTTTAAGGGGTGATTGCTGAGGCGATTCCGCACAACTTTTTCCCTCGCCAACATGTTGGTTAAAGCTTCGTTTTTGAATTATTAACGAAGCCTTCACCAACACTTCGGGCAAAGGAAAAAGTTGTTCGGAATCGCCTCAGCAGTCGCTCCTTAGGGTGCATTTAGACCGAAAAGAAATGTTTAGTCGCCTCCCCACTGTAAAATATTCGCTTTCGTCTGTCCAAACATATTCTCGTATAGACATGAATTTTATCGAAGTGGGGCGCGGACGAATATTTCTTTTTCCGGTCTAAATGCACCCCTAAAATATTTGCATGAGGCAGCGAAACACCCTGTAGAGCTGCTGCAGGCAATAGTTCGGTAGGTGGTAGTGGTAGCATGAGCGGTAGGACCGGTAGGTTCGCTTTACTTCAAGTTTACTTCAAGTTCGTCGCGGCCGGCCGGTTCGCCACTTTTCTTCTACGCCTCTTCCTTTTTCAACATTTTCCCCCCTTTTGCCTCGCCTTCTGCTATTTCCTCCGCCTCGACGATCCCCTTCGCCCCCTTTTCCTCCATCGATCGCTGCCCTCGGCAACCTGTACCCTTTCCTTTTCGCTCCGCTTCTTGCGGACGTGTTTCTTTTAATCAAAGTCGGAGAGGAAAATACGGCGGAAAAATATCGGCTGAAATTGGTTCCTTCGGTCGTATTAATGTATCGGCGATAACATCACGAATGGCTTCTGCGAAATATTAAATGCCCGCTGCCTGGTAGGCTCGTTCGTAGCAAATGTAGCAAAGATTGGAAGGGTGGAAGGAGGCAAGAATTGCTCGTCAGCCAAGATGGGAGCGGAAAGAAAATCTCGAAGAGGCTCTTTGTAGATACCGACGACTCTGATAGAGGCGGATCCGCGTCGACAACCTACCATTAAGATGAACAAGCATATATCTTCATGAAATCTGAACAAACCGCGAACCTTCTTGTATCGGTTACGCTTTTAAATGCCCACAAATTTCTACAGCTCCGAAATGGTCGAGCATCCTACCCAAACAGGCTACTGTCTTCCTGACGCTCTGCACTCTTTTTCACTAAATCTATAGTTTGTTTGTTTTTTAATGGGACGACTCAATTTGCAAGCACGGTTAACCAGAAGCACAAGTTGCGTAACGCGCAATAAAAATATACACGCTGCCTCGTTTAATTAACCGTGCTTGGCATACTATCTTTACAACATGAATCATTACCAAACGCTTATGCCCGTTTAGGATTTCATTATCCGGACGATAAAAGGACAAATTGGTTTCCAAGGGATTAGCGTGCGAGCGTGCGCGTCGACGGCAGGAAAAAAAGGGCGCAGAAATCAAGGAACGCGAAGCAGCGTTCCCACCTATTCCTGGCCCCGAGTATCAATTGCGAACGCGTATCAGCGAAGCAATAAGAAACTCTATCTGTCGGAATGTCCATTGTCGGGACACTATCCATTATTATATTACACATTGCGTAATCGACGTTTACGGTTTTATGGGGCTGGCCTGTAGCGCGTGCACGGTTGAACCGAAGTCGCTCGAACGGCTTTCCGCGAGCGTGTTCGGATTCCGCCGATCGTCCCGGCCAGACATGCTGGCAGCGGCGACGTTTCCCGGTATTCGCGCGAGTCGTACGTGAAAGGGAAGAAAAACGTGTTCGCCGCGTGCAAACCGATCATCCGGGATCATCAGTCGCCGTGCATCGCGAGATTCGAAGCGAGAGGGGGAGGACGTGGCATTCGAAAGCGATTCGCGCGTCAAGTACTGTCTTCGGGAGTGCGCTCTTTAATTCATCGCGTAAACAGAGATCTCCAAGTCGTGCGGCTACTTTTACAAGAATCGGGGAAACGGATGGGTCCACGAAAAATCCACGGGGTCGAGGGAAGCTCGTGCGAGGGGTACAGCCCGTTTCACGCGGAACTGGTTCTAACGGAGTTTGATGCTGGCCGCGGTGGACCAGTTTTGTGGCCGTCAATGAAGTGCACTGTACACGAATCGCGAATGGACTCGCACGGCGCGGAGGGATTGCAGTGCACGCTGACCAGCGTCCGGAGAACCAGTCATTGGCCGATCGGCCAATCGTGACAGAGATCAAAAGAAGAGGCGATCGCTCGTTTCGTGTGACGATCTCCTCTCTCCTTCCTTATCATGTATGCACCAACAAACACACGCGTGCACACACGGTTCTCCCTCCCTTTCTATTAACTCCCTCTTCTTCTTTTTCATCCATCATCTCTCTCTTTCTGTGTCCTTCTCTTCGACACGAATCCTTGTCCTCCTCGCTCTCTCGTTAGTCGGCCCTCTCCTTTCATTGATCTCTTCTCATTGCAAAGTGCCGTAATATTCTCCTGCTGGAGTTATTTTCGTCGCGCTCACCCAACCAGCTCTCCCGAGGCGGCATCGCGCGGCTTGCTCTCCGCGCATTGTCTCGGGGCCCCTGCTGGAGTAACTGGATTTCCAGGCTAGCAAGGCGATCGCTGCAGATACCACCAATCTTCCCACTTCGCCTTTGTCTCTCCCATCCCCCTCCTCCTCGTCGTCCGCTGTCCTGGGAACTTCTTTCCAGTCCGGGATACTCGTTGCTGTACCCCCGAGTGCTTGTCGGGTTACATTAATTGTTGTTAAACTAATCTCCGGTTCCGTCACTTACCCTTTCGTAACAATGCCAGTAATAATCATCGTGTAGCGACCCTTACGATAAAAGGCGCACTTAGAAATTCTATCAATCACAGGGGTGAAAAGGTAGAAAATATTTATTCGTTCTTTGCTATTGCAAACATAAATACAACACTGTATTTTTTGCTTTGAATGGTTTTCGAAAGCTAAGCTGCCATAAATAAATTGATTTCATCGTCGATATTCGTAACAAGTGTCGAATTAAAAAATATCCTGAAATATGGAATTGCTTGCTCATTTCGAAAAGCCATCTCGAGTCGATCGACGAAAAGAGGCACTCTTTAGAGGCTGAGTACACGGTGGAGAGCGGCTCGGTAAACCACAGTGCCGCTTTTAGACTCGTTAAATACATCTGCAGATCGTTAATCGGGGTCTGAATGAAAGGAACATCACGATCAACCGAGACAACAGCCGTGCTCGTAATCTCGTGTGCACACTCTCGTACATACACCGTTCTCCGGTGCGCACACGCGAGTGCCACTCGTTACTTAATGCTTACTTATGTCGGCGCATTACTCGTTAGTCATTTACTCAACCACCCTCTTACGCCATTCAGTGTGCACAGCAGCGTCTTTGATGTTCCTCGGATCACGCGAGCCGCCGAAACCGAACATTGAAAGCACCAGGCCTGTGGTGTGGATCGTGAACAAAAGGATCATCGTGCTCGCGGAGCAGAGAGAAAATCGATAAACCAGTTTCCACCAGGGGACAGAAGAAATATGTTTCCTCCAATTTAAATATAGTAGTGTCATTGCAAGGCAATGTTGAAATTACGCCATGAATTTCGTTCACGGTCTTACGTACCTGCGCCACGCACAGACAGTGTAAGCCTGTTGCATAACGAGCCGCGACGTTGACTTTGATAACGATAAAATTCTATTATCGCGAGGTGCTCGGTACACGACTGCTATCGATACATTACATTTCACCGCATTTCAGACACGAGTATTAACGATACGATTAACTATTCCTCTTCGATTATTTCGAATTCTCACGGACTATCGCCCATTAATGATAATGACTAAAAGTTAGAAGAGAAGAACGTTCATGAAGAAACGAAACAGTAGCACCGAGAGATTAACAAAAACAGCGCAATCATAATTGCTTAGTTCATCCGACGTTTTATGAATTTCCCCCGAACGGTCCGGCACAGGTCAATCTCGCGCAATTTCAGTGCTCGCGCGAAGCATGTAGGGCTAATTACGGCCATTAAGCACGGCGAATACTTCACTGATTAATTAGAAAGCTCGTCTTTTTTTCCGTGCTCGAATCGGGCCCGTTCGCCAGTCATGTTCAACAGTGTTATAAAGATAAAAGGTATGTTACACTCCTATTTTTTCTTAATTTTCGCTATTTTATTTCATTTTCATCGTAGGAACTTCGATTAATTGATCGATACGACGATCTTACGATTCTCGTCCATTCCTCACGCTTTTCGAGGACATTGGCTCGCCGGAATTAAATATCCTGGGAGACACGCGGTGCTCCGAAAGAATATAAAGCATTAATTGCTATTAGGTGTACATATAGTAGATCGTGCATCTGCGCTCGGCAATTTCGCGTCTATTCAGATACGGCGAGAACCAGAATCGGAGAGAAAGAACGGGGCAGCTGAAGTGTAGCGGTTTCCTTCGAGATTTATCGCCAGCGCGCGCAATTTACGCGCGTGTATCCTGAACTGAAATTATGCAAAACAGTCGCTGCCTGACAAGTGGCATTTTTATCGGGAGGCCCATTATAAAATATCGGGTAGGTGTTGCGTAGTGGAGAACCATCTCGCGACAGATATTACCTCGTTGCGATAAGAGAGTCGCTATAATAAAGTTGTGTATAGCTTTTTTATACGCGTCCATTACAAAACTATTATTCCTCTCGATTCGGTTCAGCCCAATTCCCGTCGGCTCGTGTCCAATTTTTTTGCCCCTTCTTTCAATTACACTTTGGAATAAAATTGCTGGTGGTGTCGGTGCAAAAACGCTCGACAAATGAAATGTAAATGCACGGGCATTAATGAGGCGGAACGACACAGCCAAGGAAAACGTAATACGGTGACCATACTCAAGGTTCGGTTTCTTTTCCCGCGGCGCGTTATTTTAAAAAGTGGCGGCGAGAGATCCGATGTGGAAAGCGGGCGGTGCGGCAATACATGCGAGGCCACCTGTTCCAATGCGCTAACGATGTTGCAGCTTAACAGTGGTATAGCGGTCAACAAAAGGGTTAAGCATCGACGTTCGAAATAATTAAGTTCATTAAAACGTCTCTTACGCTGCGCGGCACGGTCGTTCCACCGAGAGCCGCTCTTTTGTGAACGGCGCGTACGATGAAAAGCTATTGTTCGGCCGCAGACAACGGCCGAGCGGCGTGTCTCTCTCCTGGACACAATATTTATCGTGGCAACCTTTGCTCCGAAGCGAATTTTATTTTCTCGAATTACGAGCGGCCACGATGCCCCTCGAACGGCAGGATAAACGACGCGACGCCGCGCGTTCCCTTTTTCCGTTCACCAGGAGAGAATGTTCCCTGGGAAACTTGTCGGCGTTCAATTCATTTCCGCGATGCTTACACGCGGTTCGGCTGTAGGAACAGGAATTATAATTTTACTGTCCTGCATGAGTTTATCGACGCAGAAATGCGATAAGAAGCGCTCTGGATATTGTTCCGTGTCGTGTAGCATTCGCTGTTTACACGTTCATTAACTCGCGTACAATTGTCGTCTAGAATCGTACACAGAGAGCAGATAACGAGCCAAACGAAATTTTCTGATGTACGAGAGCATATACCGACGATGACTCAGCTAAGGTCACCGCAATGAACCGTAGCGCAACGCGTGAATCAAAGAAAAATTCGTTCGCCACCAATTTCCTTGGGCGGGCAAGAAACCGACAATAGCTAGTACAATGAATACTACAGCAAGGAGGAAAAGCTGTCGGCTATAATCCGACAGAGTTAGCTGCTAGGATGATCCAGTGGAAACGCGAAAAGTTCAGTTGGAAATTTTCCTCTATGTTCTCTGTTATCTGGTCGTTAAGCAAACTGTTAGTGGTTAGTGGACCCTGGCACATCAGTCGCTGTCGCTCCAGTAATTCCGAGGCGTCGGTCGCAGCCGCGGCTCGACTCCGTTTGCTTTTATACATACGTCAGAGATTCCTGTGTATCAGAGTCGAGCTACGAAAATACGTCGCTCCGATACACTGATTACCCAGCAAATAACGCGCCGGACCCTTCTCGCCGCTCAATGGAGCAGGCGTGCGATCCGAAACATCATTTCCGGTTACTTTTTACGGCGACGCGATTAATCGCTGCCATCCGTGCTGCGCGGCCGCTTCGACGAAACGGAAATACAGTAGCTACCACTGTCTAATACAGTAGCTACACTGTCTAATACAGTAGCAATGAAACATTGGCCACGTTTCTCGAACATGAAACACAGAAGATAGAAAGAAGCGTAGGTATACATGTTTCCCTTGAAATACACGAGGGACAAAGAGATCTGCGATTTCCATTACAAGGCGCGCGTTTCACTGACAAAAATTCGCCGTCACCGCGATGCATTTTACCCGGACCGCGGGATCGTCAAGTTTCGCGCGGTATCTCCTCCCGGCTGTATGGTGTTGTTACCACGCATAGAGATTCGACACGCGCCCTTGTTATCGCCGATCGACCTTTCCGTGATCGCCGGCGAACGGGTCGGAGCACTGTGTACAATCATCGCTCGACCATTGCCGCCGCAAAGATCGAAGTGACACTTAGGAGTATGTGTATTTGTCAAAGGAATTTCCTCCGGGCAGCTGGCGTTCATCCAATCGTTCTAGCGAATGCCAGCGCTAGAGACCGTCCTATTCTTTCCTCGCGTGTACCGCACTATTCCCGCCGGTTCTACATCTCGCGATGGGGAGAGAGAAGTACGATGTATGCCGATCGGCGACGCTCGGTGCAATAGAGAGGGGAAACTCGAGGGGAAGAGAGACAGAAAGAGAGAGAGAGAGAGAGAGAGAGAGAGAGAGAGAGATAGAGAGATGGAGAGAACACGAAAGAGAAGATGTAGGAATGGGAAGAAAGCGAAGGAAGAAAAGGAGAGAAGAAATAAGATAGCGGGTGGGGAGTCTTTACGCAGGGCGCACACGGTTCTCTGTTACCTGCGACTCGTGGCCGTGTCCAGCATGGTAATCCAATCCCTCGAATGGGGGGCTACCTCGTCATCCCTGCGGCTCCCTTATTGACCGATCGCGAAAAGTCGAGGAACTTCACTTAACAGCTATTCCCGTCCTCGCCGCCGGCACTGCTCGTTGGAAAAGTAAAAATCACTCACTCGCGCGCGGCTGGTCGCGGCTCGTACACGAGAGAACGCGGAAGGACGCCTCTACTGGCGCGAAGACGACGCACTACTATCCAAGTTTTTTTTTGTTTCGTCCTTTGGGACGCGTGCACTGTTCGCGGGAAACGCGCGTCGAACAACACTTGCTGTTACCGTACGCGCTACGTTCGATCGTCGACGAGTCGCGGATCGGTTTCGCGAAGATGAAAACGCGCCACCGAGACAGCCGATCGTCGTACCGTTACAAACAACCGCACGCAAGCAGAGACCACAATATACTGAGCGAACACATGATTACGGGGGGCCTAGTGTTGCCGCGTGTCGCTCAGGCGGCGCCACCATAGCGGCGCTCCGATCGAGATCGGCTTCACGCAGAATCCTCGAAAAGTTCCTCAACAATCATCCCTTTTCTTGTGAGAATTATAGGAAAATCAGTGTGAATGTGAGTGCCCAAGTACATATCGATGCATCCCGCAGTGTTTTCCAATCTTTGGGGACAAATCAGTGGCAATTGTTCGAATGGTCGATGTCGAGCAACTTACCGAGGATGCAGCAAGCTTCTACCGGACGGGCACCAATGTAAGTCTTTGCTCATTGTATCCGATTCTTTGCACATATTGCAAATATCACCTATTTTATTGTACTTTACCAAATTCGCGGATCTTTAGTCTATGTATGTTATGTTTTACTTTCATTTTTTATATACAATTTATGTATAATGAACGAGGTTCTCTTTGCGTGGTGGGAAAAACGTTTCGCACGAAAGAGATGTGGCTAACTCCATTTAAAAATGAACCTTCTTGCGCATGTAGGTGGCACTGCAACTACGTTTGAAATTGCTTTTTTACCGTAATCATTTTGTTTTTCAATCACAGCATCGAACGCAGAAGTATAAAAAAATATATTTCCAATAGAAGAGGGCAAAATACTTTTTCCTTCTAAGGAAAGTATTATCATTGCGAAAATTATATGCGACTTTTGTATATACGTATTAAGAAACGCGCGTCTCATCGGTGAAATGCAGTTCGCAAATAAAACACCGGGTCAGGTCAAATAAATTATATCGCAATCAGGTTTTGGCGACGACACGCGAGGTGCAGAGGACTATTTCGTCATCGGTTTGCAACAGGGAATCCGTTAAGGATATTTTTAGAAAGCCAAAAGTTTGTTGTTATCGCGACCACGCGGTTATCACACCGTTCGTGCCATTCTGCATTTATTACGCATTTACAAACACTTCGTTTGTGATCGTAAAACGCTTTCGAATGAAATAAAACTGATAAATCAAGTGTCAACAATGTACGGTAATTTACGCGGCTAAATTCCCATGGATTTACGACGTTGCTCTTTAATCGGCTTAAAAATAACTTCTTTCGCCGGAGCAAGCGTTTGTAACACTTTTATTCACGCTTTCGATGAAATTGGCAATAAAGTCGTCTACCGCGACTAACACTCCGTGAAACTTTGCGCTGCGAGCAACAGGTTGCGAGGAACAGCGCGACGAAGATGCCGTTTACGCACTAATTGTTCAATGGAATCTTGTTTACAGGCCAAAGTTAAAAAGTCTAAAGGCATTTTGGTGTTTCCACCGACGCCTTGCTTTCTGCATTGCATGCGGTAACCGCGATTGATAGTGAAAGCCGCGCGTTTTATCAGCTCGGAATGCATAGCTAGAGATTGCAATCGGCTCTACGACTTTTTCTTCTAATTTTTCCTCTCCCGCGAAAGGACGTTTGTTCGGCCGTACGGCGATTAGACGATTTAGCTTTTTGCAAAGCACTATTACCTATCGGCACGCGAAATTTCAATGGACAAGTGCACGCCGCGAACATGCTAACGTACGATTATTCGCAGTTAATGCAGGATGTAATGGCGTGCTGCATAATACACGAGAACGCGAATGCCTCTATTATGCGCGTACACTGTTATTGCACGTGCTTCTTGCAAATGCGGATGATAATGCGAAGATATTACGCTTTAAAGAAGGCGGCGTCTGATAAAGGCGAAATCGAGCCATCGAAAATATCGGCTAGACCCTTTCAAACATTCCGGAAGACGATCGCACTTCCGTCCCGGTGTAACAATCCATCCCCCCCATCTCGTTCAATTAATTCCTCCGCCGAGTTCGTTTGTACCTTTCTTCCTCCCGCTATCTTCCTATAAATTTTCCGATGCAGCAGCGTCACTTTCCGCACGGCGATAAAATTCCTTGACCCTACCGTGCGTCGCGGCGACGCGCGATTTCGGCTTCACTCGTCTTTTGGTCGTTCACTTTCGAGAGAGCCGCGAATTCCTTTCGCGGCGTTCCTACCGGCTCGGGAATCGAACTATCCGAAAAGCAGAAACATCAATTTGCTGCGCGTGTGTACACGCAACCATGGTTAACGACAATGACGTAGACGGCGACGCACAGTAGCGATGATTGGCTGCTGAAACAGTTACTATCTTATCTTTTTTTTCCCCGTCAGTGTCAACACTCGCCGCATGTCGTATGTACAATGTAGCATGCACGGAATGTGTAACTTGCGCGGCCCGCGAGGAGCGAGAGAAACTTTTCTCCCGCGATTCGCGACATTCCTCCGACATTCGTTATCGTCGGGGACGCTAACGCTGACCCGTTTCGGTGCTTGCCCTCCTCGAAGCTTTATCGAAAACTATCTGTCGATCGACGATCCGTATCAGCTTGTACGAGAGTGGCCCCGCTCGATTTCGAGTACATTATCGGCGTTCAATGAGCGTTCAATTTCATTTTTATCGGAATTCATTTGGCGATGATTAAAAGTTGCATGGGACGGCGCACGATTTGTTTTTTTAATGTTTATTAAGTCCACTGTCGAGTGTACTGTAAGGAATCAGATACGATCGCTCGTTGATGGAACATTGCGTCCTGCTCCAAGCTCCCCGTACCACTTTCGTTGATTCTTCGAATAGTTTCACGACCATAGGCAAGAGATCTATCGCGGAAAAGGCACGCGAGGCATTCGAGCCGCGAATCGTGCCGATGGAAATCAGGCTAAATCACAACGAGTGTGTATACTAAGCTAAGCTCGCGCGTATCTTATGTAAAGTAAGCGTGTGGACACTCCGGGTTGTTTGTTGAGCAATACAGAAAAAATGCAAGCTGTTCAAGTCTTGAAAACGTACAGGGAAGAAGTAGAAATGATTTCTCATTAACGCAAGTAGAAACAATTGTCGCGAATCTCTCCGCTTGCCACCCTCCCCCGCCCCCATTTTGATTGGCATGTGCGTGCAACAACGACGGTCTAATTGCCGGCAATCGAGCCGCTCCTCTCTCATCCGAGACCGGCAACGACGACGATGAACCGCCGTAGATTAGCATTCTACTATTGAACATTTTTACCGCTCTCGATGCATTGTTCTACGGCGGATGAAGATAATTCCGAGTCTATATATAGACAGGCGGCTGGCAGAAGGAGAACATAATAAAAGTACACTCTCCATGGAGACCGTGCATATGCGCGTCCCAGAGTGAAGTCGAAACAACACACAACATCCCTCATGGCGACTAATATCGAACGAGTTCAACTTTACAGATCAAATTATTGAGAATCATGCGCGGGACTCATACGACTTGAAATGATCGTGCTCTATAGAATTCCTTTTTGTTTCTTCTTTCCTCGACCATTAACGTTGAAGAGTAATTGTACTCGTCACTCGTGACCGGCCCGCTAATGACGGATCATTTTGCAACATCGCTCTGTCCGGCAACGTTCAACAACAGCATCACGTTCTCAGGAGGCAGATACACCATTTGAAAATTGCGGCGCCGCTTGCAACCTGTATAAACAATCGGCCATTACGCACCGTTATACGATAATCGTGCTTGACGTCAAATATTAAATGATTTCGCTGCGTGAATCAGGCTGTTTAAATTGTCCGGCTTGATTGAATGATGGCCGCTCCTCTAAGTTGGCCGACAACCACTTCACCGTAAATAAGATGGTACCCCATTCTGTATATGTATAAGAGTCGCCTCGTTATACAGGGTGTTCATTTCTTTCGCGATATGTATAAAATACTCTTTTTACATCCTCTAGAAAAATCGTATAATAGATTTCAAATAGCGTACTCGCATTCCAGGAAATATTTCCAGGACCGTGTTAATCTAATTCCACCGAGAAAGGAAATTCTCAGGGAATTTCATTCTCCTCCAATGTGATCCTAATTTTTCTCCTTCGAATCATCGAATAGTAAATTGCGTGATAAATGTCGAAGCGATTACAGTCTATTTGCGCGAGTACTTGTCACTTGAGTACGCCCGCGGATCGCGCCGCACCGTATCACGGTCATGCGTTACGAAGACGCACGTAACGAGACGTGCAAATTAAAGTAACGAAGAGTTTAGTTAGCTGTCGAGCCACTAACGGCTTTAGTTATAGTTTTTGTGATCGGGAGGCACGAGCGATCGCAGTCGATCTGTTCGTTATGAATATAACAGTACCATTAGATATTAATAAGGAATGGAACGCCGCTGGTATGCATATTCAAATGCCTGCTACCTTTTGCTATTCGTTGCCTGTCTAACGCGAACTTGTTAACTGTAAATCGAAACTGGCGTTGGGAAAGCCCTATCAAATACAGTAGGTACTCTGTTACGTGAACGATGTGAATTGCGTGCAAATAGCATCCCTGGAACGTTGCAACTGAATTTTAATCGATGCAACGGATGCTACTTTTAACCCTTTGAAACGGTCGTTAATTAATTGAACGTTGGTAATCCGATCTATCGCGGGTGTATTATAGTCGTCCCTTGTAGTCCAGACATGCGTGATCGACTTTGATCGGTTTCTTTTTTCTTTTCAATTTTTCGCAGGGAAGTCGAGCGTTCGTAGCCGATGATAAAATGTGTAGACGCGTGCAATCGCCGACCCGCGGTTTCCTCGCCGCGTGTTCAATTAATTTCTTCAATATCAATAATTTAATGAATCTCGGTGCGTTATCGCCACCGTTTCACCACGCATCGTGCTCGTGTGCCCGGGACACGCTCGAAGGCATTGCACTTGCGTGCGAACGAAATGTTCTTATTTCTTATCCTTTGTATTTATGGAGAGTCGCATGCAAGATAATTCGGTACTATTCAGGTCTTTGTTGATTTCTTTATTTGTTAATAAATTTACACATGCTCGCCGTGTCCCACTTACGATAGATCGACTGTTTGTTGTAGACAGATGCGTAACGATTCGTAAGTACATTTTCACGGTGTATATGTACGTATATATTACTCTATAAATAATTATCTTAAGTACTATATGCCGGCAGTAGATAACATCGTTAATACTTGTATTTACCATCCATTAGGAATTTTCAATTTTCATCGTCATTTCCATCGAGAGCGCGTTTGTGTTACGAACACCACCGGAAGTTTCATCGGTCGCGTCGTAGAAATGAAACACGGTGCATCTGGATGAAAGTAAATTGACTAGAGAGACATTTGTAAGAATAAAAAGCACGAGCCTTCTTGATTGTCTAAGCTAACGCGTGGAATATACCGTTACGGTGCGCTGCTTTTCGTGCACAGGGCAACATATGCTACAAATAATGTATAAATGTTAGGTGTCTCGTTTGTACGTACATGCTATGTACTTTGGTAATCGTGCACTTAGAGCGAGAGAGGGAGTTGTATTCGAAACGTTTAACAGCGGTTCGTTCCTTTAATTGACCAAACACCATGGTCTGTCTATTAGATACGTGATTGTCGACTGGGTAAAAAGAAAAAAATCGCAGTTTCGTCCATTGGC
The DNA here is from genome assembly GCA_023838395.1 of Holcopasites calliopsidis. Taxonomy (NCBI): domain Eukaryota; kingdom Metazoa; phylum Arthropoda; class Insecta; order Hymenoptera; family Apidae; genus Holcopasites; species Holcopasites calliopsidis. Next base: position 2,754,724 of record JALHAQ010000017.1, read on the forward strand.
TTAGTTACCAAACGCTATTACGAGATCGAAGAAATATCCAATGAAATCGTTCCTACCTCGTCGGCATCCTTCGACTTCCCCAATTATTAGGGCAACTCGAGTAACAGCTTCCATGCAGTTGCACTGATCGAACTGGCACTCCTTCACGAACATATACATATATTCCTCGTCGATGAAACGTAATCCGTCAGTAACTTAAGCACTGTTCATTTTTTCGGAACTAATTCAACATGCTACCACGAGAGTTTCCTAATCCAATCGACCTCCCGGATAATGGATCAGCGGAGTGGTAGCGTCCCATCCGTCTATCTCCTCGTTCGACTGCGCTGTTCTCCGCTGGCAATTTAAGATCAGAGTACTGTGCCTCGGGCTGCTCGGCGCTGATCTACAGGTTGTCTGTTGCGCTAGCCCCGCTGACCCTAGCAGAAAGTTCTTCGCTCCGCCGCGCGAGAAGTAAGGTTCGTTCCCGACCGACCAGATCGTTCTCGCGTTCCCCGTGTCCGCTTGCAGCCGATTTCCGGTCAGATCTTTCACATCGACCCGCGCCTCCTGCTCGCACAACTTTTCCACGCAGGGACACGAATTGCTGGAGGATCTCCAGCTGTCCGCGCACGACGGTCTCGTAGCGCAAGACAGCTTGGCTTTGCACGGGCTATTGTCCACTATGGACTCGAGCTGGCTATTCGCTCCGGAGCATTTTTGATCCAGCTGATCGGAGCTGGCGAAACGTAGCCGTTTGGGCGATTCGCTGGAACACCTCATGAACGTCGACCTCACGAGCGACTTGTTCTTCAGGGAACTCCGAGGGATTAAAGGGTTGGCGCTACTGTTTCTCTTGGAACAGCCGTTTCTTCTATGGTCCCGTTCCCTGGTCCGTTCCTCTCTCAAAATGGGATCCTCGCCGATTAGCCAGTACGTTAGGCGCTCGCCTTTTCCTTTCATAGAGACTAAACCTCTCTCCACGATGCTGAATCCTCCTAATTGGTCTAGGAGCTCCTTCGTCTCTTTACTGCAGTGAATTCTCAGAGCTGCGAGGTAAAGCGGAAATTCGTTGTAGAGGACTTCTTCTTCGAAGATATAACCGTTATAAGGATCTACTTACGAGATCCAGTAGATTCCATGCGACTGGCAGTGTTCACGGTGTCGCCGAATAGACAGTAACGGGGCATTTTTAAGCCCACCACGCCAGCGCACACTGGGCCTGGGCAAAGATGTGAAAACGCATCAGCTGCGATAGAGATAGTTTTAAATAGCGTAGGTAGCATTTTTGTCAGCTTACCGGAATGTATACCGACTCGCAGTTGAAGCTTGTCCAGCGGTCTATGTCGAATGGTAAATTGTTTAATGGCGTCTAGGAGGCACAAGGACATGCTGGCAATTTCTCCCGCGTGCTGAATACCATTTCGAATTGGTAAACCGCTTACCTGTCAAGGGAAGAATGATTCACGATCCGGTGTCACGATGCAATGCCTTAATACTCGAGATACTCACCACCATGTAAGCGTCGCCGATCGTTTCCACTTTATACACGTCGTAATTTTCTATTGTCGAGTCGAAGCAGGTGTATAAATCGTTCAGAAAGTCCACCACCTGAAAATAAATCATTTATCATGCAAAAAGAAAAATGACATTCTATATTTTCCAAAAAGCTACCTGCAGAGGTGTGCTTTCGGCGGACATGGACGTGAATCCTACAATGTCGCTGAAGTAAATCGTGACGCAGTCGAAGCTTTCTGCCTCCACTTTGTGCCCCCTTTTCAATTGCTCCGCCACGTAACGCGGCAACATCTCGTACAGCAAAGCGTCTGTAAACGTACAAGCCCTTTGCAATTTCATTTGGAGGAAGTAGCATAGTCATTTTAATTTAATAACTCTGCGGAAAGGCTTAGTAACCTGTTTTCTTCTTCTCCTCCGTCAATTGATCCGTTCTCTCGTCCACGAGCGCCTCCAGATTATTCGCGTACTTCTCCATCATGGCCATCATGTTATCAAATATATTCGGCTTCCTAGAACCGTTCACTTTTCACTATTTAAGACTAATTACATTTTCCGTTCATGTCGTGAATAATTTGAAAACGTACATGCCCTTCCTTAAGGGCCTCAGCTTGTTCCTAATAATCTTAAAGTCCGGTCGCACCTCGGGATCCTCCGCCCAGCACTCTGTCAAACAATCGCGCACGAAATGGAAACAGTTCTCCAACTGGTCCAACGGCGGTCTGAGATAATTCAAGGAAAACAGAGTAGCTGACAGGGTAGAAACAGAAGCACGTAAAATTGAAGTTCAACCGTGGCTAATCGCGACTTCAGTTTCAATACCTGAACGGCTCGGTTTCCGGCTCCCTCGCGATCACTTTCTTCAGTATCTCCGAGGCGGATAATTCTGTGATCCCGTAAGGGCCGTGCCTCCCTTGCAGCTCGTACAGCACAATCCCGAAAGAGTAAACGTCTCCCCTTTGATAATCGCGAACGGTTGCTTCCTGAGTTTTAGTAGATCGCAATAATTCAGGCGCTCGATACAATAGACCTGAGAATGTTTTGCCAAATTCCAATCTTATGCTTGAAGAAAAATCTATCGTATGAAAGGTTGCGTATTCCGTAAAATACCGTGGTATTTCTTCATAACGTCGCACGGTTCGCATTCGGCGTCCTTTTTGAACTCGTGCAACCCAAAATCTGCCAGCTTTACGACCCAGCGAGAATCCACCAGACAGTTCGACGTACTCAGCGAGCCATGGTATTTTATCACGGACTCGTGCAGATAGATCATACCCTAAAAGAAAAAATACGAAAGTGCAAGCAATCTGTCCAACACACGGCGACACTGAAACCAATTTCCTTCGTCTGCCCGGCCAGACGAAATCCCGTGAAAATGTCACGAACGGTTCGACAGCTACGGGCAGCTTTTCCTCGAGCAGATTGTATCGTACGAAAACTTTCATACGATTCCGTGAAGCTTCGCAAACTTTCCTCTTTCGACGAACACGAATATTCTGACTTCCATGTATCCGGCGCTACTTTTGACGAGAAGCTTTTGACTGCTGCCAGACGGATACGTACTCTGATTATATCTCCGACCAAGGACGCCATGAACATGTTATCCAGCTTCATGTCCTCGTTCTCCAAAATGTCCTACACGAACAGAGACAACAAGATCCAGAGGAAAATTACATTATATGCCGCGTATCTACTTAATTGCGAAGTGTCTCGATCAGTGGACGAATTACCTTGAGACTGCCGCGCGGACAATACTCCACGACGATGCATATGTTCGGCGGATCGGTGCAGGCGCCGATGAAAGCGTTCAAATTATCGTGTCGCAAGTCACGCATCTACAGAAATGATCCTTTAATTTGCATATATATCGAGAAAGAAAAAAAAGGGAACACGGTCCGTCTCGGGCGGCTTCATACACTCACCACTTTCAGCTCCTTCTTCATCTCTCGTGTAATCTCGATCGATTTCTTCCGAACTTTCTTCACGGCGAATATCCGCCCCTTGTAGACGCCTATCTGCGTGTAAATCATCGAATAGCGAAAATCGGCGTCGGGGTTAGAGCTGAGGGAAACTTGGCTCGTTCTCACGATGGGCTGCGTCGTAGACTGTATAAAAGATAGTTGTATAATAATAATCAAAGGCCAGATAAGAGGAGGGTTCCGCTGAAGGAAAATCACAGAAGCGTCATTCAAGATAGCGAAATACGAGCAGCTTTGAAAAGTTTCGCGATCAATTGGAAGCAGCGTAGGATAGTACCAGGAAGAGGGAATTGTATAGAAAAACGCCGGAGATGCGAGCTAGGGCATTTACCTTGGAATTGCATTTGGTAGGCGCCTGGTTGACTCCCGCCGCCTCGTCTTTCTGCTCTTTGATCTGAATGTCTTTGTAGTTCACCTTCCAGAGCAGGGAATCTAGTTCCTGCTCGTACTTCCAGTTTCTGTACAGCACCAGCATCACGGCGACGATGATAAGGAGAAATCCTCCGGCTATACCACCCACGATCTCGGCCGTGTGTGCTTGAACGTTTAAATTGAAATTATCAGCTGACTCGTCGGCGATTCCATTTTTCCCTTCCCCCGTCGATCGTTCCAAGGGATATTGCGGGGGGATATGTGGGTCAAAGATTCTCGTTTCGTTCGATTCTCTTTTTAATTGCACCCCTCGGTTGAATGTTTCGTGCTCGGGACGTTTATTTAAATCGGTCACGATCGTGACGGACATCGTTCGTTGCGTAACCGGTAATCGCGGCGGCAGTTGTTACGCGGCCGCAGATACGCATTACTATCTCAATTAAGGGAAACGAAAACTCGCGGCAAGGGCGGAAGGCGTTTTCAGATTTACATATGCAAATTTTAAGGTTGGCCTTTACGATGTTTTCTCGATCGGACGGTCGCTTTCGGCAGGCTTGAAGGCTCGGGTGAGAGCTGACGGATAGTGATCGCGAGGCAAATGTTAGGGTGAATGCGAAATGGCGAGCCGAAGGGAGAGGAAATCTGTTCAAGGAACAAATTCATTTTTTCCTTTCGCTCATTTATTTCCCTCCATTTTGTTTTTAATATTGAGATTCTTCTCTTTTGGTCACTTTTCTGAGCAATCGTGTTGCTACCAAAACTTTGCGTACTGCCAGGCTTTGAATTTTCTTTTCGTTGGATTTCATTGATTTAGGACTTTAAAAGATAATCGTTGCGTCCAAAATGATTTTGTAAAGAGAATTTGCATACGTACAAGTGCATTTTTCACCATGGTAACCACACAGGGGCTCCGCGATCGGCGGTCCATCGCCAATCCACGAAATGTCTCTGGTCAATCGAAGTTTCTGCAAGAAAGACAAGAATCAATGAACGAAAGGCGGGTAGAAAAAGGGGTCGTTGAAAGAAGAAACAGCCAATGTCTTACTGGCAGGTTCGTGCCATTCTCTTTGCCCACGAAATACGCTATGGGGTATAAACCGTGTCCCTTTGTCGGCCGATTGTCCAGCGCAATCAGAGTGTAATTACCTTCAGCGTCTCCGTTTTCGTCCATGTAGACCATGTACCTGAGCACACGATATATCATGCAACAATCGTAACGCATAATCGACTTGGAAGGTCCTCGTAAATTGCGCAACGAAACGCCAGGAAACTTGCTTTCCCTCTGAATCCTATTTTATCGTTCGTCCTCTCTTTCATTTTTTTAATAACGATACATTTTTAAATTATAATTATTGTTGTCATTGAGTGCGTTTAAAGTTACACCAGGCAGCAGTAGATATCGATCGTTTCAAGCGAGAAAAGATTACATAGGGGAGAATCCGAGAGCTGCGCGAGAGCCTTAATTATTTCGCAGGCTCAATTATCATTCTAGACGCTTGCGTCATCGTAATAATGGTAGCCGCGGGCCTTTATTGTCCTCGCGTACTTTAAACCGTCTCAAGCTGAGATGAACATTTTCCACGGTGATTCCTCAAATGGCGCGATAAAAGTATCAAGTATTAAACGATGTTGCAATTAACTGGCGATACACCCTGGTTCGAGCTTCCCCGATTTATGAACACTTACCCCATGGCGCTTCGATAATGAAGCCCGTAAAGAGTTGCCACCATTTCCCGACCGTTTCGTGGATCGCGATTCTCGTCCAAAGCTTTCAACAACGATCTCTCGTACAGGTGCACCGCGTCGTACAGATACGCCGTCTCTGGCACGATCTGCCTTATAACACAAACAGACTTGTACGTTTAAAAGTGGAAGAATATGATATTAAAAAAAAAAGGAATACGCGAAAGAAAAACATACGTTGTCTTTTTCGAAAGATGAATGGTTCAGAAGAGATTTGAATAGTCACCTGAACGATACCGCCGACATTCGCCAGAGGGTTGGAGAAATTGAAGGGTGGCTTTTGCCTGTAAGCGTTCACCATTCGGGTGAAGTTCCTTGAATAAATCGGCGTGGACGCCACCACGCTGAAGTAGCTGCGGTACGCCTTCAGGATCGACGAGTTCGTTTTCTGTTGCCATAAGCCACGGAAATACTTGTCCGGTCGTTTCTCGTCGTACTGCTCTATGTCGACACCGACCACCCAGTATTCACCTGCGGTAGGAATCACCGCGATTTTATCCTCGAACGAGGATTCAATACATATAAGAACGCTGTGAACGTAGAATCTACTACGTTAGACTACACGCGAGAAGATAATTGGCCCTCGTTGAACGTGGCCGAAGTTTACATTGTTGCGTAATTTTTCATACGACTAAGCCAGGGTTATGTTTAGTGAAGCTCGATCGCAGACGATTGTTAGACTACTAGTGACACTGCTCTCCAGTATATGTACCTGATTATTTTACAGCGGATTTATACCTTTTTCCAAGAGCTTCCTTTCGTCCAGAGCCATCAGCAATCCCATATGCTCGTAGTAATTCCCTAGAATCACGTAGACTGGAACAAATCGTGAAGCTTTTTAATCTACCTTTCTCGATTCGTTTTTCCTTCTATTTATTCAAACAGGTTGCGGTTATTTTCAGAACAAACTCCATGCCCAGCCAAGTGGTGGAATTACGAGCAGTATCTATTCATCGCGCGAAATTTCTACAATTATAACATGCGGGTGTCATCTGTTTATTACGTGTACCTGCGCAGAGCCACGATAATAGAATCAAAATGCGGGTAGTCTATTTTGAGCCGCGTGTCGGACGCGATTCGAAAAAAGAGGTCCTTTTGAAGTAACTTCAGTAATTGTATCTTTGTAGATGTAAATGAAAAGTATGGTCAAAGTTGATGGTGGGTAAAGGGTTGCGCGTGTTCATTCGCTTTCGATCTTTCTATCCTTTGTCAATTGTTCAGCGATTAGGTTCACCACTCACTTCGCGTTCCTTGGTACGTTTCGCTGACGTGCTTGTGAAACGGATTGGTCATGTGGGTGACGTGATACGGCTCTTCCCAGCAACGAAGGAAGTTCACTGTTACACCTGCCGCCTCGAACGACGACAGAATGGTCTCCGCGACCGTTGACATCTTGTTGAATTCGAACAGGGTCGAGTTCATGTACATGAACGTGACCTGAATTTTGTTAGGGCAAGCAGTAATAAGAAATAATGAATCTTATTTCTTATAGCCGATCAAATCAATTATAGCGTAAAATGGAAAATCGAAAGGGGAATAATCATTCATGAAGGGTAAGATAAAAAATGTGTTGAGTAAAGAGAGCACGGAAAATTAATTGCGGGGAATTTATCGTTAATTAAACATCTGTTAAAATGACAGTGTATTTATAGGCTCTATATTTTGAACGATATCCTCACTTACTTTCGTCCAGTTAAAGGCCATCAATACGGAAACTACCGACTTGGAAATTTGCGTATCAGGCGGTCTGGTTCTGGCGAATGTCGGGAACTCCTTCTTATCTGAGGACTCGCGATGAGTACAAAACTGCAAGTAAACAAAACACGTTATCCGTATCGGTATTAAAGGGTACTCGTTCACCGCGCACCTTGTTTCACGCGATATTTCGTTTGCAACCAGGTGACAGGGTAGATAAGTGGCCCGACGTTCACTGCATACAGTCAGCCGGTTTTCAATTTGCATTGGGTTTCCGAATTGGTCTATTAATAGATGGGGAAATTCATGGGGCACTCGTAGCGTGTAACCAAGGTGTCAGCTGGGCTACAGTAGCTTAAAGACCCCGAGAAAATGCAAGCGAAACGCTTCTCGAAATCGAGTTCCAGTTGTCAAATTTCACAGCCGTAATTACGCGTACACGATTTTTACGATCACTCGATACTAGGTTGGAATGCACTATACAGGCACGATTAGTAACAGAATGCGAGGTACTTGTTCGTGGTTTGGAAAACTGAAAAATCGAAAGAATTGCGCTATTTGTCTATCTGCGCATTTTTAGAGATCAGGCGATTAATTTCTTGCCAATCGATTCGTAGGCGGTGGCACGTGCGAAAGTTTCTTCCAGAAGGGAACTGTTCACCGATCTGGATAATTTATCGGGATGACGAATGGTTTCCTTCCTTTCACAGTGGTCACGAGATTAAAAGAAATTTAACGAATTGCAGCCAGGAATAGTTCCATCTTTCCTCTCTGCCTCAGGCTCTTTCTTCGTCCCTTTTCTTCTCTATGTAATTTCATTTCTCTCTCCATCGTATTTCCAAGGTGTCTAACAATTTACAGGAACATTCCCTGTAGAAATCTCCCAGTAAATATAATACACCGTCGCTTTTTCATTGATCAAGTATCGATTAAGTTCGATGGTATCTTTTAAGGCGATCGAATTAACGCCCTTTAAACTTGACGGAAACCAGTGGCGAAACGCAAATGCATGAAAGAACCGTGGTGACGACGCTGTGGCGTTGAATGGGTTAAACGTGTTGCAACCTCGACTCCGCGAATTCGTATTCCTCGGTGGTCGGCGAATAATTTATATCCTTGGTTGACCCGCCGCTGCCGGGAGATTAAACCGCGCATTGCACCGCCAGATCACGTCGGTACAAGCGAAAAAACGATCGACCGAAACACTTCGGGCATTGTTCGTCGCATTACAACGGTGCACGATTCTCAATTTAAATGCTGCGCAAACCGCATCGGACAAAATAATCATTTTTCATATTACCAGCGGGCGAAATAATCAATTTCGTTGCTGTAAATTGTTCTACTTTCTTCACACGCGCTACGTCGTCCTCCGATCCTTTGTCCTATTCATTCGAGAGCAGTACAAGGGACTAGCGAAAGGGTATACTGAACAATTGTTGACAATTTGGGAGAATTCGATGTTTCTCATTGCGATCAACGTGCAAGCGTTCAAGCAACAAGCAATAACAGTAGATTCAAGCTGAAATACGCTCTGTGCCTCGCTATTTGATCAAAGTGCTCTCGAAGGTTAGAGCAGTCGTTCTGCTGGAAGGAAACAGTGCTCCCCTCTAAGGGGTGGTTTCCTAGAATTCGTTCGATTGAGTTCGACTGTATTGCGAGCTCTCTGCGGCCGTGTATCCAGCTTGCGTAACCAAGAAAGGCTTTCTTGTTGAAGAGCACGAAAACGAGAGCATTTTTCTGCACCTCAATCTCTTCTGTTTCATTTGTCTAAATTCTTTGAGATCTACTTTTCCAGGCGATAAGGAATGCATGGAATAAAATTCTCCGTTGAACAGAGGTCGTTAAGCAGAGTGGAAATATGTTAGTCGAGTCACTAGCGTATAGTGGCACTCCCTATCAAGGCTACGAAGGAGAGAAAACGCAGCTTACGTAAGATATCATTGGAAGGTTGAACGCAGCGGCCATTCTGCCCTCGTGGATGCAGGTTTCCTGGGGACCGATGTAAGCGCTGATATTCTTCGTCCAGAGATCGGCGGTCATCAGGATGCTGGTCTCCTCCTCGCCATAAGTTTCCGCGACCAAGAACTCGAGCTTGTGACCGCGGCGGCCTAGCTCACCTGCGTTCACCTGCAAAGCCGAGGGCAACTTACAATATTCGAAATTTAACAAAATCCGCTGCTTTTGCCACGAATGTCTTCTTTGAAATATTTTCGGCAGATATACAAGCATAAGTCGAATCGACTTCGATTTGGTTCTACTAAAAATAATCATTGATAGTCTTAACTGAGTAATAAGGAAACTTTTTCATTTCTTTGCGCTTAATTAACTGCTTCCGTGCTAATTGCGGTCGGCCGAAGCATTCGGGAAAAGCAAAGCGGTTCCGCCTTAATACCTCCTCCACGGCGAGCGATATGGCACCGGATATCCGGTAACCAGGACGCTGATACTCCAAGTCCCCCGGACGCCTCTTCGAGCCGGTGATGTAGCCGAGGGTGAACGTCTCCGCGTCGGCGCCCTTATCGAGCAAAACGTGGATCGCCGTTAATAACAGACAAGCCCTCTCCACATTTGCCAGTAGCATGCCCAGTCGCGAAACCTTTGCAAATTCATTGAAATCAATTAATATCATAGAAAAGCACGAGGACCAGCGATGTCTATCTGGGAAATATGATAAAAGTGAAAATACACATGGATTACACGAAAAGCGGAATAACGCAACGTCGGGAATGGTAATATTAGAATAAAATGAAGAGGGTATTAAATTAAAAATAGATTAGCGCTGCTGGAGGATCCAGGGAATAGAGGACAGTAAGAGACCGCGGGAAATGTAATACAATTTTCATCGCACCATAAACAATGCAAAAATGATTAGGTGAATCTAATATAAAATATCTCAACAGCATCGTAACAATCTAAACCTTAATACTTTGAATCCTGTGTCCCACTTTCGTTCTTGCTCGAAAGCTTCGAATTTTTCCGCCCAATACACACGGCTGTTTATCAAGTTCGATCTTTTCCTCCATGCGCCAGCGGTCCACCGCTTTTTATTCGCAAGCGACGACAGCTAATAAAAACAAGAGCTTGCAGACGAAAGATACAGCGAAGGTAATGGATGAAACCAGTAAGCTCGACGGGGTTGCAATAAACACCATCAATCTCCTATGGTGCACCACACTTCCTCTTCCTACTATTTCGCCGTCGCTCGCTACGATCCCCTCCATTCCACTAAACTATTGTGTCATGGAGTAATGGAGCGTGCGTCATCGACAGCTTGCAAACGAGAAACCACTTTTCCCTTCTTATGGCTACCCAGCACGGGGATGATTTTATAATCGAACTTTGCGCACGTATCTTTTTTCCATCCAGTTATCGAACATATCTTAATCATGGCATCTGCTTTCCCATGTATCTTCCTTTTCCTCCAAGAAACCCATTGAAACGCACCGAGCCGTGTCATTCATTCAAGATACTCTGCATGCGCTATTTGCGCGAAAATATATGCGAGTTTTCCATCAATGGACGTTTCATGGACGTGATCTGAAGTGAATCGGCATTCCCACGAGCGTATCGTAGGGAAACGATCAGTTCCATTGGATCATTCGAGCAAAGCCAACGTTATTAATCAATGGCTGTGACTCAACGCTCGTTTCTTTCCTCCTCTGATTCCATCGTTCCGAACGAAACACCGGATCTTTTAGTTTCGTTGCACCTCGTAATCTTCCTCTGGGCTAGTTACGCAATTGCAGACGAACAGCAGTTTTTTGACGCATTATCAAAATAGAACACTATAAATATTAGCCTCGAAAGGAGATCAAGCTGATGAGCTTTGAAAAGTTACTTGGAAAATGGAAACAAAATTGAAATATGTTCCGTCTACGAGGGAGCCTTCTTTCTCAACGGGTTCGGTGACGAATTTATATGAAATTTCACGGGTGAAAAGCTCGAAGCATCTGCGCAACGCGAAAGAAAGTGTTGCACGATCCTCCGGGCTGGATTTCGACACGGTAACGAAGGCACCGTGACTTTCGGTTCCCCTCACAAATAATTGACGAGGTGTACTCGCTTATTAAGTGCACGCGAGCTAACAGACGCGGCTAAGAAATTAATTTGCCAAGGGTGTGCAGTATTGTCGCAGCCGGATCGATAATAATTTCATACACAAAGAATGAATCAGTGAGCATCGATGAACACACTTAATGCTTGGCGGCGTAATTAAACGGATAAGAATCTTGACAGGGTCTTGTTCGAGCACCATCTATAAAGGCATTACTCTTTTATTATCAGATTTATATGTCGATTCGATAACATTGCAGGGTAATTTTTTAAAGGCTTGAAAGCCGTGTCGAGCATGGGACACGATCCGATATTCTTCACCCCCGATTTGCATGTTAATTGCGAATTACTTGATCGCGCGATTGCATCATTGAATTAATGATCGAGCTTCGCATAGACAAAAGCTCTTCCCGTTATTTATAAAACAGGAACATTGGCGTGGTAACTAAAATCGCAGAGTTTTCTACGGGAGGAAAGATTACGCCGGACTCTAATTAACTCCGAATTAATTCGTATACAAATTTCGTCGACACGTGGGTTTAATTAAATCTGACGCGTGACATCTTACTACGAATATCCCGGGGCTCGTTTACCGCTACCCACGTTCATTTATGCGTCGCGATGCGCCGCCGTTACGTGTCCTTAATTAGTAAGAAATTATCGCCTCGCGCTGGCGCTACGGCGGCGTCGAATCCGTCATAGGCCCCGGAACCGCAATCTCTTCATTATATCTTCCAAAGCTTTAAACGAATGGTAAACATTAAAGAGCATCGGTGAATCTTGCGTGGCTGCGCAATTTCTTATTCCTCCATGCATGCAGATACATTCGCTGCTTTCCCCGCCGAATTACGCTACCTTTTTTTTTTACAATAGCGATGAAACACATATGGTCTCCGCACTTCTCGCGTGGAAAGAAATCGTGAGAGCCGCGTCGGGTTGGAAGTCGTAAAGAGTGGCGATATTAAAAAGACTGAAACAAATTTATGACGCCTTGAACAATCGTCGATATCGTTGCAGCGGCGAATCTCTGAGAGAGATCTTTAACACTTGCTTAAGGAATCCCACGTTTCATTCCGCCAGCAACAGGTTAATCGTTCTTTCAATGCGTCCCACCGACCGAAGATCTAGAGAACACTTTCATTTCCTCGAATAAAAGCGACTTCTACTTGCGTAATATTTGCCGCGAATACCTGACCGTCAACGAACGTAGCTACGGCTGCGAGAAATGAGCAACAAGGATCGTCGAGCAAGCGACAGCTGCCGCTAGTTCGATGCGGCGAACACGGAAACGGGGAGCCTAGTATTCACCGCGCGTATTTCCGCTTGTCCCGAATAAATTTCCCACCCTTATCTCGCCCGCCTCTCTAAATAAATATTCCAGCTAACGCGTGCTTTATCGCGGATAATCGCGTCGTAAGGTACACGCATACGGTGTCGCGCGATACCGCCGGAATTATATCCCTCTTGTTTCGCCTTCGCGCGGTGAACAGGCGAATTTTCCGGAGGGAAACTCGTGGCGATACATAGTGCTTTTCGAACGAACGATTTCGAGGCGAGTCTATGTTTTAGCGGTCCCCTTCTATTTCGCGACACCACGGTGAAAAGTTCGGGGAAAGGAATTTTCGAAACCGCGACCCACCGACGAAGGTCGCGGGGAGAAAGTATACGCGTACGTATGGTAACACGTTTTTATTACTATTTCCTTGGAGCAGCATCGACTCGCCTCGGGTATTCCTCGGAGCGCGTTACAATTCGCCATGGTCTCGCGCCAATGTCCCTTCTACGCGTCTCCACACACGCATATGTGCCACTCTTGCTATTACATATGTGGGACACGTTGTACATACCGCTGCCTATATTTAGAAGTTTCTCGACAGCGAACGTTTGCACGGTGAACCGTGCATAAGGAAAAGCCTCGTCCCGCGAAATCTGGAGTAAACGCTGCGTGCGCTGGCTCGCGATTTACGAGAACGCGTGTCATCGCCTGATCGGCTGCATCAACATCGCGATTCGAAGCGGGTGGCGTTAAACCTATCTGGTTCCAAAGGCACGGTGTAAATTCGATTTTATGGAATTTGAAAAGAAGGGGGGACGAACGAGTATATGGAAAAGGCAAAGTCGTAAGGCTCGTTTGCTATCTGATAAGGTCCGTCGCGCGGAATAGAGCAGTCTCCCCTGTCGACTCCTTTTTCATAAGAATGTTTTACGACAATCTTCTGCGAACGTTATTTGGTAACAACGCGTGAGTCCCTAGTTGTGTATCGAGGGTGAAATGAGGACAGTCGCTTCGGCGAAAAGTATGCACGATGCCTTTTTCCTCCTAACTTGCGAGGAATCTTTTCCTCCCAAATTTTCTTATCCAATCGCTGAGTCACTGTATAGAGACAAATTACACGTGTCCGACACGGGGATTCCCGTCCCAATTCGCGAGGGGGTCCCTCAGCGCAGAAAGCGAGTCGACCCGATCGTGTAGCGGCCGACTTTCGAAAAAACTGATCTCGTATCTGTGTCACATGGTGTTACATAGAGAATTTTAGGCACGCCTCGTATTCGGTTGCGTCAATGCCACGCGGTACCGAGGACTTCGGCTTGTGCATTTCTATTCGCAATTTTCTAATTAGCCGCGCCTCTGTCGGATGGCAATCCGGAGTGATCGGCGCCGTGCACAATCGTCGCACGACATTCGTCCGTCGAATAATTTATGAGCCAGCGTTAATTACACCACGGTTACAAGTGACAGCGACGTTCGTATGATCAAAGGCAGCCACAGTCGGGTGTCGCGTGATTATCGGACAACGGAATATATCCTGCCTCTGGATCCTTCGAGCGACGAGACATCGCAGAAGGAATCGCGAAGGCCGATTGTGTTGCAAATCGGAAAGCGGTCGCCGATACGGTGAGATACATGCTCTATTTTCGTGTTATTGGACGTCCCGTTTATTTTCGTAGACGGAGCCGGAGGAAAATCGCCGAGGATCCCCGCGCGCGCTGTTTGTTTCTATTCCGGGTCGAAAATCTCGCGGAGTGCCGGTCCGTGTATTTTCAAAACTTCTATCACCTACTTCCACCGACCTGAAACTCGACAGAAAAAAAACAAAAAACTGCAATCTCTTCTCATCTGCCGCGGTTAAGTGTATTCCCCCGTATACGCGCGAAAATTTCTCTCTCGCGCTACCGATGCGACCCTCCTAGGAGACTAAGGTGTCGTCGCTTTTAGTTTGCGCGTTAACGTTGTCCGCCACCCGCTTGCAACGACTCATCAGAGCTGATGCCGCCTCGTTCCAGCTGCTAACTGGACTGAAACTTTCCCAGTTTCCATTTTATTTACGTTCGTCGGTCGTCGTGTAATATCAGCGACTACGCGATTCTCGCGGCTTTGCCCGAGTTCGATGCTCCTAAGCGGTCAGGTGATTCCGCGCCTCGTCAGCGAGGCAATCTATTATTCCGTCGGGACGTAAATCGAACGTCTGACAGTCTCTCTCGTGCCATGACATTTGAACGCAGCTCTTCTAAAAAAAAAAAAAAAAAGAAAGGGACATTGGTTACGTTTGTTTCCAGTAACCAGGTGAACCGATTTCGCTGCCGCTTCGTGGGAACTCCATTAAACTCGGTATCATTCGATAGCATAAATGAGGGAATTTCGCTCATTAACGGTGACGATAAAAGCGTCTCAATTAAAGACAGAAATCAAAGCCGAAACTCTTCGCAGCGGCTCCTCGAAAACATCTGGTCACCGTTGGGATCGGTCAATATACTTTCGAACAAGTCCGCGGATAGGGACGGTAAGTGGTCCCCCCCCCTTCTGACATGTTTCTCGATAACTGTTCAATCATGTTGCTCGAGAATTCTTAGATTTTTCGGCCGGCTGCCTTTGCTTTACGAGCTCACGAGACGCCGGGGGTAATTTATCGAGTCCAGTTTTCGACGGCACGTGGCAACACTTGCTTCTCGCTCGCTGCCAGTCATTCAGAACCGGCTAAAGTCCTTCCCACGTTGCTTCAATCACCGTCCCTCGCGCCTTGGATCCGCCTGTTCCTTTTGTTTTCCTTTCGCAGCCTCCGCTCAGAGGAGCAATCGCGAGTTTTGCCTTTCTATTTTCTAGTCGCTGCATATTCTTTATTCCTTTTTTTGCCTTTTTTTGCCTTTTTTTGCCCCACTGCAGTTGCGATCACTTTGCGGACACTTTAGTTTGCAATAAGCAGCGTTGTATAGTTAATGGCCATTTATGGGAACGCATCGGGAGGCAAAAGTGCGAGGATAGATGAGTGGTTTGCGTAATGTTGATTCACCGATTTCTACCCCCGATATGTTTCATTTTGGCCAAGTTTATGTTTGAGGGACTGCATTTTTAAACATTCACCTTGAGTTTTCTCTTTACTGCTGGGGTGTTCTATTCCGTCTACTTTTGGGATTTAGTCGTTCAGATTGTTTGATTCACTTACCTCAGCCGTCGTGTTCCTTTCCAATGAAAATTCTGCCGAAACCGGTATGAGCGCACCAGACACCGTGGGACACTACGGACGCACTGAATTTTATTCCTAGAAAAAGAAAAGGAGAACGCGAAGTGGGACACTGTCGATCTATTACCAAGGAAGGAATTAAAAGCGTTCCCGGTAACAAAGAACTAGAATGTGGTAATTGAAATTCGCGACAGCCGCTTGGTCCACGTGAGAGAGCGTGGAAGAATGCGACACGTAAGCGTGGACGGTAAATCAAAGAAATGGAAAAGCGCTCGTTAACTATTTCCCTCTCTACCAACCACAAATTCATTCACGATATCCTGCAAGCGAAAAGTAGTGTAAAAATAGGAAGGGAATCTTGTTATATTACCGGCAAAGAGAGCTGATATTTATTAATAAAGTGAGGTGAAACGTCGTAATGGAAAACACTCGAATTCACTATTCAAGCACGGGCGAATTGAAATTTGAAAGACCGTCCCGCCGGTGAGCGGTAGAACAACGTGAGACCGGCGGTCGACAGTGATCGTAGGCGCGCGCGGCCAGACTGACTTCTCTCTGCTCGTCCTCTTTCCCTCGTAGCTCGTGTACGTCGAGCGTCGTCGCCGTCGGCGTCGTCGTTCCATTCACAGTCTCCTCCGACGCTGCTCTGACGCGGCGGTGTGTTGCCCAGGCGCATGAGCACTAACCGTGAAAACGTTTCGAAAAAGGGGGAGACCCGCGTAACTCCACTGACACCTGACTTACTTTTTCTTTTAAATTCACCGAATAGTTCAATTTTATACGATCGTTTTATAACAAATTATACAATCGTTTGGAGTACATTAAATTTGAGAATTTCTGTAGGAAGCCACTCAAGTTTCGCAGTGATTTTATGTTTTATCAAGAACGGGTAAACGAAACAGGGAGCAATCAATTACTGTAGCAAACGTTAACAATTCTCAAAGATGTTTTAGTTTATTTCCCCATGGGAAAAAGATCGCGAGCTACGGTTTACCATTTATATCAATTTTCTGGAGAACACCAGCAGCCAGGGGTAAATTAGCCGTGACCCGCGAGGAAATAAAAATTCATGTTCCGCGGCGACGATATGCGGGAGCTGCTGCTTCCGCGAATTTTTCCATCTTGAAGCTGCTGCTGACGCGGAGCACCAGGATCCTGTCAGCTGCGAATAAAATCATCCGTTACTTGGTGGTAAGGGCTGGTGGAGGAAAGTCGGTGGTCCATTCTCGGCCGTTGCTCCTCGTTTACGAGGGTGAGAGAAAGGGGAAGACGAAGCTGCTCCCAGGGGCACTGGAGAAACACTGCATCGCGTTTATGAAAGTATAGAATTCTGAATGAAATCGGCATCTACCCTCGCGTTTAAATCGACGAATTGGAATTTGCATGTGAAGTATTTTGCAGTATGCAGTATTTTGTTTTTGATACCCTTGAGGCTATTTTCCAATGTTTTTTTATCTATGGTTTGCGGGAATTTTTTTCATGGAAATAGAGATTGAAAGTTTTGTCGGAAATTATAAAATGAGTCTATGATTGCTTCAGGAGAGTATAGGCGATATTAATGTCATTCCTACGTTGAGCATTATTAATGTCTGTATCGGAGTTTCCGAGGTACTCTCGCTAGTATAAAATATACTCTGGAATATATTCTTAGACTCGCGCAGGAACACCTGAGACCATTTCGCGTCTTCTGCAGGGGACAAACAAATCTTCGTGCCGCGAGATTACAAGTGAAATATTCCCGACCCGCTGTCCCGATATTTTAAAACTTCAAGAACTGCGAAGCGCCGGAGGAGATTCGGAGGCTAGAAAATGATAACTTATCCGACCACCGTTCCCCGTTGCGCCATTAAGCATCGCGGACGCGCAAACAGAGTCGAAGAAACAATAAGGGAGATTCGAAACTTGGCGGGGAACTTTTGCGCTCTCGCAATCGGTATCAATCTTCCTGTCCCAAGCTTTTTCCCAAGCGAAGAACCCACTGACCCATTTTCGAACGTTCGAAGAAACAGGATTGATCGGCAGCCGCCAATAATTTGACCACGAAAATTTCCACTCTTCCGGCCCGCGCAAAGAAAAGCTTGTCACCACCAGACGAAATCGGGGGGGAAAAAAAGGTACGGATTCGATGGTCCTCTGTCGGCGTCACGCGTGCTCGTCTTGATAGATCGACCTGGGATATGGGGAGAGAGGAAACGGTCTATGCTACTGGAGATGGATAACCCTTTTTTCTCGCGTGGTTCGCCGATTACGCGTTACGCAAGTACGCAAGAACGCGCGGAACTCGCGCGTGACTTGCTTCGGAGAAAGGTTGCCCCTACGTACGCGCGGGGACCAAGCACGCTCCGTCTTTGAAACTTATCCGTCTGCGAATTCTATCATCTATAAAAGTGTACTGTTTGACTTATGTGAATTCAAAATTGCGGCTTTTGGTTAATCGAATTTTTAATGGACTGACTATTTTATTTGCGAGTATATTCTTTGGCTGGAGGTCAGATTTGGATCGCAAACAGAAATTCTTTCTCCCTGGAACTGTCTTATTGATCAAATTTATTGGAAGAGTTGACAGTTCTACCCTGTAGCTCAGGAGAGACATTAAGAATATATCTTTGTTAGATTTTTATTATCCCTTGGAGAAACATTTTCCATCACTGGCGATCGCTTAAAAAATGCCATAGCATCCTGAATAAATAAAACAATTATTAGTAGATTCATTCTACTGAAGTGCCACTTCTTTTCTCAATTTCTTCTCGAAAATACAGTATTCATTTAATAAGTTAGACGCGAGCAGAATTTGCCTAACACCTGTTTACCTAATAGAGTTCACCGCGGCGGATGCCGGTTAAAATATCGACCGGCCCGCGGCGATACGAGCAAAAATCAATCATCCGGCGGGCGTGAAAGTGGCCAGGAGATTAGTAGCACGCTCTTTCACGTTCGATCGAGGTAAATCGCGCAGTTAGCATGATAATCGCGTCGCGCTAGCCGGGACGATCCTCTCGCAACGAATTTTTTTTAGCCGCGGAGGATCGACGACGCTCTTCTCGGCTGCGTGGATCATCGTGCGACCCAGTTTTCCCGTTGGTTAATTAAATCTTCTTTTTTTGCCTCGGCTCGACTCAATCGAACTCTCCGGATGGGACCGAGCCATTAAACGCTCGTTACGCCTCGTTTTCGCTTGGATATCGTCGTCGGATATGTTGCCGAAAGAAAGAGCAAATTTCGTGTAATTGCCGATCTCGTTACATCGGCGACAACGCGACTCGATTGCGCGTCCGAATCTCTTTCGTCTCTTCAGCCGTGTCTCTGTTTGGTTTCCCATGCGATTAAGGCAATCTTCATCTTGTTCATTCCTTTAATTCTTTTTTCTAGACATTTAGATTATAATTTTTCTATGCATTGCGTACTGATTGGGTCGGGAATGTTTCCTTTTTAAGAAAGGTATGTTTTTTACCAATTTCTTTTATGAGGCATGATTTTCTTGGCGATAAATTTCCGTAGGTTTTTGTACATTTCTTTTGTGGAAATTGTACCAGAAGAGGGAAGGAGATGTTCTCATCCTCCGAGTAATATATAGGTCACGAAGTTCCATAAATCTCGCTATTTGTTTTTTAATTTCATTTTGCAAGAAGATACACATCGCTGATGATACGAGTACAATTAATCATGTATTCCCATACTAAATCAGCTTTTAATCGATCGATCAAAGTCTCCTTACCAAAATTCGGTACGAGGTGTAAAAAAGAAAAGACTATATTTCCAAAGTAACCTAGTTAAGGTTGATGCATCGCCGGGAGAAATCGGCGGACAGGTGGTCCGAGATCAACTATCCGGTTAAGTGGTGAAAATTAAAAAAAACAAACAAAAGCGAGCTCCGGAATAAAATTGAACTTTGTGACAAGCATAATGACGCGAGGCGAACCATCCAGTCACGATACGTGACTGGCTTGTTAAACAAAACCCCGCATCATCGTGCGCATCGATCTGGATTCACTTTCCGCTCGGCGGCGGTGGCGGAATGAAGTTGTTGCCGACCGAAAGATGAAACGATGAAGAAGAAGCAGAGAGAACGGGACGATCGGCGTACGGAGAGTAAAAGTCCACACGTAAAAGAAGTATTCGCGTTAATTTCTTTGCGCGCGTTAATACACCGAAATCACCTCCGCCGATTATTCATAGCGAACGCGCATGTCGGGTTTTTTGTTTTTACCGTAAATTGTGCGACGATCGATGATACCTTCGACAATGAAACAAATGGAATCGTGGTCCGCGGAGAACGTGACCATCGAAAGGTTTTCTGCCCTTTTTATCGATACTTTCTCGACGGTCGTTACAACTGTTCCCACTTCGCTGGCGAACGGCCAACGACGATTTTATTATCCGAGATCGCGACGTGGGACTGGCGGAGGTAGTCGTTCCAGTTTGGTCGTTAGTATTTCGTTAGACGTCCACTGGTAAATATATTGCATGCTGAAACTAACGAGATCGAGTTTCTGGAAATGGAGCAGAGAAATTATAGTGAAGGAAAATTAGATCGCTACTCTTGGTTTTCATGTACACTGATTGTTCCATTAATGTGGCAAGCAGGATATCAAATTCTGCCACGGAATATTTACTTATCAAATTAATCTTTAATGAATTCGATCGAACGCTAAGTTAAACTATTTGGTTTCTATTAAAATTAGTTGATTAAAATTGGGACTCGGTACTTTTTATCGGAACAGCAGATAGCATCTATCAAATATCATTTTGTACATTAAATAAAACATTCTAAGCCAATCATACTTTAAAACTGTTCATTTAGAAATGATCCGAATGTTACTCTGTTCAAAGAAAAAGGAGTTGAAAGAATTGGAAACATTTTTCGTCCCAGTTATTTGGCACACTCCATATTTACGTAGATACACAAGCAATTTAAAAGCAGGACATAATTTCAATTCCATATAAATGACTTCGTTATTAACGGTCAATCAATTTATTACCGCATCACCGCGATAAGGAGCTTCCAGAGAATGTGTAGTACTCGGTACTTCATATTTACTATCCCCAGGATCCTTAAACCGCGTACATGCAATTGCAACGCACAGACGCCTCCGTTTGCAAAATACAATTATGGAGGATGGACAGCACGAGTTTGGTACAGAGCAGCTCGACGGTGAACGAAATTATCGATTTGGTTAAAGCTCGAAAAGACTGTTAAAGGGTGTCGCTCGGACGACACCTGTTGCTCCCATTCAGTCTCGAGCAAATTTTCGTCGGCCAAGTCGATCCGCTTTTTTAGTGGATTTCGATGCCGCCGCCGATATTTCACTCGGGGTAATTGTAACCTGCCCGCAGTCTTCTTAAGGTTCCTGCCAGCAGTTCTCGCTTTTTCTTATCATTCGCGTTCCTCTTGCTTCAAGTGCCGGTTCGGTCGAGCTCACCGTGAACATGTCTCGCGAGTGAAACAGCCTCCGGGGCCCTCTGTCGCGATTGTGTATCTGCTCCCCACGTAGTTTCAAAAGTTATTTAATAAGAATCGTTCGATGGCTAAGCGAAACTTCCTTCTTCATCGCTCCTCCTTCTGTATATTTTGCCGCGAAGAAGACGTCTCCCTGGAAACGGAAGTCACGAGGCGGGCTTCATTAAAACTTCTTCCATCTACCATTTTTTTTTCCTGAAAAAGGTTGGCTTTTTTTCAAAGGATCAAGGAGTATCTAAGCTTGGAACCAGAGGGGTGAGATTGGGCTTCAAAATTTTTACTTCCCTCTATCCTAATTTTTTGATAAACAAAAGGATAAAGTTAATTTCATTTCCTCGTATTTCTATGGACAAGTGTATGTATTTTACAGTTTTCTTAAATATCAATTGACGCTAGTAAGATTAATATAGATCGAGGAGGGAGAAAGATAGGGTTGAAGCGGTTTCAGAGTGGAACGGCCAGACTGACGACGATGTTTAATTTCCTTTCTCACGGAAATGCACGGAGACAAAGGACGATTGTTTCGAGCCAGCTGAGCATTCCTCTAATTCAGATTAAGTCAAACGAATGTAGCTGGTGTCGTCCACAAAGGATGGATCGGCGCATAATCGATGAACTCGCCGGTTGTAATTTAGCTTCAGCGCTACCGACCACTGGTAATCCTATTTACAAACGATTCGTAATTAGCGTCGGGAATGGCTTAATTCGTCACGATAGTCGTCGCTTAACAAATTGACGAGACTATCCGTCGCTTCAAAGGGCTCGGTGTTTAATTGGCTGCCGGACGGACTCTCGTTTGATGTTCGAAATACATCCGATTAGTGTCTCCTGAGTGATCAGGAATAGTCGAATAATTTTAGGATATTGATAAATTGAGTAGTATCACGTATAATGAATCGAATATAATAATCTCGTTGCCGTTCGCGTGTTACAGAGAAACAGAACTGGAGAAGTTGGGTGAAATAAGAAAGAAAGATTAGTGTCTGATAAATATAATTTAAAGGTTCTACGATAGCGTAAATTTATATGAAACAAAATAAAGGAGTGGGACGTTGAAGAAGCAGGTTTGTGTGACAAATTGATAACAGAGGAACGTTTACGAAGCGAGCGAAGGATGGCGCCACGTGGTCCTCGGTGAACCATCAATTGAATTTGCCCCGAAAGACATTTAAAAAGGGAAAGAAGAAATAATCAGTAGCATTAACTAATATAAAAATAATACAAAAAGATGCGGATAAAAAGATATCCACCAGGGAAACGTTGATTCAAGGTAGAAACGTTAATCATTATTGCACCTCGTTCTCCAAAGTTCTCCAACATGGACGCTTTTCATATTCTTCAATGATTCTCTGATAAATCGATCAACGAGACTTACGAAATTAAAAAGAAAAATAATACTCAGCAAGCATTTATCGTCGTGGACTATTTTAGAAATTCCAACTTGCGTAATGCAATGCAGGCTGTTTTATTATTTAAACTTAATGTAACGTTGCAAAAATTCTTTTGTAAAAATCAGTCTTCAGTACCATTATTTTCATTTATTTATTCGACTCCTCTGTAGCATTCTTTACTTTTACTATTCCAAGGTGGCGAAACGTCGCCCCTGGAAAATAGCGAAAGAAGGGGAGGGAGATGTCTTTGACCCCTGAACATCATTTTCACGGAATTAGTGCTATAGCAGTGGTCACTCGCTGCGCCTCGCAGGATGAAAAATCATCATTGTCCGCTGCCCTATTTTCTCCTCGCAATTTCTTCCTTGCCCCCCTCCTCCCTCTCTTTCTCTCCCTCTTCATCGACCTAGATCTTCCTTAGAACGCCGGAAACCATTCCAAATACACGCGAACACAAAAACACTCTCACGCTAAAGCGTCCATCAAGTCGATTCATAAAATTTCCGTCCAAAACTTAGAATTTCTGATAACTCGAGCAAACAGACGAACTTCACTTAAACAGATCGAGCAGATCCTCCGCGATTACGCAGGAAGCTTTTTTAATTACTTTCTTCGGAAAATATCGGATCGTTCCTTGAGAGAGGGGGTCGAACGAGGAACGCAATTACGAATAAGGGTTGAGGAAGGCGTTCGTGGCAAATTATCGGGGCAGAGGCGAGACTTGTTAATTAATTATGCATATCACCTTTCTCCTTTCGATTCTCCGCTGCTTCCACGCTCTCCCTCTCCGCTTCTCACCGTTGCCGCGTGCTGGTACAGAGTAGTGCGGTTGGTAATTGGAAATCAATACTCGCATCCAGCCCTTGAAACATTCTTGCCTTGACGAAAAAGTATCGGCCCCACTTCAGCCCGCGAAGAAGATGGTCCTCTTATTCAAGTAGCTGAGTCCCACCACCTTATGTATGAGCCCTCATTATCTCTTTTTGCATCACGCTGTCGGATTTAGCCCGGCTCAAGCCACCCCGGAAACTCTTCCACGCACCGTCCCTCTTTAGCCGCCGGTGTTTGGTTTTGTTTGGCTTTAGCGAGATTCCGAAATGATGAAGGGTGCAATTAACTTTTTTTCCCCACATGGATTTTTTTTGTCTATTCGAACGGAAGAAGCCGCATTGAAAACGCTCTCGCTATTCCATGTGGCGTGTTGATGGATTGGGTCTGTTTTTTCGTGTATCTAGTGGTTTTTTTTCCTAGTGGAACGATCAGCCTCTACGCGATTTGATTCGACAATATCGCTCTTTTATTCGTTTCTTCCTATCGAAGGAAAAAGTTTAATCGAGCCATAAGAAACGTGCATGTTCATTCCGAATCCGCGTATTTCCTTTCTTTACGAGCTTCCGTTTTTATACCGTCCCGAAAGATATTTCCGTCGTAAAAAAATAATATGAATAATTTCCACAGATTTTTAAAAGCCCTCCGCTTTACGCTCCGTCATTTTATTCTTTTTTTTTTCTTTTATGAGCTACTTACATCCTGCCACTTGAGCCTTTATCGTTCCGGTCCCGAAGGGCAGCCTGCACGAAAAGTTCAAGCTGACTTTTTTATATGTATGTCTGCGTGCACAGGCAGAATCTTTTGTATTCTCATATTTCACTAAACCACAATTATGAATTGAATTTCCACTCTCGAATATAAAACGAAAGTACTGTTGTTTATGTTACACTGAATTACAGAAATTTACTTGAAACGCATTTCGTTTCTCAATTAAATCTTTCCACGATAATAAATATGAATTATTTCGAGATCTTTCTAGAATTAAATTGGCAGAGTAATACCTGTGAATTGTGGTTCAAGTAATATCGTTAAGAGTAATTTTACGTTTCATTCTTTTTCAATTGGTTCGCACACAGGCGTCCATCGGTATCACCTGCAATCGAGGAGAAATTGGACGTCGTTCGAATGCTCGCCGTGTCCCGACGTCCTCGATCGAAAGTCGATCCAATTAATCGTCAGGCTTGCCCGTCCCTAGTCTAATGGTATGAAAATCATGGCTCGAAGTGTGTCGTCACGTCGTCGCGAATCTTCGCCACCCTAATGATTACGCGGCAATACGCGTGCACGGATATGCATTATCGTCGATAGAAACCGTTTCACGCGTTAATCCGTACGCGAATCGCATTCACATCGTTCACCATATTCGACGCGTATCAATTTACGTCGCTGCATTGCATTACGAGCGATGCACTTGTGCCAACGATAAAAAAGAAACTTGTCGGGCGTTTGTTGACGTATTTGTTGACTTTACTCTGGAATTCTTTCGAATTTTCATCTATTCAATAGCATTCGCCGTAAATCGACTGTTCCCTCAAAATCGAGGTTTTAGGAATGATTTGCTGTTTAATAATCGTGCTAACCTTTTATTAGAATATTCACAATATTTGTTGGTAATTAGAAAATGCGATTTATAGAAGGGAACTTTACGAAAGTTGTATCTTCAATTAAGTTAATAGTCCTGTCAGGGAATTGGGATTGAAATCTGTCCAGCATCTCGAACGAACGTGAGAGCTTTTAAAAAGGAAAATTACCACGCACATCATCCTGGAAAGTTACAATCCCTTCTCGTTCGTGTACTAATCGCTGCTTTTGTGTGCCTTTCATCGTTATTCCTTGAGTACAATCATGGTTCTTCGATATTGCCCCTCATCGGATTATGCATATAAGGTTGAAACTTATCAACTGCCTCGTATCCGATGAATTCACCTCTTGCAATTATGGTAAACTTTTCGCTATTGTGAAATCGAAGCTTTTGATTCCCTTTTGAAACACCCAATCTTGATTACGTTAAAGAGTTACTTAGTGTTAATTGCATTCTCGTTTTCTGCACAGAGGGAGCTTCATTAGTTACTAATTAGCAAATTGCAGTTTGGCCAAAGGTCAGGAACCTTCGTGATAAAGACAAATGAACTCGTAGCAGAAATTCAGCACAGATTTCACTGTAGTTTAAACACTTTGACAATTGCAGGGTACTTTTATGTTCCTTGCTTTTCAAGTACTATTACAGCAATTTCTGTCCAATTTTTTACAACCCACGGGCTTTTTATTAGACAGGCACTGGTGCTTCTCCTCACCGATTCGACTCGAACGCCTTTCCATTCACCGAAACCAAAGTTTCGCGATTTAATAACGAAACAAGCGAGGCACGAACTTTCCTGGTCTCCATCGATGAAATTCGGTGACCTCCGGTCTGGCGGCTTCGCAATTAAAGTTATTAAAGTGTACGGTGTCGGCCCTGGATTCGGAAGAGCATAACGAGAAGCGCGGATATCAAACGCGCCTCCCGGCAACGACGAATTTAATTATCGCTCAGGAGAATGTTTTAATTCTCCTCCGTAGTACGTCTGAAACGACGTGCTTCGGCGAAGAAGAGTGAAAAAAAGGTGGATTAAAATTAGTCCCGCTCACGACACTACCGTGCACGCACACAATTCGGTTTAAAAGCGTGCTTTGTCTGATTACATTTGCCTTCGGTGCGACGTATGCTCGCCTAGTCATTAATTATGCGAGTCGAAGCGGCTGTTTTCATTTGCAAATTTGCCGTTTTTGCTTTATAGTAGACAGTGAAATCATCGGAGTAAATACCTTTTGAATTTTTGAGAAAGGAAAAAGGAGGAATGTGCAGATTCGAAAAAGTTGCAATCGTTGGAATTAAAACTTAATCACCGATTTAACATTGGGAAAATCAAGATAACGAACTTGATATTTTCCAAATGACATTACTAAAAGTGAGAGACTGCTGAATAAGAATTACCCCGTTCCCTTCACCCTTTCTCCGCCGATCTAATAAATTCATATGGACAAATGTTTACCTTATGTCTTAACAGTCCACCAGGGATCGCCTTATGACACGGCCAATCCCAATGTTTTAATTGACAAGGAAAACAGAAAGGGACACGGGGCGACGCTCTCGCGTGGAAAAGTTCGGGGCAGTCCCGAATTCAATTACGTTCCCGGTAACCCTAAGGAAAGAATCGTTGCTACTTTCCCCTTGGACCGCTAATTGACATCACTTCGGGAAGAAAAATTTCTCTTTCGCTGCTAACAGCTGCACAGCATGAGAGAAGAGAGTTCCTCTTCCCGGCTATTGGCCGTCCCCTTCCGTTCGCTATCGATCTTCCCTCGTATCGGCTTTCCGGCATTCGTAACGTCGTTTGAATATAGAAGGAAAATAGTTGCATTTCCCTCGCAGGAGAGCCGACAGTTCCGCGGCAGGAAGCCGGAGAGCTGTATTGCGTTTTGCAGAAATATAAATAGCCGGAAACGAGCTGAGGAGTATTGCATCGCGTAGGAAATTTCTCACCTCTTCGATTTCGAGGGAAGATTTTACACGCGCCGTTCCTCGATCAACGCGATTCCGATCGCTCCATCGATTACGATACTTCTTCCTCCTCGTAGAATCTTTTCGCGTCGTGTTAATTAAAAAACCGTGATTCGTCGGTGGCAAAAGGAGGAACAGTATGGAGGTTCGAATTTAATATCGTTCTTTATTTCTCGATTACGTAAAGAAGGTCGGTGATTAAAAAGCTCTCGCGCATTGTTGTTTCAGTTTGTTATTTAAAAAAGTTAAATCGCGCGGAAGCGAATACCGGCACTGAATTCTCTCGTTACGTTTGCTTGCCCTAATAATTTTTTTACGCCACGTTAAATTAATTCTGGTGGTTGCAGCGAGTGGTTCCTTTACAACGGTGAAGGGTTGAGAATAATTAGAGTTTCCATTACGCGAGATTTTTAACAAGACGAATCTGTGCATTTATTTTATTCCCGTAGCCATTTAGGGGGAAATAAAAATTCCGCGATGAAATTTGGAAAATGCAGTTTTATATGGAAAGCTAGGGATAATGTTTTATTCTGAGGACAAGTAGAATAAATTGAAACCGGCCAGAATAATTTTTGTAATTGTACAGCACATTGCAGTTACTGGTAATTTACACATGGAAGTAAGATTGATCTCATACAGGGAACATCGAGATATATTTACAAGTGATTTATCGTAATTCGTTTCCCTCGCAGTTTTTCTTAATTCGATATATTCGTTCTTCATTCCTCTTCTCCCTGGGACATTGAATCGTACTTTGTATTACCACTGATATCATTAAATTCGGATAATTCTTTTTCTAATTGCTGTACAGAGTAGAATTATAACTATTTTTTCACACACACACACGCACACTCCCCCTCTCACTACACCTACGTATGTATACCTGCGACTGAATTCGTTTAACAAATTCAAGATTGAGAAAATCGGACATGAAATATAATGTCTCTGAAGGTGACGCTAAAATCATTCATCCTTTCGCACATAATTTACATTCTAGGTTGTCATAGCGTTCATTCGATACAGTATTAAACTTTGATAATCGCCGATACGAACGGGAATCTATATGATTTTCATACCAGCTATCCCTATTTCATATTTTAAAAAATACACTGCTTCAGGTTAAAAAAAAGAACACTGATTCATTAAAAGGATCATTAAAAAATATTTAACAACACTGATATGTGTACAGACTCGTATACCAAATTGCTTCTTAAAAAAAGAAAGGTTTACCTAATTTAAAAAATAATTAAATTGTTTCAAACTAATTGCATCAATCAGTTCCTCGAGGAACCGTCAACCCCTTCGCTGAGAGCACCTCTTAAATCCCGAATCTCGACTACAGGAACATCCGCGTATCTGTGGCACGCCGCTAAAGCCTACAAGTGTGAACTCAAGCTGGCGAAAAGACCGAGCCACAGAATTTCGAGTATTCGCGGTGTAACTTAGCCGGTGCATTCGCATTCCTTTCAGGGAATTCCGAGGGTCGCTCGAGCCAGAAACGTGGCTAGAATCTGGAGGGCTTGTGCGAGCAGGAAAATACCACGGCTAACACCGTTTCCGGTATCCCTCGCTGTGCACTGCGCTACATATTTCATCGCTAACCCGTTTCACTGCGAATTAATTATGCGCGGCTGGGTATTGAAATTAATTGTTTAATTAGCATAATCGAATTATTAGCGGAACTGAACCGTTCCGGCGTGGGGGCTCATATTTGGAATTCGAGAAACAATTGTACGATATTTTTAAAGAAAAATTATATCTCCACATTTCTGTTTCTTTCTATTTTGCGCAATATTTATTTCCCCTTGGTCGCCAGTGCTACGGAACTCTTCCTCTTATCGCGAAACCGGTATTCTCAATGCGAAGGATGTTTTTGCAGGGTTTTTGAATGCATCCCCGATTGTGAAGGGTACTTTGTCATACAAAGTAGCTGCGGTTTACCCACGACCTATAAAAATCGCGGAACGAGAGAGAAGCGCATGCACGATCTCGCGGAAATCCCCGCTTTCTTTATGTAAAGCTCGCGTTCGAAAGTTCAGGTGGAACTCGTCCCTCCCTCTCTCCAGACACAGTGGAAAATTTCTCATTTGCGTCGCCAGGACACCAATGGAAATACGGCCCCGAGGTGGCTTCGTGCCGGAGACAAACAACCCTCGCCAAACAGCCGCGTCACGGAATAAATAATTCTGAAGCGAGAACTCCTCCCGCCCCTGCATTTTGCCTTGAGTTAGTTCCTTTTTCGAGTAGAGACCGATTATTCTTTTCGATGCTGTTCATTTCGGTGCTGTTCATTTCGGTGCTCCTCGATGAGAACTGTTAATGAGGGGGGCCAGAATATTTCATATCAAGTCAGGAGAAATATGTAATGGAGTGTCAGCCTTGTTATTCTTGTTTCGGTGTAATAATACGACACATTTTTTAGTAAATCAGGATGGAATAATTATAAAGAGCGTGTTTTGTTAATTCTTTTCCGTGTCAGATTCAATTTAATGAATTATTCAAGCATTTAATAGTTGACTTAAATAATAATAACGATATTCGTCTATTTTTCTTTTCTCTCTCCTCGCCACAAATGATTGTAAAAATCGTGGAAGCGAAGAATTTACTTGAAAATAAATAGTCTCGCATTTCTCAACGTTACTGAAGCTTCGCTTAAAGCTCCATCAGGATAACCATTCGATGTTCATCGAAAATTGATCCGTCAGATTGATCCTCCGTACTTTCAATCTTCTACTTGATTAATACACTCATCTATCGATAGCCTTACATCCGTCCCTTTGCGTCTATGAACAAGGGCAAAACGAATTGCACGGAGTATTCCTCATCCGTTATTCACGGATCGTTACTTCCGCAATTCGAGTGTCAAGGCAAGCGTGGAGGAAGTTGTTTCAGACTGCGTTTCCCTCGCTCGAGGGTAAAGGCAATGTTCAAACTGAATCTGAACCGAAGCTAGTTCGCGGTTCCACGATAAATAAACCGGCGGCGGATCGCGTTCGCGACATTTAACAGCAGGTGGGGACAATCGAATGGTTCCTGTTTAAACCCGCGAGTTTCCCCATGGAGAACATCGATAATGACACGAATGGAAACAAATGGTGGGAAAAGGGCGAACGCGAAATCCGTGATATCGGTAGAACGCGATCTCGTTACGCGTTACACCAACGTGCTCGACGCGGTTTAACTGATCAGCATCGATCGTTGAACACGCGACGAGCACCGTCATCCAATAATTACCGCGTGTTCAGAGATTTGGTCGATTAACCGGCTGATTGAACGATGCCTGTTTTAATCCATCGCCGGATAACGAATCCCCGCGAATGCTACGTTATTTCGACCAGGCTTGATCCCCCTTGAATAGAGACCAACTCCGATCGCGGGTGGGCGAAGATCGGTATCGCCCGACGACCTCGTTACGCTTTCGCGAAATTTCATTTTCAATTTCCCGCGATGCGCGATGAACGAAGCTACTGTCAATCGAAGCGTCACTCGATTACGACGGCTGATCGCAGGCGATAGTTGTTGATTTGCCAGAGAATCCTTGAAATGTACTTGCCGCGTTTTTACAATTGTACGGCAAAACTTACACGATGAAATCGATAACGAATTACGGAATTAGTGCAGGCCGGGGGCAGCGGATAAAGTCGGATAGCGCGGTTGACGCTCCATTAGCGAGTTTTGAATGCAGTTCGCGTTAATCAGTTCGGGCACAGCGAAACCACCGACGGGGAAACTGCGATCCGGTTGGCGACAGCTGACACGTTCTGGGCAAATGGTTAGCCCTAATCGGGGAACAAATTGGCCAATTGCCTGTACCTTGGGAATGCTTAGATATACAACATATAACGTTCTGATATCCGTGTCCGGCTGTGCAATGAATTATGATTCAATTAAATACTAAAATAGTTTAACTCCAAAGAAGAAGAAAAATGCTTGAAATGAATTGCAATGGTAATCATTACTCTTCTGTAAATAGGCGGTCCCTAAATTGTCTAGTCCGCAAAGTCTAAGATAAGTATAATGAAATTCATCCTTTTACAATTATCGTTACAGCCTAAAGGAACTTAACAATCATTTCAATACAATGTGATAAGTATTTAGTTCTCGCATAGCCGTCCCTATTTATTACTATTATTTTGCAACAGTTACCTCGAAATCGTAGGGGTACGAGCAACTGCGTGAATGCGAATTCCGGCAGGAGAAGCCAAAGTTTGCGATGTGAGAATAAAATTTACGGGACGAAGGTTACACGCAGGGTATAATATCGCTGGGTATTTAAGCGCAACGCGAAATTCGTCGCTCGAATACTCCCGGTTCTATGCTTTCGTCGCGCGGAGGGTGGAAACGCGTCACGCTCTATAGAAAGTTATCGCGGAGCGTAATAACAAGTGGCAAGCGCGACCGTTAGTACAGGAATCACAGGACCGCCCCTATTATGCAATTATTCCGCAATCAGCATACGCATGATCCGAATCGCATTTGCTCCGTAATCGAGTTTTCGAAAGGTGTCGACAACTTCTCTCGGAATTAACCGAACGAATCGTTTGACGTTGTTTATTCGCTCGCCTTCTTGCCACCGCATCTTGAACAATATTTCCTGCCGCTCCGCTTCTCTGTGATTTGATAACCGATTCCCGAATCGCTCCTCGGAACGCGCGGAGCTTACTTTTCTCGATGGGAAGCACAGAGATTTGGAATTCGTTCGGATAGAAGTTCCCTTTTGCGAAATTAGATTCCGAACGTTACTTCATATAATGTCGTAGCATTATTCTTAGTACTGTTATTTCCATTTCGACTTTGACAAACTAAATGTATCCTGGCCCAGCTGATGCATCCGCGATATATTATCTCGTTTTCTTAGAAGTCTTCCTTTATACCGTCCGCCCTATTGAACAGCGTAACATCGGGATAACAGCTCGCCCATACATCTGAAGAAGCCAGTCATGGCGGAACTGTTTGCACAGCAATTTAACTCAGTCTCAGGACCTACTTGCGTAGTACAGTAGGGACTGTACTTCCGTTTCAGGCAACCATTATTTGCACACAAGACGCACCCTTTGTCGCAGGGCATCCGCGTTTATTTTGCGACAGCGTCAAGCAGATTGCCGCATGTAAATGTCCCCCGAGACATTTCCGAATATTAAGCAAGAGAAACTTTGATAACGTTTCGAACAACGCGCGACAGTAAATAGGAGAATTTCACTGCGAATTTCTGCTCTTCATCTCCATCGATGCACTTTTCGCCACGAAATAATGAATGGCGGCGGAGGAGAAGAGCCTTCGCTGCCGCGATTATTATCACGCGCCACACGTTTCACCGCGACGGTACGATAAGTCCCTGGCATTCTATGAACGCCGACGGGGGAGAATCGGTGTCCCGAGGCTTTGGAACTCGTGGAACAAGCCCCGTTCGCTCGAGCGCATCTGGAATAGCAGACGGGAGCGTTCGACGATACAGCATTCGCTCAACTTATCGCCGAGGCGTAATAACCGTTCCCCGTTGCGCGAGTCTGGCAAACGACACGACTCTTCGTCGACCTCGGAATAAACTGGATGAAGATTGAAGTCGAGCTTTACGGAGAGTCGAAATGGCGAACAATGAGGTAATTATACGATTCGTGTGCCGATAAAGGATTCCAGTCTCGTTGGAGTTTCTCTTATACTCCTGTGAAAACTGCCTCTGTTTCTTTCCACGTTCTCCGTGTTCCATTGTCTTGCGGCGAAACTTTGGAAGATCGGTGGGTCGGTGGTTGTTGATTCGTTGCTTTTCCATTCTTTCGACAAAAGGCAAAGTGAATATTTTCCCCTCAAAAGATCGAGAGAAAATTCCGGAAAAAATTAACTACATTTTCCCCCAATTAACATTCATTTCAGTCGCTAATAAAAGTAAACTCAATCCCGCGTAACCGTCACGAGCCGAACGAAGAAACGATTCCGTTCCCCCCTCGAGAACTGATCATCACGTGGGTGTTCGCTACCTCGACATTCGACCTGCACGCACTCACGCGATTAGCGTCGCGATGGCCTCACAAGCGATGCAATTCTCGCTCAAGGGATGCCCGTTCGAAAATCATAGACACAGTACACTCCCCTCACGATAATGTATTTCGCACGTCGTTTATTATCCATCCCCAAACTTTTCTCTCTCCAAATTCTCTGACAATGAACGACACTTCCGGTGGAATATATTTAATGCTTCGGACGACAAGATTCGCGGAGATTGCATGGAAATTGCACAAAAATCTTTAGGGAAATGCTACTCGCTGCTGCCAAGAAATCTTATGAAAATTTCATACACTCGAGTACAAGTTCCTTAAAAAAATTCCTGTTATTTATGTGCCGTAAGTGTATGGCAAAATTCGTGCAGCAAGTTTGCTTCCTTTACGTAATAGACTAATGCTTATACTCGAAATAGGTTTAACCTACTTGAGAATAAATTGTCTGCATTGAACAAGTACGCATGAATTATTTAAACGCACCATTGCATTTGCGAAGAAAGAACACCCGACTTTTAACTGTTCAGCTTTCGTCAAACACTTTTGTTCGTGGAATCTTGTTGAGAGCTTACAAAACATGCATGGAGAACGGTACGTCTGTCGTTGCTTCGAAACAAAGTGCGTTTGCGAAAAGGATTGCTCGATGAAGAATCGCGGAGAGTTTCTGTTGTTATTCTACATAATTCTTTCCCCGACAACTGTTCCGCATTACCAAACCTTCTTATCTTAAATTATGTAAAATAGTTGCAACTCGGCTAGGTCGTCTTTAGAATAAAAACAAATGATTCTTTCGTGTCGATCGTCGATTTTAACCCCCCAAGTGCCGTTCGAGCAGCGAATTACGAACCGACCCACCTCTCCGCGTCTCGCTTTCGACCGTATGAAGACATCGCGATTAAACGTTACGCCCTCGTAGTAACGCGGCGTCCCGTGGATGTTAAAATTTAAATGTGATTGCAGTCCCGTTTAACGAAATTAAACGGGAATTCCCCGGCCCGTCCGCCGCTTAACGACCAGAACCATGGTCGCGCGCCTCCTTTCGCGTTATTTTAATGCGCGCCTACGCGAGAGCTACGTGACGATGCTCATCGACCGCGTGTTTCTCTTCTCTGCGCTAAGAGGGCCTCTGGTTCGTAACACAATTACCGGTAGCCACGAAATACCTTTGATACATTGTTACCCGTCACTTGGAAGACGAGATTCGTGCCGCACGCCCGGACCGAGCACGCAAACTCTCGTGGGAAAATAAATACGTATCGCAACGTTCGATAGCGATTGGAAAAGCTACCGTGGGAATTTCGGCAGTTTTTTCCTCATGAAAAGCAGATGTTGTCGGCAGGTGGAGATGTTTGATTGATACAAACAAAAAGCTATCAAAAATAGTACAATGAAAAAGAGAAGGAATCGAATGAGTTTTCCTTTTAACACTTTGGCGTCGGTGGACGTGGATCGACGTCCTTTGTCTTTCAAGCGTTGCATTCGAATTTATGGAAAAAGGAAACTTTTCAACTATTGCTATAGATAAACGAGCAACATTCTTTTGAATATACTTAAGTATCTTCTAGTTGCGTACCTTGAAGAATTGTTCAGGAAGTGAGGCTACTGCTTGCGGCAGCATACCGACGTCAAAGTGTTAAATACACCAGCGGTAAGTTATTGAAAATATTTGCTATTGGCGGATGTATTGAACTAGTTCGAATTGATTCACGGTAGAAGGCTCGAGGGTAACAGAGTCCTAATATGATCGATTGAGACGTTTAAATGTTCCAAGGTAAACTCTCAGCAGCAATCGACCCGCTTAAGTTTCATCGCAAGTTTCTTCCCGTCGCGTTTTCAGGATCCGTGGAGACACGGCTCGAGTACACGTGGCCATAAATCTAAGCGCCCAAGCGCTTCGAAAGTGGCGCGATATTGCCTGCGAGCCAAAGTTGCAGTGTTTGCCGAACGGCTGACACTTTAAAGGAACGTCCTGTCGAGGACACATCCAGCTTCCAATTTTTGCGCGATGCCAAATATTTGCTTCGCGCTTTTAGAAAACGGCAATAAAGCGTGTTTCATCAAGATTTTCATTTTTTTAATGAAATTTAAGCAATTCTTGGGAAACTAATCTATGGTTGATAGCGTTGACTTTCGTTTCTCGGAGTTCAATAACATAATCATATGTGGGAATGATTAATTATCACTCCGCGCGCTTATTAATATTTATGTAATGCTAATTTGAATTGTTTATGTGCTCATTGCGCTCGGTCGCATTTATAAATAAATCTGTGCAGCAATTATTTCTGAAGCGTCATAGGATTGAAACATTAATGCGAGTTATGCATTTAGAAATGCATGAAGTAGGGATTTATAAAATCGGCACGAGATCATTATTTGTGCCACTGGAAAACGGTGTAAATAGGGAGGTGTGTAGTATGTTACAACGATACTAGAAACATTATCAGCTTGATATATAAGGGTATTGCCAAGCTTAGAGAGGAAGTTATGAGAGTAGAGTACGGTATTAGCCTCGCCTCCTACGGAAGGAACACTGTCGAAGCCACAGAGACCAATGTATACGAGCAGTATGAAATAAATTGCAATCTACAGCGATGTTCGATCGAATACACACTCTGGTCTCTGTAAAAGCGAAGTTTCTATCACGCTTTTGCCCTGTGGCAGTGATCAAATTCTTCAAAACCAATTTCGGAGATATCAATAAATCAATGCATTACGATATCAATGAATGAAAATTAATGGGATCTGTAAAATTATAAATACTATTGCGAAAAAGCTTTCAAAAGCACTCGGGTACCAATTGGAAAGGTTCCAATGTTTAATTCGTACTCTTGATCCGCCTTATCAGAGGAGTTCAATTTTTTTTTTCGAGTTTAAGTGGTTGCGTGCACGGCTATCGAGGATCGTAATACCCGGCCGGCTTAAATTGTCAAATAAAGACCGAGCAGTATAGATAACGTTGCCAATGGCGGCCGAGAGGGATTACTACCAGCGTGGAAAGCGATAGGAAACAATACCGATCTCCTCCGAAAATTCGTTGAAACGTATCCGCACAGTTCGTATCGACGATTCAACGATCATTTAAGATCCACACTTAATTGAAAAATGGAAAAGACTTGTCCCCTCGTTGGCATTCATCAAACGTCGAGGGATTTTCGCGTTCACATTCTCGCAGTTTATGGTAGAATTTTTACAACGACTTTTCTTTTCCCTTTGGATCTTTTTTTTCTTTACATGGATAAACCACGCGCCCTGGTTGCGCTTGGCAGAATTTTCGTTGCTTCCGCAAGCACGTGCGTGTGAATTAAAATTAACGAGCCGAGCGAGCCTGCGTTCGCGCGTGACGTTGCAACCACTCGCTTTACCAAGTCGCTTTATTCGAGTGTCTTGTAAACAGTCTTCAGCTAACTTATTACGCCGGCGAACTGCAATAAACTCGTGGATGAAAATGCTAGCCACGGATGTTAATTTAATTACCGATTTCGCGTGGTTCATTGGAACTTGCGAATCGAAGCAATTTGATCAACGTTCGACGTACTTCTCGCAGAAACGTTGAAATTTGCGAAACGGGGAAGCCTTACACTATAGAATGGTGCTCGGTAACGAGAGGCTCGTCGCAGTTCAAAGGGTAAGCTGATTGAAAGGCGAACGTGCGACTATTCCTCGTCATGTCCGTATCTTTCGCTCTTTCCCGAGTTCGCGTTTATTGACGTCTGACGCGTAATGATTCCTCGAATTGTCAGTCCCTAAGAAGGATTCTCTTTCCTTGCATCTTACTCGATCGACAGACCCTGTCACCCGTGAAGGCAGCATCGCTCGTTCCTAGAAATTTATACATTTACACGCTATTGTTACTTTATATTACTGTACGCGACTTACTACGTAGACAATATTGGTACCGTTGACTATTTTCCTTCGTTTTCTTTTTATGTAACAATTGACGGTTCTGACGTTGATCTAATACGTTGCTTGACTTCATTGAAGTTATGTGCAATTTCGAGGAGCAATGTTAAATATTGAACAATGCTGAATTTAGGTGATAATGAGTGTTAATACCGATGAACATTTACAACGATTTTCAGAAGTATCGATCAAATTATCTCATCGATATTTATGGACAACCCCATAAATAATTCATGCCAAGTCGTTAATTCATTGAAGCCATATTTCGGCCTCGTGAATTTCCAAAATTATTGGATAAATCCAATTGCCAAATATTGGCATTCCGCCAGCTTATTTCTCCGTTCGTTTAGCAATGTTATTAGCTCTCAAATGTTTAACAATATAAGTATTGAATGCCCTCTTCGCACATGGAATGCATTTGTGATTCTTTGTGATGAAAGGTTCATTCAAGTCAAGCAAGTATCTCGGTTTTTAATACAATGAATACAAGTGTCGACTATTAAACGATGATGCAGTGTCCAGTTCATATTTGCTCATCTGTTATTTCCAGTCTGTCGATTTTTCTTCTTCTTTATTGGAAAGTCTTAAGGTTACACTCGAGCTATAACAGTGATACTAAAAATGAATGAAGATCATTAAACAATCATAGAGTTCTGAAACAATCACATACCCCACTTAGTTTTCGTTATTATTTCACGTTGCGTGGCTGAGTTTTAGGCACGATTGTTCAACAGGACACCAAAGAGGGCCACAAGTTGTTACAACTATTCATGAATCACTCCATCAGATGCTTTCGATAGGATTAGATCGTGATCCCCGTCACGATTTTACTTCCCGTTTAACGTGTGCCGTATCACGAGCGTGAAGGGAAGATATGCTAGTCGAAATAATGGATGAGAGCATTAAGGAAGCAAGAAAATAAGCGAGAAGGCTGTTCCCAGCCTCGGCTCCCGAGGGAGGCTCGACGCTTTTCCCTTCTCTAGACGTCCGAATCGATTTTCCTGGACCACGGATCGGCTCTCGTTTGTCTTTGGAGATGCGAAAGGACTCCCATCGTTGATAAGCGACGTATTCCCTTTCGAAGCGATCGTTTCTTCGCTTTTTGGCAAAATTTGCCTCGATAAAAATATAAATATGATTTTGAGGAAACTTTATACAATTATATGCGCATATAGGAAGTTAGCTGCGTCCGTTTGTTTTCCAGCTCGCTTCGATTAATCTTAATGTTCCTCCCAATTTATTCTCGTCGTGCGATCATAGGCAATTTGTCTTTGGCACGGGAACCATCAATTATTCCTTCGTCGAAGCCAACAGTTCTAATCAATTACGGCTCCTCATTCGATTCACTATGAATATGTACACAGAATCCGACTCCTTTCCAAAGGAGATCAACGTCCGAAAGTTAATCTTCCGAGTTTCCGCGGAGATTGTACCGTTCCTAAACCCTCTGAAGGTTTCTCCAGCTTTCCAACCGGGCAAGAGCTCTCTGTTACCGTACTTTCGTAAACGCCGAAAACTCATCTATCCCCAGAATGCTACCGTGTGCACACACGGCAAGGTGAGCAAACGTCCCACGCTCTCAATCCTTTGCTTTCGGCTAAGAGTAATAGCTTCACGTGAGCTGCAGCAAATGCCTGATTGCCAGCGCTCTGCCAGTGTTTCTTCAAGCAGCTCTCAACGTCCGATCTCCATTCCAAAGCTGTTTCGAACATGTAGCAAAAATTCGATGAACAGTGACGTTCTTACTTTATCAATCTCCCGCAATACGTTCTTGATATAGCCACAGAATTCCTCCTAAAACCAGATCTCTCTAAAAAGTCTGTCGTCTCCGTGAATCCGAATATCATTCCTCCGCGAGGAAGATGAAAAATAAAGAATCGTTTTAGGCCATCTTTAGTCCGTCGTTTCCCCCTTCGCCCGCCCTTTTACACCTGCGTTAATAAAGTCAGCTGTGCCCCATTTTTCAGCGAGTCTTTCTCCCTCTGCGCTTGGTCCTTCGGGTCGTTCCCTATGGTAATATTCGACCGCGACGTCATGGTCACGGTGGTGGTGGAGGTTTTGCTGATGAGCAGCCCCCTTTCGGCATCCTCGTCCTCCAGTTCCAATCTGGACTGCTTGGAGGCGGCCAATCTATTCGACTGAAGTCTCTCGGCGTTCGCCTTGTTCCTTCTCGGGAACACGCTGTTCTCGATATGCAGCGTGGCGTTCACGTCCTTGCCCGCGGCACAGGTGCACGCTTTCAGGAAGCTCTTCTTAAAGTTGTCGCTGAGAAAGGCGTACAGTATAGGGTTCATGGCGCTGTTGCTGTAGCTGAGGAAGCCGGCCAGCAGGAAGCTCGTGATCGTGATCTTGCTCTGGCACTGCTTGGGCGGCGTATAGATCAGCGCGACCTGCATCAGCCAGTAGGGTAGCCAGCACAAAACGTAGACGGTGATCACTGTCAGCACCAGTTTGGTAACTTTGCGATGAGACCGTTTCTTCTCCTTCGATTTGTTCTTCGGACCGACCGTTTGCAGTTTTCTGATCACTAAGAAGTAGAAGATCAGGATCAGTATCAGCGGGATAGCGAAACCAAGGATGAAGGTGTACAGTGTGAAGGTAGTGTGACCGCCGCGATCCGTCGGCCAGTAGATGTTGCAGTTGATCCCTTTCTCGGACTCCATCGCGTTCGCGTACAGGAATATCGGAATCATAAAGACGGCGCTGGTGCCCCAGGCTACCAGGGAAACCACTTTCGAGATGAACGGCGTGCGTATTTTAGGGGACGAGATAGGATGACAGACGGCGATGTAACGATCCGCGCTCATGATAAACAGGAAGATGCTGCTGGTGAACTGGTTTATGCTCGTCGTAGTCATGTACGCTTTGCACATAACCTTTCCGAAGATCCAGCTTCGCAGGCTCATCGTCGTGACCAGGAACGGGATTCCTATTAGGAAGCATTCGTCCGCTATCGCCAGATTCACGATGTACATATTGGTAACCGTCTGCATCTTCGAGAATCTCAACACCACGTAGATCACCAAAGTATTCCCGAGGAGGCCGACGATACAGACGATAGAGTACAGAATCTGATTGACCAACGAGACGATCGGTAGATCCGCCTCGCAGTTCTGGATCATCGAGTCCTCCTGACTCACCTTCGCATAGTCGATGATGCTGGTGGTACTCATTATGGTGGTATTCATTTTGATCAAGATTTCTTCGATCCCCGCCGAAAGAATCGAGTATATCCGGTTTCTGATTTTCTTCAATCTTCTTCTTCTTCTTCTCTCGTGACTTTCGTGCGCGGAATGCCCGCACGAGGATTTCCGACGTGGAATCCCTGGAAGCGGGGACTGGTAATCACTCACCGCGGAGAACTTTAGTGGGATCTGTGGAAAGCTGACGAGTTCTTTCTTCGTGCAGAAATTTTATTTGCTCGTCCCGCGGTGGATAAGAGATAGGTCGATTTACTGGCTCTCTCTCTCTCTCTCTCTCTCTCTCTCTCTCTCCCTCTCTCTCTCTCTCTCCGCCAGTTAAATGCGCGATCTCGGTATTCTATCGGGAAGCAGCGGGCAGACGAAAGATTGCTGCGTCGACGACGACGAAACGGTGGTTGGGGCCGACGTCATTCCGCCAGCCGTCAAAGGATCGTCCTTCCGGCCTTCGCGATAGCCCGGAAGTCACCGGTGCAAGCTCGCTTCCAGTTACCGCCTTTCGTGAAGAGCAAATCTGGAACAAAAGGAAAGACGTCCTTTTTTTAGATTCGAGCGATTCTAACATTTTATTCGAAGACGAGAAAAGAATTATGAAAAGGATTTTTGTTAGGTCAACAAATTTATCGAACGCTACCCTGATTCTTGTCTTATAAATGCAAAATATTGCATCTTCTTTTCATTGAAAAAAATCAAGCGAATGAAGATGTTTGGAGGACATTGTTAACATCTTGAACGCGTTAGCCCACTTTCGCGTATTGTAGTGTGGCGACTTTGCCATTGGCTCGCGGATTCCATACAGTTTCAAGATTTACGGTACGCACAGGGAAACATTAAAGCTCCCTCCTTCTGTAGAGAAAGTTGTAGATCAGAGGGACTGTATCGTTTGAGGTCGGAGGGTGATTTCCAATGGACACACGATTATCAGTAACAACGGAAACAATTTGTATTGGATATACTGACCGATATTATCGGCGATACCATGGAGGGTGGTGTATTATGGCACAACTGGGAATGATTCAGTTCGAATCGCTTTGATTCGGAACGTTCGCTATATGATCGTGGCCTTCTATAAAATATGTAAATGTAATCTTTTTTCGTGCTCTTCGCTGTCAGCTAAATATTGAATATTTCACGACAGCATCTGTTTATCTGTGGAAACATTAAATATTGAAATAGCCTATATGTATAATTATTATTTAATTATATATCAGAACAGAGGAATATATGCGGAGCATACACGGTTTCGTGAATAATTGACCAACTTTTCATTCCGAAGTCAAATTTAAATACGCTGCGTTGCATTCATTAAACAATTGGCGCAAATATCGAATTGCACACACCGAATATACAAATAGAAACGAATTTCATTCTCGCATCGATATCGTTCCGTAGTTCGGAAACACGATTCCATTTTAGTATCCCCTGGCTCTGCAATTATCGGTTAGCAAACAGATTTTGTATAAATGTAGTCGAGCGACTGGTTGCATCGAGTGCAGCGAATCTTGTCGGCAACTGGAGTGTATGGACCACCGGAAGTGGAGATTGCTGCAGTCGAACCGTTGATCCGTGTTGACCCGTGACTCGAGGGCTGTATAGCAAGTTTCTGCAGGCGTTGAGTAAGCCGAACAAACGGGTCGAGATGCTCGTGAACTCGTTGCAGAACTACACTGGGTGCTCCCAGTGGCCTAAATGTTTGCCAGCAAAAACGCCAACGACTCCCGCAGGAATAAACGGTGCACTACGAACGCGTCTACTCGGTGAACACGTTCGTTCCATTGAATTCTGATGTTCAGCGTTTACCTTGTCTGGTGAGTTTGGCGAATTCCATGGGGACTGAAACGATCGTCAGAAACTTGTGAGAAGAACCCTTTTCACTGTTATTTTAAACTTCTCGGAAAATATTCAATTCGGAAAGTTCTTGCTGAGGTATTTTAGAAGAGTTTACAAGGTTATTAATAGAGCAGATTTCTATCCAAATTCATATTTTTCAGAATATAGTAAAAAGATTTGTTTTTATCAGAAAAAGCAGTATAATTTGGATGTTTTGTCTAGTTTTCCATATTGCGTGCATCCTGCGCGATGCCGCACCTTTAAATTTCCTTTGAATGCATACAAATCCGTAGTGTAGGTATCCAATAACCAATTAAATAAAAACTTGTCGAATAGGTGAGAGGAAATGATTAGAAGAATTATTACAAATGTACATTTTATTAAATATACATTTCATGAGAGTGTCGATGAAAAATGATCACGAGCGAAGGTTCGACAGAATGATCACTGTTCCCTTAGCCAGGATATGAAAGCACATTCTCGGCATCGACAGGATATCATTTCTAGATTTCTCCTGTAAGGTCGAAAATTATCACCGCCGTGACACTATTTGGCTGGAATCCAGGTCTTGATAGCAACACGTGGAATTTCCGTATTAAATCCCAGCCTGCAGCGTACTATTCTCCCATCGAATCTCCTTCTGATTATAGCCCTTTTGTTCAACGACGTTGATTTTCGTTCACGTCAGAAAACGCCCCGCATCTCAGGGACACAACGAAAACGTGCCTGGACAATATTCCCTTATTATTACATTGTTCTCTTCGCTCCTGGTCGAATAATATCGCACAAAGGGCGAACAGCTCTCCGCGTGTTAAGGACTTAATGCAGTGCATTGTGTCTGTGCCTGCGCCTTTTATTTTTCTTCTGATTCCCTTTACCTTCGCCGCGAATGGGACGGCCAGAATATACGCCTCTGCTTTCTATTATCCGAAATACAGGCTCCTTGCGCCAGAAAAGTATCGGGGTAACAATGTTTTGTTAAGCACTTTTCAGTGTATTTTTTAACGACGAAAAACTTCGTTGTCCGATGGCGAGTCTTAACTTCGACATTAACTCGATA
The DNA here is from genome assembly GCA_023838395.1 of Holcopasites calliopsidis. Classification (NCBI taxonomy): domain Eukaryota; kingdom Metazoa; phylum Arthropoda; class Insecta; order Hymenoptera; family Apidae; genus Holcopasites; species Holcopasites calliopsidis. Next base: position 2,797,724 of record JALHAQ010000017.1, read on the forward strand.
CACGTTCAGAATGTGAAAGTTTCGCTGCTAAATGCCTCGTCCCTTTGCGACGCGTTGTACGAACGCGTTGGCGCATTCTGAATGGGGAACGACCGCTTTTACTGACTGGAGAAGTCTGACTTATGAGCGACCGCAACTACTGAAACTCTCGGTACCTGGTGCAGCTCGAAATTGCGAGTCGCTGAACGAACGGATCGCTGTTTCATACGAATTCTGCGAGAGAGGAATAGTGAAATGATCGAGGACGCTTTTCAAAGACACACGATGGACGGAGGAATTACTTTATCGATCGTACGATAGAAAGTGGGATTCGTCGCTGTTCTGTCACACATTTCTTGAACCTTCTGGGCTAGAAGGAACGTGTCCCCTTGGCCGCCGCGGATCTCCCAACAGATTGTAAATCTGCCGCGATACACTCGAGTGGCTGAAGGATGGAATAAAAAATGCCGTTTGCGTATCGATCGGGGACGGGTTCCGGCGGAAACGCGACGCTGTTTCTTGAATTATGCTTGTGTCCTGTCTGCACCTTTGGATCGACGTGAATGGGAAAACCCTCGATGGATCTCCGGAGGAAGTAAAAAAAAAGGATCTGTTATCCTCGTCGAGATTGTACTCGTAAAAATAATTGGGTCAGAGTAAATTCATTCGAACGTTCACTTGCACCGATGCTTTTTAATTCTGTAGTAGACGGCAGAATAACGTGCTTGCTGTATTTTAATATCGGCCTATAATTAACCCGTGTTATTTATCGGTAGAACAAAAAGCATTAATTAGAATGCGAAATACGCTCCTCGGTGTTAAAGTATCCAATGGAATCCATATTTTACATTGTTTATTCAGCTCCCACCGTGGTATCAATACTTGCGCGACTGAAATCGTTTCCATCACGATCGAGTCCATTTATTTCAGCGTACCGCTATTGTCCTGTACATTCTGATGTCGGGGATATTCGGAGCTCGGTAATTCTCGTGCATCACGGTGCGATAAAACTTTTGGGACAAAACGTTTTATCACGAAAAGGGTGATCGATCATATTACCTATGTAAAGAAAAAATGCACAAAGAGTAATTTCTTCTGTTAGAATTAAAATTCGCCTCAGCGCGTTCTGTCAATCTTTGCTTCCCCGTCTAATTTAATTAATATACTCACACGGTGAGAACTGTCTTTCTGATTATCCGAAAGTTCGCGTAAAATGAAAACACTCCCAGCGACCAATCTTGCGTAGCCCGTTAATACAATTTCGAAGCGTGTACCGTGAAAAATACTCTCGGATACCCGGACCTAATATAACTCAATGCTCGACGGTTCGCACGGATGGACAGCGGGGGAGGAGGGAGGGTGCTGTACGCGAAATCGATAACGCGGCAAGATGGGTGGACGTGTTAAATCGGACGTCCGCAGGAGGAGCGGAACTGTAACGGCGCTACGTTGCGTGACAGTGATCGCCGCGTAAACAGCCCTCGGCGAAATTAGTTTTTCCTAATAATCTGCCCGGGTAAATTGAATTCCACGACGAAGATTCCACGCGCGGAATATACTACGGGCCGACGTCGCGCGCTTCATCGCCGATAGATTGACGTTATAAATTGGCGGCGTTCTGGCCGGAATAAAGCCGCCTCTCCGTCGCATCGTCGATGAATCAGCGCCAGCACGCGCTTACATTAAAATCGCCTGGCGACGAGCGTAATTGCGTCCGGATTTTTCATTCGAGAGATTCCACTGTCGACGCGGGAGATTATTTTTATCAGACGTGTCCACGTCGACGGAACAGGAGTTCGAAATGCGCGAATTCAAAGTTTCGGCGTCGTAAATCTTCGCCAGCGACACGTATACTCGCGCGAACGGAAATATCCAGCGACAACGTCGATAATCGTGTCGATCCCGCGATCGCTGTGCCACGTTCGCCAGAACAATTTCCTCTTCGGCCTAGGGCGGAGATGCCCTTTTCATTTCTCGCCCGTCACTCGCCTCAGAGAATTAAACCTGTTACGCGGTTATTGTTCTACCTGGTCCGCATTTCCGAGATGTCTTGTTAAAATCGGCGAACGTCAAAAGGGGAATAGAAGGGGGCGGCGGGTGAACGGTTCATAAATGATTTTCGTTCGGATACTGCTGGCTGGAATAACGAGCCGTCTCATAAATTGCAATGGCATTAGTATGCCACTTTTTTTTCTCTTATAATTACGCGGAAGACGATTTCGCCCTCGCAAACACGGTTCTTCCGCGGCATATTAAATTTCCAGAGCACAGTGAGGACATTTTTCTCCGCTTTTCCTTTCATCGACTTTCTACGTCAGATCGTGTGTCGCTCGTTCTCGAATTACTAAAAAGTCGTTCATGGAATGGTATAATTAATTTCTTTAAATAGGTTTGGGTACAACAAAAAAAAAAAAAAAAAAATGGGTAGTCATTTTACTAGAACGAATGGAGGATATGTTTATTTAGCCCTATCGTAACTCCTCACGAGTAAATGATCTGCTAAGCAGATTGAAGTCCCGCATTCTCATAATGTTACACACATCCTTTGATTCATGTGTCCCTCGAGGATCGAGGCTTTTCTTCCCCTCGCTCGAAAATCGATACAATGCCGCTTCATCATATCCGGAAGGACGTACGTATAGGTAGTTATACCGGTGTAACGCTCAAGTTTACGCCGATCGCTAATGCACGCAGGATGTTGTGTGCCTCTTGGACAAGGTGATCGATAGAAAAGTCTACAAACTCGATGATGAACAACGGACACCCAAACTTTTGTCACTTCCTCGAGGGTCAACGGAACTCTTTCGATGCTCGATAATTAAATTCTGTCAAGCCTTCAAAGCTTTCATATTATAATAACTTTAGTAAATGGTTAAGACGGTGTAACATCATCGACGAGTAAACATTGTTTAAATAACCCCTTTCAATCTCCAGGAATATCTCGTGAATGTAAAACAAAAGCATCACACCGATTCGAGTCTCGACAACCCCGAATCAGGTTGGATGAACCCCTAAGCATTCCCACCTCGGAGATCGACGTCCGCGAAGCATCAGTTTCTCGCGGAGGTTAAAGAAACGGATCCCTCTCGCGAGACATTCAGCCAAACGGAGAGCTCTTTAAACTACCGAATGGAAAATTTGGTCCATTTCGATTCGAGACACGCGCGACCGTGATTCAGAACGATTCCAAAGTTGCCCTCAATTAGAATAAAATCAATCGATCCCGAGCCTGTTCGCTTAAAACTGTATCCTATTATCAAACGACTGCTAAATCGCTTGACCGCGGAAGACACGCAGGGGACGGGCCAAGGGTTGATAAGCTTGAACTCGGAAAACGATGCTCCGGTGGCGGGGGTGAAAGTTTCGAAACGATTCGATCGGCTAAGAAACAGTGTCGTCGGAGCGGGTCGAAGTTCGCATGATAACACGCGCGGCTGCTTCGATTGATAGACAACACACGACGCTTGTTTTACGAGCGAGCTCGTAAAATCGCGTTCAAGGCTTCGGCGGGCGATTTTCATGGCGTGGCACCATGGATTTCGTGTCCACGGTTTATACCACCCGAATATTTCTTTGGTTTGAAGAAAAACATAAATTACCGATAAAATATCTTCGAATGAAAAGAAGCTGCTACTCTTTTCACATTCATACGTATCTAGATCGTTTCGCATTTCCGTTGGCCATTGTCGTGTCTTCGCGACAGACTGATCTACGCGTTTGTGTCACTTTCGTGTTGAACTTTGTCCAGGGCTAATTTTACAACCATGTACGTACATAGGTACGTACAGAGGTTTGCCCGTTGCTATCAAAGGGCTCGTTTCGTAGGCTACGCAGCTCGGAGGGACGTGAAAGGTCCTGTTGGCTCCTTTCAAAGGAGAATTTCGAGCAAATACGGATGTATTTCAATCCGTGGACTGCATTTTGTATAATTGTGAGAGAATTATAAATAGTATACACGTAGACTTTTGTCGGACGAACAATAACAGTGCAATTTTAAATAATAAATATGAATAGTTAGGATCGTTGTGAAGGAAAAACTGAATTATCCAATTTCTTCTTCGCGAAATTTCCAGTAATATCTCGTGCCGCCTCTATAAAGCTGTGCCTCGATCTTCGTGAAAGTTCATCGTGGTTCACGCGTGATTTTATCACTCGAGTTCCTCGACGGATGTATCGACGCGATTCGTTCGATTCGAAGTTTCTCATCGACGCGTCGGGATGATAGCCCTGCCTTTCGGCACGGAATTTATGCGCCACAGCTTTAGGACCGTCGTAAACTTGCGAGGAAACGATGAATCTCGGTCGGGAGACGATTTGCCAACGCTCGGATGACGGAATGAAGCAACTTCTGGAAAGGCGGCAGAATTCTTTTGCACAATAGTGTGAAGATGCACTGATGAACTTAGGGATATTCAGGAAGATTTAGGAAGAAGAAGAAGAAATGCTACGGAAAGGATTCGATGAAGCGAGGGTCTAAAGTATTTTCCCTTTGAATCTTGAACATTCTTGAAATTATGTCAATGTTCGTTTGACATTCGTTCGTTCCATAATTTCCCACTTAAAAATTCCACGCACTTATTGATCTCCGTTGGGCATAGAAGCCGAGCATTCTCATAAACGTTGCACGAGTCAGATGCGCCCATTTTAGTAAGAGGAACGTTCCAAGACAAGAAATTTCCAAAGGTGCCTTCGAAGCAAAGGTATAAGCGCACACGCTTCACCGGGAAGCGTTCCCTTGAGAGCTTGCACTACTCTTAAAAAAAAAGAAGCGCTCGTTCGAAGTGCAATATTTACTCCAACGCTATGCAACTTTGCGCGTTGCATGAAAGCAGCGGTGAAATTTTCATGAAGCATTAATGTATCCCGCTCGTATCGACGATGGCAACGCGAATCGAGACTCGGCTGGAGGGGAAGCCCGGCAAGAGAGTTGAAATCCAGGCGGAGAGCACGATAAATCGTCTTTCTGGGGCCGAGCAGCCCTCGACTCCCTGGGGACGGAGGACCAACAATTTTCCTGCCTCGCGGTATGCTTTCGTAATGTTACTTTTACGGGATACTAATTCGTCTCGGAAGCCGAGCTATTTTTGTATTTCTAATCACGCTGATGCAATAATTACCGGATGCTGAACTAATTACTTCTGCCGTTCCTTCTCGAAATCTAAATGTCAGCTGAATTATTTCCGATCTAACTGGGATCCGTTTTCGAATTTGCATCACGTTCTTTTTTCAATTCATATCTTCACGAAAATGCTTGCATCCCAAAATCCCGAATAGTATTTATTATTTTGCAAAATATAAGGAATGGAAAGGTAAGCATTAAATCCAAGAAACGTTTGTTTAAACATCCAAATTGGATATCAGCGGACGAGTAGCCATGATATCCCCGATCGCTGAAAAAGGCCTGCTGGCAGTTATTTCGTTCGACGGCGGAGGGGCATCTCGACTCTCAAAATATCAGGGGTGAAACGCGAACGAGCAGCGGAGCAACGATCGCCGACACGTTCGGGCGAATCGTTGCCGAAACATTTTCCACCTGCCGATAGAAGGCTCTTACGACTGTTCAAGGGGATGTTGTTCGAATCACGAGCTCGTACATGGCGCACCGGCGACAAACGAGCTGCACACCTTGTCGTTTCGTGACTGTTCGCTCGTTCCACTATATGATTTTGCAAGAGAAATGTGAAGCACTATCGACGAGCTTCGAATAGACGAAAGAGAAAGCTTATAGGTGCGACTTAAATTTTTAAGCAGACAGAAAGAGATATTGTAGTTATTATTGTAGTGATAGATTTCACTTCTGCTATTAAAAAACTTCTTAGCCATAAGAGTTTCAGGAGTGCATTAAATTACAGTGGTTATCGAATTTTCTAATTCTACATTTTTATACTTATCTATATGAAGCTAGTACAAATTTTTGTATTATTATTTAGATTTTTGATTTTATTAAAATTTTATTAATTTAATATTGCAGTATTGAAGAAAGTGTTCCAAGTATTTTCCACTGTTAAGAATATCAGTTTATAGAACATTATTGAAGCCCGTTTAAAAGTGCCGGAAATACTTGAAATCGTTTTATAAAGACCTTTTGTCGCAGCAATTTCTCTCTGATGCGCCACTACAATATGAAAGCGCCAGATTCGCAGAATCCCTTTTTTCCTCTTACTAAAGCACATTGTGTTCGTTACAGACTGCAAACCCCGAAACTTTCCGCAAATAATCCACGCGTCTATATCTACCATTCCGCGAGCACTTCGTTCTCCATATTCGGGCTGATCAATGAATGCAGTACCCGAGCGATTCATGGATGAACAATTCGCAGATACGCACGTATGTACAGTTCGCATGGTAGAGGCCGTTTGCAAATTGTGCCAGTATTTTTGTAACGCTCGCGTTTCACGCTGGATGCGTTATTATTTTCCCGTGCGATTCGCCGGGAATTTCTACGGAAGAGACAACCCCGATCGCCGTGCGTTTGATGCACCCGATTAACTGGGATTAAATAACGTATATTTATTAAGCGACTTATCGCAAGTGCGCCTACATCGTTGCTGCGAATCATTCATGATCCCAAAGTTTGTCCAGAGCTTCTCTACTATTTCCTGTAAATATATTTTTTATGTGTCCGACTAAAATAACAGGAGAATCGAGAGAAAACATGTTTTTGACATGCCTTTAATTCTCCAGGAGAAGCATGCAGTGTAATTAAGACCGAACGTCGTGAACAAGAGACGCGTTAATCATGCTAGCGTAAACTGTAAAACGGACGGAAATAAATTTTATTGCCAGTCGATACGTTTGCGAACAATATCGAAAGTCGCAAACGCCTTTTGTTCATGCCTGCCACTGTGTTTGATGAATATCGAATACCGGACCTTCGACTGCGAGCTCTTTGAAATATTTACAAGCTGTAACCTATATTTGGTAATCAGTCGATTGGAATTCCATCAAAGTCTCCGGGATGTTCTAGTGGAATACAGAAGAAAGCAATATTGGGTTTTGCGAGCCTCTAAAGGGTGATATCTTTGAATAGTAGTGTAGGTTCCTGATGGCTTCAACGAAGTCTTGCATAACAGACAGTCGCTCTTCTTAGAATTTTCTGAAACATTTCCCCCGTTCCACTTTAATTCCAAATCATTCGTACAGGGGCACGACTCTTTTATTGTAATTTGTAATCAGTTATTGCTAGTGACAGGTTGCTGAAGAATTACACTTTCTGCAATCTTTAGAAGTGCTTCAATGAAGTCTTAGATAACAGACAGTTGCTCCTCTTCGAATTTTCTGGGATATTTCCCCCATTCCACTTCAGTTCCAAATCATTCGTACAGGGGCACGACTCTTTTATTGTAATTTGTAATCAACGATTGCTAGTGACAGGTTGCTGCGTAGGTATACCCTACAATCAGTCGGCATGACTTCGCTACTTCGACACGAGGAACGACGAAGGAAACAGGCCGGATCGAGGTTAATACCATGCTCTACCAGCCAGCAAAGCGTTCCTCTAACCGGATCGCCTGTCTGAAGCTTCGCGGTCGTTCGATTCCTTTGTGACCGCCACTGATTGACAATAATCGAACGTGGGCCGAATGCGCGCGACGCAATCGCAATCATAAGTCCAGGAAATGACTGAATACTAAGTATACACGCACAATTTCCCCGAGAAATCATTATTAGAAGCGTCAGGTTTTCCTTCGAAAAGGTTAAAGTGGGTTGACGAGGGGGATTGGTATCCTCGCTTATTGGGTTTTCGTTCATTAATCTTTCTCAAAGATTTCACTTCCGTTTAATCTCGACACGATTATTGCAAAGCAGCTATGTTTTAATTAATCTGAACGACTCGAGAGTCTCTGTATTTTTGAATGCAATTTCTGCTCAATTAACCGTGCACTCGCTATGGACTAATTAACGGGCAACCTCTGCGTCGCTCTTGGTCCAGCGACCTCCATAAAATTATAACACCGACTTCATCATCGATGATTATTTCCCGTGCGCGCTTTTATGCGTCCGCTTCTGTTATAAACTGATGGATAGTCTCCCTGATTTAGCTTTCCTTTGGAAAAGTTTATCTTGTACACCAGTATCGGCATAAAGAGACTAAAAGGACTCGCCTTTGCACGAAGTTCTTGCCTAGATGCTGATCGAAATCTCGTTAAGAGCCTGTGGCGAAAGGCTGCCGTGTATCCAAACTCGCACAAAAGTATCATCTACTTCGCTGAACTTTAACAAGTACCCAGAATTTTCAAAAATCTCCATTTCTTAAAATCTGAATCGGTTCGTAGTTTCGCGGTTGAATCAGGAAAGTGAGGCACGGACAGGTAAACTTGTTACAGGCCTAAACTTTTGTTCGTCAGTGCAAATCCGGTTACTCTAACTACATTAACGCCGTGCAATTGACCGTAAGTCGCACATTTTTAGAACAGCTCGATTCGCTTTAGCTTTATACAAAATTCAACCAGCGAATTCGTGAGTGCATTCGTCCCATTAAAAATACGAAAGCCGATCGTTCTCCAGATTTTGCCCACCGTTAAGAAAAGAGAGCGAAGTGCATTCTCGAAATTCCAGCGACCAGTCCTCGCGATAGGAACGCGAGGAAATTGCCGAACTTCTGCCGTTTGCGCTTCGCTCTATGGAAAACTCGAGCCGTTCAAAGTTCGCGCACATGCTGCTGCGTGTCTGCGGAAAATTCACTATTAGCATTTCGCGCACTCTTCGAGCATCAGCAATCCGGTGAAAGAAGGATAGGATCCGAGGGAATTGAAGCTTTGCTAAATGTAATACGCGATGTTAATTACGATAACGATGGAGTCTTCCTAGTTCCCGGCAAAGCTGCTCTTAGCAATTTCCTCGCAGGATATCCGCTCGGCAGACACTTGTTTGGCAAGGGGTGACAAACCGCGAAATTTCCAAGTCCTGTCAAAGGTGTCGATAACTAGAAAACTAGTCCCCGCGACATCACCCCGCGGCCGACTTACACGTTTCCGGCCAGCCTTAATCGCCCTATCCCGTGTTCTCCATTGTTTGACAAACGGAAGTCAATTTCGACTAATGATCGTCGAACGGGGTCTACGATTGAGAGCTTTAGAAAGTGGAACTTCCAGCCGTTGCTCTGTGATTTATTGTACGATCCTTCCTGACAGAAAAAAAGGTATTTATCTTCCCAAAGTAATTGAGTGTCAAAAAAAGTCTCTTGCAAGGTTTAATTATTGCTATGTTTTAACATTTGCCTTCCCTTTTCTTCTCCTTCATGCGTGCACGTTCCAGACACGCCGGAAGCGTATCGATTCGCGTGGACGGTTAATCTTTTAAAACGAATGGAGTTGAAGGCAGAGTAAAGCGGGGATAATAAAAAGATATAAAGCTCGTTACACGGAACGCTGCCGTCCTGCAACTTCTATTCTTCCTTCTCATTTTTCTTCGGCCACGTCACGTTTGCCTCGCACAATGGCAACAGCTGTCAAGGGGATCGTATACGAGGACGAATCGAAGAAAGGGAATTCTCGTAGCGCGCTACCGAACGAGCTGGTAATTTCAGACGCGATCGTTCGCGTCGATCGATAATATCCACAGTTTCGCGAATTCGAGCTTGCAGTCGCATCGGCGAATTTCCGTCCCGCTACAGTCAACCTTCGACCTCGTTAGAACCGCATCCGACCGTATTATCTTCCTCGGAGCATACGCGAAGCGTGCATTAAGGTGACCCGGGCCGGCATTGAGCCAGGTGTTGAAGATCGCTTCCCTTCTGTAATACCTTTCAGTAGCCGAGCGAATTGAATGCGAGATAAATGATACGGAGATCGATTTGGACTATTATTATTCTTCGTTCTCGTGCTGACAAAATATTTGAAAAAGAAATACGGCTGCTTTGAAGAAATATCACGAAAAGGAATCAAATGTATTTTCGCGAAGCGAATCCGAAGGAAAACGATTTAACATAAATCGTGGTAAATCTGATTTTCCCAATTTCACCCTTTTGTCACGGCTCTCTTGTCTTCTCAGCATTTTCTTCCCTGCCCAAAATGCATCCTCTCAACTATCACGTACAAGTGGAAATTGCATTTTCCGACGAGGCTACCTGGGAACGTTTTAAATCTGATTGAATTGGCCGTTTCTTAATTTAAAGGTCGCGCGAAATTAAATCCGTTCCCTCGTAAACGAATTTACATGGTACAATTTGAATTTTATTTTAACGTTAGCTTCTTGTTTCCTTGGAACAATAATTCTCGTATATTCCCAGAGGAATCTTCATCGTGAAGCGTCCAGCGTTTCCGCTTGGTCGGTTCGTTCTTCCGACGGATCCATTTCACGACATATCATTTTAACGATACTTATTCATTTGGGGATCAGCTGGATCTTTGCTTATTTTCTATCCGTGACAAGAGTTCACGTGGAAGGGAATTTCTTTCGGGAAACCGTTCCCGACACCGATATTCGTTCTTTTCAAGGCTGCCCCGTGAAACAATGCGATCATTAGTCGTTGGAGAATATTCCTGACATAATACCGCACTTTCAATCACCGTGGTTGCTCGCTAAATCTACCACGTTGCCCTTTTCCATGAACTCTGTAAAAAGCTGGCTATTCTATGCTTCTCGGAATTCTTCTCGTTAATGTATTTGTACGATCCTTTTAGTTCCCTGAATCTCTTTCGTTTAATTAATTCGCTGGAATTCAATTAATCTCGACCGACCGAGTGTTTTTAATATAACCGTACTTTGATCATACTTTTGTGCAGAGTTTGTGATTTTGAAATTAGTCATTCCCCAGTGAAGCAGAGGTAAGCTGAAAGTCGCAAACAGCAAAATCCTTCGCCGGTCCAAATTAGATTACTACGATCGAACGATCGGAACTAATTGACTCGTCGGACTTTCGAGAGCTGTGGACTTCAATTTAATCGTCACATAGAACAGTCATGTTTATTAGCAGCCAATTTCTCCAAGAATCTCAAAGATTCACGTGTATGCTTTATTTAACAAATAACTTCTGTATGACAACTGTGGGGATGAACACTTCTCGCCACACATTTTATTAAATATCTTAAAATTACTGGAAATAACAATTAATTATTACCACACAAGAAGCGACGAATTTGTCAATATTTCCGAAATTATTATCATTATCACAAGTTACTAAATTTGGCACGTACTATCTGACGAATACAGAAATTTCGTGCGAGCACGCGTTTACAGATTTTTCGTGTAGCCAAAGAAGGGAGGGATTTTGAGGGGAACCTACCCTAGTTGTGGATGTCACGGTTGATCCCTTTCCTGATTTGGCCCAGTATCGCGACGACACAGAAACAACGTCAGTTTTAGACTAACTGTTATTAAGGGTAGAAGAAGTGGGAGGATCGAAGGGTGGCACGACGGTAAACGGTGGCGATAACGGCGAAGTGATAAACGCAGGGTGACGAATCCTGCGTATCGGTCATCGCCAATTCCGATAGCATCTTATTGGCGCCGTAAAGAGCTGTTTCTTTCGCTGTTAATGGCAGAGAAGTGTGCGCCATCGATTTTGTCTTTACAATGAAACAGAAACGAGGTTCTCCTTCCTTCACAGCCGATCGGGTAATCCCCAGGCACGACCTTTTGACGTTAATTGCCACTCCAGGCGTAAAGCGGAATGACAGGCCGTGGACAGAGTCGGTTTCATTTCGCGCTGAATATTACCTGCAAAATGAACCGCGCGGCCCGGCGATAGTTCCGCGTACGCGTATCGCATCGCCCCGAATATCGCGCGGCAGCTGATGACGCATGAATAGACGCGCATTCTCTCGCTCGACATTTTTATTCCTACGCTCGTGGTCGCGCTTTGAAACTTCGACGCTCCGATATTATCCGTAATAACAAAATAGCCGTATTCATAGAGTTCGTAACGTTCCGCAGCAAATTTTTCCCTGAAATAAATCTTAGAGGATTATTTCAAATATAGTATAACTTGGACGCAGAAGTATCATGGTAATGCAATTGGATGCATTTCGACGCGCACGAATGAGACGGAGGAAAGGTCTGGAGCCGGATCCGGCGAGATCTTGGTTTTAGGTATTCCTTGCTTGGATAAAGCACTCGGATGCTTCTAAAAGCATGGGGATCCCAGCGAAATCCCCATTAATGTCTTGAAGAATTCTCTTAATTCTCCGGCCTCAGGCCTTTTCGGAAGCTCGCGTAATCTTTGGAATTACATCGCGATGAAAAAGAGGGAGGAGCGTGCTGAAAGTAGGACGGTCGTTTTAACTTAACCCACTCTCGTTTGAATGAAAATTTTCTCCGTTCGAGTTTGGAAAATTTCGGCAAACAGTTCTGTTCTTGATAATACTATTCGTTTCCATATCAATCCTTCTCCGCTCGTTGTTCAACTGAGATAATAATAATGAAGGTGGCATAGAATGAACATCACAAAATGAATTTTATTCTTTTATTGTTCAAAGTAAAGGAGATTCTCTCCGACTTTCCTGGCGTTCGTTTGACCGCGTTTCCAGTTTCCGTCATACTTCGCAATATCCATCTCGATGACGCAGCTTAAGATACTATTATTTACGAATTAGCAGACGAGCCATGGTGGCAGAGCTTGAAGCGTTTTTACGAGGGACGATAAAAACGACACCGACCGATCTTTGAAACGAGTCTTTTTTCGTCGCTGATCCAGCGTGCTCCAAATAATTGGCAATAAACCCACTTTTACCGAGGCCAATCGTCGTACGTAGAACTCGATAACGTCGTGGACCTTTCGACACTTTTACCTTCTTTAAAGCACCCCTTGACTCTCTCGTTACGAGGGTTGCGAAATAAGTTCAGATAAATATAAATATAATACTTTTCTTAATTTGAAGCTCGATTATTATTAGATTGAACAACACTGTTATTAAATTATTATGGTGTTTATCAGTACAGAAACATTATCCTAATAAACATCCCGTACATTTCAAACTAACCGAATGCAAAAAAAAAAGATAATTAAAGCAACAACGCGCCACTTTATCAAAAAATAACGCCACTAAAAAGGAAACCTTTTTATTTCCATTGCAACTGAACTAATTACCAGTGAACCACTCGCGAAAGAGTGGAAGCCAACGAATCTGCGGTAACTATCCAATGGAATCCACCGTGCAGAGAGCAGAAAAATCGCTGAAAGGCGATCATGGATCACTCTCAATCCTCAAGATTTTCGTTCACAATTCCAATAGAAGATCGTACACGTTTCCCCGCGTGCGCATCAATTATCCGCGCGAAACCTCGGCCGTTTACAAAAATCCAATCTCTCTTCTTCGACCAGCCGCAACGGAATCGGTGACCACGCCAATTCCAGACTCCACGCCCGGTGAAAACGAATGGGAACGTCGAGCGTGCGGCAGCGTGACGGATGTGTCTGTAATTATACCCAGGCTCGTACATCAACCGGTCGATCCGTCAGCTTTTTCCGTACAACCGACGCGGCACGTTCTTTCGACTTTGCCGAGCCCCGGTCCACCCGTTCGATATGTAAATTGCGTGAGAATTAATGGCACGATCTGACCGCTTCTTACGAAATACGAGACAATGGTACGCGTCGTTGCTTTTTCGCCCGGCGGATCGGAAGCGCCGCGTTGCTCGAGTGCTTCAATTTGATCCGCGCGGAAAGCTAATGGATGTCTACCGCGCTGCGTTGGAGGAAGTTTTGCTTTTTATTGAGGTTCTGTTTTGCCATGAAAATGTTAATCCGTGAACAATTCCCGAGTTCGCGCGGTAAGCTGCCCGTTTCATTGGAAATACCCATCAGAAAGTTATCAGCTGACAAATACGAGAGTATTAAAGCTATAAACGTAAATGAATGCTTTGTAAAATTGTATCAGCTAATAAGACTAATTATTCGTCTCGATAGTTAAACCGGGAGGAGGAGCTTCCACGAAAATTTCTCCACTGTTAACATTCGCGCTTCAGCAGTAGCAGATGGCGTTCGCGTAATTGCCAGAAGCGAATCACTGTTTTACAAGTGGCACGGTGAAGCAATTAAAGCCACACTCGACACTAGCGAGCAGGACACGGACGGGACAGGAGGATTAAACGATTGTCCAAGTGGGTTGAAAATCGAATAGAATCGCGGGAGCGATAGGGCGATAGGCGATCAGAGGCAGCCGCGATGAATTTTCGATAATATCTTATCGTATTTTGCCGCCGGTAGTCTCGTTAAACGGTAATGCTTTGACCGCCCCGTCGGCCGGGCTAAAAATCGACTCGCCCCTGCGAAATTTCGAAAATAACCACGGGCTATATCCGCAGCGTTGCGAACTCGTTGACCCGAATTCTCGTGGCACCGGGATAATGATCAACGATCGGTCGTTACCATCGACAGCGTCTACAACGTATTTTTACAATGGACCCGCGAAGTGCTGATGCTTTGGAAAAATGGACCGGTTAAGATAGCAGTTTGATTCCTGGAAATCGACGAAGAAACGTTCTCGATGTTCCCTTGGGTGAAATGGAGCGTTCCCAGGTCGACTTGTAAAAATTCTTCTATTATTCTGCTATAGCATTCCGAAAATCGAGCTGAATTATTTATTAGTTTATTCGTTTTTAATACGCGCTTCGCATTTTTCATTTATGACAGCATTACTGAAATCAAATTATTATTCTAGAAAATGAATTGTTTGATTTAACGGCATAGATAACAGCACTAGATGGAAGATAATCGAAATAACTCGTGGCAGAAATCATAAGCAAGTCATGGTTATTAGGCAGTGCAACGATTTTCCCGTGCGAACACGTCGGCTGAAATGATGATAGAGCCGGTGCTGTGCACCGAATTAACGTAGGGCCGCGTAATAAGTGTAATAATTTAATGCTAAACAGCATAGCTGCTTATGCCTGCGGCTTCATTAGCCATTTGAGAAAGCAACGAAAATCCACGATGTAGCCTATTATTATTGATTGCTTAATTTAATAATTACAGTGACAGGACAGTATTTCCAATTAATGAGATAATATAATCGAAGGGCTGTGGTTATTAAAATCGGAATAATTTAATTTCAAACACAAAAGCTACGAAGTAGCCTATTATTGATTGCTTAATTTAATAATCACCGTGACAGGACAGTAAGTTTCAATTAATCAAAGGACATCATCGAAGGGCTGGTTAGTCAAATCGAAATAATTTAATTTCAAACGCCCTTTTATTGCATTTCATTTGACTTCCTTTAATATGCACCACCATTCCTCCATCGTTTATAGCTTCCAGGCTCTGTAACTTGGTCTCTGTGTATCCGAATCACCCTTCACACGTGTCATTGCCAGGCTACAGAAACCCACGGCCGTTTCTGTGCGAGCATACACGATCGAAAGTCCTGCCTCGATTCTCTGAGCTTCCCGATCCCTGCATTTCCACCCTCGCAAACGATTACGCGATTCGTTCTGCACCCTGGGATTAAACGCTCGATTCCTGACGCATTTTATATACGTCACCGTTAATCGAAACTCAATTAATTGTAAATTTCACCGAAAAATAGCAAAGGAGCCTTTTGCATCAAACGTTCCACTCGTGATACACACACCGACTAAAAATTAAATGGAAAACTGAAATTACTGACAGAGACAAAGGGGTGAGCGGTAGAGGAGATGGTTCAAATATGGGCTAGGGTCTAATTATGGGCGAGTGAAGTTTGGGATCACATTAAGTGGTCCAGCTTAAGTTCAAGAACCAAAGAAAGCTGAGGAAAGCAGATAAAGGCTCGCATTTGTTTTGTTATCGTGATGTCATTTTAATCATCCTAAAAGATTTTACAGGCATGTTTGTTTCATCTTTTCAAGCTTTTTTTAAGATAAATTATTCGAATGACTAACACCGCTCTAAGCGTCCCTGAACAAGTGCTCCAAATATGGGTTACAGGTATTGAAAATCATCAGGGAAAGTACCCAGACGAGAAGGGTTCGAGTTGCATATTGTGCGAGGGACTTTTCTCTGAGCATTTGAAAGAAACACTTCGGGTGTAGCTTTCTTAGTGTTACCTGTGAACACACAATTCGCGTTCAGGTGCTAAAGGACACATATCCACGTTTGCAACTGCTGTAAATAAACTATCAGCATATTTAAACTCTTCCTAGCTGCATTTGGTACATGTCTTCAAATAACCCGAAAGACCACGCTTTTAAACACAGGTATTTCCACCTTTATGTTAAACACAATTTATAACGAACAAGATCTTTGTCCAACTTGTTTGAAACATCGCATCGTATAGCAAACACGTTGTAGATATTCTCTGCAGTGTTACATTTCGAAAATCTTCCACCAATTTGACGATAATGTCTGAAATGAAAAGTAGAGGCCCGTATCTAGACCACTTCTTCTAATAAATACACAGTCGCGTCGGAGGGTTGAATTTCCAGGCGGGCGTGAGCAACGTTGAATTGGAAGCTCGAAGATAAATCGGGCGACGGGAATGGTGAGTAAGGTAGCGGCGCGTACGTAGATAAGGGTGGAAAAGGGACGCGCGATATATAAATGTTGCTGGGCGTCCCAAGGCGAATATACCTGCGCCGCAGCCATTGCTTGCCGGTGATTTCGCCGTGCATGTATCGCTCAGCTCGCTAATATTTGGCGTCCTTGCGGCGATCGTGGAGCGCGAACACACCCCTCTCTCAGGGATTTAACCGGCCTGACGTGACGCGAATTGCAAAGGGTGGTTGCGTGGAACGGGCTGACTCGTAGCTGGAAAACGCCGAGCCGCCATTCGTGCTTCGTCGAATGCAAATAATAAGCTCCGCTGGACCTCGTTTCTCTCGTTCCGCCACTTTTCCATTCTCTTTACCCGCCCACCGAGCAAAAAATTGGCTACGTCGAATTTCAAGTAATTAGCGGCTCCTTTACTTCATCAACGTGCTGTATAGAAAAGTTTCAAATTTTTTGTTCAATCTCATCCCTTTGCAAATCCCACGTTGCGGTGAAAGATGAAGGGACTGGTTGATAAAAGAGTTTTTTACATCCTGCAGGTGAATAATCGATTGTGCTTGCCCTTTGCTTTCAACCCTTTCGTTCTTGCTAGCATTACCCTTTGCCGCGTCGAACTCCGTCAAGCAAAGGGAAATAATCGAATACGGCCGTGCAATTAGCTGGCATATAAACGAGAGATCGAGCGAAGCATGAATAAATGTCGGCACCCTTTCGAAAGACACAAAGGGCTGGTAGGTCGTGCACTCCCGTCACTGCGGAACCCTTACGCGGATCAGAGTGATTCGCGTGAAACGCAGTAATGAAACTAATAGACGAACGCCACCTTTCTACGCGTGCCTCTGTCGACCACGGTGAAACGTGGCGTAAAGTCGGTCAGCCTCGCTTCAAAGCGCGAACGCGCCTGGACTTTATCAGCCGACCCTACGGCTAATTCTACTCCACGTAGTATACGACGTTGGCCTTCGGTCGCACGCGTTTCGATTGACCACACCCACAGGGAGGACCTGTTGATGCCGATGAAAATGCCACTAAAAGCTGAACCTACCCGTTCCGGTCGCTGTCACTCTTCAAAAATCTTCCGTTCGCTTGCTTCTCCTGTATTACGAACACGCTCGAAGGGTGCGAGGTGTGTCCAATGGCTTCAGGAAATATTAACGCGATATTTCCCGGGAGATTAGAATCTTCTTTGACGGGTTATATACATGGGAAGATAATAGCAATAATGGTAGAAATAGAAATAACAAAGTTACAGTTAACTTTATGTTTGTAATTTAGAACGAATTTCTTTTACATTCTACATTTTTCGTACAACTTCTACGAATTGTTTACTAGTAAAGCATTGAACGTAAGAAGCGGAGCTGGAGCTGAAAGTACGAACGAAGCGTGCTAGTTTGGCGCGCAGTATTCTTCTAAAAAATTTGATTCCCAAGTCCACTGCTTTACACGTTGGAAAGTTTCGCCGAACACCCTGGTGAACTCGACGATGGTCACGTAAACTGGGCGAAGCGCTTCTCGCAATTTCTGCCGGCTGAGGAAACGTAACACGTCAAGACCGATGTTGCCTGCGAGCCGAGGGTGAAAAGTTCAAAGGGGTTGTTCCCGTCCGACGCGTTATACAACCGTACGAATTGGCCGTGTTGAGTTTTAACTACGTTTCATTTAATCGAATACTGCTACGATTACATTGAGCCGTGATTAAATGGCGTTTTCACGCCTTCCGCGTGAAAGGTGTCCACGTGCTTTTTCTTTTTTTTTTTATTTTAGACGATTCTCTATTCGAATCACGTCACCGGCTTAATTTAGAAGACCGTCAGTTCGCGTTACCTGTCCGGAGATCGTTTAATTACAGCAGTCGAGCAAACGCTGCGAAAATAAATTATCCAGAGAGAAGAGAGATCCTGTTTAATTCCGTGTTTCACTAGTCGAAGGATTTTTCATCACTCAGAAACGTCTGCGAATTTTACAGCCTTCTCTGCGACGAACTTTCTTCTATCTTCTTAACAAGAAGTTAATAAAAAAGGCACACGAAACGTTGTTGCAGCAAAAAGTGAATGATAAGGTCCGCGCAGAAATCGAATACAGATCATCTCGCGTCCCCAGTAGTACAAGTCGGCCATATCTCGGCCGGACTCTTCGATCGCGTTAACATCCTATACCTCTGGTTGCATCTGACGTGGAACTCCTAGAATTCATTCTCCCCATCGTATTTGTCTCTCGTCGGAGCACAATGGAGCCAGAAATAAAACGTCGGAGCAACGGTATACAGTAGCGGGAAACCGAATATGGGCGGCAAACAACGCTCTGTGCGTCGAGTTTACTCTGGGACGAGCTCTCGCTTCTTATTTCGTGCCCGTCGCGAGGTCCGAATTGCATCCCCGAAACGATCCGTCCGGCTTATAGCGCTCGTGATTTTCTTTCTTCTAAAATAAACACAGATTCGTCTCGAACGTTCTCACGCGGCGCAGAAGCATCTGCGCTTTTATTATTGTTTCAACAGTTATCTTTATGTGACGTTCGCGCAGATACGTTTCCTCGGAGCAATAAGGAGAAATAATAAAAGCTTCGTCAAAGCCTCTCGCTGTAACAGAGACGAGGTAAATCTTTTAGAGGCATCGTTTATGAAGTCACGCGCATTTAATTGTTCTATCTACATTCTACGAGTCGTCTTGCCCCCCCCCCCCCCCCCCTCGAGACGTTGGAAGCCCCTCGTTTCAGAGAGAACATAATTTTCTCGTGGATTCATGGCGAGCAGCTCTGGGTCAGCAATGCTTCGCGTTTCCAGCGCGGACATTATTTTCGTGCATGAACGAGCAAAGCACTTTCTTACAATGCCGGACGGCTACGTGACGCCCGGCGGCAACGAGCTCGTGGAAACTTGCAGCGTTCAGCAATAATTATATTCTTTCTTTACAAAGGGTACATCGATTTCGTTCCTCTTAATATTTCTTATTCGAGAAAAGGTTGAAGGCCTTTTCCCGTTGATCGTGTGCCAATGAAAATTGGTAAAAGGAGGATTTTTATTAACTGTCCACTGTAATTTATCGTTCGATTCGATAGTTTCGCGAAGCTGTGTTCGTACTGCAAAAACAATAATGAGAAATTGATGGGATCAAGTTTCTGATGACCCAAAGCTTGCAAAGAAGCGTTTAGCCGAGGAAGAAAAAATGACGGGGTGCAAGAGAAACACTTGAAGAAGCTACCGGAAGCCAGGAGGGCACTTGATGGGGGTTAACGCGCACGTGTCTGCCAGAGTAAAGACCGGAATGCAAGATGAACAGGCCTATACGCTTCTCCTTTTTTCCCCGAATTCTACAAATTTCAGGCGTGTCCCGGATTGGGGCTGTGCGACTGAAACAAAAAGCCGATAAGGAAAGCGTTCCAAGGATTATGGGGGCGGAACGCTGCGGGTAGTAGATTTCAAGATAGAGGTTTCGTTCATTCTAGCATAGGGTCTTGGAAAGCTTCCACGGTTTAATGAAGATTTCTTATTTAGTTAGAAACCCGAACGATTTCAGGATTGAAATATTGAACATGGTGAAAAGAGGGTAAAGGATTTATTGGTTTCTATTTATTCACTCAAATGATAAATAATTAATTTGTAAAAGCTGAAACTCGTTTTGTCAAATTCTGACGCATTAAGAAGTCTGTTTCATGATTATTTTTCTTATCGAACTAAATTTCTTATAGTGATGCCACCTGAAAGGGACCAAGACCGAGGAAGGGCGGTTTTAAATGTGGTACCATTATTCACGTTCTTTTTTTACATCCGGTCCCCTCTACATGACCAAGCATATCGTTCATATTTATCCGGGAAATAACCTGTTCAGCTCCGGATCGCTGCTTCCCCACCCTGCACCCATTCGTGGCATTAATAAATCATCGTGCAAGTCGTAGGGTGGGATCGGCGTTTCCATATTCCTCTCGACAAGCTGTTCCAGCTTGAGGAACTCAATTTGCTAGGAAATACCGCGAGAACCGTGCTTCTGGACCGATCGTGGCATTACACAAAAAGATAAGCTGTATTAAACAGGGTGCAGGCCGATCCGGGAAAGAGTGTGTGCCTAGGAGCAAACTAGGTACAATCGACATACCATTCGCGCCTCTGATGATAATTCGAATAATTCATTATTCCATAGGTTTCTCGAGAACACTCACATAGATTTACGCGATCGATAAAAAAAAAGTACACAGCCTCAATTGTTATACTAAACTCGTTATATCGATGCCTTTAAAGCTAAAGCTTCTAATCTTCCGCAACCGAGGGAAAGATAGGAGGGTGGGTCGAGGTACCTCGCGATCCGTTCAAATCTCTCCCAAGTTGTTCCCCGTCACGTAGACGCTCGTATAAACAGCGAGATGACAAAAGGAGTGGGCGGCATTGCGTTTCAGTTAGTAGGCAGAAGGGATCAGGGACAGCGGCGTATAGGAATTAAACGGGCTCGCTTTAATTTCCGAAGGGAAATTTACGAGGCAACCTTACGGTTATTGTCGCCACCTTTAACATCCCATTGCGTCACGACCCCGCGACACGGCTATACAGATGATTACGATCCCGGTGCTTAACATTAGACGCCGCGTAGACGTTATTACCATCCGCCCATTCGTTGTCGCGCGCGCTTGTCAGCTTCGATGAAATGAAAAAGAAACGACCGTTCGCATGTGAGAAATCTCGACTTTTCATTGCAGGCTCGCGTTGCAATTAAAATGTCATGCGAATGGAACGATGTTATAATAGTAATGATGGCAATATTAATATACCATAATGTATTGTAGTTTGAATTCAATTGTAAGGGGTAAGTTTTTCATAATAATAGCTCACTGCTGTATCTGGACCATAGTACTCCACAACACGCATTCCTTCTACATACTTCGCTTGTCCCCTATCCACTCGTGTGCCTGAATTCAAATGCACAATAATGACATGGTTATTATTATTATTATTACTACTTTCCCTACAGCTGAATTCCGTCTTCGCCTAATGGAAACGATAACACTTAATGGACCGTAGCCTAGGCATCCGAAACGCTCTCTACACACATACATACGTTTTATTACATACAATACGCCAATCGTATTAAACATGTAGGGCAAACAAAAAGTCAGGCCGGAGAGTAATTATTAAATATATATTTTCAAAGAAAGTTCGAAGTTTCTTAACGAAATAGAGGGACGTAGGAACCAGTGGGGGCTGGCTACTATATCACTCACCTTTCTTTCCGATGACACGAAAAGTGGTAGGTGAATTCTGCTAACGAATTTCGCGATTACGTCTCCTAGCCAGCCTACTCGTTAATTTCCCACGACAAACAGAAGGAGAAATCACGTTAAAGCAACCCCCCGTTTCCATTCGACTCGACGGGAAGAATTCCCCGCGATATCATTCCGGCTAAAAAGAATTACCTGACAAGAACGCCTACGTTTTTACGTTCCGGGAACTTGGAGAGGGCTCGACGAAGAAGAACAGGCCGTCCCTTCTTCGTCGCTCGGAGCGAGAGGGCGGATTTATGATGGCGGAGAGGCGTAAGAAAATAAACGGATAGGCGTTAGATCGCCTAAAATGTTGTACGTTTCGGAGAAAGTGACGTGGAGCAAGGTGTGTTTGTTCAACAAGTTACACACCTATGATAACGTCCATTTTGCTCGGAAACTTTTCTCCTCGTCGAATCTACGAAGACAAAGCTGCGTTCACGATTCCACCGAGCGCGGGAACAAGAAGGGCGCGTGTTTGCTTCGCAATAACTTTTGTCATTAACGATCGCCACCCCGGAAACGAGCTTCCCGTCGAGTTAACACTCTGTCCGTTACGCGCGCAATCAAGCGAAGTTCGATGACTCCGACCCGGTGGACGGGTATTTAAATAAAGCGCCCTTCGAGGGGGTCGAAAGGTTTCCACGCTCGAGATTAATTGGCCCGACGGATTTACGGCCCCGGTTTATGGGGTTGATTCTTTGGAAACGTTATATGTCCCGCCTTCCTATTGTCCTGAATATTAGTGGAATATTGTCCGCCGTTTCTGCAGGGGCGATATTATGTCAGCGTTTCGAGTCAGGCAGGAGATTTACGATATGGGGTAGAGAATTTATTTCCAAGAGCTGGATTAAAGTTTTGCAGGCGATTCATCGTTTTTGGCGTGTAATCAAATAATAATTTCTACACGATGTTGCTATCTAAGAATGTACAGTGGCGTGATATATTTTTTAATAAACGTTTTCACGAAAGCGGAGCAGAAGTAAGTTATCGCTGAAACTGGAGAACAGTAACCGGATTGCGTAACGATTGTTTCCGGAAAGTTCGCTTTCCGCTTTTGCAATGGCATTACTATGATGTCCGAGATGGTTTTCTCTTACATCTGGATATAACAACCAAACGCATAAGACATCTCTCGAGAGACGACGATTTACATATTATTTATTTTTATAAATCCCACGGAAAGATGGCAATGTCCGTTTTCTGAAACAATACAATTTCTTGCCAGACGAATAGAGTAATTATGTTCCTCTTTGCTTTGTAAGGGAGTCGAAATAATATAACGGCAGCGATATAGGAGATTCAAGAAACGCGTAGCTTCATCGATCTTTGCAGCGCGCACAGATAGGCGCTGGAAATCCATTGCTAAATGCAAGCATTCGGCTGTAATGCGTGAAAATATGTGCGAGGTAGCGCTTCTACGCGATTTGCGTTGAAATTCATTCATAAAGTCGCAGAGCTGATTTTTATGAAAAAGCGAACTTTATTCGATGCACAATGTTTTCTCAATCGCTATTTTTGTATGGTAACAAAAAGCTGACCGTATAAATAAACACACAAAAGATTGGAAAGAATTTCCGCTGCTGGACGATCGAACGTGCAGGATAAAATAACAATACGATCGGCAGGCAGCCCTCGACAAAGCATGACACTCGTTCAACCAATTTTCCGAGTCTGCATTACCCAATAAAAGCGACATAGTCTCACTTTAATATTGTTGTCGCGAGAACTGTTTCAAATAAGTCAGAAGAAATCTAAGCAAGGATCGATTGATCCTACCTCGGAAGCCATTCTCATCGATTCGCGGTTAGACGCACACGTTTTCGAAGCAATTTGAAGCTCCGAGAGTCTCAGGTTGCAATCTGCTCGCCGTAAAAGTAGCGAGAATTCTAAAAATTACGAAAGCTCTGGAAATTCTGTAAAGTGTAATACGATAGGATAAGCATATTCGACCTATCACATTCCAGCAAAGGTGTGGGGATTTCAAGTTCGCGAACCTTTGTCCTTTGACGCGACAGCGACAATTTTATCCGGCTAAGAGAAACGAACGATAGACGCGGGAGGAAACGAAGGCTATCGAGGTATCATATTCTGATTCGAGAAACATATCCTAAGGTTTCTCGTTTCGAGGACAATACCTCAGGAAAGTCGTAACCATCCGAAGATACGTTTCCGCTTAGTCGTTTAATCCACGTTGTACCACCGCGAACATCGCCCCGTCCGCCGCCCTCTGTTCGCACAGGCTTGTTTTATTATAGTAGCGTAACGCTGTCGAGTCGAGCAGAGTAACTCGAGGAGAGTTATCCTGGAAAGGGGTCTGCTCTACCATGCAGTTACACACGGTTCGTAAAGCGCGCCGTTGAAGTAATGATTTGATTGTCAAAGAATGGGCCGGTCTCGTTCGCCATACCGTCGTTGCTATTTATACCTGTCCGATCGTACGTGTTATTCACGAAACTGCCGCATCAAATGTGGCTACTTCTTTTGTACTGGTCCGTTGACCATCTCATGCAACTTTTATCGCGGACCAGGCAAGTATAGCTGTGCCATTCTATAGCCCCTAGTCTCCGCTGGAGTGCTAGACCAACATGGAATCCGAAGCGTGGCTTTCCACGGAACGACCGACCAAAATGCTAAGAAAAGAAGCAAAATTCTCCCGGCGATTGTTTTCGACTATTGGCCCAATGAGAACGCGGAGATTGGTATTTCCCTGGACGGGATCAATGATCAAGCTCGGCGGGGATCGTCGAGCACCTGAGATATCCAGAGCGGCCCCGAGTGTCCGAATAATAGAGACGGAAGCCGTGGTATGGACTATTCTACTTGATATCTCGGAACCGAACAGGCAGCTACGATGCCAGGAATCGCGCTCGAGAATGCTGGTCTGACGCTGGTGTATTGTCGGGATTACTTGTTGTGTTGAACTTTGACCGTGCGCCTGACTTGCCGTTGGGATGAACTACTTCGCGTGCGGATCTACTACTTAGGGAGGCTAACAAGTGGCTGGAGCTACTTCTTCTTCTACGAACTGTGAACGTGTTTCACCAAAATTAATAAGATCTCCCTGATTGTTTAGGTCAACGAATTGCGTTTAATACAAGGAAATTTAGCTTTCTCGCAAATAAGGAAAGCAATTCGTGTCCATCTAGAGCGCATTTAGAAAATCCGCGGTAAATGGTGGAAACATCCGATTTTTCTAATTGACTGCGTTGGCTCGGATATTCAGCGAAACAAACGTGCATGTATTTTCTTCCCTGCGAAGAATTGGATTGAACAGCATGGTCAATATCGCCGGCAGATCATCGTTTCCTTTTTCCATTTACTTCTTTTTTTTTTTTTGTTATTTATCCCAGTGCGATCGGGCAAAGGGAAACAAGCGCAGATGTTTTCCTTCTGCTCCACTGTTCGTTCGTAGTTTTTCCCCGCCGGGATGCTGACGAGCATATGTCGCGCGACCGCCCACGATAAAACTGGAGGAAAAATCGACCCAGGAAGGGAAACATGCACGCTCCGCGGAAGCGGGTCCTTTTTAATAAAGAAACAGTGTTATTCACGGCGTGCGACTACATCGATCTATTCATCGGGATCCCCACGAACCTTTATTCTCATTTTCTCTCTGGCCCATTTATTATCTCCCTTTGAATCTCCTCGCGCAGTTGTACAGTCGGCGGTCGGGAACACGGGCTGACCGTAATTTTTCCGCATTCTCGTTCGCGCAAATCGAGCTGGCTAAGTAATTCGTTCGAACTGCGACGCTGAGATGAGAAAGGATAGGATAATTTCATCGGCTTCCGTGCAAGAACATTCTAAATGATTGTTTTAACGTTATAACAGTCTCGTTTAGTACAATCTGCGCGATTCTCCAGAACTGTGAACATGAATCGCGAATATGAACAGGGGAAAATAGAGGAGTCGAGTGGTTTCCGGGAAAAGAACGTTTTTAACGTAACTGCTAAAAGTGCAAGTAAACGTACAAAGCGCTTATATTGGAAAAATATTTTTCTCTCAAGCAATTGTTGTAGAGATATAGTTCTAGTTTTCGCAATACTATTTATTTATCATGTCCCTCTTATTTGATCGTTCCTCTCTGGATGCCAACATAAATTATCCAGATATTTTAAATTAAATCGCGCAGACAGTAGTGGTCTTCAGTTGCTCGAAGACTCATTGATTATAACGAGATTTTGGCGAAATCCTTCTGTGCCGGCAACTGTTCCCCGGATTCACTAACGAGGCATTAGGAAACAGCCGAGACGTGCTCTGAATACAAACGTTGACAAATAATTACAACAATGAGCCCCAGAGAGGATAATCTAAATTTACAGTACAAGAGCTGTCCTTTAAAAGCATTCAATTCCCCGGCGAGCATTGAGAAATAGCTGAAGGACAGAAATGAAAGTTCACGCGAACTTCAGAGAGTCGAGGGGGCGGGCGAAGAGTGGTTTCGTTGCAGCGGAGTAATTAATCTCCGTTTTAGTATCGCCACTCGGCAAGAATAATTTAACACGATAATTTGTTTCAGCTTGATATCTAATGTCGTCCGACGACAAATAACACCGGGTCCTAGGCAAAGAAACATTTTTGTCAAGAGAGGGTGGACGTGTTATCTGCTCCGTCAAGTTCTGCCGTGGCAGCCGGATTACTATGGACCGGGCCGGAGATTCCACTTAATACCGTTGGAAGCGCTTGATAATCTCTCGTGTTGCAGAATTAGTGAGCTTTGGACAACACGAGCTATGTAAGTATTTGGAAATTAATATGTACAATTATTGGCGCAACCAAATCCGCTGAGGAATTTCGTAATAATGTTAGAATGGCGATATTATTTCTTTATCTTTGTTTGATTTATCGTTGACTTGTTCTACTTAGAAGCATGCGCGACCAATGCTGTTTTATTCTATTTACATGTTCCAGTATTTACAGAGTGTAATCGTCAATATTAGCGTTTAAACGAGGATCTCAGTTCTAATTTGAACCCCCATTTATTCAAAACAAATCTACTATAACGTTTCGCGATACTAAACCACAGACCCCACTCTTAAAGGGGAACGAAAGGAGAACTCTAAGTGCAGCCCAATTTTTCAATGCTATTTTCTCGCCATCTAACGAAACATTGTAAGTAATTCGCTGAAAGGCACGCTCCATTCAGAGTTCAGAGAGGCTCCCATGGACTCGAAGGGGCGAGATCCCATGGCGGTGCTACAAATGGAAAATAACCCGGTAATATTCCACCGGTAGCGTGGCCTTCGCACATTTTCCCTTTCCTCTCTTTTCCTGTGCGCATTCTTTTTTTCTTCGAGTCTCCGCTGCACTTCGGGGCATGCGATCCGCGCATACACCGAACATTCGCCGAGGGTGAACGGGAACGAAATCTGGCGTTTTATCGGAAGGGGCGAACGCCACTTGCAAGGAGGCGAGATGCTATCTGCCGGCCAGACCGCGTTAACCCTTTTATCGATCGTGCAGCCCGCGTCTGGTAACGGTGTTTACTTAACGCCAATTCACCGGCGGCGCGGTTCTTCGGGGGCCTTTGTCTCCTTTCAGCTAGCTGGCAAATTGCTTCCCGGGTCCATTTACCTACCCCTCTTGCTGGCTAGCCACGAGAATTGCAAATGTAATTTGTCACAACGCCGCGTCTGCCTTTTCTACGATTCCATTTCACGTCGCCCGATTTGTTAGTCAATTAAATTATTAGCCGACGAATGCGCCGAGTTCGTTCCCGTTTGTTGGGTAATATGTTTCGCAAGCGAACTACACGGGGCCAAACCTCGAGCAAGATTTCATTCCGAGAGGTGGTTGCATGTCGCGACGCCAGAAGTTTGCGTTTTCTATTGCTCTCTCATCCCACGAAAGCCAGCGCAAAAAGAGGACTGTGAGCATCGTTTGCTGTATTCTAGAAAAGCAGTGTCATTCAATTCGGTTATAGTGCATTAATATCTCATGGCTCGTGAAAGGCGTTTATTAGACTCGTTCGCGTAGCCGCCGTTTTATTTCAACACAGAAGGCAAAGAGGATTTTTGACTCTGGATGGATGAAAAGAAGGAAATACGTAGACATGGCAATTCAAACCTCATACTTTTAGCATTGGTGGAGGATTACTAAATGGACCGAAGACGAGGTTTACTTTCGGGATGCACTTCTACTAATTAGTACATGTATTATATGTAATTTATAAATATGCTGCAACAATTCTTGTCTCCACTTTAAATGGAATATCAGCTCGAGAAGAAATTATCACCCTTCAAATCCATATAGCGAGGTGCTGGCAAAAATAAACGTTTCCTCCTAGTTGTTTTTCTCGGCTGCTTATCGATCTCTGAATTTTTAAATTGTTATCGTGCAAGTTAAAGGAAGTACCTTTAAAACAAATATAAAGCATCGCTACTGTAAAGCATGTTCAGCTTACAAAACGTGTGATGTGTGTGTGTGTGTGTGTGTTTGAAATGCGCCCTACGATCCCTTTTGTTAGTTGACTTCTATACAACAATGCGGCAAGTGCATGAGTGAGATAATACCGATTGTTGCGACACGCAGTAAAACGCATCGAATCCCTTCTTCCTGTTACACTTCTGTGGTTCTCCTTTTCTTCTACCCTTAGCCAAGCCAGCGCTTCTATTTTTTCTTCGCCTGTCTTGCTTTTCCCGCGATTCTTTCACGCCTTCCTGTTTCCTCTGTGTACATTCAATCCACTTCTCTCTTCACCTGTTTTCCCATCCGCATCGGATATTCCTTCAAGCGTTTCTCGGTAGATTCAATAGAGTCGTATTCGGAATTGCGGGCAATCGGTGTAGGGGCTGACGAAAGCGGCGAACGGCGATTTAAATTCGCCGTGCCCGTTTCGAAGAGTGCGCGATCAGCATAAATATATTCTCCGCTGTTCGAAAAAGCGGCCACGGGAGACGAAAAATCGATTCGGCAGGGTTCAATTTACATTACAAAAGGGTGTGCCCTCTGGTTTCCAGGAGATAGAGACCGTGCGTGTCGCGTCGTGTAATCCCTCGCCGCGAAATTTACCGGAAAAATGTGTCCATCGATCCTTGCGGGTATCCGGGGAAACGAGACCGGCGAGATCCCACGTGTTAGCCTTTCGATTTACATTAAGAGACAGGATCTTGTCTTCGTTGAAAAATGGTATGCACGTGTCACCCACGCACGTTTGTTTCGCATAGACTGCCGCGAAAATTGGCTGGGGGTTTATTAAAATTGAGCAAAATTTACACAGGCAGCCATGTAAATTTTAAACATTCCTCTCGAATGTTAATATTTGAAATTCAAGAACCGAAGATTCCTGTCTCTCCTCGCGTTCGACTGAAACTCATACATTTCTACGTTGAAAAATAGTGTTTGGTTTCCGAGAAGAAACCATCGAAACTAAAGTCGATCCGTCGAACAAAAGGAGGAGTGCGCGTGGCGTCGCGTCCGCGGCGAAATTTAATATACCTGTGCCGTGGCATCGTCGCGTCGACCCACGACCTGTGCGTTTCATCAACGAATTCCAACCGGATTTACCGTGACTACGAAGGGCGATGCGGCACGGACAATGGATCGTAACTCAGCCACCCCTGCCTCCTATACTCGTGCTATCTGATGAAAAGCTAATAACAGTGGGGCGGAGGGTTGACGCCGCGTCGCGGCGCGCCGGTATCTTCCACGCCGTGTGTGTCCCCACGTACAATACGTACACGCGCGTCCACCGGAACTCGAGAGGAAAACGAATACGAGACGCCCGGAGGAGAGCCACCTATGGACACCTATATGCGGGTCATGACGCATGTCGGGCTGAGAGGGTGCGGCAGAGGGGTGCGGTGACTCGAGGAGTAAAACCGCGCGCCAGGGCGGATCCATCCTTTTTCCACAGTGCGTAACAAAAGTCCGCTTGGACTTTTGGTAAAGGAATCTTTGAGACTTTATTGTGAAGAACATACTTAAGCAATTTATTTAAAACTTTATTTAAAACAAATATTGCAGATATAGGGGCATCTGTACAGCCCGCCACATTTCTTCCTGGAGAATATAGCGCGCCCGTTCTTTTTATCCGAAATGAGAAAACCAATAAGCATATCCCTTGCTTTATGAATGTACGCACGAACCTATTTTTAAACTAGAAAATTTTCAATTGCTGCCAGTTTAATAACGTCACCGAACTGAAAACTGCGGTATTGCGGTATAAGCAACTGCAAGATCTAGCTGAATCAGCGATGAAAGAATTAGAATAAAAGGAATAAAGAATTTTTTTTTGTATTAAGAATCAAGAATTTATTAATAAAAACTGGCGGAAAATCTATAAATTGCTGAAGACATTTGTTTCTTCAAGCGAGGATGTTTCAGTTTGTTAAAGTTTTTGTTTTCCTACAAGTGGACCTATCATTTTATTAAACATTGAGAAAAATCATTGACCTATCTTTTCGTTACGCCCTGTACCATTCTCGATCGTGTTTTTCCCCTGTGCTCGACTCCGGCAAATCCTTCGGGCCAACGGGGTCGCGGCGTTCCCCTTTTATCGAAGGCTCGCTTTAACGTGTGTGCCAGCTCGGCTGAATCTTGCCGCACTCGTTTCCATACTCGACACACTTTCTTTGTTATCGTCCGCCAATCCCTTGCAATTCGACCGTGGCAGATTTCTCCTCTGTCCACCTTGCTTCATTCTTTCGACACCGTTTCCCTTCCATTCCGTTTGACACTTTTCACTCGGCGCGGATGCTTTTAGCGCTCCGCGAAATCTCGTGGACGAACCCCCCCCCCCCCCCCCCCCGAAAGGTTTCCTTGGGCTATCGGATTCCTTTGGTATCTCTTCTACTACGGTCGTTTGCTTCTGACTCCTTGTCCGCTTTCGCAGAGATCAGCTCCAGTGCGATCTTGCGTTCGCTGATCTCTGGTTCGATGCTTCACAGATTTATATCGGCCATTTGCTTCCTCGGTTGATTTCTTCAATTTTCAACGATTTCCCCGGCTGCCAGTAGCATTCGGGTGGAAATCCGAGCTGGTAGAGATTCGGAGATTCGATAGCGCAGTCTGCTGGTTTTTCCGGAAGAAATCCCGGGTGTCGCACAGGTGCCTCCGTCGGGCTTATCCTTGCTCCTTTCGGTGGCAAAGCCGAGTCACTTGGCGAGCCGCTATCACTGCGTTTTCGTTCTCCTCGCTTTTCTATCCCTCTTAATTACTTACAGGCTTTGCCTTCCTTTTTGAAAGAAACATATCTGCGGTTCTTTGTAAAGCCTGAGCCCTTTGTAACGCCACCCTAGCCGCTGTCTAACCGTAGGCGTTGCTACAGCTTTTTCCAGTCTTTCCTTCTCATGTTGGAGAAATGGAATTTCTTCAGGCAGGAAAATTCTCGTTGCGGTAAAGTCGTTAATATTATTTAAAAGGGATTTCGGTTTTCTTCGCTTATGGAGCTGTTTTGCTAAAACAATTGTACGTTAATTGTTTCCAATTGCTCCGTGAAGAACCATCATCCCCGTTCTAATTGTATAGCGCAATTAGAAATCGATGAGCTCACGTGACAGCCCCTGCACCCTGCACTCTTTCTGGTTCCGATCGCGAACCCCTCGAATTAGTGCTTTTATTGCTTCTCCCCTGCCCCATCATTCACGATTCACGGGGAAAATCGAAGCATCAAATCCCCGTTTATCCGTGGCCCGTTGCCCCGAGTCACGCCAGAGGCTGATTGAACAAGGCCCCGCGAATTCCACGACCCTAACCTTCGTGGCGAAGCGAAACGAGATTTCCCCGTAACCTTCGCTGCAAACTTTTCCAACTTTTCTTATTTCGAGTGGCAGAACCATTGCCCCGGGACGGAGGAGACAACTTTCCACTTCTGACGATTCGTACCCGAATCACCGTCCGTATCTCCTTTCGCTCGGGCCTCATTAGACATTTCGGAACTACACGAGAATCGTGAAGGAGTGAATAAGTAAATCGCTCGCGCTAACAGATTCTAATTCAATTAGGCGGAGCCTTGCTTTTTAATCCACCGGAAAGCGAAAGCGCGTTGCCGGATGATAGAATTACGGAAAGCTGACCGTATGCTTAATCAAAGAATGAGCCTCCCTGGCAGGGTTTCCCGCTAATAAGAAACATCTTCCGCATTCCTCTTACCGTCTCCTGAGAGAAACGATCGAATTCACGAGGGGAAACCGCCACGAAAAGGGGAAACGTAACACGCCCGAGGGCAACGCATCAACGACCACGGAAGTTAAGGTTGCCTCTGTGCAAGTCCAAAACCGACCTGCTGTTATTCTGTGGCCACTTCCTTTGCCATTTGAACAGGAACGGAATCGTGCTCGCTAAGTTATCGTAGATCTACCATTTTCAGTCGCGGTAAACGATGCTGTCTATATTGTATCCCTGTATTTCACGTTTAAATATTTTACAATGTTATATATTCCTGTCTATTATTAGCTTACATTATTTTTACGGCTCTATTACTTGAGCTTACTATCAATTTTTTTAATGGTTTAGTACGATTTATCAATGGTACGAGTACAGTATGAGAATTTACAGAACGTTGCAATTAATGATAAGAAAGACTGTTTTCTTTCTTAGGTATTACTAGACTTGTGTGTTATTTCATTGCATTCAAGTTTCATGCACTTCTTCGTCGATGCAAATGCGCACGTGTAATCGCACAACTTTGAGCATGTTAGCGCAAACCCTTTCGGATACAATTGTGCATAAATGATCTGGAGATAACGTTCGAATACCTCAGTACTATATTACTTTCAAGTGGTTGCATAATCAGATGCTCGCAAGTCTGCATTCAAATGGAAAATGACCACTTTGTGCAATGGCTGGTAAAATATTCGCACTGGAAATTTACGCGCAAAGATAGAATTTGTTATACGCACTCCAAAACTTGACACATCAAATTATTCATACGGAGAATACTCGTATCATTAATTTCGCTTGGTTATCTAATTATCGAGCAAAAAAAGGAACGTTTCCTCGAGGATCCAATCATGTTCCGCTTTAATCGGGAACGCGATTCTTCATTTTTAACTCTCCTTAAACTCGTTCGTCGGGGGGATCGTGACATTTCCAAATCAATTCGATACGCGGAGAATATTAAATATCGTCCCAGGCTTGAAATACACCCCTCGCCGATCTCGAGCTACGAATTTAAAGCATCGACGAACGAGTTTTATTCTTTCCATCGATCGCGTGTTTCCTATTCTTTTTACCGAACAATTTCAATGATTCAAGGGCGAAGCAGCACCGAATAAAAATGCACCTTCTCGAGTGCGATGTAATAGGATTTTTCCGGGACAAACTTTAGGAACCTCTCCGAATACTACTACTATTTAAACAAAAGATAGCACGGAAGAATATTGTTCGACAAAAATTGTATCGTCTGCCAATTGATTGATGTATGAACAATAGTGTGTCCCGCCCAGGAAATTTTCTCTAATCACAAATATGATCTGGCCTTTGAAACTCATGATTGGCCGTTCGATGTAAATACACGAATCGTTTGTCTCTGCTCTTGTGCTTGGCGTTAATTGTTCACGTTTAAAGGCGAACGGAGAAAGGGGAAAGATAATGTCGGGGTTCGATGCTTGGCTGCGACATATTTAGGGTGCTGCTGCTGCTGCTGCTCTTGACGTGGGACTGTTAAACGTTGAGCAAATTACGTAAGTCTCGAGTCAGCGTCGTGACGGCAGACTTGTTACTCTATTCTTGACATCCTGAGAACACCGTCTTTATTGACGGAGATTTACTGTCGAATATCCTTCACATTCTACTGAAGTATAGATGTTTTAATAGACTGCTGTTTAATTTTTTAAATGATTTATCAATGACAGATCTTCTTCACGGTCAGAGCTGAAAGTTAATAAAAATTGACAGTATTGTAGTGAGTTATACTCCGTGCTCTCATTGATATGCTGCGATTTTTCTGCTCGTCTTGCAAGCGCTTCGATTGCACTTACGATAATGCTCGAAGTAGTGCACGTTTCCCAGTAGAACTGTCTCTGAGGAGGTAAAAGTTATTGCATCCCTCTTCGACTCGAATTTCTAGTTAACTCAGTTAATTTATATTCGCCTTGCAATCAGCTGAGCAATCAGCCTCATCATCGATTTGTTCCGTAATAACATTGCAGAGTGTACTCGATAGGGTGTTACGCAATGTATAGATTATTTTTTTCCATCGATCCAAGTCCCGCGCTCGTGCACATTGCCCTTGATTAATTGGAGTCTATTGTGTCGCGTTAAACTCGAAGGATATTTACTTAATCGTGGCGAGGCGTAACGAAGGGATGCTTGCAGAAGTCTACCTGATCGCTCCTGGACGTATCTCACGTTTCACAGACGACATTTGTCTAAGAAATGACATTCGTTTTCAATAAATTGTCAAATGTATTTTATCGGAACAATGCATTAACGGAGAACAATGGTTTGGTCCCTGCGAGACAAGGGTCCTGTCCCAATGAGCCAACCACGATACGAATTGATACGATAAAAGGAAAAGGTTATTCGGCATCTTCGACTTTGTCGTGAAGCACAATTGTTAATGAAACAGTGACCGCAAGAAATATTAATCTATCTGAGCCCATTCACGTTCACATAATAGTTCCAGCAATTTCTTATCCCACCAAGAAACTCCCCTAAATTCTTTAATAGCAGAAGAGATACGCAAGTTCTCAGCTGATTGAAACTAACTCTTGTCAAAGAATCAAAGAAACTCCGCAATCAACGGTGACTCGACCCTCATGGACACCCTTATAATTTCAATAATACAAGAACTGTTTTCGGAGCGAACTATTTACCAAATTACCCCGATCGCGTCTGGCGCACAGTGCAACCTGTTCGCGACACTGGCACGCCAATTGGTGTCCCGTAACGCAGCAAACATGCTTTACAGACGGTGATCTGACACACGAGTCGTGCGTGTAACGACTCCGCGGAAGTGGAGTTCGTGCGCGACTAATAGGGTGAAAAAATGGAGAAGTCGCGACTCGACGCGACATACTCCGCGTCATATTGGGGGTACAACTATAAGCGACCCAGGAAACGACGCGAAGAGGAAAGGTAAGGCGAAATGGACTGCGTACCGTGCACGTGAACGAAAAGATGCATCGAGCGCTGAAACGATGGTTGTCCACCTTTTCTACAACTTCGCAGTTTGCGTGTTGAAAGAGACGCCAAAGATGCATCTCTAACGATTCGTTTGAACGCTGAAAAACGAATGTCGATGTTCCCGTTTAATGTATTCTACTTCCAAATCGTTTAAACCGTATTCCGAATCTTTTACAAAAGAAATCGGCTTCGTACGTTTATTAAATCTGTAGGGCGAATGTCCCTTGAAATTTTCCAACAGCCCGCATGCTAATCTAGTTCGTTTCCATAGCATAAACGAGCAAGCAGAGAATCTGTTTCCGGAAAAGAAATATTCGCAGCTTCGTCAATCGAGGTAGTTTGGTCACGTTTCGCCGCGCCACGTCAAAGGGAAAGATTGATTGAAAAATTTGCCATTGTTGCCCGACGAAAATTTCAGTTTTTTCCCGAGCAAATAGGGGAGAGAAAGCTGCCAGCTCTGGCCGCGCTACACGTGGATCTTCAGCCAGCCCCATGGAATTGTTGGTCGAAGCAAAAGGGAAGGGTCGCGAGCTGTCTTTTCCAAGGCCTTTTCTAAAGAAGGTTTTATGGAAACCAGCGGGCCCTTCGGGATCATGTTAATAGAAGAGAAGGGAGCAGCCGCAGCCAGAAGGAAACATTAATTGGTAAGGATATAAGGAATTATTCAAACAAGAGTTTCTTTTTTTTACAACAACAGTATAATTTGTATGAAATTCTATGAATGGACGAAAGTAAACGCTCCTCATGCCGCGTGTCTTCCAGCAGTGCACGCGTGCTCGTGCTCACTCCTATCCGCTGCTTTCGGCGACCTGTTGGAGCGCCAGGGTTAACGAGCTCGCGAAAAATTATCGGTCCCATTGGATACCGTCTCAAATATACATTTCGATTCTGGACCAAAACGCGCCTCGCATTCTAAAAGAGCCAAGCTTTCCGGTCTTTCGTGTGATATAAATTTTCTGTAACGTCCGCGGCCTGAAGAAATGCTATTCTACCGTGCGTGAAAATTATTATCGTGCCATTCTTACCTTCTCCGGACTCCGCTAAACTAGAATACTAGACGTCCCGTTTGCCATATCTTGTTGGTCTTCGGCTGATACAGAAGGGACGGCCGCCCTCGAACGACGGACAGCCGATCGCGGGCGATGCGGTTTTGGAAACAGAGTCACGTACACCACAAGGGTCGACGGGGTTCAAAACTGGCACGACGGTTGTGCGGAGGATTGGCGAGCACGCGAGGACAGATCGCCGAGGCGAGAGGAACCGTGTCGTCGCGGCGTGTGGACGCGTACTGCTCGGGAAACGCGGACGGCGCGGTCACTGGGCGTCGCGACGACGAAAACGAACACGACGTCGACGTCGGCGTCGGCGTATGCTACCAGCCGTCGCTGGTCCAGGAACGTACGGCGGCTGCGCGCCCACCCCCGACTAC
This sequence comes from Holcopasites calliopsidis, assembly GCA_023838395.1. Classification (NCBI taxonomy): domain Eukaryota; kingdom Metazoa; phylum Arthropoda; class Insecta; order Hymenoptera; family Apidae; genus Holcopasites; species Holcopasites calliopsidis. Next base: position 2,833,861 of record JALHAQ010000017.1, read on the forward strand.
TTCTCGACGTTGTCCGTCCGATTAAATTAATGCCACCACCCTCCTGTCATTTTTTTCTACAGCTTCTACTTGTTCCTACTCGGCCGATCCGCGGGGATCCCGAAGGCGGAGACCCTCGAAAAAGCCCGTTTCGCCGAGTCGCGTCGGCGGCGGCGGCGGAGATTGCCGCTTTCGACGCTGGAACAATAATCTCGGGGGAGGACAGTGTTTTCCGCGAAGATATTGCTTCACGAGTAGTTTCTCGCTTCCTTTCTCTTCATCCCGCTGCCTGATCTCCCGGCTTTGCTCTCTCGCGTTAATGACTGGTAATGCTCTTTTGGGGATGAAGTGAATGGATAGTGGCGAGGTAACGAAATTAAGCGGTAAGTAGCTTGCGCTTTGGACTACGGTGTAATTCGGCGAGGGAGGATTCTTTCGCTTTCGGACACGATACGAACCCTGGGACGATGTCTAAATAAATTCTTCGGCCGTTCACCCTTTAGCCTTCTTAGAATCTCTCCTACATTCCTTCTTAACTTTCAAACACAAGAAAAGAAATGATCTGCCGTTCAACCGCCGTATGACTTACATTCCGTTCGGTGCAAACTATTCCGCGATGTCTCACGCTTCGTTTCAGTCCGATTCCACGAGCCGGAGATATCCTCCCCGTGGCAAAAGTGCAAAATTTCGATCCGGTGCACTCGGCAGGCAGCTTCATCCTCGACCACCTTTCACCCACGTCATCCCGGGGGGCAATAGCTTCTGACGGCCGACGAGGAAGTCGAGCGGGAAAGGTGCTACGTATCACCGCATCACGTGGCCGCAGATAAGAGCCACGGGCACGATGCTGCACGTTGCAGCGGCGAAACGATTTACATAAAATCGTAAAGCCGGTGTGGGGCCGCTCGTGAATACTTCGAAAGGGTTCGAAGCTGCGGAACGCTGCTTCAACCGTGCATACAGGAAAAGCCACTTCGCATTCGTGAAACTTTCAGCGGTCCTCGGAGCTGCGCATACAGGCCATCCCGTAACTGCTGGTGCAACCAGTGCGATGCAACCAGAAAACAAACAAGTCGAGAATGCAGAATAAAATTTTGCCATTTCACGCTTCGTTCCCAAGAAAAGCGATTGGAAACGTTTGCGTAGTCCGCGCGCATTAGCGATTAAGGCAGAAGATTGTTCTATCGTTTAATGAAGCAAGGCACCGGGATACAATAGAGAATACAGCGGAATGAATCATGTTCCCAACACGATGACAAACATTTGGAACAGTTTCTGAAATAATGAAGTTTATCGCACACGAGCTTTCTTCGTCAACTTTGTAGAGTAAAGAAATAAAAATGATCCAATGTTATTATCTATAGGTTGAACGATATTGTCGTGGCTATCGACGATCGCGGAATTGACAATCGTCCAACGCAAGCACCAGTAAAAGATACATATTTTCCAACATGCTTGCGAACCGAGCAAACGTTTAAACAATCGATTTTCTTGAAAACGAAGCATCAAATGAAGAAATATGTTATTCCACATTTCCGACTCACTTTTTCACATAGAATCATCCCCTGTTCTATTGTACCGCCAGTTACGGGGCACCCTGTACATTTGGTACAAAGCAGGGCGACTTATTGCTCCGTGGAATGTAGTTTATTTGAAAATATTGTACGGCGATGCGAGTGATCGCTTCTGATATGCAAATCAATTCGAAAGTTTATTCATTAACGAGCAGCAGGCTTTTAATCCTACCGTGTCGTTTCTGGCCGTTTGTCTTCGATGCTAGATGCTGTTCCAGAGAATTGACCTAGTCAAATTCCGTGGGCTCGTCGCCAATAAAATTAGCCAGGCCGCTCGCGAGATTTTGCAGTGCGATCGATTTAATGGCCGGTTCAAATTAGATTTACCTGTGACGGCGAGTTAAATAGTGTCGCGACGATAACCGTGGCCAGGGAGGCACGGAAAAATCTTCCAGCCTCTGAATTATGCCTCGTTTTCTTTCAAACGGAGCGCCGGAATCTTCCCACATAGTTGGAGCTGATTTTGAAAAATTCCTTTCAAGTTATCGCTCAAGCTTTTTATTGGACAGCTCCGCGACTCCGTTTATCTTGCTTAACTAGATTCCTGTGTAAAACAAATGGCTCGATTAAAGTGCTTGGAATTGAGTTCCAGCGTCATTAACTGGCTACTTGCGAAGGGAACGTGCGCGGTGGACGTCAATTTCCGGTATCTAAATCTGTCAGAAAGATTGCTCGCGGCAGTCGCGATACGAGCCCCAGCTTCCACCCACGCGTGTCTCCTGCTGATACGACATGTCGCGTCCAATATCGAGCTACACCACTGCCAGCCCGACACCTTGTAACTTCGTTCGGTCTCCGCGCCTTTTATTCCCATTTGCTCGTACCCCGGGGATGCGAATTTGCACTTTGCAAATTGCTTTCATAAATATCGTTTTCTTTCTTTCCCTGATTGAAGGAGGAAATCAATAACGATCGCAGATATTTTTTTTTGATAGGCGAAAGTGCGGTGGTAGTATCATCAACCTGCACACAGGTCAAGTTCCTTCGATACGTTCCATTTGTTGATTACTCTTTCACCAAGTTATTTGCCCATTCGACCCTGAACTTCCATCGATTTACTGCAGGCAGATATTTTTTTTGTTTTTGTTGTTGTTCACCATCCCGCGGCTTAGCGAGGTGTTTCGATACTACTAATTGCAACGCGAATGAAGAGTGAAGCCAATTATTCGTCCCAGGGGAATTATCGTATTTAACTCGATTACGAATCACTGTTGGCTTTTTATTAAAATGCATCAGCAGTTTCGAGAATTAACACTGCAGGGAGCGAGGGTGAAGTTCCGCGGACACACTCTCTCCGCCGCACTGTAACTATGAATAATTCAGCCTCGGTGTGCACGAGTGTAAATTCATCGGCTTACATGGATGGACCCGCGAGATCCAGAACTTGGTCCGGGCGCGGATTTAATTTCGTGAATTATTCACGGCTCGGATCACCGAGGCTTCGTTATCCGATCGGTGTAAACATTTGTGCGGAAGCGATATTTATTCCGCGACGATCTCCTCGAGCATTTCGGTGTGGGAGGAAGAACGGAAGGATACGTCGATGGAACTCAAACGGGAAGTTGCTTAATTGGGCTAGAATTAATCGAGGAACGAGGCACATGGGCAACGAACAAGTGGCCGGGCGTATCAATGCTGCATACCGGAAATATTGATTGTCCAGAGAATCATCGGCACCACGAACTTCGACACGCGAGTCGATGGTAAATATTGGAAGAACGAACGACGGGGTAAAGTTTACGAGAGACTCGCGGCATCGAAGCTTGCAATTTTATCGAAATTACAAGCCGTAGATCGTGCTCCTATAATTTACGGGGGGGGGAAAGAAATTGCACAAGCGTTGCGGAACACCGAAAAATATTGTGAATCGAGTTAATTTTCATCCTTTTATCCGGCCCGCGGCTAATGAAGCATTCAGGGCGGAGGACAGGTGGTAGAAGGGTGAAACGCAGATCGAGAATACAGCTCGGCGGGATAGTTCAGCGATCAGTGTGAATTCGAGGCGGGGAGGAAGGGTGGGAATCGGACAGAAGTTCCACGGTTAATTACTGGAGTTCATTTCACCCGGCCTTTAATCGGTCGATTGCGAAGGACAAAGGGGTATCCCGGTAAAGCGATATTAAGTCTAGAATTTCGAGCGATGCGGTAATTTCCCTCGCCACGATTATTAGTCGTGTCATGATTTATTAATCCTCCAACGAGCGAAATCAGTGGACGTGATTTATTAAAATATTCAACAGTCGCGCGGCAAATCCCGAATTATTGCCCCCGTCAAGACCGTCATCATCGAAGATTGAAAGGTGATTGATTTCATGGAAATTCATTTATGGTTGCATAAATAATTTATTAACATGAAAAAGAGGAACATTTCACTGTACAATAAATTGCTTACAAACACGAAGTATGTTCAATTCTATGTATAAAATTATAAAGAGTTTCATATTTAATTAGTATAATTGATTGCAGCAGGCACTCTATCTAGATCAGATGCAGACAGAAGCCGGGGTTCCATAATTTGAGCATGATTTAATGTAACTGTATCGTCCATTACACATTCCCCATCCGCTTCTGCGATTGTAAATTTCCCAACTGGTACTTGCACCTCGGACAAACCTTCTGTAAAAACAAATGTCTCTTTCGTAAATCATGAATAATTATTAGTTACACTAGTATCATCGAAATATTTGACTACATACGTATTACTTTAAATGTGTAGACCGATGCTTTCGGGCAACAAGATATCACCTCTGCTACAATAAAATCTGATACCTGTGGTGTGTAATCTGCCCCAATTTTCAGCATCTGAAAATCGATTTTGAATAAAGAAAGAGGTAATAGTAAAGGATTAATATTTCAATAAATAATTATTACCTTAAATGCCACGACGTCTTTCAGTTGCGGCTTCACTGCCATAATTGGACACGCTTGAAAATCTTTATTTAATAAGTTATTCCCTTCCTCCAACTTTTTATTCGCACCTATGCTTTCGCTTATCCCGTTGGCAGGGACAGTTGCTCGAGACTCGTCGCTGGACATGTTCTCCTTTTTCAACACCGCCTTTACCCTGGGATTGGCAAAGGTAAGTGGTGTAGAACTTTGACCTAGCGATAACAAATTAGCAAGCTCGTCAGAAGGCGACACCTTACTCGCGACGGACCCATTCATCGTACTCGGGTGCATTACTTGGTCTTCTGTAGCTTCCTCGCTATTCAGCTCGTCGAACCGAATATGCTTGCCAGAAGCAAAGATGCAAGTATTTATAATTTTTGGCTTCTTTGATTTGTTTTCCTCATCCTGTGTTACTTGTGCTACTTGCGACTGTGGTTTCTTCCTTCTTTGTCGCACTCGCTTTTTTCTAGGGCATTGCAGAAAGCTGTCAGTTACTTCAATATCATCCGTTAGATTTGTATCATTAGTTTTTGATTCAGCGATGCTGTCCACTTCGCTCTCCTGCGTTTTAAAGGAATCTGAAAACAAAGGCGCTTGATATAAACTAGTTTCTATTCTTTCCCATCAATCCTATTTAGCAATCAATGTAATATAAAGTAACATATTGATAAATTCCAACCATCTGGAGGTTTTACTGCATTCTCGCTTGTCGCAGATACTGCTTCTGGAACCGTTTCTTGGAAATTAGTTCGCAACTGCTTGTGTTCAATGTAAGTCCTAGTTTTCTCTGTTTCTATGGAATTGCACGTATCATTCGGCTGGACTGTAATACTTACAGGTGTGTATTTCAATCCGAATCCAGGGGAAACTCTGCAACACTTTGATATAAATACTATGCAGTACTTTTTATTTCTAATAACAATTTAACATTCTTACAAAATCGTCTCATCCTCTTTGAGAATACGTATGTCCTCCTTAGGAGGCAAATATTCGGTATCCCTTAACAATAAGTGAAAGGGTTCTTTGATATTAAACAATTTTGTAATGTGCTCTTCCACATGAGCAATTGTTATCACTTTCGTCCCGTCAATGAATATCCAACTGCAACGACGCACGTCATTGAAAAATTTACTCAAATCGAGCTTCACGCGAAATTTCGGTCGGCACATTTTTCTCAACGTGGGTACTTTTCATTGATGTTCACAAGACGTAGTAAATAAGCTATCGTCGACAGTTTATTTGATCAAAGTTAAAGGTTTGCCGAAATCGTGTACGTGGCGCCATCTCGTGTTTGGAGTCGGCCGGAACGTCGAAAATCAGCACTTTGGGGAGGTCGTTCGCGAAGTGCCGAAATCGTGTACGTGGTGCCATCTCCCACTGGGTGTTAGTACTAATCAACGGCGTTCCCGGAGTGTCAATTTTCGATGTTTCGGCCGACAGCAAACACGAGATGGCGCCACGTACACGATTTCGGCATATGTTTAATGACGCATGGGTACGCGTCACCCGCAACAATAGGTATTAAGGGTGTAATCCAGTAGGAGTTTTAAGACATGGTATTGCATTATGTTTAACTGCAAGAAACTGTTATTTTACATATCTTTCTGTGTGTTCCAGCTCTTCTGGTGAAGGATAAAGAAAAGGGGAAGGAAGAACTACCCTGCAACTTTGTTATATTATTTAATAAATCTTATATTATCGTAATTGTTATAACTTGTAGCAATAACAGATATTGTAAACTTGAATTATAACCCAGTGTATTGTTAAAATATTGAAATATATCTCGAATGAAAAATATTAATTTGCGTTTCTTACTTCAAGACCTGTGTCCACTCATTGAAAAACCTGCTCCAATTCCTTAAACAAGAAGTACCGCGAGAGAATGTTAATAGTAAAATTCCTAAGCGGAATTCTTGTCAAAAATTGTCCTACACTGAAGTAACTTTAAATCTTAGAAATTCCTGGAAATGATGTCATTGTCCAAGAATTGCTCGGAATTCCCTTCATTTCACCAATTCCTGGAATTTGACGTCATTTTCCGAGAATTTCTGTAAATATCCCTTTTGGCAAAAGTTTAGCTAACTGTGTTCCCAAAATTTTCGCTTTACAACTTTGTTGGGTCATAACATCGAGTGAAATTTTGTAAAAACACCTTTTGACAACATTGCCGCTAACAACTGCGTTCCTAGTTTGCAACGATCTTGCGAAAAGGTGTTTTCCCAAAACTTGAAAGGTGTTTTTGCAGTGAGATATTCCCCGGAAACATAATTTTACAATATTTCTCTTGCTCGAAATCGCCAATTTTTATCAGGAGAACATAATATGCAAGAAGGTATTCGATTTGACTAATTCCTGGAATTGTGACGTCATTTCCAGGAATTTCTTAAACTTGTATGTAATTAAAGTTGTCAAGTAATGAAAGTATATGTGATTAGAGTTATACGTGATAAGGATACTATTTACCAGATTCTCACTTCGGAATTTTGCAGTTCCTCTGTGCTATCTCTTGCTCAAGGAATTGGAATAGGATTTCCGAGGAATGGGCAGGTGTTACAAAAAAATAACAAGTTGTTTCTTTTATTGGAGATTTATTTAAGATCTTCGATACGCACGAATTACAGAAATAGCGATATAACTTAAATGCTATTACTTATAAGCTACGCTCATAAATTAATTTACAATTAACGCTATAGCTTATACAATTTCCAATACGAAAGCTGCATAACACAGTAATGCATTTATTAAATAAAATAGACTCGGTACAAACAGCAACGATTTCTAATTTACCCGGTCCAAACTAATAATCTTATAGGCTTTTTCTACGAACAGATTTAGAATACATTTTACAAGTAAAAATTTCCATAGAAATATAGTGAAATACAATTACAATATTGTAAGAAACAAGAGAATCAAAGTAGTTTATTATGCACTGGACAAAGGAGGAAGGGGAATGAAATGCGCAGCGATGGAAATTGAATATGACATCCACGTTTTATTTAATTTTTGGTAACGCAATGATACAAAGTTAAGGGGCTTACGCTACTAATTGTAATTCATTCATCGCCAACATACAATTTCCGCCGGATCTGTATACTAATAGAAATAGTCACAGTCGATTTTAGTGTGGCCTGACGAGATGTTCCGTGGAACGTAGATGGAACATAGGCGTTGTTAAAGTTTAAAATTTTACAATTGGTGTTCCTTAGGTCGCAATCGTTTCAACTAGATAACATTAATCTAACACGAAGTATCTGTGTTTGCAAAGATTATATCAAGTAAATCGGCGAGCTTCAATTAAGGTTCGCGTGCAGCATAGAGAATTTTTCATCGACCGAACAAGTTCGGGACCTCGAATCGCGGTTTTACGTTCAATTCAATTTAACTCTCTTATCTCGCGACGCGCTGTATTTTGTAACAATCGTTGAACACGCGTTACATTACACGCTTGGCTCGCGATTGCTTAGTTATGTATATTTATGTAAAATTATACCCAATGTGGGTTTCGATTCAACGAGGTATCCACATCGCAATGCTCTGTTATTTACATAGACTTTCTACATTTATACTAACGAAGTATATGTATATATATATATTATTTATACTTTGTATCCGATCTGAATAATATATTCGATAAACGCAACGTTCTTCTCAAACGATAAATTATGTAGGTATCATTCGGTAACGCGAAACAATAGGCGTTTGTATCGAATTGTTCAAATCAACAATCATAGCACAGAATTCTTGTTCATTTTTGTTTCATTTATTAACGCATTCCCATTACCTCGTTGCGTCAATATGAATCACGAGGTACACGCTACGTTTATCGGTGAACGTTTTGCAAGTGTAATGACACTGCTTCCCTTGCAATCGAGCAGAGTTTGTACAGGTCCGGCGAAGGCGTCCGTGTACAATAAGTTCACATTTTAGTTGTAATTGACAAATAATTCGATATTCCATAGTAAAACAACGAGAGTAACGCATGCTGTGTCGCACTTGTTCTTAGTATTTTTTTACATCGCAGATTGAATGCACTCTTTCCTCTTTTCTTCAATAAATCATACGTATTTATGTGTTACAGGGAAGAGCATAGGCGAGCGTTTGACTGTAAATTCCGCTGACCACCTAACAATGCTTTATAAAATGTTCTTCTTTTGGCCGTTGGTGTGTGCGCAATGGATTACAAGGTAGTGGGTGGGCAGTGGGAGACAACCCTCAAGTGATTACCTTTTCAGGATACTCATAACGTTTCCGTTTTCGTTGAGAAAGATAATAATTACACCCTATTAATATTCTCTTCTGCTATGTAGAAACGAGAACGCCGTCGAATGTAATCGAAGAAAAAATACGTATCTCCTAGGAGTAGAAGAGCGGGGCGCGGGATTTCGGTTTAGCCCCGAAAGTCCTACCGAATCCCCGATAATCGAAGAAGAAGAAATTACCGCATCTCCCGGCTAAAGCCGCCCCTTATCTGTTCACCTACGATATCTCTCTCTGGCCGTGAAACGCCCCCGAGGGGTCGTTCGACGATCGATCGGAGCGTGCCGCACGGGAAAGGGTATCGCGGCCCTCCGTTCTCCTTTCCCTTTCGGGAGCTTTACGAGAGAATGCAGGAGTATCTCTTGGACTCGGAACGTTCGCGGATCTGCTGCAAGTGTTGCAGCTGCGCCGGCGACGGCACGTGGGCACTGCTGTTGCGAGAGTTCAAATACTGCGGCGGCGGCAACGATTGCCGCCGTCGGCGACGTAACGCCTCGCTCAAGTTGTACGTCAGTTTCGCCTGGTTCAGTAGCTCCTTGAACACTTGCGGTACGTTCAAGTTCTCCTTCGCGGACACTTCCACGAATCCGTTCTCCCAAGTCATCGTCACTAGCTCCCTGGTGCTTTCCGTCTCGACCTGCGGGTGAATGTTCGTTTCGGATCGAATAGAATGTAAGGTCCGATCGGTATCAGCGCGCGACGACTCACCTCTTGCTCCGAATCGACGATGTCGATCTTATTGCCAACCACCACGATCGGGACGGAGCCCCTTTTGCTGAGAATCTCGGCCCTCAGGGTCTTCACCTCGAGGAAGGTGTTGGCATCGTGGACATCGTACACTAGGATGAACGCGTCGGCGGATTTAATGGAGATGTCTCTCATCGCCGGGAACGCGTACGAGCCCGACGTGTCCAGGATGTCCAGCTTCAGATGTATCCCGGAGACGTTGAAGTCCACGTCGTGCATCTCCTCCACCGTCGCCTTGTACTTCGGGGTGAAGATATTGTAGAGGAACTGATTGATGATGGCCGATTTCCCGACCCTCGCCGCGCCCATTACCACGATCTTGTGCTGGATGGAGCTCTCCACGGCTTTTCCGCCGCCGCCGCCGCCGCTGTCCGATTCCGACACCCTCTCGTTTCTGAAAATCATATTTAGTTCTACGCTTCTTCAAAGGAACAACGACCCAGCGCTGGAGAATAGCGCTAACGAATGCCACGGATCTTCCGCGATCTTCTCATGCGCTACTGAATACAGTCGTTTCCTGCTGTCCTCAATTACCCCTCGGAGTGTCTGTCTCGTGTCTGTGGAGCAACTGCGCCCAACTGTCCTCCTCGTCCTCGTAATCATCCGCGCTTATTACGGCAAGGAGTTAGACGCGGTTATTACCGGCCGCACAAAGAAGGAGAGCTTCCCTTTTTGCGGGGCGGGCTCGCCACAAAATTAAAGCTTGGCCCGGTCTAAGAGGGAGTCAAGAGGCGGCCAGAGGGTGCGAGGAGACGGAAACGGGGAAGAAGAAAAGTAGGGAAAAGCGGGGGCGACGAGCGGTTGAAGGCCGGAAACTGTTCCGAAAGACGGACCACCTTTGTCTGGCGAATTTTTCTCCTCCCTTTCCGCGACTCGATTTCGAATTAGCGACAGTAACATTCTGTTTAAAGCAGCGTTGAATTCGCTTTACATTTTTAACAGAAGCATCTTGAACGCTGACGGGAAAGGGATAAGCTGCGAGATTTTCGCTCTTTTCTCATGAGGGCAAAGGGACTTGGGGCCTCGATTAAGACATAAATCATGTTACCTAACGCTTTTCGTCGTTCCATCTTCCTGGACTTCTTTCAGCGATGAGGGCTGCAGGCTGAATCGACGCCGAAATTGATGTCGACCTTTCACCGTTTGCGCAGGGCTGTTCCTGTAAAAAAAAGGGGACTTGTATACATATAGAACCATATATACTATATATACATATAGGAACGTAGGACGAGAGTCCTTCCTTCTTCTGTGCCATTTGGCGAATACAGTGTTTTGTATTAGGAGCACCGTCAGCCGAATATGAAAAAGTGCATAACATTTCCTGCCAAGCGACATTACTGAAGTTTCTTTTAAACAGGTAAAATATGCGCATGGAAAGAAAGTATTACATATTTGTGCGACTCGCCCTATACGTATAATTCCGTCTCGTTCGTGGAATAAGAAAACTGCGAAGGAGAAGAGGATATCCCATTACGTGTATAGCAAACAATCCCTTTCGCATCGGGACAGTCGCGAATGTGTATCCACGCCTCCGTTCTGCTCTGTTCTCCAAGAAGGGCGCGCGGAAACGAGCGCGTTCAATTAAATTCCATAATTCCTCTTTATCATTCTCGCCCGCAACTTTCGAAATTAGCTTGCATAATTTAAGCAGCCCGAGGGACAGTCACCGCGAATGACGTTCGCGACGGTTTCGCAAGGCGTAGCGCTATGCATGTCGTTAAAAAGTTTCGAGCAGCTGTCGCGAACCGCGGGGGATGGTAACTGTGACCAATGAAACTGATTGGATCCACCCACGACGGGCAGATTAGGTAGATGTTCTCGCGTCTCTCCCTGCTGATAAAACCGGAACACGAATCCCGTATCGATCGGTTACGGTCCGTGTAATCGCGTTACGATATCGTTGATTCCATGAAAGCGGCCAAACGAGTTTATCGTTAGAATCCACGTTGGGCGGAAAGAAGGAATCTACCTTCCTTCCACTCCCGTGAATGCAACTTCGCAGAAAAGTCTGACTCGAATAGTAAGATCAAAGGATGAAACAATGAGAAACTCCATGGCTGAAGAATTATTATTAACGGATCTATTTTAAGCTCGAGTGAAAATATAAATAATCCTTGCACTGATTCGTTCTGCTCTTACGAATTTGTAAGGGACGCACGAATGGTCCACCCCGAAAATGTTGCGATTGAATAAGTATTTATATTAAATATGAATAACAGGATCTTGATACAGTTAATCCCTTGATCTTTGGCATGATTCGCAAACGGTATCATGCTATTGTTGTCGAGAAGCGTGCTTTTATTCCTCGCGCCGTTTTCTGCTCTTGTCCAGATTTCTCATTCCCCGTGGATAAACACGTAAACTCGTTCCTGCAAACGTTAGCCAGCGGATCGATAGAACGCGTAACGCAATTTCCCATAGAGATAAACGGTACACGACGGCACAAGCAGAGTGGTAGCGCGCGTATTTGCTGGAGAACAAGACTCGAAAGATCGATAAACGAGCATGATAACTGCTAGGCAACCGTATGAAAACCTGCCTGATACCACCTGCGGTTGTTTCGATTGTACTTTTCGACTTTCATACAATATATAGAATTTTTCTGGACACAAGCACGCAGCTTGTTAAAATGGAAAACATAAAAAGGTAGATCCATCTGATCAAGGTGAGCTGCCCTAATGCGCAGTGTACTCTTTTTCATGCACATATTTTGCTTGTTTAAAATGCTTTTACACAAACTTCCATATTATAGTCTTGCCAGAAATATTGTACTCTCTTTTGATAGGTAACAGAGAAATAGTACTTCTTATGTTAAAATGATACTTTTATTCTGTTAGGTATATATGTATCTCGTGAAGAAAGCATTTTAATTTCGCATTATCATGCAGCTTCGTGCCATGCAAAGAGTGTTGCTTACAGTGGTGCATACATAAAGATGAATAACGAACACGCAGTGCTCTAAAGAACAGTCTAGCTCGAGAAAAACTGAGCGTCGACGAGTTTCCCGAACGAGTAGCAGGATCAAAACGGTTTTTGTTTCCCTAGAGCCATTATAAATCTCCCCCTAAACCGAGTCAACGTGTCACCTGTGGCAAACTACTGCGATACCATTCGACTTCCACGTGCCTTTAAAAAGAATCCTTTCAATATCTTCTTTCGAAAGTAATAAAATAACAACGAGAATAGCGATCTTCCGATCTACGCTGCGAACACGTTCTAATCTTCTCGCTTATTGCTTCATAAAGCATCGAAGCACAGGAATGGACGCGACGTACGGATCAACATTTTCCAGCGATATTGCCCTCATAAACTATCGGCGCACTGGTCGAACTTTTTAATCTAGTTCGGAGAGGATTCATAGTTCTCCGTGGATCGTTCCTTTGCCATATTCCGCTTCCTACTGGAAGCACGAAGCTTTTCTCGGGCGGCGAGGCCTCGTCGGTTAATTCTCCACTGCAATTTGTACTCCGATGGATCCGTCGCGTGATATAAATTGCGGTAATTAGCAACCGCGGCGATCACCTGTACAGATATATACACGTTGCGATTTGTAATTAACTGCGGAGGGGGAACGGTATCCCTCTCTAGGGAAGATAGCAATTATACTAGCCTTTGGAAGCGATTCCAATAAAGAGGGAGGGGTTTATTATTAGAAACGTTGCGCGATAAACGATACTCGAAGCCGTTCTATCTCGGTTCGGCTGAAAACTCGATTGTCTCTGATCCCGAAACGCAATTAATGACCGAATTAATTCCAGCTTCTTCGATGGGATCCACGATCCTTCCGTGTCTTCGTGCACAGCGTCGGATAGAGAATGGACCCGCGAGCGAAAAAGCCTTTCGTTACACAGTGCTATGTAAAATAATCAAGCGTAAGTAGATTCAAGACCTCGCCCCACCTTGGACCCTCGTTTTCTTCTACCTGAAGGTAAATCTTCTCGTTAGGCGTAGGGGAAAGGGCTGAGGAGACGCGACCGGGAGGCTGTCACGAGGCTTGATTAATCTATCAACGTTTCACGCGGTGCGGGTACTGCGGAGATGGTAAAATTATGCGGAAGCGGGTGATATACCTCGGATCGATATTCAGATGATCCGAAAAAAAAATGATGCGGGCAGGCGTGTCGCGATATCGAATCGCACGCCGCGACGCGATAAGCTTCTCCACGATTTATTGCCAATTTGACGACCCTTTTATCTTCTGCTCTAAATGGTTTGCCCTTTTTCTTTTTAAAGCATACAAATGTTTGAAATTATAAAGTCCTGAGGAGAAATGAATTCGAATATGTGTAGATATTACTGCATCAATTGAAGTTAATACAAATCGTTTGCAGATAATGTTTATGACCACTGCAATTTTAAACGCGAATCCTGAAGTGCGTAAAAAAATGACGCGTCCTGTAATTCTAGTGTTAAACGAACATCCTTTCGTCGATCTCCGCTACATTTTACAGCTTGACAACAACAAGGGGGAAAACGGAGAGGACAATTTCGTTGGGCGACGATGAAACTGTCGTGCACCCTTTTCACGCGTCGTCCTCGTGACGTTAATTAAATTCAATGACTGCGTTAATGCCACTGTTAGCGAGTGGTCGAAAAAGTCCCCTGACTGTTTTCCGATACAGGATGTCGCGTCGGTTCAACGTTGATTTTGCGTCGCCGCGAGACCAGCCTCTCGATCAGTTTACATGCGAATCTCAACGCGAGATTGATCCTTCCTAGTGGATAACGGATTCCGATCCGTGATGCGGTAGGATTATTACTTCCGTCGAACGGAGAGCGCGATTCTCTTCGCTGCGGTAAATGCGAATTGAACGCGCTTTGCTAATCCCTCGCAGATTTATTTTTTCGAACAGCTTTGAAACAAGAATTGACGAATCCCCAAGAAATTAGAATGTCGCAAGGACTGTATTTCGTAGCAAAGATTCCGGGGAATCTTTGCGGTACTCTTCGACAAACATCGATTTTTCTTCTCCCAGGTTTTATTTCACGTTTTCCTCCCAGCGCGTGATTTACGACAGAGGGTTACGCGCGGTGGGTCACGAGGGCAGCCCGAACCGTCCGATGTCGAATCGTACAATTTCGATCGCGCTTCTGGGACTACACTGTTTGTCCTGGTCAACTCCCTGGAGCGATCCGTGTTTCGGTTGGCACACGTCCCTAAACTTTTCTCCCTGTCTTATCAGCTTCTCGGTGAAAAAACAAACTCGCGTCGAGGGGTCGATGCAATTAACGGGAAGGAGAAAGAGACAAAAATTGTGTGCCTCATCGAGAGATTTGGGTCGATAGGATCATACGGGCGGTTTTAATTAATGCTCTTGCTTGTTTTCTCACGCCTGGATATTACTGTAATTATAAACTATTAATATTCCTGCTGGCGGCAACAATGCTTTTAGGGAGTGCTTAATAATTGAAGGTTTCACGAAGGATTCAGCCTCATTAACGGAGCTTTTTGTCAAGAGATGAAAATCACCCCCGTTATCTTGAACCGTTTCGCAGCCTCGGGCGAGCGTCTTTTTAATTAAGAAAATTGCGGGACGCCACATGCATATTCATATAAAAATAAGCGATCCGACGTAATAATATCAGCGTCCGTTTTCAGCGAGATCGTATTTTAGCCTATTTGCACATAGAAATATATAAATAGCAAAGGGAAATATATTTCCTAGGGCAAATTTTAACACACGAAGAGTAAGGGTGTGGACGAGACACGTCATGTGCCACTTTTAACGTGCCCTTTCGCTTGGATAAAAGTTTTTCTGTAACGTGAAAAGGCCTGTCCGTCGATAGGACCGCCTCGAAATCCCATGCTATTTGCCCTCATCAAGGTGTTTTACCAGCCGCGAGCACACATACGCCTGGTATAAATGGCTGGAGGCTTGGCGGAAAATACCTTTACGAACCCGGATCGACCTCGTAAATTACGCATCCGCGGTGCTGAGGCAACAAGTTCCCGACCATTTCTCGGTCGATCGGGACTACTCCTCGCACAACACGTTTGCCCGATCGATCATCCCCGGCTTCGGACAGATCGTCGCATTTATACGCCTCTTGATTGGACGGAGCAATGCGTAGGGAAAAGTGGTGAAACGCCGGTACAATGAAATCTGGATCGATCCGACTAGTTTTTCAATAATTTATCAAATACGTAGAGTATACATATAGGATTTACGGTAGTTCCTCGAGAATCTTTCTTGGAGAGTATAACATTTTGAAGGCCCGTTTCAGCCAAGGAAAGGCAGAACGGGACAGCGATGGACTCGAGCAGCAGAAGCAAATACCCGCGACAGTTTGAAGAGGGTCATTCAATTAATCACAGTGCGCGCAAAGAGAAACACACGGAGGGAGCGAGACGGGGCGGCGAAATTACAAGTCGAACCACGTGGGGTCGAGGAAATAAGAAGATCCGTCAAGGCGTGCACGCGTTTCCTCCGGACTATACTTTTCTTGGCAGTGCTGACTCGGTTGGCTTATATTCGGGGTCCGACGACGGTGTCCAATTCGAACGGAGAGCGACGTGAAGGGTGCGGGACGACCCCCGCGAAGAGAGCAACGAGGTCGAACGAGGGTCGAAGTAAGAAAGGGCTGCGAGGACAGGGGGCGTGTGTGCCTCGAGTCGTTGGCTCGACGGGATGCCAGAATCGTGTCTGTGGGAAAAAACGCGGAGGGAATCGCATCCCCTTGCTTCGTCGACACGCTTCGGCGTCATCGCGTTCGCCGCCCTTACTCCGGCTCGTCTGAACTGGATCGGTGCAGTACGACGAAACCCGACAGCATGGAGCCGGCCAGTTCCGACTGACTTCGCGGTCGTTGCTCCACTTTGCTCGTTCACACGCATTCAACACCGCCCTCCGCTTACATATACCGTCTGCTGATTATCGTTCAATAACGAACAATGTCTCGGCATGCGTGTACAGGATGGAACTAAGTCATAAATGCAACGTGGAAGGTTCGACAAGATTTCAAGGCAATTCAATCTTAAAGATTGGAGAAAATAACAGTCGATGACATGCGGATAAATAATATCCAAAGAAAGACAAATACAAATACTTCTTTTTGAGAGGAAGGAACAAGTTATCCTTATCAGCTCAGCTTTGGATATAGCAACCTGACACCCTCTCATCTCATAACTAAAAGTGTATACATACATGCCTCAAACATAAGAAGCACTTCAAGAATCTTCTTTGCTTCCTTAGAGACGTTAGGGACCACCAACTGGCTCCTGATACACTCTATCTCTTGCTAACCAAGTTTATCGATGCGTAAGTGAATTTAAGTAAAACAATTAAAAAAGAAGGCTCATGATTTTTGTCCTAAACCCTTCGCAACGTATTCCCCGCAAGCGACTTGGACTACTTGCCCAACTGCCTTTGATACCGTTCTCGCGCGTGCACATACAGTGTCCCTGCGCTACGTAGTCGAGTCTGCGATCACGTCGTGTCCGCATGCAACGGCGCGCGTGGAAATTTATCCGATCGCTGGCCTTTCGTCCGTCGATGCAACTTCTCGAGATGCGTTCACGCAACGCTCGCGTGTGCTAGTAGTTGAAGCAGTCTCTCGTACGTTCGAGAGTCTCAAGAGGAAACGGTCGGATCGTGAATTATGCGAGCTGTTTGCCAACGGACAGCTTGGCCAGCTTCCGAAAGCCACGACGCGTTTGGTTAACGTTGACCCTAATGTGGCAGACAACCGCGATATTAATGGGGCATTTTTCACGAAGGAAACGGGGTTGTTTGCAACGGTGGTCGCCTTAACTGGCGTATTTTCGGTCAGCTTTGGTCTGCAAGTTATAGAAGAAAGTACTTTCGTTTATCGCTCTCGCTTTTATGGACCTGTTACCATCCCTCCGTAAAAGCTACGACCCCTTCGACCCCTTTGTCCTCTCCTGCGGGCTTGTTCCGCGCGATTCCCGAATTAAGCACACTCAAGCTAGACGAGCGTTTCGGGGAAACGCGTATACGGCAACCGCACCTTTACGAGTGTGAACGATCGCACAATTTTTGCTGCTTGACCATAAGCGAGTGGAAGCACATTCGTATATTTCTTACGGCGGAGACATTTTGGGAGCAGCGAAACACGGACGACGTTTCCATCCCCGTTCGCTGCATTTCCAGAATCTTCACCCAGATGAAATTTATCATTACGTTCGACCGAGTCACGGTCCAAGTGGGACGATCGGGGCGTTGCTCCAGTTTCGGCAATGTTTTGGCGCCGATGACGTCGTAGCCACCGCTCGTTCTCGCATCGTTGATCCCAACCGTTAATGCCATCAACGATGCATCTCCTTTACCACGGGGAGTAGACGTCTCTTCCCTCGCCGATAACTTACGACTTGGCTCTTTCAACCCGAGCTTCGCCCGCGTTTACTGGTAATCGTTGCATTTACGACGATTATTTACGACCGGGGCTCGTTTGTCATGCTATTCAAAGTGGATCCCGCTCGGGAGACACTTCTTGCGTGCCCTGAAAGTATTCTAATGAGATAGAAAGCCGTTGCTCCGGTTTCCACGATGCCGGAACGACCAGATTTCTCTAACGATACCGACGACGCTCGGATCTTGGAAAGCTTTTCGAAGGAGCGGCACGTGTTTCGATGCCGAGCGCGATTGACGAATGCGTCGATCACTCCCCGCCGTCTGACTTTTCTCGAGTCTGGCCTTTCTGTTGTTTTCCGCAACTGCTTCGTTCGTCGAGCTTTTCCAACGAGACGTCTACCTTCATACGCCGTCGGGTTCGGTCTCTCTTATTTAGACGTTTCCGGACAATCGGTATACGCGTTCCTTCCTCCACAGCTAGTTCGTCTCTTCCAAACGCCTTCGATTTATAAACCCCGAGAACCAGCCAGACGGACCGGATTGGCCAGGGAAGCGTGAGTTCTCGTTAGACACTGACGAATAGTAGACGCGATATATTTTCCAACTTTCAAGAGAGACTGTAGATTTCGTCACGTTATTCGAACTCGATGGTAAATGTCGTTCCACCCCGGAACGCAGGCGCTCAAGGAAAGCTTTCTCCTCCTGTCAGGTAATTCGACGTTTCCTTCGCGTCTGTGAACGACGATGCGTAAAGACCGACACAGCTCCAAAGTAGTAGCTATTGATAGACGAATGAGCCGAGACGTGAAATAGGCAGCTCCTCGTTTTCTCTCGCATCCCTTGAGGATTCGTGCTATTGATACACAGTTACCCGTCTGTGATTGGGGAAGCTGACAGAAATCGATGCGCTCCTCCAAGCGAATTACAATCATTAATTAGTAGGATGTTACCCGAAACGAATAATGAAATGTACAACGTACAGTGCGTAACAGAAAGATAGGCCCACTTGGAATGTTGGTCTTAATTGTGGAGCTAGTTAACCGATTCGGCTGAACTTTGATTCGGCATTTAGGCTAAATACTACAGAGTATCCATGTAAAAATCTTAATACAGTGGTATATTTCTGTACAGCAAACGTTTCTTTGATTTTTTTATTCATGTCTACCTGCAGAGAAACAAAAAGTAACAAACTAAAACATTCTAACTTGAAGGAACAAACGTCTTCAGTAATTTATAGATTTCCCACCGCTTTTTATTAATAAATTCACCCCCCTCGTTCTTCATTCAGGTAGATTCTGCGGTTGCTTCGCGCTATCGCGAGTTCAGACCTCCGACATCGCAGTTGTAAACTTTTAACAACAACAAAAATTGTTTCATATAGTGTAATTGTAAGGCGAAGTGTCCTCCAAGTTTTAAATAAATTGATTTAGTATTTCCATCGCAATAAATTCCTAAAGACTCCTTCATTATTAGCCGTTTACACCAGCCTCCTCCCTTAACTGGTTCCAAAGTTCTGATGAAAAGTCCAAGTACACCTACCTATCTTCTTGTTACGCACTGTCTACAACGAGGGATAAGCGATCTCCAAAGGATTTTATTTCCTTCGCTGTCGGTTGATTCTGTGAAAGCCCAGAAGTGCATTGGCACGGATAAAGTGAGGATCTAGGGTGGCAGACATTTGGATAAAGAGTAATCCCGATCTTGGCGAGTTCCAAAGAGGTCACTAGCTCCTGCATTAAACGCGCAGATCCTCCTAATGCCGTTGTCGCGCTACACGCAGACCTATACTACTTGCTCTCTCCGTGTACATTCCGACGCTCCGGCGAAATCTCCCTTCTCTGCTGGCCACTTTTCGCAAAGCTTCCGTTTGTATTTTCCTCCGCGTCGAGGGGGAACTTTTACGGGCGTGTTAAGTGAAACACAAATCAACCCCTTCTCTTGGGCACTACAGTTGCGATGGATAGCAATACGATAGTCGATTATTAGATGATAAGGCTCAGATAAATCTTCCTAAGGTTCCTCCCTTTTAAAGGACAAGCTTCTATCATGTTACTCGAGAAACAACTTTATCCCCCCGCAGTCTGATCGTTCTTTAGAGATACGAAATCGAAACATTTATAAATCGAGCGATGGAATCTGGCTAAAAGTTTGGACAATCTTCTTCCCGTGCTTCACCGATGCTATTTTATTTGCCTGAAATTTCTTCAAATACGTTGATATCTCAAAGCTCGAGACCGTACAGTGTTGTGCCGTCATTCGACGAACGCGTGAGTCTAGAGGGTAAAGGTAAATGTCCATCGAACAACGGTGGCGCGCCTTTGTCCGGTTCGCACACAGCGAGACGCACGTGACACTTGTTACGGCGTATTTGGGTTAAGCCGCGATAACGCGGCTGACGCGACGCACTCGATAAACGGGCGAACGCCTCGCGACGACGCATAAATTTCAGCTATCATTAACGGGTCGCTACTTTGCACGGCGCCAGACCACCACCCCCGTAATATTCCATGGCGAAAAAAAAAATCGTATGTCACGGAGTGAAACAGGGCGGCGCCGGTCGCTCGTAAAGAGCGCCGACCTGTGAAACTTCGAAATAGCCGCGTCGACGGAGGGATACAATTAAAGTGATAACGAGTGGCCGCTTAACCGTGACGATGACACCTAGTCGAGCGGAATGCGCCCCGTTTTCCTGGGTGTTTGATAGGAACGATGGCCAGCTGTCGATTTGGGATGCTATCGATTTGGGATGCTTCGGAAAACAAATTTGAAATTATTAATTAAGGGATGAATGTTGTAATCGATGTTCTATCATTTCTCCTCTGCTTTAGGTTGTACATTCTCGCGTGCATATTTTGTATGCGGTAATATGGAAAATGTTTTGTGATTTTTATGATACACAATAAACGATTACCAAGGAATGTGTAATATTTACAGCTTCCAAAGGGTAGTCTTGAAAGCCCTTCTGTTTGGTTGAAAAACACCATTGCATAAAGCTCGATAGTACACCAGAGCGGACAGTACGTTACGCTGCTGAATAAGACTTTAATTGCACCGCGTAATCCCGTTAGCAAAGACGAAATTGTGTTACGAGCTGACCACGGGCTGCATTATAAAATTATTTCCTTGTTTAACCAGCTGGTCAGTAAATTTCACATTCGTGACACGTCGCTTAATTTCGTTGAAATGTTCTTCTTTTTTTTTAGAAATGTACGCGTACGGTCCAGGGACTTTAATGCCATCGAACTAGAAACAATTCCAATTAAAATATTTCCGGATGTCTTTTCAATTATTCTCGCAGCAACTTAATTTGGCCTGACTAAAATTCTGCCATCGTCAAAGTGTTCGCAAGATCATGAATCTTAATGTCTCCTTCCCGTAAATCATCTCCTTTTTTCATTTCAATCTCCAAACTCATTTCATAAGCAACAGAGTCCCAGAAACGAATATCGGGGTCGGTCCGCGGATGCAGGGAGATGCAAACCGAATCGTGAGCTGGGACAGCAATATCCCGGAGAGACAGACCGAGGTGCAGCCTAGGACGTACGACTTTTCGCTGCGAAGATAAACAATGAAAGGGTTTCGAGCGGAATACGAAATCTAGTCGCGACACGAAAATCCCGTTTCCCCACTGTAGACGGTTCAATCGAGGAAGATACCTGGAGCCCCTGCACTCTTAGGGATTCGGTGGAAATGTCGTTTACGCTTCCAGCATCGACGCTTCGTTTAACATCGATTTCGTTTTCCTGGGAATCCGCGGAGGAATAAGAATGCAGGCGACAGTGATATTGCTTCCTGGGTTATATCGCGAGCGCGGGTTCATCTGAATTTTCTGAGAGGAAAGTAAGAGGCGGGAGTCTTGAAAACAGGATTTCGAGGAAACCCGAGGAAAATCGTCGAGTTATCGACGAAATTTCACAGTGAAACGACGGCGGAGAGGGTGAACCTCGCTGTGGAGTGTAGAGAACGGAATACAGGTATAAATGAGACGGCGAAAGCCTTGCGGGTAGCTGAGAATATTGCCTTAGACTTCGATAAAGATCGATTGACCGCGATGCGTTCGTCCGAGCGGAAACAGCCTGGACCGAGACAAAGCGCGCAATTTTCTGCGACACGCGAAATCCATTCTGCGAGAGAAATAGTCGAACATCGGGTTCTTTCTGTAGGCTCCTGTAAATTTCTCGCTAGTGGGACGTCTTTTTCCCCCGGCGAGATTTATTCGACGATTTGCCCCTGGGGGATCGGCAGAGCTCGATTCAATCGTGCGCGACGATAAGCGATGACAAATTGACAAATTGTGTAAAATAATTTGTAGGAACAGCTATGTGATCGTTATTTAAAATAGCTATAATTCATGAGATCTGAATAATTAGTATTCGAGATTATGCAAGAGTCATTTATAGAGTTCGGTAAACAGTGGTAAACGCTAATAAATTATATTCCCGCGTAGTGTGGTTTATGCATTCAAGAAATTGCGTATTCGATCAATTATATCCGATCGGATGAATGATACTGTTATCGGTTAAAATTTACAGCAGCGGGCTTGGAAAAATTGTTATTTCGCGTAAGTTGAAATCCAATCGTAGTTTATTGAATGAATAGAGTATATTCGTCGAGCGAAAATAAAGCGAACGCGATCGACGCAGTGTTAAATCTGTGCCGTTACTAATTTGCGATTTAATCCGTAACCAAATTACCGGGGTAAATAATTGAAACTTCGACACGTGGGACGATGGGAACTCGCGGAACTTCGTTGCAGTGGTTCACTTCTACCTTCGTGTATCACATTTTCATATTTAATATAACTCGTTTCATCCAATTTCGTCTTCTAATTAAGACACACCGTTATACAGTGCGAAAGGGAATCACAAACGTCCGTTTTACTCATTATCATCGAGCTTAACGATCCTCCGTGCGCGTAGAAAACTTTCCAGGTTATTACACCCCCGTGACATAGTAGCGATCTTATCGAGCTTTTTAAACGGATCAGATAAATCCGCTCAAGCTGTGAGAAAATTGTTCAGCGGAAAACAATTTAAATATCAATCTTTAAGCCGGCTAATTCCTGTGCGCCGTTTGTTTAAAGCATGTAATTACACGTGTAACGAGAATCCAGTATCGCATTCATTCAAATCCTCGCGAGATAATGCCACCAAATTGTACGTAGCACTTCGCTCAATGAATATACGCTCGGAAAGCATAAACCGAGGGCAATAGTTATTTATCGCCGTACGCAATCACGCTTGCACGTGCAATCGATTCTTATACATTCGATACGTTCCATGATATTAGCTCCTTTTGCAATAGTCGCTAATAAAAATGAGATTTAAACCGGCTACGATGTTCTTGAAAATCGATTTTTCCCCGATAGTTACGCCGCGTCGTGAAAGCGTTTTTAATCTTCGAAGGTTTATCGGGATGTAACCATTCATCGCGGGAGAACGTTAAGCTCTCTATAAAAGAAGAAAAAGTCAAACACCCTTGAAACAAGCAGCCAGTTATTCCATGATACCGGGGACACTTAATCCTTACAGGGTGTAGCATGAAATTCTCTCGCGAAAATTTGATATCTCATTTGTAGTCGCTTCTAATTAATACAGCATTAAATATACTCAGTTCATTGAAGTTGGAGAACTTTCTCCTATTGTTGAATTTCGGAACACGTTGCGTTACATACTCGTGAACAGGAATATTCCGGTAATATTAATAATAATAATACAGTATTTTCTTTGGCAGAGGATTTAATAACCAGAAATTAGCCATTTGCCTCCGTCGAAGCTTCAATCCAACGTTTCTAGCAAAGTTGGAAGGCATCGCGAACGTGTCGTAAATTCAAAAATCGCCACATCCATCCGTAAGAAACTTCGTGATATGCAAGAATCTTCTTCGTACCCTTGTTTCCTGCAGCCCGATCGAATCAATTTTTGACGATCGAAAAGCTTCCAACAGGGAATGCATCTCTGTTGATTGGCCGTTGATCGACAAACGTTTCATCCCCCGCAGTGCCATTTCTATGGAACCTGTGAAATTGCGGAGAGTTTGTCGATTTTGCGGTTTCGCAAACGTGCTTAACTCTCTCCGTAAAGCATTCAGAATTTTTTGAATATCTGCGACGGCCCAGAGGTGAATCTTTAATATTTTCACATTTATGATGTTGCAACGTCTCTCAAATACGCGCGATCGCGTGTCAACTCGCTGCGTCGAGCAAGCGAGAAGAAAATGGAAAGGGGCAACCGGCTGTGCAACGCGATCATTTTTCACTGACCAGCTTCCAACAGCTGGCGCGGGAGACAAATCGTTCGTTGTCGCGTTGATTCAGAAGCGATTTCTCATTGCGTGAATTTCTGGCTTGATTTTCGTCGAAAAATCTCGTGCGTTATGAAACGTGGCTGTAACGTTTTGTGAGGACAGCCGGACACACGTCCACGTCCCTGTCGCGGAATGAAATATCTATGTTTCCGCGTGCCAACTAGTATTCCTACATATTATATTAACGCGAAGGTAGAAATAATTGCCACCCTCCGCGTGAATTGAATGCGAACTTATTTTTAATTAGCACAGAAATTTATCAGACTTATTATACCTTTCGATAGTTTGTACATTTCTCGCACTTGCGAATTTCAATTCAGCTTTCATTTGTATAATAGTAAAAGCACGAAAGCCGAAGGAATCAATGCTCGAGGAAGACAGGCTTATGGGACAGATCAATCTAAGTGAAAGCGGGCCGGAAGCTACGGGGGTGCGAAGAGGCGACATGAAAAATGAAAGACACGCGGCGAATATCTCCCCTAACTCGTCTCTTTCCTTCACAGTTCCGTGTTCGTTCGACAGGAAATTGTAGCAGCGATTCAACGGAGATTTTTCATATTTCGACTCCGAGGCAGAAATACGTATTCTAGACTCTCGCCAGCCAGGAAATTCCATTTTTCCCTTTGTCCCGTGGAAAGTAAGCGATACGCCCCTAGCCGCGAGTACGGGCAAATAGAATGTAATCACACACGTGCGTGTGTATTCTGAACGTTGATGCCGAACTCGTGGTTAACCGCAGGGCAAATCAGATATCCGTGCTGTAATAGTCGTTCTATAAATATCGTCGTAACGCTTGCCGACAAAACGGGGCAACGGAATTATTCTCCTTGCGCGAAATCTCTTCTCCCATCTTCATGCTACAATCCGCTGCGATGGTCCTAAGCAAATTTCCCCGGAGCGCTCACGAATTAAAGTCTGATCCCCCCTCGGTGAAAATTTGATTCCTCCACGCCGTTGTCTAACTCGAGTCGAATTGACCGAAACTTTCGCCTGTTTCCAGAGAGCACATAGAGAGCGGTTAATAAACTGCGCAACGATCCTAAGTAAATCCACCCGAGCGCCCTGCAGCCGAAGGAAAATTTCACCCGATACTCTATGGGGTAGAATTTCATTTCTGTATCAGGATTCGATCCTCTCGGCTCTTCTACTTATCCCTTTTCCCAGCACCATGTAAATTTCCTTGAAGCAAAAATTTCTTTCTGTACTTAAAGGATAAAGATCCATTTGAGCCACTTCTTGCAGGAAAGCCCCATCTTCTCCTTACTACGATGTTTGCCAATGGTTTTCACTCTGTCCACGAGCGAGGGGGTGTACAAATTCAAAGATTATTTCCCCTGTCTCTCGTTTAGTTGCTACGAGCGTGCATCATCAATTGGACGTGCATCGCACGTCCTGTGGGTTTATGGTTTGCCAACCAAGACGCATCCGCGATTGTTTCTGGTGACAGTGTACGCAGGGAACCGTGATTCAGGGACTGGTTATTGTTCCGAGCTGTGGCGACCAGCACGGAATCGTAATTAATTGTTACCGTTGCGAACGATGTTACACGAATTGGGATTGCGCTCCGTGGCTATTGTTAACCATAGGTATAGTGCAATAAGAACGCTATTGGTCATGACTTGGAGGTAGTCGTGAATGTTCCGAGTGTTTTAGGAAATTGGGGTGCTTCAAACGCTGAAGTCATAAGCTTGTCATAGAAAGTCCCGCTTGTTCAACGAAAACGTTTAAGTAAATTAGCTTATTTGCTACCGAAGGTATTCTAATTTACATTCCTTCAGCTTTACCCTGTCGGGTTATTTCAAATGAGCGTCTGCGATGAATAATAAAAAGTTTACTTTGTATGCATTAAAAAATGCATATGCTATTTACTACCCCCCTTTGAGAAACTAGAGAACTCTTGCTAAATAAAGATCCGCCGGTATTAACAGATCAAGTCTTTCTTAATGGTGATTCAGCACGCAAAGAGCACAAGCTATTGAATCGTTTGTACTACTGAAACAGGCAAATACAGATTCTTCCGATTCACCTTTGTAACAATATTAGTACCAACATCGTTGGTCCAGACGCAACAGATGCCTCAGCCATACAAAATATTTAAATCTTGCAATAAAAAATATTCACTAAGCCAGTATTTTCCAGCATACAATTAATTGAACTTTTTCAAATAACACTTTAGATGCTACTCCAAACGAGTGCATCTTTAAATTGTGTACGTCCCGCAAACTCTCTACACGAAACCAGGGGGACGATCGGGGTCAATTGTCGACACAGTTGCGCAGCAGTGGCAAATTATAATCGCGAAGTGTGTCGTCGACGACAACCGAAGCGTATTCGACACGTTTCCGAGCGGCTCGTGACACCGAGATGTCTGGCCTCTAGCTAGTCCCAGGGTTGTTCACGGTCCCGGAGCATCGTTACGCGAACGGGGTAAAAATCACTTGGCGGAGAAGCCAGTGGAAACGAGCATGGACAAAGAGAAACAAACACGCAGCTCTATGAGAAAGTTGAACGACGTGCCGGGGAGCGAGTGGGAATTCACGCGGTGTGTAGGCGAACTTTAAACCGGAGGCTAATTAATTTGAGGCCGGGAAAAAATGAACAACGATGCGCGGCGGATATCGAACGCGCGTTGTAGCGACACGGGGTGTATGTAGAATGAAAAACAGGCACAGAGAAAATTAGAAACACAAAGCAGCGCACACGGCTGGAAAAGTGCGACAGCGTATCTTTCATTAGAATAATAAACTCGTAACACGTATCATCTACTTCCTTTTTTAAAGAAACAAAAAAACCGGTGTCGAGTTCCGGTCAGCTGATAATAACTGCAACGATAATCGCAGGAATAGTTTGCAGAGTTTATCGTACAGAAGGCTCGGGACAAGCGGTTTTCCGTTTCGAAATTTCCCCGAAACTTTATTTCAGCCAGTTATTATCGTTCGCTGCGATCTCGGAATTACGACTTGAGACAAACTCGCGTTTAATCGTGGCGGAAACGGGCTCCAAGTTCTACCTCGATACACTTTGAACTTGTCTCTGGGTAAACACAATCTAGGCAGATCTTAAAATTAATCTTGCTTGTAGAGCGTGCAGCTATCCCCCGTTGGTTATCCCCATCTTTTTGCCAGGCCGATTCGGCATTATCCGGGGAATTCGCTTGTTAGACGACTGCTCTTAGCACGCTCGTTTGCTTCCCCTCTGCGTTATCGTTCCGAGCGTGGAAATACTTTTACGAACTTTTAAAACGTTCCTCCCGGAGATTTGGTCAGGAAACAAACCGCCGGCGTTTGAGAATGGAAGATAAAAGTTCTGCCGCATTCGGTTTGTTATCGAATTATCTCACCCTGGTGGTATCTAACAAGAGTTCCGGAAACTTTCCTCCGAAGGTATTATTTAGTACGTCAATCGGTAATTGAAGGACGGAAGAGCCTCGAAACGTTATTGAATCAAGGAAGAACGAAACTACCAACTTTGATAAGCATTCCTGTTTCTCGCGAAAATATATTCTGCAACACGTGGCGCGTTTTCTTCTCGTTACTTTTTACAGAATAACATCCTGAGGTCGGCGCTTTTTCCAGAAACGTTATACCCTGGGGCGCTGTAAAGCTTCATAGTCTACTCGAATGTTTTCAGGACTAAAAGGTCGGCTTGCATGGAAATGACTTCCTATAAAAAGGAACGGTATCTTTCAGTCCCTAGACTCTGCATCGAAACGAAAGCCGACCCAAAACTTTTCCACCGGTCGCGTATCCGTTTTGCTCGACACCGGGGAGAGCTCGTGAATCTTCCGCGTATCGGAATCGAATCACGATGGCCGAGATACATGGTGTTAAAAGTGGCGCGAGCGCGAGACAACGCGGCACACCAAAAGCCGACCGCGGTTTAAAAGGACTTTGGTGCGATCCATTTCCGACAACTGGCAGCGCGCTCGCACAGATAAGGCCGGAGGGAAATGAGGGAACGTACCGGGAATCAAGCCCCAAAGATTTGCTACTCTGTATCGAGGAACACGGCGCTCCCGTGCGTTCAAGCGAAGGTACAAAAGCAAAGGCTTGTCGTAGCGGCATTGCTCCTGGAGAACAAAATTACCCACGGTTCCAAGGTAAAAGAGAGACAGTAATTCCTTTGCGCGCTCGTTTTAATAACGATTAAATTTACTTTCCCTTTGTAGGCGTTAAACGGAAGCTGAATCGCTATTAAAATAACTACAAAGCACTGTGCCGCGGGAACGCAGCCGTCTTTAGCCTGCAGTACAAGCTGCAGTGCAGCTGTAAACAGAGTTTACGACGGCACGGGGACCAATCGATGTTTACCGACTTCCTGGACTTGTATTAATTTCGTCTCTTGATACGGAAAAGCAGCGGAGTTTCTCCCTTCTAGCTACCCGTTTCGTTACCTTATGCCCTGGATAATAAGCGCGGAATGGGATACTAATGACCTGGTTAGGGTGGAAGTAAATGAGCAGGAAGAAATTCTTTCGAAATTGATCCACTGATCGAACGTGGACTTTCGGCTGCTGGCAGAGTACAGAAAAGACGTGGAGTAAACCAACGAACGTTCTTCGGAGTATAATTGAAACTTGGAGGGAGTAGCCAAGCTGCTTCTCGCGCGCGCTAAAATTCGCGTGGGAAGATTAGGGGTTGCGTTGCGGCGGCTAACGTTGCGAAAATCCATGCTGTTGGGTGCAATAACATTAATAAAGCATCAAACATGCACCGTTGTTCTCCTATGCCGAACCATCCCCGGTGCAAAAGTTATTGCAGCAACCGGGTACAGTTGTATGAAGATTAATGGAAGAGAGAGCTTGCGCCGCGGGGTTGAATTCAATGAGCGGAATTGAATGCAGGTAGAACGTTATTAGAAGTCGCAAGCTTCGCTAAAAACTCGCCGAAGTTTCCGGACGCCAACAATGGCCGAGAGTGAATAATCCACGGAGTTGTTCTTCGCTTTTGGTAATTCACGTGCAGCCCGGAGAAGTTTCGGAAAGTTTCGAGCGTGGACCGCACGGTCAAAGACTTCGATGTTTCCCCCGCTGCCTTGTGCACTGACTTTATCGCGTGGTCTATCGAATCGGGAAACCTTCTTATCCCGTACTTTTTATACATTATAGCAATTTGAAGAAACACACGTTGAATGGGGGCCGAAATACCTAAAGTGGTAACCTTCGAAATTGCACCCCCTTCGATGCTTAAAAACGTCAGGACCACTAAAACGTCGGCATCGGCGTAGGAGTTACTAGGAGATACCCACTTTGAGGAAAACGAACTTACCTAAACATGATCCCGCGGGGGAGGAAGAGCGGCGCGACTCGGCTCGGTTAACAGGTGAAAGCCGAATTCGTTCGAAGCGCGGGAAAGCTCGGAGCGGTCCTCGGCTGATCCGCCGGTAACTCGCGGGACGCTTCGGTTCGCTCGGCTGTTCGTGACGCCGTTCGATTAGAGCCCGTCGAACCAGGCAGATGCGTTCGATCGGGTCGATCAAGTGAAACGTGGCTCGTGCTGCGGGGGTGGCCGTTGACTCGTTGCCAGACGAACGCGACGTTGCGGTCGAGCTAGCTCTGTCCGGTACTTCGGCACCGTGCCGGGTGCTATCCTCGATGCTTTCGGTCGGCGTCTGCGCTCTTGTCATTCCCCGTCCCTCTGTGCCACCTGCACACCCACACCGAATGCCTGACGTATTTTAGACTGCAGCCGTGCCAGCTCTGCCTCCCTCTCTGTCTCGCTTTCGCGACCACCTGCCTACATCCTCGCGAAAGGGGTGAGCACCTGATGCTGCTGCACCTGAGATAGGGTAGGGTCAATGCTTCTGCTCGCGTCTTCGAGAGGAGGCTGGCTTACCCAGGAGGGCCCGATATACGGGGTTAATTTGTCGTGCGGACGATTATTAAGGATCGTTCGTCCCGTGGTCGAGGGAATATTTACTTGTAACTTATCGGCTGGGCTGATTGCGGTTGATGCGCAGCATGTTTGCGGGAAATTATACGGTCGAATGTGTACTCCGCGCCGCGGGCGGTTTGCCATTTTGGGCGGAAGGGTAGATTTGTGAGTACGATTGATATGTTAATGCTTGACTGAGTAGCGCGGTTCGTTTGGTATTATGCTTTGCCTGGGGGAATATTTATTCTTCATACCGCGGCTAATATTTCATTATCATTTCCCTCAGTTCGTTATTTTCATTCAATATTATTATACCGATGAATTTACCTTTATTCATTACGATATTGTTATTTAACTACAGATGCTTTGCACCCTTGCTTTCAGCAAATTTTTTTTTACGAAACTTTACCACCCGGAAGGAGTAACAACCACAATCTTTTCTCCCATAAAGCTACGCATTTCGTTCATCGGGATCGCTTGCCCACAGAAACGCTGTATCAAAAAATATCAGAGATAGAGCGATCGTTTACCCTGAATTTAGATGAAACTCGACTCCGTTAAAGGAAATCAGACAAATATTACCCCCGTTTTTTAATGCAAATAAATGTATCATTCATCCTGGATGCCCGATAAAGAACACGTTTGCACGCACGATCGAACTCCTTGCTTTCCAGAAATACATTTCTCGATCATCCTCGGACGGATCTACTGCTCCTCAGCAATCACTAAATAATGCGCACATCCGAGGGTCATCGATACAGTCGGTGAACTTTTCGCCCATCGATCAACAGCCGGAAACGTGATACGTCGGGGTCGGTATTTGCACTCGTGGGCTCGAATCGAATACAGCCCGTGTTTCGATGAACCTACTTCGGTCCAGCCACTCCATTTACTTAGACAAACCAATCAAACTTGGTTGGCCGACGATCGAGCGTGAAACGTGTCCAATCTCGTGTCATCGAAAGCCCAAACTGCCGAGCAAATTTCCGCGGGAATCATTCAATCCTTCGCGAGAAATGTCACTTTTACGTCACTATGAAGGAAAGGAAACTCAGGTTGAACAAACTCGCGGTTCCGCCGGTCCATTCAGGTAGACAGCAGAGTATCGATCAGACGAGGCCGATGCTCGTGCCAGGCAACTTCGATGAGATTGGAGTTGCTTCCGCCTACCTGATATCCGGGCCGGATGCAACAACTGGCCACCGGACCCGCGAGAAGGAGCACGATGGTCATTTCATTTGACCAGCTTGCCGAAAGTTTTTCAATTTTGCGTCCGCGAGAGAGGCATCGCACTGTATCGTGCACGCGGCAGGCAACTTCTTACGCTGCGCAAGTTACGCTGAAATTCTCCTTCTCTTTATCTCTCTCCGAGCGCTTCTATTTTTTTTTTTTTTTTTTTGTTCTCTTCCAAAGCTGTTGAGCAACGTAAATTCTTTCGCTGCCGATTTCCCCTCGCGTTTACCTTTCGACGAGAGCGAGAGTCGCAAGTTTGTCTTTCGTTGCAACTCGTTGCTGGATGGGAGAAAAGGGTGAGGGTCGGGGTCGATGGAAACATTTTTCAAGGCGACGTTGGGGAAGAAGTGTATCGACAATAGACGAAGTATAGACGACTTGTTTTCCCGCGATACTCAGCGAAAAGTCGACGTTGACAAATATCAGGGATCCACCTTGCCGAGAATGAGCGGATTTCCTTGACGCTTTTCTGCAGTTTCTTGCGCGACCGTCTTGTCACGCCCGACCCCGCGCGTACCTATACTACTTGAACGTAGGTAGAGGGAGAGACAAACGTGATCGTTGACGATTTGAAGACTGAGGAAAAATGCTTGCATTAAAATGAGGAAATTATTGTTTGTACTTTGATATTTTTACGAATCACTGAATTGGATATTTAATTGCTTCGATCGACGGAATAATTATCGTGCTGGGGAATCTTTAACGAAACAATAAAGTTATCGTGAAAATCAACAATATCAATTGACTTAATAAACAGTTAATTATAACGAAATTCCAATTAACTCACGCGTACGATTGCCTTCGGTGGTTTATCACAAAAGGTATTAATTGCGAAGTTTATGAGGACCTGTCATCGTCGATTGATCCAAGTACGCATCGCCGCTTGCTGTTTTTGAATAATTAACCGTGGAATAATGTCGATCTTCCTATTAAACGTGTTCTCGATACCACCTAATTCGATCGAGCGTCGACTTTCTATCCGAGCACGATAATTATTTAGTGCTACCGTACATCAATTTTTGTCTCGATTTCATCGGCTACGAAATGTAAAAAAGGATAAATAAGATAAGCTCCTTTTAGTGTAGTAAAAAATAGTAAAATGTGTATATCCAGAGCTTCTTTTCTAATGTAGCACAGTGGAACGGCGTTCTGTACCTTTTTTTTTTCACGGCATTTATAATGTTTGAAAAGCAATTAGACGAACAATGCATTTTTATATGTTGACATATAAATTCAAGAAAATACCGTGACTTTTGTTTAATTTTTACTTAATAAAAAGCTGGACAACAAAGGAGTTCCTTTTTTTTAAATAAAGCACTGTGTATATCTATCGGGAAATGTTTCACAGTTGTCAAGACCGTGTCCAACATTTCGTTCGCCGACGGAATTGCGAAGAAATAAAATTCGAACGCGTTCGATGGCCGTTCGACCAAGACATTCGGAGCTGCAGGAAATTCCGGAAAGACGAGAATTTCCCGGATACCAGCGCGACACGATCCTGAATTTCTTCGAAGGCGACCAGGGGATCGCGCGCCCTTAAAATAATTCGGGTCGCCGTCTGATCGTTCGCCGCATGTTCAACCATGGATCTTTCGCCCTCGGAAACGAAGTGTGAATAATTCATTTCGACGGGATTCAAGTTCCTCTAGTTTCTAAGACGATGTCCCGTGGCTAACTCCACTTCCTCCGCGAAAAGCGATTAGACTAGCAAGGAGGAACTTTTTATTCCCCGTCCAGCCCCCGTAACTTCACTGGCAAAAAAAAAGAATGTCAAGGTGAACGATAGCTGAGATGTCTCGTCGAGGCTTAAGTAGCAAACGACTAATTTTATGGTGGAGGCTCAGCCGGTCTGCGGGTCGTTTCAAGATTGAACGCCTCGAGACAAAGATCGATCGTTATGAAGCACTTAAGGGATCAGATACGCCTAGATAGAGATAAAGGATTGATTTCGAAGAAATTACTCGAAAGTGCAATATTTTTCGAACACGAAATATTGCACGCTTTTCTAAATATCATTTTGAACAGAGACATTTTTGTTTAAAGAGGAAATCGTTTCCGTGGTGAAAAAGTTAGCGAAGACAGTCATGTTTAGAATTTATATGGAAAATATCGTGGCATTTTAATCTCGCATATTCTAAAAAGCCTTTTTATAAAAACGAAACATTTCCCAGGGAATTGCTGCACAATCGTAGAAACCTATTTAAAAAAAAAGAACAGAGCGCAAAAGTAATACGAACGGTTAAACCGGTCATTGTTACTGCAAAGTCGGCAAATCCGTGACAAGTGTTTCGCGTGTTTCCCCCTCGGGGTGGAGTAGGATAGTAGCGCGATACCTACGTGACAATTTTCGTGCGATAGGTTCTTTATTTTTTTTTTTATCCCTCGGGGAAAAAGCTCTGGTCGAACGCGCGCTACTCGCGCGATACGTTTTACTACGCTTCGTAAATAATGAAGCTTGAAATTCCGCGATAAGCCATAGAGGCGTGGCGCACTCGAACGTGTTCATCATTCATCCGCATCCACTGGCAGTGAAGTCTAGCTCAAAAGATGCCACGTTAAATATTCACCGCGTAAATATACTGTGCGACGTCGACGAGACGCTTATGAGGGTTTATAAAATTTCTGACAAGCTTACAGATAAAGTTACATGAAAATTTCATTTCCTCGATTAAGGGAAAGTCATCCTTCGACCACGTAATGTCTACCAAAATGAATTCCAATATTTGACATCTTATTACTAATGATTTGAACATGCACCGCGTAACGATACTGTACGATGTTCACGAGACGCTTACGAGTATTCACAAAGTTTTTCACAAGCTTGCAGATTGAGTTACATTGAAATGTAATCTTCCCGATTATAGATCGAAAATCATCCATCGACCATTTAATGTCTACCAAACTAAATCCCACTTTTGTCCAAGCTTATTATATCATTGAAGAGTATTAATTTATGCATATTTCCCCATCGCACGTTGTAATGTTAAAGGAATGCCAGGCAGTTTATTCCTGAGCAGGAAATGAAACTCAACGTTCGACCGGTATGCCTTTCATCCGGAAGACACGCCGGTGAAACCGAAACGCGACAGAACGGAATTTCCAATCTCCTCTCATCTTCGGCTGGAATCAAGCCTCGAAAAGCGACGCCGGTATGCATCGGACACGCGCAAGCTTGCCGATCGAATCACGTATACGCTCCCGCCGCGATGCAACTTCTCTCCCGATTTTTGCTAAATATTCCCGCGAACAATTCGGTTAGTTTGCACCGCTGGGGGCCTCGCACGGCGGAGCAGAGGTCGATGTTTCACCCGCCGGCGGCGTAATCTCGTTTGCCGCCTTTCTTCTTCGCGGTTCAAAGGGTACAAAGAGCGAGTAGCCCATTTGATGCGTAACGTAGCTTTGATTTTCCACCGCAAGAAGGTTAAATTTCCCGTGAAACGAGCCACGATTGAGTCAACGATTGTCTCGCGTTATTGCCTGTTACGATGCCGTTTCTATCGACGAACGTTATGTGGAAACGGAGAGCTGGCTGCTCTTCTTACAGATTAATCTACATCTTACTAACAATACTTAATGTAGGAGCAGAAGGTGTTAAGTCTACTCCAATTATTAAACTTACTTTGATTTCATTCATTAAATTCTGCAGTTGCTTTTTTAATAGGAGCCTGATATCTATGACAGCTTGATGATCTCTTTCACCCAAAATGCTCTTTTTCATTTTATGTCTCCCGTACTTGGAAGTGAGCGATATAGGACGCGATTGGTAAAAACCCAGGTAAAATATCTCCGACCCTCAACAGATCGAAAAGCTCCAACCAGGAGTGAATGCTAGAAATTCTTGCCCAAGCTTTGGCACGCGAGCAGAAACGAAGCCTGCGTTGCTAATGTTTTCCTTGGGTCTGAAGGGAATTCATTTCAGGGGTATTAATTTTCTTCTGAAAAGAAAAGCATCACGAACGTTCTGTATCCATAAATTTATTGGCAATCTCGAAGCTTTCTTTATTGCTACAAAAAGATTCATGATAGGTGAACCCTGGATTTATTCGTTTTGCTCTATCAAGAAAGGAAAACGATATAATGTGCCATTAATTTTCTTGTTAATTCTTACAAAACGAACTGCGCGTAACGAGACAAGCTTGCAGATCCATTTAATCTGTTACCGTTTAATATCTCAACGTGTACCAATGAAATACAAATCCTGCAGTTTTTCCCACAATCCGTATGAAACTTTACTTAGATTTTTGTGCAATACCTTTTTATGACCATCACTATCGCGAAGCGAAAGGAGAAAGAAGTGTAATTCCAGTATGCGCTGTCAGAGAAAAACGGACATAAAAAGAACTTACCCTCGTATCTCAGTCCCACGTGTACCAGGGGATTTAAATCTCCGCGTTCGACTCGCCGCGTTTTTTCAGTCGAGGCGTTAGAAAGTCCTCGTCCCTCGTTTGAAACTACAATGACGACGGCCGGGGTTACATCCTTAAGTCGAGCATTCGTCGGTTTCTCAAAATTGTGTAACGATCCTGCGGATCTTCCGGGTGGTCGGAGGAAAACGCGCCTCTGCCGAAGACAAGCGCGTGCCTTCGAATAAAATCTGTGACATTACGAAATCGTATCCTTGCACAGCAAGCGTTCCGCAGAGGCGCGTTGCGTAAATCGCGGAGGGTCTTCGTCCCTCGTAACGCCACTTCTCCAATGGAATTACACGGTCATTTGCTTCACGCGTGAATTCCGCTGTGACAGCGACGAATCCTAATGAAGTTTCTTCTTTTCGTTTCGTGAACAGAATGAAAAGCTTTTTGGAAGTTCAGGTTCGCGAAAATCGGGCAACGTTATTACTGCGGCAAAATTTACCTCGCGCGCGTATTATTTGCGCTCGATCGGTGAACAAACTTCGAAATTGCCTTCGAATTACAGCCACTGCATAAATGTTTTATTGCGTCGATCAGTGCCATAGTTTCATGAACTTCCGCCTCGATGGATTGTATCGCGTCGTTTCACGTTCTGGACGCGTATGAATATCACCGTTGATATGCCGTTTCCCGTCGCTGATCGCGGCGATCGAAGTTAACGATCTGATTACGATCGCGGAAGTGGCCGGTAATGTTCGAAGCAGGGTCGGAAGTGAACTGTTCTCGAGCACTGTTTCGGGCCGCAAGACGCCGGATTAGTTTATCGATAATTAGGCGGCGACGTGAAGATTCCGATTGAAATTCCTCGAAATTGCACAACCGAGAGAAGACTTCTGCAATTTCTCGAAACTTCGAACAGTAATCCCTCTGCCTTTCTACGGACTCATCGATCATCTCAGAATCCTTCTAGTTAAGTAGTTTTCCGAGTTTTCAATATTTGAAACGCTCTCGACCCGATGTCACGACTCTTATCATAATCCGGTCGACGAAACTCAGAAGCAATTTCCCGTTCTACAACGGACTAACGGACGGGCAGGGAAACGAAAGAATGAATCTTCTCGCTTGGTCGCAGAATTCCGGGCGGCAGAAGTAGCGAGACTCGACTTGGCTCACGGTCCTTCGAATCGCACCGCTTCATCATAATTACGCGTTTGTATGACGCTTAACTAACTGCAGAATAGGGGTGGCACGGGCCGACCTGCCGCCTCCTGCACCCCGTCGATCATTGCAGCGAACGGTGAGACCTGTTGTTCTCTCAGCCCCGTTCAATCCGTTTACGTTTCCTCCTTTTTCCTCGGTTTCGTTCCGTCTCGCTTAGCGATTGAAGCGTCAATGCCTCGTGTCGCGTTGACTGGGATCTATCTATGCTTCTACTTGTTGTTCCTTTCGCACCTATTGCAATATTCCTTTTTTCATCGGTGAAACGCGTAGCAGCAGTTTCCGGTACTTTATCGATCACACCCTGCACTGTATATTTGATTATGTATTTAGAAACGCTACAGCAATTTGGACGTTACATCAATTTAGTTCTAATTGAAGCAATTCGATCTTTCGTGTCCGCGGTTCAGTGGTTCGAATATCGTTAAGTAATTAGAATACAGATTTAGTCAAGTGTTCGATCGGACGATATACGGCAGCTGTTACCGCAAAATAATTATTAATCCTCCGTTAATTAACGCTATCCCGACGGAGGGCGGTGTAATAATAACATCCACGAAACTAATTTCCCTCTACGGGGCGGCAGCATGTCGTGCCTCGTGTCACGCCAGGCGCACCGGCAATTTTAGTTCGATAACAGAACCTCCGTGTTCCCTCTTATGCAAGAACGAAGAGCCCGGCCATACCTCTCGAACATTCTGAAAACTGAAAAGTCACGACAAATTCGGGGAAAGATGAAAACAAGCGTCGCACCGATTCGACTGGCAACGTCGATCGTTGAAACTTGGAATTCGCAGAAGCGCGACGCGACTTACGAACTAGAATGCGATTGACTCGGTAACTTCCGGGCACACGACCGGAACGGAAACAACCCCATTCTTCCCTGAGTGTTGGGATTATTAGATTCGCGCAGCGAGCAGGAAAGCTTCGCTCAAAACTTCACCGTCAAGCGTCGAAGTTTCCTCGACAACTGGCGCGAATTCCAGCGAGGATGTTAAAGCCTGCCTCTTTCGATAACCCGATGGAAGATGCATTTGCAGCAATTGCAAAGATCAGTTATTTTTTATCCATCTGCCACTGTTCCTTCGAACGTCTGATGGAAGATATCATTGCAAGACGTTGCATTCAATTCTGCCGCGAATAATTGCAAAGATTGATTCGAACACTTTCAGGTCACGAATGCGAATGCCGTATGCGCATGATTTATTCCATGGCAATCAGCTTGACAATGTATAACAAAGTTTGCAAAATTTCAAGCGAAGCACGAGCCAGCTGTCCGGTCGCTGAAATTCGCAATCAAGATCGGGCAAGCTTCATATACGTCTGCTAATAGAATTCGGCGGGATTCGCGGATTTAAAATTGATCATCGCAGTCAACGTGACGGAGCGCGATTGAATATCGCGATGACACGGCCGCCTGTCACCGTTCCATTCCCCCGTCGGATATACCTGTTTGCCATGTCAATCGCACTTTGTTTACTTAGTTATGAGGGCCGTAATTAGACAAAGCCAGAAGTAATGAAGTTCGGGCGCTAATGGTTCGTTAAACAGGATTGATAATCAGCAGGCCGTTACCGTTCCCATCGCGTTTTCGATAACGTCGATATCACGTTTGTAATTTAACAACGCACCGTGATTCGCTTGATTATGCTTTTTGTTGAAACGCGAAACACGATATTATTGAGACGCATGCTGCATTTAGCAAACTTAGTTAATATCCCTAGTGCATTACAAAAATTACATCAATCCGGATTCATTTTTTTCTGAAAACTATTTCGTAATAAAATTGTCGACCCCGTGGCTCGCGCTTAAGAGAAAGAAGAATTACGCGTACCCCCGTAAACGATTTGCTAATGGGACGAACAACCGTAACGGAGCGTTAATTTCCCTCCGTTTGAATTCGCTTCCGCGAGTTTTTTTCCCCTGGTCAATGGTTTCCGCGGAAGAGAATTGCACGTTAAATCCTCCACTGACGTCTCTCTCCCCTCCGTTTGTCATCTCTGCAATTGCCGGGTTAACTAAACTTTCATGAATTTTTCCGCGCTCTCCTGAATCGAATGGACCGTTTCCCTTCCATGCTATTACGTAGACACAACGTCGTACGCGATACGTTATTACTACAGCGACGCGTCCTCTCTTTGCACCGGCGACATTAAATAACGCCGGAGTGTACGCTCGCCCCCAGCGACACGTTTGTAATTCCAACGAAACGCCAGAGTAACGGGTCAAATATTTCTGCTTTTGCTGGCTGATAATAGAAGCCACCGCGGAATATTGGGAACAATGTAGGGAGAAATTCCGAGAAGGTCGGGAAGGTAAAACCCATGAATTTTCACGTAATTAAGGATTCGGATATTTTGCGATTGCACTTGTAAACGAATAAATTGAATTTTTGTGAAAATACCAATTTGAATATGCGATATGCAGCACTGAACTTTCCCAGGTGACCTCTTGACATTTTTATAATGGTATGTCTAACTATGAATTTTTTTCATATTCCACATAAGAGGAATGAAATGAACCCTTTACTTGTTTACAAGTTAATTTCTTTCTTCCTTTGAGCAGCCAAGGATTAATCCTACACTAAAAATGTTCCATCTTCCCCTCGACTCCTGCGGAGATATGCGGAGCCTGGCTATTGTTCTAAGCATGCTCGCAAGAAGCTGATGCCTCCACTCTAAGATGAACCGCATCGGTGATCGATTATTGCATAATGCAGCGGTCATTAACTCGTAGCACCGATGCCATTCTATTACGTAACGCGGCACCGAGATGGTAAACAAATTGTTTACCGCGTTCATCGGCGAAACTCAAGTGCAGCTCGGCCAGGCGTGCTAATTAAATTTAATTCCACGATAGAGATAGGGAGGGATTGCTGGCGTGACGCAAGTATATTTGCTCGATTGCCCCGAGCGGAGCCACGCAGAAAGTCCCACGGTCGAAATTTTCCTGCCAAGCCCCCGGGATCGGCGCGGACGAGAGGGTGGATTACGCTTAGATTTACGGGACAATCACGGATTTGCGGCGCCTGCTCGGAATTCTCAGATGTTCCCGCGGCAAATTATCTCCGCAAATCAACTTCCATGCACCATTGTTTCTACCTTCTTACCTGAAAATATCGATAAGCAAACGTTGTCCCACGCATCGGTCGTTAATTAATTACGTATCGAATAAAAATGATGACTCCCTTGGGGATCCATAATCATTTAAACGATGGTCCTCGCAGTTTAACTAAAGACTAGTCGCGGAATAAATTTATTTATGCAACTTAATTCTCCTGTTTTTATTCATGATGAAGGTTGGAATTGTTTATGACGAGGTCATTTTTTATTTAATTTCATCCGTATTCCGTTGTATTACTTTGACCTTTCGGTTTTATATTTTTTCAGACCAATAGGGCAGCGTTTCGTGGCGCGTTGTCGTGAGTCGTGTCACAAACTCGTTAGAAATTCATGATTTTGCCTGTGCAACCGCATACATGTATGCGGTGCATTTTTATGCGAACGCATGCATAAACGTTGACACAGCGGATGGATGCGTCTCCGAAAGCATGCGACTGCGAGATCATCTTTACTAAAGAGACGCGGACTATTTTATAAAGAATCATAAATCCTTTGGGGAGAAGTCCTTTGTTCCCTTTACCAGGAATAAAATATCAAATTGCCACATCTAAAAAGAAAAATATTTGATAACTCGTTTGCCGTATTCTTGAATGAAAAATACACTCGGTCGACACCTGCAAAACAGGTTGCGGAAGCCCGCAAATCGTTCACTTGAAACGCGCCGCCGCGAAGTAGCAACTTCGTTCTCACCCGTTGAAAACACACTGGCCTACTTCGAACTTTATCCCGGCTGCGCGTAGTTTCGAAGCTGCGGCGATTCGCCTCCGCGTTTACCCTGTCTTTAACTGCCGCTGTTCATATCACAACTTTTAAATCACTGTTCGCTAATTACCAGGCAACGCCTTCTTCATTAATTACAGAAGCGTTTCATCCGTCCAGATGAACAGCCGAGAGACACCTCTCTCCTTTCTATCGGCTCCGACGATAATGAATCCATCCCCTTAGGCAGATGGAAATTACGGCAAGAGAACTGAGTCGCAGGATTTATCACGGGACCGTCTTCCCGAATTGTTCTGTGCACGAATTCATCTTCCCCGAATAGCAATGCGGCGTTCCGTCTCTCGCGGTCCGGATAAATAAAAGCTCTTTCAGATACGTACGCGGAGAAACGTAATCGTCCCTCTTGCCTCGAAGAATCGGAATTAGCAATAAGTCGGGACAGCTTACGAGCCAAGAAACTTTCGAGACTCTTCGGTCGGGCGTTCTTCTGATCCGCCCCCGAGAGAGAAACTCCGTTCCCCGGCACTTTGAATCTTCCCATCCGAGAACTGCTTCCGAAATCGTTCGTGCGTCGCACTGCAGGCGATCTCGAGGCTTTCGGAATGCATTTGCTGACACGATTTCGGGCCGCTATCGTGGTTACACGTTCTCCCAGAATATTTCTGTATGCGATAGGTCGAAGAGGCGTTTCATTTTATATGACGGATGAATCGAGCTCCTGCAGTTTTTATAGCGGACGATCAAATTAATAAGAACACTTTGAAATTGCCACTCGAAGGTTTATCAAGAATAGAATTGAAAGTACACATAAAATGATACCCTCTTTATCGCAAAATATATTGGTATGCCTTTGACAACATATTACAACGATTTTAAAGCTTCCAAATTAAAAGAAATGTGTACGTGTACATGTTCGACGATTTTCTTACACTTCTAGCTCGTTATAACATTCAGACACAATTTTCTCAATCAATTGCCTCTGATGCAATCCAGGCCACAATAAAATTGGATTCCTTTATTAGTTGGATAAGCTGTCACACCTTTTGCTTTATGACACGGTATATGTCACTGTTAACGAAGCCCGATACCATAAAAAACATAGAATATGCCATTTTCCTATCTGTTCATAATAATTTGATCGTCCACTGTAGGATAAATGCCAGGCTTGCGAAATCTAAGTAATGTTTTTTTTTTTTATTTGCACTTGGAAGATTCTGAGGGGATTGCAGTAGGGCGGATCAATGTTATCGAACGTAACAAGTGTTTCTGGTGGGTGGTTAACTAACAATTACCAGACCGCCGGTAGGAACGAACCACCGAAACGGTGGACCATTAGCTTGCGTCCGGTAAACTGGTAAAGTGACGCGCCTGCATGTCGGTCCTCTAAATTAATAGGTGCAGTGATACACGTCAGCCAGTTAACGCGATGTATGCACAGGATCGCTGCATGCGGCTGTCATTTTCGTGCACCTACACGCGTGCCCGTGGTAACGCGTTACACTGAAGTTAAATTTGCCAAAGTTTTCAACAAAAAGTATCCACCACAGAGCGGTATGATATATTGGAGGAAATAATCTCTGCAATGGTATCCTTTGGCGCAAAGCGACGCGTCCATGGAAAAATGTTCCCAAAGCGGAGTCACGTAATTCATCGGCGCATCGAGGGCCGCGATTAAAGCGAGATTTCTAAAGCTGATATATGTAGACCCGAGCGTGGAAACGCGTTCCTGACCCCGTCTCCCTGAGATTTCACTGAGAAAACGAACGGTTCCCGATTACCTTGTTCTCCAGATACATCGGGGTGTTAAGGGCCATCTTCGTATGACAGCGGTGTAGGCGTGATATGGTTGCCACGGTATCGAGGAATTGCATTAGGAACGCTGCGTCACGGGATGCTTGGAAACGAATAACAGTGCATTCCGGATTAGGAATGAAGTAATAATAAAATCACAAGGTAAGTGGGAAAAAGGTTGAGTAAGGGTAGAAGAAATATCGCAGATCCGCTTTTATACGTTTTGTGGCAACTTCGAGCAGTATTTTTTTCCTGGCGATCCTCTAACTCGCGGGAAACACAAGGAGCAATGGAAAAGCGTCTAAGCGTTGATCACCCATCGCGCGACAAGAAACAAGAACATCTGAAAGCTTTTTTTCAATGCTCTGCCACCTACTGTTTCTGCGAAGTATCAGGTGGAGTGCTTTGCCATTAGTCTTGTACCGCTCTTGCTACCGTAAACACTTTCAAAAGGAGCAAGAATTAGACAGTGATTCATTCCTAGAAATGTTCAACAGCTATGCATCTTTTCCGAAACTTGGATTATTAACGAATCGTTTATCGATGGAAGCCCAATGGATAGATATTAATTAAAACGCGCAGCGAAAAGAAGGTGGCAATCGGGAGCTTCGTAGATCAGTATTATCGGGATTCGACGGCCGATTCAATGCGCGATTAATCATCGCGAGCGGCAATATCAGCAACGGGGTGGTGAAGTTTCGCGGACACCCCGGAGGCGGCTACAATCAGTGCAATTCAGTCGCCGAGATTTATCGGTCGCCGACGGAAATTCATTTGAAACCACTGCGGACGGTGCTACACGGAAGAGCATGATTCCGCCCTGTATTCCTGTGTTCCCATTACAATTGTTTACGAGACGCAGACTCGGGTTAATAGAACGATACAAACCATTGTTAAATATATATTTCGAAGTTAGTCAGGTCGTCAATTAGAAACCTTTCCCCGGCCGTTCGTTTCAATAAAACCGAATGAATGAAAGAGAAACATGTTGCGAAAAAGGGATTTTGTATTGAATATATTTTTCAGGCCACGCTTTTGCTGTGAAATCAACGAGTTGTTCATGTTACTCCAAACCATGGGACGCTGATAGGGAAAATGTTTCTCGGGATGGACATTTTTTTTGTATTCCTCGAATCTTATACGAATCAGCAACAATTTCTGTGGAATTTGTCGACGACTCTTTTCAAATTCTTCCGAACATAGCAGATTCGCACGCGCAACCGAAAAACTACATCGCGAAGCTGCCTCGATGGTTGTTCCTCGTCATTAGGCAGAGAACAAGATCGGCGATTTGGGGGATTCCATGATGGAAAGGGTAGGAAAGAGCATTTAATCACGATTCCCCGCGCATCGAAACGGACGTGATCCCTCCACGGTGAAACCGTCGAAAGATGGATACTGCGATCGCGTGCTCCGAGCCGGACGAATCGAATTATCCCGTCGAAGTATGATCCCCGTTGAATTACGCGAGGATCG
This sequence comes from Holcopasites calliopsidis, assembly GCA_023838395.1. Taxonomy (NCBI): domain Eukaryota; kingdom Metazoa; phylum Arthropoda; class Insecta; order Hymenoptera; family Apidae; genus Holcopasites; species Holcopasites calliopsidis. The sequence goes on from JALHAQ010000017.1 coordinate 2,877,710, forward strand.
AACAGAAATCGATCGAACCGCGGTTTCTCCGGCGGTCAGACACGTCATACCTCTTTCTCTCCATTAACGCTTTCATTAACGAAACCCCGCGCGAAGTGTCGTTTCCATCTCGCTTTGTCGTCCCATCGCTTTTGTGTACCCCCGTCTTTTATTCAAGTCCAGAGATCGTTTAACGATTGAGATATAAAAAGAGGGCTACGAAGAAAACGCGACGGCGGTGAAAATTAATTGCGACTCGAGGCTCCGCTAATGAATTACACCGTCGCTTTATATTTTTCCCTAATTAATCGGGACGTCATCTATTAAGCGCAGCGATGTCGGTGAATTGCTTCGTTCCTCTGTTACGTTCCCTCGAAGTCTTTTACCTCCCCCTTGGTGTCTCTCTTTCCCCCCTTCCGATTCCCCGAGGACAGTTCTCCAGGGCTATTACTCAGGTGTCGACGAGAAATTGAAACGAACAAACGGAAGTGGCACGGGGGCCCTCGAAACAGACGCTCGCGGCTTGACGCTTTATTCACCCTGCTCGAGCTCGTTCGATGCTCTTCTTGGAGGACCAAAGTCGCATCGCGGCAATTTGCAAGTGAAATTTGTGCTTATTGTTATTCAGCGGCCTCGTCGTTCGGGCAAAGTAGGATTTTATAGAAAACATTAGCTTCGGCGGATTAATTAACCCTTTGGAGCGATCAAAGAATATTACGCAGGCAATATTCTGCTTAAATCTTTATTGAAAACATTGTTTATTGATCTAACAGACATCCTTTCCTTACCTTCCTACATTCTTTCTATTGCCCCACGCTCTTCGCCTCGTAACTCGCTGTAAACCTTTCAGCCAACTCGCGTCAGGGAAATGTTTTACACTCGTAATAAAAAGTATACGCTGCAGCACTCCGAATCTATGCAGCGTAGCAGTGTTCGAAATCGATCCACGTTAAAGTTCCGCTGGCGAAATGGCTGCGCACAATGTGTCACAGCGATCGTACCGAACAAATACGCGCACGACCGCCGTTTTCCGCGATTTATATCCGCCGCTAGATAAATTTATTTACGAAACCCGAATGACGTGTGGGTTCGCCTCGACCGAAAACGTTGGGCCACGCGGAATGAACAAATAGTCCTGCGTCGGCCAAACAAATAATTTCATCCGCGGTGGAATTCATCGCAATTCGTTTCCCATGCGTTCGAGCAAACCCGTTCGATGTTTAAATATTACCGGAAATAAAAAAATAACGTTCTTGGGGAACGTCACAGGGGGATAAGGAAGGAAATGTTGTCCGCATTGAAAAATGCTGCAGGAAGTCCAGAAACAAAATGATCCAGACAACATCCGCGATCTTTCTCACGCGGCTTCGTCCTTCGAGGAGAAGGCAGGATTCTCGCGAGACTCTCCCGCGGCGCAGGCTAATTTCGAGCTGTTTGACTTTCTTAGCTCGTCCTTGCCGGTCCCGTTCCTGCGGATCACGTCGTCGGGTCCGTCCGCCACGCTGATCACTTCCGTCAGCTGCATCGCCGTGGTGAATCTCAACGCCTGCAAGCAGAGTTGCGGATAGTCAGCGCTCGCTGGAACTCGAAAAAAGTTGCTCGCTACTGTGCGTGTACGCGACTTCAATGATCAATCGCGTTCCGTTGATGAGATCGGACGACGCCACTCGCCACCCTCAGGTGAAATCGCGTGGGCGGAATGGCGAGGCGAGCGGGTAAATGGAACGATGCGGGTACGTCGTCGGGGCGGCAAGCATGGGTCGTCGTGTCTGCGTCAGTTTTCATACCATTCGTGTCACCTTCACGGAACTGTGATGTATAAAATAATGGTCGGGTCGAGGGGCGTGAAATGGAGAGAATGTCTGGATACCGACTTCTGTGAAATCTAAGATAAGTCCGGGATAGTCGAAGCCGGAGCTCTAGAGTTTTCGCAAGACACGATGGAATAGAATAACAGAAAATACTTTCCTGTCCAAGGAAGCAGCTAATTTTGATGTCGCAGAAGAAAATTATTCGTAGAAGTTCCGAGGCAGCTTTGCAATTCAACTTTTCAAGGGAGACGGGATTATTGTTTTCCATCTACAGAAGAATTTTTGTAATTTATCATTGGGAATAAACTTAAAGAAGGATAGTGAAAGAACGCTGGAAGCAAATTCATTTGCAAATTCCAATCCTCGTAGTCGGCCAAGACGCGTTTAACGATGGGTTCAGATCCTCGAATCTAGCACCGCTTTCGGTCGTCGTAAATCACGAATCACCTACCTACAAGTAGATAACCCCGTTTTATGTTACCAACTAACCTCGGTCCAATTCAGACGGATTTTCCGCGTGTAGTTTAGTTTCGCTGTTCGTTGCTTACTCGTACCGTGCGATTTTCACGCTTGCCTATCGCGCGCCTATAAAATTCTCCGTTCAGTAATGCTTCCGCTCTCAGGAAATCCGTAATGCGATGTATTTTTCATTGAAACTCGAAAGCTAACATTTGTCTGACCTTAATTTCTCGATGGTCAGAAGGACCGCACGGGGTTTGAGAAATTGATGCTTAATTGAAATGAGCTTCACATGGAATCGCTCTGTGAACGCTATTGTATCTGGAGGACACCAAATGCAGTGGCAGAAGTTTAACAAGGCACCTCAACGAAAAATATTGGTAAGACAAAGAATCCGCGTGCTGGAGTTCACCGCAAACTCTGTCCCGGTGCTCGACCGAAGATTCCGTGTAAACATTTAACGAAGCCATTGGCAGTTGTCCAGTTTCGCGAGAGGCGTGCTTACGATTTCAAATTCGTTACCTTCCGTCTGTCGCGATGGGCGGAATACAGGACCCAGACAATGTAGGAGACCATTATTATAGCTGGTACGCAGAGGCCGGCTATGGTGGACGTGTCCCGTAATAGTGCGTGATGTACGGCGAGCAACGTGATTGCCAGCATCGCTGCGCCGGCGAGGTACCTTCCGGTACGGCGTTGTTCGTCCTATCAACAAACAGGAATATAATATAATATAATATAATAGCCCTACAACAAATTACTCGAGACTTGTCCGGGTTACAAGCATCGCTGATTCGCGAGCTCCGCGTGGATTCCTCGATGATAAACCTAATTACAGGTGCAAGCACAGGGGTATAAGTAAAATTGTACAGCGCGTAAGACACAGATAGATTCGAATAAACTTTAAATCAAAATTGAGCCTAAGCATTAGGGAGTATTCCTGTGATGTTTGATCTTAACGCAGCACCCCGTTTTTTTAGCAATAAACATTTCTTTGATTTAAACTTTGATTAACTGAAATAAAGTTCAGTCGAATCGATTAAGTAGTGTCCAAAGTTACGACTAAAAGTCCAAGTGGTACCGATCTTTCTGTTACGCACTGTAGTTTTAGACATTATTCCTGTTGCTATTACTTTCGGGACTGATTGCGTTAGCGATAATTTAACTTGGACACAACGAGACATATGTAGATGGATCGATACAGTCTAGAAATATCGTCGGAGCTAACCGTGGTCGTAACAGTGTTAAGGGTGTCCCTCGAAGAGGAGGCTTCCGATCTGAGTGGCATGGCCCTGACAATGACACAATCAGCTTTCTCGACAGATTTAGGTAACCCTCGGCGATAGAAACGTGCCGTTGTATTCAAGCTTTCCTTCTTCGCCGATATATGCAGAATCATCGATACTCTATCGTTTCGATTCAATCCTTCCTCTTTCAAACGGTACGAATCGTATCCTCGCAGCGCGTTTTTTTTTTTTATTTCTGCCCGTTCTCTGTTGTTTAAAATCTTCTAGAACGCACAAGGCGGCGCGAGAGACGCGCGACACCAAGAAATCCACAATGAAATTTATGTTATGGCCGCAGTTGGCGTTAAATTAAACGCCGCGTATTTATAGCGACTCCTGATTTAATTAGAAACACCGACGCTGGGGACGAAAGAACGCGAAAACATAGGAATCGCAGCGGCCGTCGACATTCCTCGAGCCCGTAAAAGCCACTATTCCAAGTTCTTGTCCGATTGCACGCATCCGCGAAACGCAGTCATCTTAGAATTATTATCAGAAGCAACAGGGACTTTCGCTGTTTCCTTCTCCGGCAAAGTCATCCCTCGATTTGCCGCCAGTTGAATTAAAACACTCGACTTGCGCGTACACTTGAACCACGCTCGTCACGTTGAGGGAACGCGACGCGAATGATAGTCTAGAAGCGTTCGCCAGGTTCGCGATAGACGATCACAGAGGACATATCCATCGCAACGATGCAAAGGTCTTCGCGCCGATTCTCCGACTAAGAAGCGGCTATCGTGCACGAGCGGAGGCTTCGGAAATGGACACTAAGAGCCGATCGAGGGAGGATGTATCGGCCGTGGGCTTGGAGAACAGTGCCAGCCGCGCGTTTACAACGTGGCCCGGCACAATATAAGCCGAGCAAACCAGCTAGGATAATAAACGAATAACTTTGACAGACCAACTCACACCCACGTGAACAGACGCTCGCTGCCTTTCGAACGTGGTGCGTTGCATCGCGGTGCTGATCGACGGTATCCGTGTTTGCCAAAATTAGAAGACCCTTTCCTCTTCGATCCTTCTGCAGACGGCAATATATTACATTCCGTCAAATTCCTTGGAACAAAGAACATCGATCTTGCTGGACGGAAATCACATTGTTCTGGATTGATTATTTTTGCGACGGATTTTAATAGTGTCCAGTATTGAAACTGATTATTTCAAAGTTAATACCTCGTTAGAACGTTAATAGAGCTTTGTATATTATCCGTATATACAGTGACGTTGATAAATGTCATCCGTTATCTAGAAGGCGAAACTGATGGTAAACTGCGTCACGCTGAAATCGAATTAGCCTTGTTCTTGCGGTCCAAGGGAGTTTGCAGTGGAATGTTGACTCCCGAGCTTCTGATTGGGGATGCCCCAGAAATTGAATGCCACTCGCGTGTGAACGGCTCCGCCATCGTGAGCCCTCTTCTACGGGTCTCCGATATTATGGGAAATCTCTGTCTCTTCGATTAATCTCGCCCGCCACATCCCAACGAGCCGCGAATGTTCAACCCTCAGGACATTCATCTTCCGCGGGAATAGAGAATTATTTAAGCAGGGTTTTTCTCGAATTCGTTCTCTCGCTTTGAGACGAAAAGACGTTCCAACGTTAATTCGATTTCGCTCTCCATCGTGAGTAGAATTTTTTAGGCGACGCACACGGAGAACCGGACAAATTCAAGTCCCCGTAGAACGATCATAACGCGGCCATCCGGCTAAACCGTCGTTCACTGGAATGCTGCTCGCTGTTACGACTGCCCGTTGTCTCCGACCCCGTGCTACGTTCTGATGAAGAAATAAAAGGGTTCTTCGTTCGAGGCGGGCCCCGCAAAATGCTTCGCGATCAAATAAAGGAGTAGTCCTCCCGTGCCGTTTCATCGGGACGTGGCGATAAGACCGGGGAGGGATATTAGATCGGTTTCGGAGCGGCTTACGACATCATCTCCGGCGCGATGATTACGCGATTGATGCTTCCTCTCGTGTCCACTCTGCCTGCTCCTAGAAAAACGATGCCGAGAGAGTGCCCTTTACGACGCCGGTCAACCCTTCGCGCGGCACGTAACGCGTCGATTCTCTGCCCAGAATACAGATCGACCCCCCCTTTAACGGACGCGATTCTGCGGAGCATTCTAGCCACGTATCCGCCGCTTTTCAATCGTACGAGCAACCGAATCGTTTCGAAGGTAAACCGCGCCCGAACTCCTCCGCTTGCGAATAATCGAACTGCGGCTGAAAATCCGTTGCGTAAGGCTAGCTGGATTTCCGTAGAATTCCTCAAAGTAGCAATTTGCGGGCGGACGATTGAACTTTGCATGCCAATTATATTTAGGACAATTGGACAAGCAAGGTGTGTGCAAAGGGGTGCAAAGTGTTAGTTTTAATCAAGGAAACTTTTGAGGGTCCTTGTTCTTATTTTTAGCTCTGAGCATAAAGATATTGCAAAATTAAATGAGCCATTGATAAATGGATTTTTAGTTTCTCTCGCTTCAGATGAAAATTAAAGAAAACATTTAATTTATCTTTAGCAGCTGCAGAATGTTGGAGTTCATACCCTGAAGCGAATGTTGATTCTTGCCCCGCTGACTTAACCCACCCCTTCGATAGAAAATTGGGTTGCTTCACGAATAAGAAGAGCGTATCTAGTTCAGCAATTCTAAAACTTTTCGGATGTTTGTCCCTTTTTTAGTTCTTTGGCTTTCTTCTTGGTAGTGTATGACCCAGTTGCTGTTCTTTGAAAAAATTCAAATCGCGCACAATAGCACAGACATCCTGCGTTCTCCCTTTTCTCTCTGTCCTGATCTTTTGCGAACCTAATAATCTAGTCACCCGAGGCCACACTACAAACGAATCAAATACAACAAAAGCGTGCTTGAGTGTTTCATATTCTGCCTTTGAAACGCGGAATGACGAAGCAGCGGGACACATCGATGTTCCAGGAGAGCGATACAAATCAGTTGATGGCCCCCCACAGCGGCTTCGTTCATTTTGCAGCAAGATGACGCAAATGTGCAATCGTTTCTTTCATTTCCGTCATTCGCGTTCCTCCGAGCGTTTTTCCCCGGGTTTCCTCGCGACAATTGATTTCCAGCAAAGGAGGGAGGAAGGAGGAAGTACTTGAGTGGTGCAACCCTTCCCGATTTTTCAGCAGCAACGATAGAAGCACGCGGTCGCGTACGCCTACATACGCGCGAACTAACGCAGGGCATAATAAATTTTAATGCGCTGACTAATCGCGATTTAAATGTTCTCCATCAGGCCGGGAAGCATTTCAACGAGCCGTAAAAAGCCGTTACTCCGTGCTCGTTTCCCCTTTCTTACGAGTTACGCTGGATCGTTTCTTGCCGCGGCAACGAGCTTCGCGAATAATGACTGTCAAGTCCTATTTATCTTGGACCGGGTAATTCGCTTCGAAGCTACGTACAAGGGAGGAAGCGAATGCTTTTTGTCAGTCGGCGGATCGTAAAACCGACGCGGCCGGTGAAATTGCTGCGCAAACCGGATATTCTGTGAGTCACCGGGCTTTTTTCGAGGATCATCGCGAGGGTAATGCAATTTTTCCGCGATCGATTTAATAGTCTTGATCGGCGAAGCGAAAAGTTGGATGCGTGGCATATTTGTTGCTGTGGAGGAATAAATACGCGTAGCTGATTTTAGTACAGTTACATGCGTTACGTTTCGGAATGTTTGCTCTCTTCTTACTATATGCGCTCGAATAATATTTGTTCAATGCGGGCTTGTTCATTTGCGCGGTGGTGTACTTCCTGTAATTCGAACGCGGAAGAACGCGGGTTACGTTGCTCGCACGTGGCGAACGACTGTAGGGTGCACCACCTCGCCGGCGAGCACGAAGTCGATAATTTTTCATAGCAAAAACTTCTTGTGGATTTTCTGAAAATATTTATTGACAGCGTATACGGTTGAATGCGAGACAACGTTGTTATGAAATTTCCCAAAATGCAAGGGAAGTACAGTCGATTCTCTGCCCAGAAGTTTCCTACATTATCTCGGAAACCGGAAATATTGATTAATAAACAGCTCGATTCAAGCGAATACAACTTTGATTTTGAATTGAGCGAAATAAGGGTAATTAGTGGAAGTTATTATTGAAATTACAAATAGAAAAATGCCCCGTCCTTCAGAATAACCGTTGATTTTCGAGCGTCCTTTAGATCTATACAGAGTGGCGGTTGTAGGAATTCTATTTATTCGCAACCGATGTGAAAGACTGGATCAAAGACATATTTGAATGCGGCAACTTCTAATAGGAAATACTTTTAAAATGAATAACAGAAAAGTATTTCCAAGTTTTCCTTAAAGAACGAATCTTACTTGAAAAGATTTTAAAACAAGCTACGTTTAACACGCATAATATCGTTTAATATAATTAACGTTATATTAAATAGTCGGACAAGTTGGAAATTAAAATACGATTTGCAATGTCGAGCAAAAAATTTCATAGAATTTGTACCAAAAAGTTATCAGCGATCCGTACCTGATCTGTGCTACCACAAAGGCTTTAGGAAGACTGGCACTGTGCTGTTCTGCTATCTGGTAACCAGAAGCAGAACTCGAACTCGATGCTCCAGTGAATCGATAAGAGCCACGAAATTTCAAATCTTTTTGGTTCCTACATTTTATTACTACTATAATATTTCAATCTTTTGTCACGCAACGCATATAATTTTTATAAACTGACTTTAGGAAACTTTAAGAAATCAAAGTAGAATCTCAAGAAGGTAGAAAGTTCATAAGAAAGCAAGTCAACTGAATAAATTCAGCCCGTTCCCTTCTGCAGCTCTGTATGTTTAGCCACTCAATTTCCATTTGACTTTTGCTTCGATAAAATCAGCTTTTAACCCCGTTTTAATTCGAAATCACAGGAAAATGGAATCTATTTCGTTCCATCACAAATTCCAAGATTTTTCTTCCTGCGTGGCCTTTTGACACGTCTTTCATGAACGGGGTTGCTTGAGTGGATGGAAAATCAACGTCCCTCGCTAAGAACTCGATATCCTTGAAGCCGCGCAGCATAAGCAGCGTATCGTTACTCTTACCAGTAACGATGACGATAATTATTTTCTTTACTCGCTTTCTGCCTTCCAGCCTCTATTGTACACTAGGAACGCCGCGATCATAGATCAAAGAGCATCGGGATCAAAGCTCTATAGGCGTCATCGTTCGTTGATCACATCCCCTTTGGAAAACTTGGAAACTAAGTTTCCTCGGATCGCTCTTATTAAAGGACTGCTGTATACGAATATACATAGGTAGGGGGGTAGTTCATTCATTAGAATTCCATCATTTGTACTTTTACCTGATCTGATCACATTTCGTTTATATTCAAAAAGATGATGTATGAAAATTAAATGGAACTCTGTAGGACAGTACTGGTGAGCTGTAGATAATTTTCCAAATCATTTGTCTATTTTTAATTGATGAGTGCAGGTGTGCAACCACCTCTTTCTTGCATTTAATATTCGCAAAAATAAATTTCACATTCTATAAGCACTTTTTGGGAAATTTAGCAAATATCCCAGCTGAAGTCTATTAACAATTCCAATTTCTTTATTTTAATGAAATAGAAGAAGGGCAGTGAAGGAAGTATAATTAGAAGAAACTCCAAGGGAAAAAGAAATTACGCGTCACCGTTAATTCGATTCAAAGTTAATAACCTGGTCCAACCGCCGAGGAGAACGGAACGCGCGTTACTCTCGGACAGATCCAATCGTGATCATCAATCTCTTCAGCATCTTCGTGCGCCTCGGTGAAATATTATCAGCATGGCAGAAGCTCGACGCGAATTTGCACGCCACCCTCCACTCTTCCATCCCCTCGCCGTTCCGTCCTTTTTTCTTCTCCTTCGTTCCACGGAGACCACGTCGAAATAGCGAGGCACCGGTTGAACGATACGAGCTGTCGCCTCCGCTCTTCGTTTCGGCCCAGCACGCGCTCGTCGTGTACTCGAAACTGTCAACGCGTATCCATCCGGTGGCCGGTTAACTCGTTCGTGCAGGCTGTACAAAATGACGAGATCTTTGCTGCGAAGCGCCGCGACCCAGTTTTTGGGAACGCGCGGAGCGGAGGACGAGCGCTCCGAAGCTGGCTGGCGTTGAGCGGAAAGCATTTCGAAGAGTTCGCGCCCCTTGCAAATTGAATGAATTATGCATCGCGTGGAAGGAAAAAATATACTTCCAATCTACGCAGCTGATCAATAACGGAGACTATTAGGCAAACCCTGTACGGTAGCCCGAAGTGGCCGTAAAGCTTCCCTAAAGCTTCTACATATACCACCGTTCATCAGCATCAAACGAAGGAGGAAACGTTGTCCACGAGATACGCCAGAACCCTCCCGACACCGTCACGCGATCTTAATTAACAATGTGCTTCAATTTGCTGGTTAGAAAGGCAGCCTCGAACGGTCCCCGGGCGAGCGGTGCAAATTTATGGGGCCGTCTGGGCGCAACTTCAAAAGCCTTCTGCTGGATATAAATTAGTACAGAAAAGGAGTAGCGGCGAGGGGGGGGGGGGGGGCGAAGTGCCTGCAACTCCAAAGAACGACCCTGAGGAGGAACGAAGATGTACGGGGGGGCCATTGTTTCGGCGTTTCACGGCGGCGAATTGAATAGATCCTGCCGCTGCATGAATGAAGGTTAATCCGCATTCATATTCGGCGACGCAACGCGCTCGCGTCCACGTACCATCTTCAAGGGACCCCGTTCGCTCGTTAATTCTCTTTTTCTTTCGCCTTCCGATAGCTGAATGCAGCCGGAAGCCCTTTCACGCGTCCCGATTTCGGCGGCTGAACGGGAGCACCCCCGCTCTCCTTCGAGGGCCTCCCACCTTTTTCAACGCGCGACTCCTCATGGTTAAGATTCGCCAGCTGAAAGACGCGGCTGTACCCTTGGCGTCAGCGACGATTCTTTGCTCCGATCCGGGATATCGAAGCCGGGGGTGAACGCTGATCGAGGGATTTCGGGGTTCACGGGGATTATACGCCTAGGGGCGATCGGACGTTTCTAGAGCTTGCACGGTTTAAATGGGACACTGATTCTATTATCCCCGACATCTATTATCCGAGCGTATCGCTGGTCGAGAGAGAATGTTATCCGGAATGATTTTCTATTGTAGCGCATTGTACGGTGCGCAGCGGCTGAGTGGTAGCTCCGCGTGGATCCGTTTGTGGGACGAATCTGGGTCCGTGTGAATCGACTGCATCAATTGTCCCGAGACTCTCTACTTCTTGTCCGCGTGAATACCGCGCGCTGTGCTTGGACATTTCAATGTTAGGACAGGGATTCTGCTGCAACATTGCCCCAAGACCCAAATGTTTTCGACCTAGATACATTTGGAATACCGCTTTAAGATGCTGGTCCAGTTCGGATACAAATTGCTGAGTCTTCAACTGTTGGTTCTGGTAATGGACGCGATCAATCTCCTCGATGTCGGAATTTTTCATTTAATCGCTCATGAGGAGCGTTCTACACGTTGCACCTTCCGCGCTGACAGCTGCCGATCACTTTTATCGAAGGTCCTCCTCTGGGAAATCTAGAGCAGAGCAAACGTGCGCCGATGCTCGCGATTCAGCACCCGATACGTAAGAGACGATCACTCGTCTCGGTTTACGTTTCCAGAAGAACGCGTGCAGGATGAACTTTCTTAGATCTCTGCGCTCAGCAGTCGCGCGAACGCTTGCCTGCAGCCGCAATTCTTCGCAACGAAGTTTCGTATCCACCTATTTTTCAAGAAGAGAAGCGAATTTCACTCGGCACGTAAATGTCCCTATTAAAGTATTCTGAATTATACTAATCGCCGGCTCGATGGTTGATTTCAAACTATCTCGGTAAACACAGGAAACGTTCGTCAATAAACGGTTATCGACGCAGTCGTTTCATACCCTCGTCAGACTTTAAAATAACTCGGACGCGCATCGCGTCCAGGCATAATAATACCGTGTCGACGTACAATCGTATCCATTGTCCATGGAAATCGCGTTTGCCCGTCGTCATCCGAGTATACTCGTGGCGTTTAATTAGCAGGTAAAGCGTAATTTTCAGCCTGAAACGGATCATTGTCGACGCGTTGCCATGATCATTGATTGTCATCGATGGTGCGCGCCAGAATGGGTTAGCGCAACCCTACTGGTTCGCGTTAGCGTCGATCTAATGATTGCAGACGTGTGAAGCGAAAAGTCGAACAACCGGAGGTCTGTGCGATGCGTCATAGGTAATCGGCGCGGATTATTCCAAGTCTGATTGGAAACGTTCGAGTTGGCGTTAAGACATTTGCTGTGCAGTATTTTTGTCAAACTTTTTCAATCGATCGTTGATTATGATCGTTCATTATCCATCATTGATGAATCGTTGAGAAAAAGGAGCGAGAAATGTGCTCGAGGAAAAGTTTGATGGACACTTCCCAAGTCCAATTCTGACTTGGGACACATTTCATAATCCGACCTGTCGAGTAGCTATTTAGACGGATTCATTTTTTCAACGCGTTATGAAAGCTTATCAATTAACTAGGGAGATTTTACGCGACACAGTTATCGAGGCTGGGCGACCGCAGACAGATGTATGTTGATCGATGCGAACGGTATCGACTAGGATAAGCGTAGTGCAAATAGATTATAAAAGCAAGGGGAAAGTATCGGGGGTAAGCGGCTGGCCGGCGTCAAATATGCCTGCAGTCTGCGCTGTTTATCTTCTGTCAACTGTATACAGATAGGAGAGCTTGCGTTGCGCTTCAAAGTCTTGCGACGATCGCCTGAAAATATCCGAGCTACCATCTATAAATGCCCAAAACGTTTGACGTCGCTTCGAGCATTCTTTTCTAATCCACGACTTTGCTTTTGATCGATGCGGAGAGTCTCCCAAATGATTTCCCGAACTTCCTCCGAGGAATCAACCGTTTCAGAAATTAGAACGCTAAATTATTCGAGACAGAGGACAGGCCAAGGGGACGAGACGTCGCGATGCCAGGCTTCGACGTGTCAATTAGTATCCCACAAGCAACGATTCCCGTTACTCCGCTTTATTTTTTTTCACGAAATTCTTCGTGCATACGTGGATGGGCGAAGACGCATGGGCGACAAACCGTCCGACTCAGCCGCTGTAAAAATGATGCAGCTTATTGTTGCACAGCAAACGCACAGGTGTCGTCGGACATAAAGCAGGAGCGTTAGTCATCGAGGGAAAGCTGCGCCGTTTCACGGCCAGTGAAGCTCGCAATAAACGAAACGCGCCCCGCTGTCTTCCTTCGTCCCTGGTCAACGAATACCCTCCGCGGCAACATTTTCCCATAGATCATTGGATATCGTATGTAGTAGCGGTAATCCTTCGTTAAACAAAGGATATCTTGTTGAAAGAGCGAGCGAACCTCGATAATTAATTGCTGGAAGTGTTATTTTCACCGCCGTGGAAGCACCTCCGCTGAGATCTCCGTCAATATTTGCGTTTAAGGGTGGCTGTTAATGGGTAACTGTATTCCCGTGCGCTCGGAAGCACAATTACCTGCGAAAATTCGAGGATAGTTGCGCAGCGTGAGATCTAAGGTTGTACATATAAAATTCGATAAGAAAGCCATTATGCAAATTGCATGCTAGGTGGTGCGCATAAAAAAGTGCATTAAGCCTCGGGCGTTTTAAAAACATGCGTCTGCTTAAGTCTGGCGGCTCCACCGATCGATGACAGAAGGGCTGCCATGAACGGCTACGCTTGGATTTGATAATTCCTCCGAAAAAATTCGTACAGCGTTCAATTGTACTTTCTTATTGCATTTACTGGTAATATCAATGTCTCTTATTTTTGTTTTAATCCCTTCATCTTTTTTATAGCTGCTCGTCTCTATTTCTACTCCCGTATTTGAAGATCTGCGAAGTTCCACCCGTTATTACCCCTTGCCAGACTTTCAGCTTCGCGATAAAATCACGCTTGGCTTGAACACAACAAACCTTCCTGCTGGGGAAATTGTACATTCAAAGCGCTGAAATGTATCTTTCGCGTCTCCCCGAGAGCACGCGTTATGCGTCCTGCCTCGACTATTTTCCTCCCTTTCGCGGCAACGGAAAGCACAAGGAATGGGACGCGTAAATACTGGATGAAACTCCTGGTCGAAAAGTCGAGCACGTTGCCATCTGTTTCCGGGCGATCGACGCGCGGCCAACCGAGGGGTAAACAGCCCCACGAGGCTCGCAGTAACCCCCGCGGCTCGTAACATTAGGCGTGTGCCCCACGAATCGTTCATCCCACGGAATTGCAAGTGTAATCCCCGGACGACACCGCTTGGCATTTACATAAAAATAATTAAACGGCTCGTTGTACGTCCACCCCCGATCCCTGTGCCATTGGAACATCCGTTCGTCGGAATTCGCCGAGCTCGTAAGGATTGCGAGCGATCGAGCCATGCAAATCCGTTCGGGGACTTTTATAAAATTGTAATGTATGCAGATACACCACTGCGCGGCGGCTTTTGGTATTTCGCCGCCATGAATTTTAACCACTTGGACAGTGGGCCGAGAGAATCTTCTGGATGAAGAGTCGCGATACCTGATTTGGTTGATTGAAGAGCGTCAGAGAACGATATCGAGCAATCTTACGGGAAAATTGAATAACTTAGTAAATTATAGTATTTATTAAGAGATGTATGCAATATGCAAATAGAAATTTAATGTGTAGAATATCCAAGAAGGGGTCTAACTAGAAATTAGCCGGCTCCCCTGAATAATTAGCAACAGCTTATTTCCCATTATGAGCACCGACATTATTTTAATGCCACTTTTAGATGTTCCTTCTTTTTCCGTTTTCTCGGATGGAAGAAGATGAGCGCCATTAATAATTCATATAACACACCCGATGCATCTCTGTCATCGCAGGAGAGATATGATCGATCCGGTGGCGAGGCAACGGCACAAAGGAGCCCCCGTGCTCGACGTTTTATTCGGTCTCATCCGGCCCAGTTGTCATTACTTCCGAAGCCTTATTACGGGGGTGGCCGGCTCGATTGGAACCCCCGAACGATGTCATCGAGATGAAAGGGGAAAAAATATATATCAAGAAGACCGTTTCGCTATGAGACTCCCTTCGCCGCGACTGAACCGTGTGACTCTTTATCAAAAAACAAGCGGAGGAAGGGTCGCCCGTCGTGTCTGCAGGGGATGCTGCGCTACGAGATACTACGGAGAGGGAGGGCAAAAAGAATTTCGGTCGCTTCATTGAAGGAGGCGAGTCGAACGGAGAGTCAGGATGGATCATGGCTGGGCGAAATGCGCCCTAGGGTGGTATCGGAGTCTCCGCACCCCCGTAGACACGTGTAACGGTGGCGGTAGACGCGTGAAAGCATCCATCAAGACCAGCATGGTGCACCGCGAGTACGGTACACACAGCTGGCAGGCTTCGTTCTACCATGTCGGAGCCCCGTTTCGCTGGCTGGGCAAGCTGCTGGTGAATTCGACGTGGCCCGCGACGAGGGTTGATGCTCGCGACGCGACAAGCGCGCTGGGGGGGTTTTGCTTCGAAGACGTGGGACAAAGGGAACGAAGATGCGTCGGTATTCCGGCGGATAACGATCGGTGAACTCGATTGGGGTGGCCACGCAACCGGAACCGATCGGAGGATGAAAACTCCTCGCTCGTCCCGACATACATCTTCCCGTGACCCTTCGATAGGCAGCGGCTTTGATGGATACCTTTAATTTTTGCTCCGCGATTCTCCCTGGGTGGGTTAGTCAGATGCGCGTTGCTAGAAGATGCGTGTAATATGTTAAAGCTGTCGAGTATTTTACAAAGTGGCATCACCCGCCGTAGGCTTTGATTAATGTGAAAAATCGCCCGGAGGGTGGTGCGGAACTTCGATTAAACCAGGAGCCATGACGGGTAATTAAAAATAGAGAAAGCGTAGAATTAAAAATAGCAGGACGACGATTTCGAGAGGGAACAAACGCTGCTATCTATTTTCGCTTCCGCGCGATATTCTCTATTTTTCTCGCAAAGTCGTAAACGTCTTTAGGGTGTCATTACCAGTATCGAAACGAGCGGGGGCTGGAAATAATCTCGACAGCTGTCAAATCGGGACATCGAATATTTGGCCGTCGCGTAAATCAGCAACGCGTTTACGTTCCCATTTTACGAGACTTCCTCTTCTTCCCCCGTAGAATCGCGTACTATTTCCGCGTCGCACCCGGCATCCTCTTTGTGTGCCGTTGTTAAACTTTCATATTTCTATGCATCTTGTAACGAGCCCGAAACGCCAACTTTATTCCCCGTGACTGCGTACCTTCTTGCAGGCCAGACACGGCAGAAAAACCATGCTATTAATATTAACGCGCCTCCAGCAGGTTCCGATGTGCCGCAAGTTTCAAAGTTTCGCCGACAGTGAGTAGCATGAAATGTTCCGTTGCTCGGCGAACTTCCTGCTTGCCCCTCGAAATTGTCCGCGACACGTTTCGCGTTGTCCAAACAATCACCTTGATCGACTTCTCTCGTACAAATAATAATTACCACGATCTTTCTATATCCCAAATTATCGCATAGTTTAATTTCTTAGAGATTCATTCTCTTCTCCATTTTCCCATGCACGTATCCCGCATTTCTTTTTTTTTCCAAATAAAAGCAAACAGGCTGCCTTGCCTCTGGACATTTTCTGCAACTCCGTAAATGCTAATTATACTCGCGCAAGATCGCCAGGCATTTTAATAGCCCTGCACACGAGAGAGCATCGCTCGGATATTTCGGAATATTTCAAGGCCCGGCAATGGTGGATCAGATAATCCTCTATCAAAGGATCGTGCAAGGGTGCATTGTGCGCATCGTGCACGAGGGTGTACTAAGTGCGCGTCCCTGTATAGCTCATTCGACGTAATCACGATCGTAGATAAGGCCTGTCACGATCTCGCGATGGGGAACCCGACGGCCGTTCGTTTTACTCCGTTCATTATACAACAAGCGCGGATGGTTTACGCCCGGAACTCGCCCATGCCCTGTTCCGTCTTCGCGGCGCGGTGGACGAGCAACAAATCTCGACCGTAGTAGCGACCCATCGTCGATATGATTCTACGCCTTATCGGCGGTTTGTCTTGCGCGAAAACTTCTTCTCAGCTCGCGAACGGATCGAACTTCATAGAACGGCGGACAATAATATTTGCGCGTTGCTCCGGCGACAGACAAACGTGCACAATAAATGAGTTATTAACGAATATCTTTCCTTTAGACCTAAATCATGGTTGAAGTGTTTCATTGTAAACTCCAGTAAAAAATGTCGAAACGTTAATGTCGAAGGAGATATGGATGTTCGATCAATCAAATGATTCATCTCAGCCGGTAGCTCGTTAATTTTTCATTTATCATCAACGCTTACTAACGTCAAAATAACCGGCCGGCGCAGACCAATGAAATTCCTTCGACGTGCAACGGTTCGATAGCAGGAAGCGAATGGTGTTTCAATAGAAGCATCGCCGGCCAATGTTTTCGCCATTTGCACGCGGCTGCACGTGGCCCATGCAAATATCACCCGATGAAACAACCATTTCCGGGAACTTGTCGATTCAGGAAGCTGGGAAAATACTTCAGAAATAACATACACCTCACTCCTGCACCCTTCGCGTTCCTCCGATTCGATTAGAGCGGGAAACGCTTTTCAATATTGACCAGCGTGCACCGACAAGACGATTACATATCGACAAAAGATATTGCGACGCATGGTGAGTCCACGACGAGGAAGGAATCACACCCAGTGGCAGTTTAACACGCGTGATAACACGTCGAATGACTGGGCAGTCTCGCGGGACAATCGTGCAAGCCTGTCGGACCGTAATTCGTCGTGTACGTCGCCCCTGAAAACGCCTAGGGTAATGACGAAAGAATAAATATACTCGTGCGACGAGTGGAATAAGAAGGTGGAGAGGGTGGTTGAAAAACGGAGAAAAAAGGTGTGGGTGCGGGGACCGTTGGTGCTTCTGCACGCACTCAACGCATCAATCTTCTTCGCCAACAATGTTCGCGTAAATTACCCTCATCGATATCAAAGTGACGAGGGTGGCAGCGGCGTCGGTGTTGCTGGCGGAAGCCTTTATCTCCTGACAGTGAGAAAATTGAGTTTACAAAGATCCCTTGGCGGGTCTCGTCGTGCGTCACTGGCTCGACACTGGACTTGCAATTGCTGCTTTTCCAATTGATATGGTAATTGATTAAAATAATTGGCAGTGGAGAAAGAGCGGG
This sequence comes from Holcopasites calliopsidis, assembly GCA_023838395.1. Classification (NCBI taxonomy): domain Eukaryota; kingdom Metazoa; phylum Arthropoda; class Insecta; order Hymenoptera; family Apidae; genus Holcopasites; species Holcopasites calliopsidis. Next base: position 2,895,439 of record JALHAQ010000017.1, read on the forward strand.
CTGACTCTACTTTCACATCGATAGACCAATCAATAAGAGAATGCGATACGTCCAAATCGAGAAACAAGAGTAAAGGATATCGCCGCGATTCACGTTCATTCGAGGCTCGTAAAAGGCCAGGTTTACGATTTCTGCTTTTACAGGTCATCATATTTTCATGGGGCTGGACTTAATGGCCTCCTCGAGTCCAACGGAGTATACCTGCGTCAATTATTACCTGGTTAGAAATTCTACGGCGCTCGAAGCTGCGTAACCGATCCAGTCAGCATCGTAAAACCTATGAATCGCAATTATCCTCCCTAGTCCCCATGCAGCGTAACCTTTGACTCGCGCCTCATTCCCTTCCTTTTAGAACTCGAACCGCATTGCGGCCTGAGATCGGTTCCAATTCGCGTGCCTCTCCGCATTTTCGAGTCCCTTGGAGAACCGCGTAGCCGCGATTTTGACAATGTGTCCTCTATGCTTGTCGCGGAGAATTGGGAAAACACGCGACATGACAAAAATTGCATAAAGCGGGAAGCATGTGGGTAACATGGAGCATAAATTATCAACGATACCATGTAACAGTGCCAGGGGTCTAGCTCCGTCGTTTGAAACGAGGCCTTAAATTTCCTTCAGACGCCTTTAACACAAGCCCGGGCCAAGGGCAGAAGACCGACACGCGGTTCCCCGAGAGATTAGAGCACGCGAAAGTTTCGCCTGGCGTCGACGATACTCGGTTTAATGTACCGTTATGATCTTTATGGGGGGAGAGTTTATAGACCATTACGATTGAGTTTTCGCGACAAGACGAGGCTCCGTTTCCTAAGGAGAGTGGAATACATTTTCTCACCTCTGCCGCGATTGATAAGTCAGTCTCGCTGATTGTGAGCGAGACAGTCACGCGGTAATTATCGACGGTTTCGGACCGTTCCATGCATAATCGACGATATCGTAAGGGAAGAAAGAAAGGGGTGCTCGTTAATCGTAGTTGCCCTCTTTCGACCGTCCGCTACCTTTCCACGTTTAATTGCACCAGCGGCGTAATTTCCACTTTCGTTGGCTCCTCTCGGCGACCGCCTAATGAAAATCTCCGACTAACAGGATCATCAGAGACGAATTAACCGAATTTACAGTAATCGCGAAAAGCGGTCTACAACACGGTCGGGATCTCTAACTAACGAAGCTTATTTTAATCATCCCCCGATCAGCCGTGAACCGGCTGTTCTCGTTGTAATCGCATTCGCTTGGACAAACTTCTATCCCCCTGACGTAATTTCGTTTCGTGTCAATAATTTTATATAAAAACTGAGTTTATTGTGTGATACATAACAGGCGACAATAGCTGTTACTTGGACAAGAACTTGTTAATTTTCCCCGCTAGTTTCAGTTTCGAAATTGCTATGATCGACGACGTTGCTCCCATGGGACCTCGTATTTATGGGGCTCGAGATTAACTCGCGGGACCCCTGCGCGACCTTTGCACAGGCGACGAAGAGACTTTTACGGCATCGCGACGCAATCGAACGACGTTATCGTCAAGCCTGCCGCATGAGTAACTTTATTACCTAGCGTTTCTACCTCGTTCATGTACACGTCGTCTCCGCTCCATGTTTTGCATCGTTATTGTGATTTAACAGTAAAAAATACTTTGTGCAATTGTTGGTTAAAGATCAGCGCGTTCAAGGCAGCTCATCAACCGCCGTAATCATTGACAACACGCCATCAGATGGTCCGAAATGTTTGGCGAAACAAAAGGCACACCTTGCTCCCATCGTTTCATTATTTCACCGTTCAATTAGTGAAACAAAACTGGTGGACGGTGGATGGCTTTTGCAATTCATACAGCCGATAAAGCGGGGGTAGACGCATTATTGTGCAGCATCCCTCCTCCCCTAGCACGCATTATTTTCGAGATACCATCATTGGCGCAGCCTCGATTCCCTTAATGAGTAACGGTCGATCGGAATAATGATTTCCCCGGATTTCGAAATCGTCCGAGCAACGTTGGATCGAACCTCCCCTGTAGGCGGCCAGCAGCCATCGCGCAGATAAGATCTGTATTACGTTTAGGGACGTGCATCCGCGCGCGCTCCTGCGCAAACCTATTAACGTGCGTGCACGCGTTGCAACGGAGAACGTCGGGACAGAGATCACCCTGGATCCTCGTGATTTATGCATGCCGGCGACGCTTCGAATTCCAAAGCTCTCCCTATTAACCGGGGAGCGCAGTGGTTGCGGCGCGTCTGCACGAATTTTGGAAAACAATTTTTATCAGGCAGACCTGATTGCGCGAGCTGCGGAACGGCCGCGTAATTGCGGTGTCCACCTCCGCTCGTAATTTCGATATAAGCTTCGCATTAGGGGGGGAAACGAGATAGATAAGAAGCGACAAACGATTTACATTTTTTAATTTCTCTTCGCTGCTTCATCGTTGTTCCGTTTCTCGGTGAACGGTTCCGGAACACTAAGGACACATTAATTGACAAACGTTCGCAGACACGCCACCGCGGCCCCGACATAAATTCCCAATTTTCGCGTAGAAACGGCGAAGAAGTTTAATTGACGCCGTCCGAAACTTTTAAAGCGTTTCCGCTTGTCGGCCTCGAACGGCGCCTTGTTCGTCCACTGAAAGAGGGTAAAAAGGAACCGTGCAGAGGCTCCTTAGTTTTTACAAAGACCCGCGCCTCGTCGAGAATCAATCTTCGATAAAATGAACGAGCGGGAAACTTCTGGAGGCATAGAATTCACCGCTAATAAATCACTGATTAATTATTTTATCCTACAGAATTTTGCAAACGCGGTTCCCTTCCTTCGCCGCTGTTTAGAGAAATAGACGACTCCTTGGAATTCCTCGCTCAACCACGCGTTTCGCGAACCCGAGGAAATTTAGAAAGCAGGCCCCGGTAACGAGACCGAGAGACGGTTCACAGAACACCATATGCCTCCGCAACCGAACGGGATCGTGCCGGGGAATATTGTTAATCTCGCGGGAACGTAACGCGACTATAAATTACCGGAACGAGTGCAGAGCGCTACGTGGAAAGTGCTCACCCTGGCAAGCGGCTATTTCGTGGGCAGCCTCAAAGGATGGTTTACGGACTTGATCTTGCATACTGTTACCTTGATTCCCGGTCATTATCGTCGGCGATCTGCGCGCGAGCCGACGTTACCGCGGACGCGTCGGCCAGGAAGCTGTGAAAACACGGAGGCGGAGATGCTCGTTTCTGTCAATAATAACGAACGCAAGGGCGGTGCTGTATATTTTCGCGCGAATTCCCTCCAACCGATTGTATCTTCCTGGAAGATCTGCAATTCGCCGATTCTAGATATGATCTTTGTGGATAATTTATAGATTCTTGCGATTTCAATATTTTGTAACTATCTGAAACGCAATGGACTTTCCGACTTCCGTATCAGGATTTCTAATTGATCTTGTTGCTTCCACGACAGAATATGTATTATACAAACCGCACAATGATTATTAAAATGAATGCTAAAGAATCGTCTTCCGAACCGCAAACAGGCTTTTCTGCATTCTAAACTCGCTCGGAATTTTATACCTATTATTATTAACTGCGTGCGAATGGAATGGCGGAAACGGCAAATGAATCCGAGAAGAATAGCCAGGAAGGAAGAGGTAACGTTCTCAGGGAACAGAGATTCACGCAAGGTACCGTTGCAGTTCCGCCAAGGAAGCCGGTGGAGGCGAGCACGTGGTCGCGCGAATTCACCCCACACCCTCAGAAGTGCCGCCGACAGGAAGAAACAGGAGTGCTAGGTGGTTGAATAAGGGCGGGAGCGGTGAAAGGCTGCGTGCGCAACGAGCGAGCACGCTGCCGCCGGTGGCTCGAGGAGCAGCCGCGTGGTCGGACAGCTTTTAGTAACTCCGAAACCTTCGAGCGGGAGAGTTGCGTTCGATTTCGTGTCCGACCGTTCTCCGAGACGCGGCAAAGTTTTCATTTTTCTACGATCTCTTTTACGAATACTTCCGCGAACAATAGTAGCTCTTTATCATTTCTGCGGCTTAGACTGTGAGAAGAAACACATTTTTTGTATTCCGCCGTTAAACAATATACAGTGAACCTTGGGTAGCGTGTGTGGTGCTGTTTATAAACAAGTTGGACTCGCGACCCGAGCGACTCTGGATTCCAGTAAATCCGCCGCTGGGTAGATTCCTGTGAAATTTGGAAAGTGTGCGAAATTTCTCTGCAATAATCCGCAGTGAGTGATTTCTCGAAACGGTCGCATTTGCCATCCTGTAACGAGTTAGTTCTTCGTGTGATGTTCTCCAATTAATTATACATCTTCCAATATTCGTTCGCCCCGAAGCTTCGCCATGAGGGCGATTTACTTCACCGCGATCCTTTCGGCGCTCTTGGTTCTCGCGGCCTTCGAGCCCGTGAGCGAGATTTCAAAGGCGAAGGTGCCCGTCCTGAAATGCTGCCGTTACCAAGAGGAGCTCGTAAAGGAATCGGACAGCGAGGCGGACTCGAGGACCCGCTGCGAGCCGACCAAAAACGCCTGGGCGCCTGTTATCTATTCGCCGTCGCAAGAAACCATTCTGGATACCTTTCCGACGGAGTGGAACATTGTTCAGGGGAGGAAACCCCAATGCGGTGAAAATTCGGTGCTGACCTACGTGCCCTACAGAAGCACCAATCCGTTCATACTGTTGGACGACGGCAGTGCTATCCCAGAGATTCACGCGGACGTGAAATTTATGCCGAACGAGTACTGCGCCGATTCGAACGCTATTCTCGCTTGCGTTAGGAAGAGAATGGAGGGAAACCACGCGGCCGCCACTATGAGACCGCGAGTTAGGAAGTGCTGCGGCGAGGACGCCGTCTTCTCCGAGGAAATGTAAGGTTTCGGCTACTCGGTTTTCTAGCATAGTTGGCTATTAATTCGAATGAATTTTCATTCTCCGAATGAAAAGCTCGAATGAACGGAAATTAGTCGCCAATAACGAATAGCTTTGTACTCTAATAAGTTTTCATTCGAATAATTTCTACAACGTGATGAATAGATTCTACGATTAGAATAGCACCAAAAAGGTTATGATTCGCTCTTGCAGCCGTCGGTAGGTGGCGGGCGTCACATTTATTCGTTGTTTAGTCGAACAAAATCGACTAAATTTATTCTTATTTTATTCATCATTTAGAGTAGAATTTGCCCTACTCTGTGTTTCGGTGGATAGCCCGATAAAAGGGTCGATAGCTCCAATATGTATCCCAGGAAACGCAAGCGTGCACGTTTCTATTTTCGGAGCTGGAGGATTAAGAACTCCTGGGACCGGTTTGTAAATACTTCGTTATCGTACGATTTTTTCTTGACATTCGTGTTTCCATCAACCTCAGCAGTCTTTGACTCACGCTTGGATTCATTAAGTAATACACGAACAGCTGCTAATCTTTAAACAGTTAAAAAGGGACCGAACGACTCGCCGATCCAAAAGCGCGACGCTACTCGAACCCTGTGCAATACGTACTCGGGAAAAGATACGCAGGACAAATTCGTCGCGCAATACCTGCAGTAACGATAACAAGCGAAATTCATATCGGGTGATTTGTATGCTAGAAGCAGCCACAGATTCCGGAGGAACCTGCGTCGCGGCTAGCCTCTTCGTGAATAACTGTAATCGTCTCGTTCGGGGTCGGTTACACGAAATTTATCGGCGCGGCTGGCACCCGCGGTGTATTTTTATCGAGAGGCGCCGGTTGACGCCAACCCTCGGGAAAAAAATAAATACTCCAAAGCTGTGAGAAAGAGAGAGAGAGAGAGAGAGAGAGCTTTTTTTCCCCGCGGAAACTCTGTGTTTGCGCGATGCAAGCGTGACGCTCGGGCAAACAAAAATCCAGGGGCCCTGTGTTCTAATCGCGCTCCGAATCGGGCTTCGCGGACTTTGTTGGCCGTCCGGGTAACCAACGCGCGTGTTTCCTAGATAAATTCCAAACGTTACGATATATACACGCACCTTTCTTTTCTGCTTCTCTCGCTGGCAGTAGCCAGATTCTCTCGTTCTACCTCGATTGCTCCATTCGTCTGCAGCCGCGGCGCACGACGCTTTTGAACATTCCTGATATCGTGCCGCTTCTCTGCTAACCATCGTGACTCGGTGCTTTTTATGAACCCATTGCGCTTCCTGATGGATCGGTTGAACCTGCTGGCCTCGTGGATTCCATCGTACAATGTCCGCTAGAAGAATTCAAACAAGGTGCTGAATAAGCAAAGAATAAGAAAAATTAATTTCCGTCGTCTCGGTTATTTAACGTTGTCTCGCAGTACGTCTGGATACCATCTGGTCTTTTGTAGCTGACAAATAGGTCGAAAGTTCGTTACGACGTAAACTGGCTACAGTTCGCGTAGGGATATAGGAAGGGCATACAAACAATTGTACAAATTCCATTTTGTACGAAGTCAGGAAGCGCACTCACTCGCTGCCCCGGCATCTGTTCTCTGTAGCTTTTAAAAAAAGCATTGCCGAATCTCGACACGTTCAGTTTCAAGGAACTGTTCCTGTATCGGTAGAGATCAGAGAAACAGGAGTCTTTGCAGTGATTACGAAATCGGCTAACAAAGTTGCCCCAACCAATCACAGCAACGGAATAAACAATTTATGTGCAAAGATTTTCTAGCCAAACGTTTCGTAAACGTTTCTACAGCCGCGATATCGATCAACTTGTAACAACATCTGCAACAATTTTATCCTGTTTTCCCCCTGTCGTTCTATTCCTATGCTATCTACCACGATGATTTCTAACTGAAACAGAGATTAGAGGAAATGTTGGGAATGTTACAGACACACCTGCGTGCATATGAAGGAACCCGCGGAGCCAACTCCTTTGTTACCAAACGCGTCCTCAGTCGTGGAGATCGTTCCTGGATTCCCGACTTGCCCTCGCTCCGACAATCTCACGATTTTGGGGGACACGCAGGATGCCACGCTGTTACCTAACGGAGGTCTGAAAATCGACGGAGTCGCCCTACCTGCCGCCCAGTTTTGCGTCGAGAGAATCAAAGAGCTGAAGCAGGTAGCCAAGGTCTTTGCATGCTCGGAACACGCGTCGCAAAGGTAAGTCTGAAGTGTTTTTCTTTCTGTTTCACTGCTGCGCGATAGCTCGTAGAAACTACGGCCAGGGGCATAGAATGTGGACAATAATATACTGATACGAGGAATAATGTTGAATATACAGGCTTTCAGAAGAAAATAAGAATAAGGAAAAGTATAAATTTCGTTGAACTCTGATCGTGAGATATTACAAACTGGTGCGAAGTGTTCCGCCGTTTGCCTAACCATCCTCGCTGATCTTTCGCTATTTTTCAATCACTTGTGTTGCAATCTTATTTTCCCTCGTTAACGTCGCCGTTTCTCTCCCGGCGCTCCTCGAAGCGCAGCCGACGTCTCTGCTCGGAGCAACGCGTTTTCTCGTTAAACGAAATTAAAATAACGACCGCAGAGCTGCTAAACGTTGAACAACTGCTGTACGCATTCGAGGATTTTTCGAGTCGAGTGGAAGACAAATGAGCAAAGCCTCTGTTCCGAACAATGAGAGAATATCGCATGATTTTCATAAATTAGAAATTTAAAACGCGTTTGATATTTGCCCAATGAATTTTCTATCGATCGACAGCGGGACGATTCAGCGTTTACGCTTTTGCAATAGAGTACGAATATTCTCCAGTCGAACGTTGATTGTCTCAAACGGGATTTTTCGCGGGAACTTAATTGCACGCGCGATGCTTTGCCCCTGTTCTACTTGCCGCGTCTCGGCAGTCGGAGAAGAACTCGATTTCTTCACTTTCACTCCTCTCACGAAGAATTTCTAGGTCGCATCCGTGTGCGCATGGTGCGCACCGTCATCCGGGAATACGTTTCCGTTCAAGATGATCCGCGTCACGCTTGAAACCGACTCGTATCGATGACGAAAGGAAAATCGTACCTGATGGTTCGCTGCCAATTAGTTACAATCCAAGATATGAACTCGGCGTGTAGTTCTAGTAAAAGGAAGCGGCTATAAATTTTCATTTCATATGCTTCGCCTTCGTACGCGGATATTCTTGTTTAATTGCTCTCGTTAAAGATTGCTGGAGTTAAAAGAATGGCCCATAAAAATGATGCAAATTGCGTCGGAAATAGAAAGCAGAAATTCTTATGCAATGAAGGGTACTGCGTTGATTAATTATCACATGCTGCTTTAGTAATTTTTCTGAATCCCTTCAACTTCAAACTCCCTGGTGACGCCAGCTCGATGTTTGAGACAATCAGACGCAAAAAAAATCCCAACGACAAAGGGAATATTAAAAATGCCAGCCTTATATCCCTAACAGCGACACACTCGTTAAAAGGCCAAGGAAGGAATAAAAGAAATCGTTCCGTTGGAAAATTTTCAGACCGATAATGCAGGCGGCCGACATCAGATTCACCCTGTACCCCGTGGGCTTCATCATTAGCGCGGTGTTTCTGGCAGCAACGTTGGCCGCCGGATGGCTGCTGCCAGCCTCTCATCACGTTCTGCACTGGCGTTGCCAGACTCATCACGTCGCTTGCCTGATGCTCGGTGATCTTCTCATGGCCATCATACAACTCGCCGGAGATTCCCTGCACGGCGGAAGCTGCAAGGCGTTCGGTGAGTCATTGCGTTTTACACCCACCTTACTTGATCGTTCTTTCTACCATCCCGCGGGACAGCGATACTTTATCAGAGAGATTAAATCGAAACGAACCACGAGAATAGGGATTCCTGGAATCTCCAAGGTAGTACTAGCTTGCAAAATTGTCTCTATGAGTAAGGGGTGCATTCCGAATTGGAGAGGGATAAGTTAGAAGAATTAGGCGGCATGGTATATTAACTGGATCCGATCCGTTTTCTGCCCCATTTCATTTTGTGCACGCGATCGATTATTTATAGCTCGATCGTGCGGAGCTTGCGAATTAGAATGAATTATTTTACCGAACTCGTTTCATCACATTTTTAACCGCTCGGCCAGGAACAATCGGTGCAATGCGCGACAGCTATGCGAGCAAATGTACACAGCGCCGCCGATGGAATTCGAATGGTCCAGGTCGAAGCTTTATTTGCCTCGCCTTCAGCCGGGCCTCCGGGCTAATTATTCGGATAATCGCGCTAATCCCTCTGTAAAGCTTCGCCTCTCCGTTTCGATCACGGGGAATCGATTACCCCGTGCACCTGCGAGCCTTTGCGATCCACCGCGCAACGAGACTCCCATTTGCATCTCCTCCACCATTATCGCTTCGTAGCCAGCCTTTCGACCGCTACTCTTTTGTCCCCCGACTGGATTTAACTCTGCCCATTCTGCGGGGTAATTATGTCGCGCCGGTAAACCGGGGAATCTGCACAAAACGTATATTTCCTTGCGCGTTCTCTTCTCTCGCCGGAGCCGCGAATCCAGCGATCGTTTCCGGTCCCCCGACGCTGCTAAATTTCCCGCTGGATCATCTGCTCGTTCCACAGAGCTGCACGGTTGCACCTTTCGTGCCGTTTCACCTGATGCTCCGTTCCATCGACCACAGGAGAAACCGCGCGCGTTTGTTTTATGGCTTCCGGCGGGGAATATTCTTTCACTCGAAGGAGGGTCCATGAAACGCGGAGAAAGGAGAAAGTGGGTCGCCGACTGACCCACAATCGGAACCGACTTTCCATGGCTCGCTTCCTTACTCTTTTTCTTCCTTTTTACTCCGTCCCTTCTTCCACGAAAGTTTTCGTACTCGAAGGTCTTATCGGTCTGTTCTCGTACCATTTACTCGGTGAAGTTTATTGCATTGCCGTACTGTTCGGTGATAAGGTTGCTTGTCTACACTGGTAGCTAATGAATGTGATGTTACGGCAACTTCGTTTAGGGGAAGTTGATGGGGTAAATAGATACGAGAATTGTTAGGGAGATTACTTATTCCGATAGAGATATCATGGACAGGTGTATTTTGTGGGTCGATGGCAGTTTAATTTCATTTTGAGAATATTACGATTCTTTCTTATTATGCAATATCCAATTCGTTTTCCTATTAGTTCCACACTTGTGTCTAGCTATATTAATAAAATCGAAATATAATTGTTAAAAACGGTGGCGAGAGTTGCTACGCGAGATGACGTCGGATCCCGATAATGATTAAGCATGGATAGTTTCATTTTGCGGATCCTTGGCAGTTAAATTTCATCTTAAGAATGTTACGATTCCTTTTTATCATCCAATATCAAATTTATCTTCCTATTTACTTGCACATTTGTCTTCAGCTATGTTTCCACCTGAAATAAAATCGCCTAACAATCGTTGTTGGTGGCAAAAATCCAGCCGATTCAGCCACGATCGAGCGGAGACACGAATCGCAGCGCGCGCTCATTTCACCGCAACGGAAGTATTAAAATTCATGAGCGTTTCTTAATTCGATTAGCGTTCGGTCGTCTTTCAGGAACCGGCAGCCAGTTAACAGTAGCCGGGTAAAAAAAAAATTCAACTCGATTATGTTCGGCCGGTGAAATCTAGTTTCCTCCCCTCCGAACTGTTAACTTCGTCTCCCCCGAGGCGTCCAGGTGCTTCACGGGCTGAATAATTCTCCGGTCGGGAATTTGCTCGCTTCTTAAATCGTCGAGCGTGCTCGGACTCTTCCGCTTCCATCGTGATTCGGCTCTCTGTTTCGCAATAAAAATCCGACGAATTCGCGCGTGTCCGGCTTTGGCAAACTAAAGCCGCGGACACTCGATTCGTTTCTTGCTCGACAGTTGGAATTCATTTCTCTCTTTATTCACTGGACAGGTCCCGGAAGTGGATGTACCTGTTTGCTCGTTGAAATGCCACGACGAACAGGGAGACTCTTGTACAATTATTTTACGTAACACGACCAGCCTTGGAGCGTGATCCAACGGTGGAAGAATCGACCTTTGCTCATCGCCGGAGACACGTCGATCATCGCGGTTCATCGAGTGTCCACGCACGATCATCCGGTGTCCGGTTGCGAGGTGTACACGCGACAGAAATCAGCGCTATACCGTGACGCGACTGTGCGGAGTCGGGAATTTCATCGCGATGCTAACGGTACCGCGGCTGCCTCTTTTTTTTTTTGCACGTTCTTGTTTAACCGTAGGAAATCGTCGACGCGGCATTTATTGTTCGCGGAGTTACGGTGCCTCGCGTATCGGTGGCCTTGTCGCGAATAACGGGTTAAATACTCCTTTTCGCAATTGGAATACTTTGTTGGAGTTCCAGGCGACATCCAGGATGCGATCGAAACTATTAAACTTGGAATGAAAAAAGTGGTATAGTTGTAATCTCTTGAAGTGTGTCCTTTGAATTATTTCCCCGGATCGTCCAGAAATTTTTGTAAATGTCTCGAGAGCGGTTAGAAACGATTTCGTTTGATTGAAACACTCGGTACGCGAGGGAATGCCCCATCTCGTAACGCTTTAATTGCGCTCGCCCGCGAGTACCCACGTTCCCGTGGTTCGCCTCTCTCCATCGCGGCTCGTAGCTCGATTCACTTTTAATTACTTTCGACCTCGCGAATGTCTGTCGTGCCTGGAGCCGGATGACTTCATGGAAACTCCGTTCTTCCGGTATGCGGCGGCGTCGAGGCGTGACATTCGGCCTTCACCAACGGTCCGCTACTCGTCCTGTCGTAACTCCTTTCTAATCGATTCGCGATTCACCGTGGAGCAATTGCCGCCACTTGCGTGCCGTCGTCCACTGTGCCGTGCAACGCCCAAGAAAATTACCAGGGGCGGCCACTTCATCGTCGACTTTTCTCTCATAACGAATTGCCGAGTATGCACAAAGTGTTTTCGTTTTGGTTTTTCCGACGATTTCCATGGCTTGATATTTTCTGAGAAAACACCATGACCCAGCGCAGTTTCACCATGACTTTGCCCTCCACGCGCCACCACCCTTTTATGGGGAAGAGTAGTGAAATAGTGGGGGAAACTAGGGGGAGATCCGGGGCACCGGTTTCCATTCCTCGCTTACGATTAGTTCCATATTTCTTGCAGCTCGAACGAATAGTAAATTGCTTCCATCCCCTAGGATGCAATCGTTCGGTGAATATGGGGCAGGGTAGAATCATTCCTGACAAAAGCTTTGTGGCAATTTCGTTCTTTTCCGTGCAGTCTACTTTTTTTTATATATACATATATTCGGATGATTCATCGAATGATCATGCGTTCTGTGGTGGCCAGGAACGAATTTCTTTTACCTCTCATGCAAGGCGATCTCATTTACCAGAGTCTTTCAGACCTCGGGAAACTTAGGACTGCGATCTTGGCTTTTTCTGTGGACTCTTTCGACGCCACGATAAAATGGACCCGTGACTTGTGTTCGGAGAGAAAGTCACCTCCGTGACTCGTCGCTGAAACTAATGACGACAAAAAGCGTGCTCCCTCGACGAAAAGTCACTGATTCTTGTCCCGATTCATCTGCCATCATCGTGTATCCTTCGTTTTGGCCGTGTTCGATTTTTCACTGGACAAGGCGGTATTTATACGCTCCAGATGGCGAGTTCTTAAAAGGCTCTCCACGTCTCTGTTTTCGGCCGTTCCCGGAACCTTGTACATTTAAATGAGTTAGTTACGATCCTTGGAAATCTGCGAAAGTCGCGCAGAAAGTAATTTGATGAAGGGACCAAACAGGAACTTTGTCCACGCTCGAGAAGAATTGTCGGAAGGGTGCTCGGTGCCCCTCTGTCTCCCCACGGTAATTTCGATAAGTCGATCGCATGGCGGGCCGCGTGGTACGTGTTATACGCACCCCGCCCGCCCATTGCAACGAACCCCTTTATGACTGTATTAGAACCGAGTCGGCTTACCAAAACTATAATCGTCGAGATGAAACGATCGTACGTTCCAAGAAGCAATTCTCGTCTGCCCAGAATTTTATCGATCGACGAAACTAGGGGGGGATTCGAGAGAATTAATCGGTAAGATAATTATTCCTGTCCGACACACTCGTGGTTAATTAAAAGGTTAGTGTAGAACGCGCGGCGATACTCCACGAAACGAGCCGTTATCGTAGGTCGCTTTCTTTCGATGTCAAGTTCGTTTCCCTTGTGGTTGATTAATGCCCCGGCTAATTAGCTTAAAATAGCGTGGCACGAGCGAACGCGACGCGACGCGACGGTTTTCGTGTCCCGTGACGACAGCCCTCTTTTTCATCCCACCTAGCTCCTGTACGTAGTACAAGTCGTTCGTTGACGTTCTCTTATCGTCGCTTGTTCCCTCGCCGCGGAGGAGCAACGGGAAACCCTTTCCGTGTTCCCTTGTCTCGAACACTGGTTGCGTTTCAAAGTCGCTCGGGAGTGATAATCGAAGTAATTCCTGCGAATGGAAATTTATAGGAGGGCATAAGAGAGGGATAGATAAACATTAATCTAATATGCAAATGACTAATTAACAAAGACGGGGACGACTAAATGATTCTTAAGAAACAAGAGTGCCGCAATTGCTTTTATACTTTTGCACAAGATTTTCACTGAGGGGTACGGAGACATGTATGCCTAATTACAAGCTTTGTTTCTATCTTTTATTCTGTAATTTGATAGATGTAGCACTGCTTTCCAAAATGTCAGGAAAAATCATCTGAAATGCGGAAGACACTGCTTAATCTTTAAACCCTGCCGCATGTAATGAATGCGATAAAGTTTCCATCCCTCGCGTTAAATGCATCTCCGCTTCCTTCACGACGTCAGACAAACGCGAGCTTATGATTCGCCGATTTTAATACAGTTTTTACGAGTCCTCGCAAATATAGTCACGGTTTCGTGGTTTTATTATCTGTCGGCACACGGTGCACGCTCCGTTGGCCGCTGTCACGCGAAAGCGGAACCGCGAATCTGCCCGAGAGTCGAAAAATAGAGAACGCGGAATTTACACGACGAGGGATTACGCCTCGTAAAAAAGGCTGGGTATTTTGTGATATTTATTTGTTTTTGCGAGTTTCTCAGCAAAGCGTTGTCCGCGGTTGCTGTGTAATTTTGGGAATGCCGTGCGGTTGAACGCTCGAGCCGAGAGCTAATGCTAAGAGAAACATGTTGGAGTAGCAATAAAAAAAAAGTATATTACCGCGCTTGTATTTTGACTACGCTTGTACTTTGACGTTTAATTTTGAGAATAGTCAAAGATGGGATCGAAATTGGGGCGATCATATTTCTAAATGTTTTCGAATCAGCGAAATTGCAGCTCTACCTTTTTCTCTTATCGAATTTCTGACTAGATAAAAGCGCGCTCATTCCCGAAAGCACAACGGTGTTGCAGGAGATTTGTCTGGCGCCAAATCGCGGCGTGCCATTTTTATGCTTGCAGCATGGCGAAGGGAGCGTGGGGCGATTAAAGAGCGCTTTGGCGCTCTCGCAAGAAACAAGCCCTGCAGGGGAAAAAAAGGAGAGAATCGTATGTCATATATGGCCGGGGTGCAAGAGCCGTACGGAGGGTGGCGCAATTGGAAACACATGGGCGCGCTCGGCTTGTCTTTTTTTTCCCGCCTTTTCCCTTTTCTTCCTTTCTTTCTTTGCCGTTCTGCGCTATTACGCCGCTGTTTTGTCAGCGGAAATTTTACGTAATATCGCGGCAGGAGGATTCGAATTGCTATTGCAAAGTCTTTGAACTGGGAACAGTAGAATTGGAAAATTCAGGCGGCTTAATGCAACTTTGTAAATTGTAATTTTTATATATTAAGAAGTAGGTGGATTAAGAAATTGATCAACGGCGAATCTATTAAAACTATCCCCCCAAAAGTGAGTCTATCGAGGGGTTGAAAAATGATTAATAGGAATAGAGGAAAGGAGAACCAAAGAGCTAACTTCTTCTTCCGTTATTTTTCTACATTGGTAAAGAATATCTTAAACCTTGGCCGGCAGACGAAACATCGTCCAGCTTCCGTTTCCATCCGGAAGGTTCACTGACCACCTACCTAATTTCCGACCGACTCACAGAAGCTTGAGATCGCTTGAGTATTCGTCTATAACAAAAGCATAGCCTTGCCAAGGAAAAGCCGCGCGATTGTCTGGCACGGATAGTCGCGAGGCCTCTTTGGACTGCGAACGTCGGCGGCCGGGAAACGACGATTGGCAAATGATTGACCAATTTAGGGTTACGTGACTGGGACGTGTCTCGCCTCGACGAGACGGAGAGATGAGAGCGAGGGAAGAGGGCAAGGGGCGAGAGGATCGCGGTGGTGGTCCCATGGCGCCACGGAATGTGTCCCTCTTCTCCCTATCGTAGACTCCGCTGCTCCCCTTTTTTCTTTCCTGCCTCCCTGATTCGGCCCGAACGATCTCTGTCGACAAGCAGATTACGTTTCTGTCGTACGGTAAATATGATCGATGCCTTTCGTTCAAGAGATGAAGGGGTGCCAAACGGAGGCGTCCGATTCGCGCCTCTGTGGGGAGGACTGATTGAACCAACATGAATGATCGAACGAATGCGGGAAGGTTGCTGAAGCGTTCCTTTGCATGGACCGATTATGGGATTTTCGTTGGTGTTTGTTGCGAGTGTCCGAAAGGGTTGCAGCTTCCAACTCTCCAAATTGGTGTTGGAATTTTCGATTTCTATTCAAAGGTACGAAATAAAGATTGCAGAAGCTGTGTTTGCAATAAACATCACCAGTCGACCAATACGCCAATGAAAAGAATCCTCCATTTAAAATAAGAAAATAAGACAGATATAATCCATTCATTTGCTTCTAAAGGAAATATATTACATCGTCAGTTGCAGGCTCAGTTGGTCGATATAAAAAATTGCCCCGGCTTCCATTGACATGGAAATTAATCTATAACATAGCGCGGGATCGTAAATCTGGGTAAACAGCGCGGAGAGACGAAAGAACTTTCCCCCATTTCTCTAGCGCGTGTTCGGATGCACCGCGAGTGTGAAAGGACGAAGCTTCGACCGAAGAACAAAATACGCTTCCCCCTTTCCCATTTTTTGTCCTCCCCACGTTCTCTCAGACACGACCTCTCGTTGGATCTGGAGCTTTGTTCCACGAGGTATAAAAGCGCGTCCGCGAGACCGGAACCGTGCGAAATCCGCGATAAATAAGCCGTCCTCCTATATGCAAGCGATACGACTCGCGCGTCGGATAATTTACCTTTTTACGGGAAACGCGGAGGAACGGACTGCGATCTCCCCACGGGAAAAAAGGGCTTTCGGATTCCAGGGGACAATTGGCCTCTCTGACGGGTTTCTCTCGGTTGCGAAGGAATGGTTTGGACCGGCGCGATAAGTGACGGTGGACAGCTGGCTGGGGCGAGTGACGGAATGATGAATGTTTCTGTGAATATCGAGTTTGATCGAGTATCGAATCCATTCTGCTTTCGTTGAAATCAAGAGAAACGAGTTAGGAAAATAGTCGTGAGTTGAATTTGATAAAATTTACACAACTGGCGCCTTAATTAAAATAGCTACCTAATACTTTAATGACTCTTAATCTTTATGAATTGCATGAATTAATTGCCCACCTGATCCTGTGGTAGATTCTTTGAAAAGTACGTATGTTTCGAGGGCGAGCAATTTCGCCGGGGATAATCAGATCCCGTGGAAACGCGGATAATTCGAGCAGACGAGCGCAAAATATTTTTTCTGGATATGAAGTTTGTTAGGGCTAAACCCCGGAGTATATTAGGCTCTTCCGAAGGGTTCATTTCCTGGGAAAATATTTTTCCAGGAACGATCAAAGCCGTAACCTGTTTGCTTGAATTTTAATCTGCTTTTCTATCCCTTCGAAATGATTTCGCGAAAGCGATTGTTCATAATTTAACGGAGCATCTGAGCAAATAAAAGATGTAATCCTGATTCTCTCTAAAGAAGAGGAACATCGGTTAAGAAGGTTCTTCTCCCTCGATCGGGGAGGTGTTACCCTGGCTCTCGAGGGGGGCAAGAACTGTCAAGGGATAAAGAAATCGCCCTCTGATTATGTTTTGCTCACTCCACACACGTAGCCCCCCGGTCGGAAATCCCAAAGAGAATCGCCTTCCTTCGGGAAAGCGGTTACCTCGGACCTCGAGACGTCGCGGTCGCTTTCGAACTACCCTCTTTAATGCCGCCACTTTATCGCGAAGACGGCTCTCTTTGAAAGTTTTCTCGAATTTACGCCAGCATGCCGTCGCTGTGCTTTCACCTGTCTGCCCGGGGCTGTGCAATCCCTCTGCCTTTTCCCCCCGAGGATAAATACACTCGGGCGGTCGATGATTTAGCGGAACGTATCAAAGAAAATATCGCGCCGTAGATCGTGCCCTGTGCAAGAGCTTCTCGCGGTACGTTAACGCGGAATAAAAATAAATAACGCCGTGATTCCGCGGAAGGCTGGGGCAATCAGTTTCCGAGCCGGACTTTTCCAGCCTCAGGCGCGGAGATTCCCTCTGGAGAAGCAAGCACGGGGGCGAGGGTGAGAGGGATGTGCCCCCTAAAGTCCTTGCGTTGGACTTGAAGCTTCTCTTACAGATTGCCATTAACACTTCATAATTACTTTATTCGTGTTACTTTTTTTTACATGAATTTTAAAGTATTCGAGTCATGAGTCGAGATGGATAAAAGAATGTTATCGAATTCGGCATGGTGGGGTGAACAGCCGCGACGTTCACCATATTCACCCCGGCGGATATTGCTCCGAAGGGATGGAGACTCTCCGAGAAAATGCAGTTACACGCCCTATTCCACACGGTTTACCCCCAGACGCGTACCCCCGCGGGTTTACGCGCCGCGACATGCGTCGCTGCCTGATGACAATTATTTTATTTTGCCGAATGTGCGGAGGGGGAAAGCAGTCCTGCTTCCATTTGCATAAAAACAAAATGTTTATTTCTTAATAACAGAGTGCAACATTACCATCATTTTCTGCAAAGTCTAACACGTCACCAATAATCCAATAATGTTTTTAAATCCCAACTACCAAATTCTGTTCTTCCTGTATTATTCTTGATATAAGAGCGATCGTGAAAACAAGAAGACCAATACGCGTCCGGTCCATTCGGAAGCTACGACAAGACGGAAAGTAGGATCGCGGGGGTGAGGAAAAACACGGTGCGCAAATTGAAAGCAAAGGGACGGTAGTAGCAATGAAAACGAGAATGGATGTTCTAGCCCGATTGCTCCGCTCGTTCCTGAGCAATGCCGGCGTCGCGACGCTTCCTCGGCTCCTTGTTTTACCGTCGCCTTCTGGGCAACTCGCGGGCGAGACTGCTTCCTTCCAGAAAATGGACGCGTTCCAACCAAACTGCATCGTGTAAGCGATTCCCATGCTTTCTGGTCGCAGCTATCCGCCCTGGCATATTCGTAAGTCGACAGGAGGACGTCGCAACTCGGCTTTCCCCTTTGGAAAGTGATCGTATGCTTCAATTCATCGTACTGCATACTCCGTGCGTTAAAATTTATCAACCCTTATGGCTAATTAATAGCGATGCCGAAACCAATCTGCAGAATAGCTCTTTCAAATGATTATCGAATAATTGCTTACTTTAATCAGCTATTTTAGCCTTAATGATTATTTTTATCATTTATATTTAAAACAAAAGCGACGCAGTTGAAACATTTCGTTGCGCAAAACAGCAAGCGCGTAATGAGTAATGGAGCTCCGGGGTGAGACAATGCAGAGAGAGCTCCCGCTTCGTGTTCTTTTCCCATTTCCTGCAGCTCAGCGGGCCTACATTCATCCGGCTGTTGCTCGCGGCGGATCTTCTTTGTCCGCCGATCCGCTGCTTCGAAACCCGAATCTGCCTTTTTTGACGAATGCGAAAGACCGACGAGCAGCGAAAAGCCGGATGTACCGCATCGAGATTTCCACGTGTCTTGTCAATCTTTTAACATCCTCCTGCTCCGAACCTCCCATATTTCCATTTGCCAGCATTTCTCTCGTGTTTGCTCGCGCTGCTAGCAAATCGCCACGATCTATATTTGAAGCACGCTTGCGAACTATGTACGTTCATCCTTCGTCCCACGGGTAAATCGTTGCTCTTCCTCTTCCCGAAAGACGTTTAGTCTTCTCGGAACGAAGAAATTGCGGTTGTTAACGCGGAGACAACGAGACTTTTTTTAAGGTTTCGCGGTACGTTCCTCTGGTTTGACCGCGGACCGACCCTGAACGAGCACGACGATGATTATGGGAATACGGCCAACACCGGTGCATGGATATATCTCTGAAGTCGCGATAATAATGATAGCGGTAATAAATTGTCGTTGACCGCGACAGCGTCGACCATATTCATGATTATGAGTATAATAAATTAGTGGACAACCGGCCGGAGGACCGATCGCTTATTATTATTACAGCGAATATAGCTGGCTTCGCTGTCGATTATGGTGCTCGGTCTACTCTCGTTCTCTCCTACTCTCTCCGCGTGGTTTAAGTGAATCAACGGAGGCCGAAATGATATACATAGAACGCGTTACATATTGAATTTGACTCGTGACAGCACGATTTTCTCACACGCAGCTCAGATTTATTTAGAGAAGAAAACCTTTCCTTTCTATTGCTCATGCTCTTAAGAATTCCCACCCCCTCGCGAATTTAAGGTGATCAAAATTAAATGGAGGCCAAAACGATATAGAACGTGTTATTAAAGTTGAGTCGTGACAGCACGACTTTCTCACACGCAAACTCGGATTTATTTAAAGAGGGAACCCTCTCCTTTCCATTGCTCGTACCCTTAAGAATTGCCACCCCCTCGCGAATTTAAGGTGATAAAAATTAGCAGAATGCGCCGCTGGATTTTCATACGACTACTCCCAGCTAGATGAAATATTCTTCAGCACGCCGAGCGTCCGATTAAATTCGCGCGGTGGCGTCGCGCAATAATTCACGGGGGTGCGCGCAACGCCGCTGCCTTTTTTCCGTCTCCCTTCTTTTTTTTTTTGGCAACGTTTTTAAGGTTCCATGCGCGGCTAATAGGAAAAGATTGTGTCTCGCTAGGGTGACCGCGCACCGCGCCCCAAACTCCTGCTTCTCACGCTCGATTTATCATCGTGACGTGTGCTCTGTGCCCGCGTATCCTCCTTCCCCAGGGGGGCGGCTTTCTCTGGATCTTCTTATTCCCCAAACTTCCGATACCGTGAAATTAAGGCGAATCGCGGAGTTTCGGATTTCGGCAAGCCCCTCTGTCGTATGCGATTGAGTTTCCTCGATGGAGGCCCTCTCTATAAATCCACCGCGGCAAATCCTGTTCTCGAGGCTTGCTAATAGAATTCAATTCTTTCCGTTCGCTGGGTTATCGAAATTTTGGGTAAGGTCTTAATAATAGTATTAGAAATTTCCTATCTTTGTCTATTTAGTTGCAGCATATTTGTTTGGTAAAAAGTGGGCACCGATAAATTTCTTCAGCGCATCCAACCAGCGAATTAAATTCATTTTGTATAAATTGCAGTACTTCCCATCACCTTGTAAACATTTTCCTACCGTTATTTTAAAGAGAACAGCCTTTGATCACCTTCCTTGACCAGGTTTCCCCCGGTTATCCAAGGTAGAAATGGAATTCGAATTGGACGAAATTCAACGTAATGCGGTGGTCACTGCCACCGATCCTCGCGTTCCCCTCGAGCGGGTGGCAAATTCGAAGTAAGGGGAGTCTCGCCGGCCGGACCTTTGGAAATTTATTCACCGCGACCGGGCGAAGTTAACGACGAAAGGGAGATAGGAATGTCCTATACGTGAAATAGCGACCACCGCGCGTATTCCACTTTAATACATATTCAATCGGGGCGAATACCGACTCGACATCTTCGCCTCTCTTCTACCGGGGACTCGCTCGCGTTGTTCCTTGCTCTGCAGTCCCAGGATGTGGGTTATGCCACGCGGGATATCCAGTGAAACGAGACGGGTTTTTCGTGGAATTTGCGGGATCGATGGGACCCGCGTTTTGACTAGGATGAAGCGTATTCTTACGGGATCGCGGGATAGATTGCTATCCAATTGAGGGTGTATTTCGGAAAGATATCGAAACGCAAACCGAATGTGTTCCTATCGTGTATTTTTTAATACCTATAGATACAGTTTCCTTCCAACGGTGTCTAAAAATTTGATCGTAGCGACTAGCGGAGGAACGAATAAAGCGAGAAGGAAAACTTTCTCCCAGCTTTCTACCTCGCTCTTCCTCCGGCCAGCTGCATTCGTCTGCTTCCTACCAGCATTCTGTTATTCTTCATCGTACATAAAGCCACCCTTACTCTCGGCAAGGCGCGTGGAAGTCTCACACGGTGGCAAGTTCGGAGCGATTTCCCGCCGGTGAAAAGCGCGACGAGATCTTCCTCGGCGTATCCTGTTCCATCTTCCTTTTTGCGGTGTCCATCACTCGGATAACTCTCTCCGAGCTCTCCTCCTTTCTTTTCTCCTCCGTCATGAATTTCTCTCCAACCGTCGTCGACGTTTCCACATCGCCTTTATTTACGTGTTTTCGGCCAAGTACAAGTGTCCCCCCGACTCGGCGCGCAAGCTCCCCTGGCAGTTTGCAACAAGAATCATCGCCCCTCGGTCGATTCCGTGGCTGTGTCTAGGCTACTGGCGTGGAAAGTAATGGAATCACGACGGATGTTTCTGTGTCGCTTCGCGGCCAGGAAACCGGACTTCTCTGTTCGTTCGCTGAGGAATAAAGAAGCCCCTTTGGTCCCGTGGATTCTTTCATTCCGCGGAGAGTGTTGCTTTGAGGCAGCGGCAACTCTTCTATGCATTCAGAGGAACGTAGCTACGTAGTCGTGTTCTATTGATATGTTTTTTTTTCTCTTTAATTTTAACTAAGGGGCCACTTTGAAAGGTATATCCCATAAACAAGGATTCCTAGCTTGAGTTCTTTGCGGTTCAAATCATACGTGTGCAGCAAGCATAAAAAGCATTCCTTTATGGGCATACGAGAGTAAATTGATTTGAAAGGCAGGAGAATTCCGAGTCGGTCGGGGCCAATTTACATATGTAAACGCGAGGCATAGATCCAAAATGAATGATCGAGAGTCCCGGTTCCAGCGCAAGCTCACACGGGGCACGGTAATTAAAATCGATGTCCAGTAGGGTGAACTGCGCGGCGCGTGAAATATGGGAAACGATGGGGCACGAGCCGCCAAAAATTCGAACAGGGCCGAAGGTGGAAATCGCGAGTCGCGACCTGGAGGAAATTGAAAGCCATAAAACATAATGGTTAGCGACGTTCCCGAGGGATTTACGGGCATCGTCACTTCCCATGGCCGCCTCATTATATCACAGTCTAGCTACGTGCCTGGAACGCATCGGACAGTGTCGACAAAGCGCAATCGGAGGGAAGGACTCGAACCAGGTGTTGCTGCACACCATAAACCCATGGGTACGTACGGTGCCATATGGCACGTACGCAGTGCTGTAACATTCACGTGAGAATCCTCTGCCCTGGGGGAACGGTTGACACGTGTTCTTGTCGATTCTCAGGCGGAAAGTGATGTGGAATGGGGGCTTTAATTTTCATTTTACATCTAACGTTTCGCGGGCAGCGATTTCGCCTCGGCGATAAAAAGAAGACGATATTCGAAGTATTGGCAATCGATTGCAAACTGGGATCGCGTACAGGAGTTTGTCCCGCTGTACGCTCTCTAGCAGAGCGACGCCGGAATCACGACTCCTTGCAACCGTGTCCTCCTGCGACGCGGGCCTGCGGTGTTCATTTGCATCGAGCGTCGCCGGACGACTCGTCGGCATGCCATTGTCCCTTCGATCGATCGGATCAAGTGGCTGCACAGCAAGGAGGAGCGCGCGTACATTCGAAAGGAACGCGGTGCGTATTTACGACCGCTCCTTCCAAGTAGACACACGAGGAATTCGTGAAACGCTTTCCGCGCCGCTCGAGAGACCTCGCAGAGGGTGGAATAAAGGCTTGACCTTGTGCACCGGGAGGTTAATCGCCGTGGCGAAAGTAAACGCGCGTCGAGCTCGGTGCGCTTATCGTCTCCGCGGAGAGCCACCTTTAGGGAGGACGTTCACGTCCACTTTCCGTTTACCAGGGCTGACCGACATACAAAGGAGCACAGCGGTGTTCAACCTGGGCACAAGTTAGTGGAATGTCGCGAGCGGACGGAGATCAGGCATACGTATACCTGCGCCACTGAAACCGTCACCGTAACGCTGTAGCTGTCACGGTGCTTTGTCGGTGGTACAATTATGTCCGTCCCGCAGGCATGAAAACTGGAGCTCTCGTGTCCCGAGACACCTCGCTGCTCTTTATTGGGTGGTCCCCTGCCGATGGTGGTTGCTCTTCGAGTTGCAGGATCCATCAACATTATCATTATTGTCGCACTTGGATTTATTAACCGTATTTAAAAGGAAAATGTACGCTTTGTAGTAAGGTGGGGTGCGGAGAATATTGCATTTAAATTACCCATTACTCGAACAAATTGAATGAATTATCATTGAACCGATAGCACTGCGTCATTCCAAATGGCCGAGAATTTATTCTGCGCACCCCAAGCGTGCCAAACGATAGAAAGGAGAGGCGACCTGTGTGCAGCGGTTCCAGGAACGATCGCATCGAGGGCCCTTCAAACGTATCGCGTTCGAGTCTTTTCGCCGGCGCGTTTCGCGCGGGGTAGCGATCGAAATAAAAAAAAAAGAAATGATGAAGCGCAGAGAATCCTCCCCCTCAGTGGCTGGCCGATAAATTGGTGCCGCTTCTGAAGCACTTGTAGCGGCGCGTTCCGCGAATCGCTATATAAAACGGGCGAAATTGCGTTTGCACGCTATTTTCGGTGGCCGATAATGCCGGAACGCGGGTTCGATCGTGTAAAAAAGAGAGGGTGCGATCGACGGTTCGTAATTTGTCGATTTTTCCAACGGCTTCTTCGAACAATGCCGGCGGAGAAAAACGGCTGGCGCGAGAGAGAAACGCGTGTTCCGGATTGTATTCGACAAAGGGTTTAGAACAAAAGGGAGCCGGGGACAAAGAAGGGACGATCGTAAGAGAATAAATCATTAAAGCGCGAGGAAGCCGCGTGTGAAAGATTTGGAACGGAGAGGAATTTTCTGTCGCGAGATAACGAAACGAGTTAAACGTCGCCACGGAGAGATAGCTGAACTTTTTTCATAAATTCCGTCGCACGATAAAATCGTCGCTGTCCTCCTCGGGATCCCGGCGAATAATTGCGCGACGGTGCTAGGCGACGCATGGTTGGCGGTTGGATTGCGCGGATTCCTCGCGTAACTAGCTCCGATCGAACCGTAAGGAGATATTTTAATAACCGTGCTCCAATTAAATGTCCTGGGGACGGCTGCTGTAACCCATCACGGTTTAGAAAATAGTTTCTGTCGACCGGGATAATTAATACACGCGTAAACGACGGAAACTATTTTTGCAGGAGAAAGGTTCTTCAATTTGACACTTAAAGTGCACGGTATTGTCTTATCCAGTTCTCGATCTAAAACGATCTGTCGGTGCTCGTGGCAGACTTTCGTTCAATCTAGTTCAAACTGCGACCTATTTCCTTGCATCCAAGAATATCACCGCGACGCCGCAGTTCATCTTCGCGAATGGCGGCAGAAAGGCTTGAAAGACGTTTATTGACCTATTCACTTCTAGCCTGTAGTCTATTTTCTATCCGCGCGATCAAATCAGGCGTATAAAAATGAACCGAGAGATCCAGTGAATCTTAAACTTTGACAAGAACTTTGCTTAACGAGGAATAACAGCATGGAGTCTCAAAGTTCTTCCCAGATGAGAACCTTTTAAATTGCAATACGGAGGAATATAATATCGCTCAGCGAGCGTTTGCCAAGCTCTTAATATACTCGCGAGTGAAATTTCTGAACACGTCAGAGACTTACGCGCCACAGATCAGCCCATTCACCGAATCTCACTGCCCCGACAATTACACACGCGATGCTCTTTGATTAATTCTCAGGGTACAAGGAAGAAAGCGTAACCGTGATGACGTTGCATTAGTTTATTCGAGGAGGGCCGGTAGATGCAGCGGGGCAATCGTGGTCGTTGCTCAGCGAGCACGAAACGATCGCGTTACACGATCGCCCGGGCTAATAGCGCAAACTGGAACGCGCAACACGGCCGAACGCAGGCAAGAGGGAACTCCGGTTCTCGATAAGTAGAGCATGAAGCATAAGCAACCGGAGGCCGGGGAGAGAATGAAACGTTGTGGCTCCCGCGACGCGGTCGTGCACACGCGAAAACGCCACGATCGTCGACTGCGCGATTCCTGTGCAGAAGTGGAGTGCTTGTTTTACACGGCGAGCCACTTCCGGCCGGGAAACAGGGCGAGCTCGATCGTTCTCTCTGGGGAAGCCCCGAAAGCTTCGCGAGTCCCTGCAATCGCGAGCCGGTTTCTATTGAGAATCGTAGTGGGACTTGTTCGGGGCGAATTTATGGTAGCGTTGTACTCGAATGAAAGTCGGCCAGCTGGTATTCTCATTTTGGGAATGAGACCTTTTGATGAATCTGTGAGAATTGCTCTTTATTGGGAAATTTTTCAGAGGAAACGAAGGGATTTTTCAAGCGAAGGAGAAATAACTCGATGTAGATGGAACACTCGAATTAATTTTATTCATTCACTATGCAGGTTTATTCGTTTACATGAAAAATTTAGTCGTAGACGAGATTGCGCATTAAAAACATTGTACGAAAAAATTGCCATGATCTATTATGCGTCAGTGAAACTTGCCAGCGCTATTAGCGTTATTCGAGCTGCCAATTTTCCGAAGGTAACGGGAACTAATCGCCGCCGCGGTTAACAGGGTCACGAAACGCTCTCCTACGTGCAATAAATCAGAGAAAATGGCCAGCGCTCGTGATCGGGTCGACGATTGCTCATTGCATCGCTCGTTCGCGTCAGTTATTAAAGCAGGAAAAGCGGAGCGGGATACTCGTGTTCTCCGACGCGGCGCGCGCTCTCGGGGAACGCGTTGGCGCGGATTAAAATCCGCGGAATCGATCATTCAGTCGAAGCTCGGCCGCTCGACGTCCTTTGGCGCGCTTCGACTGTGTACAGATGCCTTTTTAATGCAGGCTTCGCATGAATAAAATCCCGCATGGTTACACGACCGAGCGGCGAGGGGGGGGGGGGATTAAAGCCGGCAGAAAATCAAACGGACTGTTCGCTTTGACATCTCGTATGTAGCAGCGTTCTAGTCGGCTAACTGTGGCCGGTTTGTCGGATTAATCCCGTAGCGCGTTGGTATCGAGTGTCGCGAGGCAGCAGCGCGCCTTTTCAGGTCGCGATGCTGTACCGATGTTTCTGTAGCCGGATAAAAGAAATAAAATAGCGCAGTCCTCCTGTTTGCCCGTGAACCGTTACCGGTCGAACGTGAACCGGCTTTCCGTCGCCCGGTGACGGAATGCGGCCTTCTGGCTTCAGGTTCTTCGGCCTGGAGAACGGTGGCAGGTGTGCGGGATTTATGTAACAGGCGAAACGCACGGAGACGTTATTCTTTTGGGAATAATACATTTTCTATTACTAATTATTATAGGATCATGCAGAATTAAGAGAAAAAGCTATAGTGGTTGCGCTGTTCTTCATATTTAATGAGCCAAAGAAGATAATTTTCGATGAAGTATAACATGCAAGGATCGAAGTACTTTGCAGCCTTATATTTAATATTTCGCGTTCAATCTCAAAGGCGCCGATCGCCGCATTTATGCGAGGCACCATAGATGGGTGGGCCGCGTGGATAAGAAGTGCCACTTTGCGTTAAACGAGTCTAAAAGCCCGGTAAAAATGATTAATAAAAAGATCCATAAGCATCGACGTCTACCAGTGAAATCACACTGGAAGCATTAACCGTAGCGGTCGGTCCAGTGCTCGGCATGCGACGAGAGTGAATCAGAAACCGTCGGCCCGGTTTTTTTTGTCCGGCTTAGTTCATTGGCATTCAGTGACGCTTTCGCTCGCGAAAATTAATATCAAATCTCGTCGATCGAGGGTTCTCCGTTACTCTCGCCGGAGAGCCGAAGGAACGTCGAAAGTTGCATCTAATTGGCTTCGCGTCATCCGCGAAATATCCGGTCAAAGGAAGCGAATCGAACGTGAATACTCGCCGCGCCATTGAGCGTCGAGAGGAAATTCATCGCCTTACCGTGAATTATGCTTGAAATTTCAAGGCTTTTATGAAGAAAGAAGTTTCGCAATATTTGATTAATTTTTTTAACCTTATGTGTATACAATCTTACGCAAGTAGATCACACAAACTAATAATTCATTAAATAACTACCGGAATGTAGAATAAATAATCCGCAAAGTGTCTGCGACATCAGCAAAATTAATCTCCTTCGTTCGTTTTAATCAATAAAGAACAGTTCGTGAATGGGGAAGGGATTGTTTCGGAGGCAACGTTTAGACTTTTCGGGCTGTGCGGTGCATTAAAATAATAAGCAGTTGCATTAAAGTGATTACGGCACGTAGGAAGGGACCGCCGCGAAGCGGAAGTTGAAGTGTCCCCGGGATATAAGAGGATCCGCGGCGGTGTTGGTGGTCGGGCCGACGGCCGCGTCGTTTTCGTCGCCATTGTTTTTCTTGTCGTTCTTTTAACGAGCTCAACGAGCCAGCGCAACGTTTTCGCGGGGAAGCCGGAGAGAATGCACCGCGTCCCGATGAACCAGCACAATCCGTCGTCCTCCGTTGAAATTTCTTTCCCTCCGTCTCTGTCTTTCCCTGTTGGGACCGCCTTACCTGCTCGAGCCCGTCCTCTTCGGGCTTCTTCCTTCTTGCTGCGTCGCTTTACCCCGTTTCCTCTCTCGCTGGCCAGGCCAAACTCCTGGCTTTTTCACGGGCCTTTCCCCCGACCTTACCCTCTGTGTTTTCCGCCGGAAGTTTAAGACGAGTTTCAGACCTTAGGCTCGCGGTGTGCGCACCTCGAGGGCAGGTCGGATCGTTGCCGCTGCGAATCGGGCACAACCGTGCACATGCGTTCCACTATGACGAATAGAATTCCCTTGCAGGTTTACGTACGTTCGTTTCTACTCGAGGCTCGCAATGCCGCCCCATACCTACTGCGCGGTGACAAAGTATCGACAGCAGGGTCGGCCGGTCACCGGTGAACTCCTTCGCATATAGGCATGTCGGATATTCGAGGCGGAACACATGTCGCGCGCACCTTCGGCAAAACAGATGGCCCGCAGATTTTCGAACGGAAAAGGACCGCGGCAATACGCGCTGGCAAAAATGGAACGAGAGAGAAACGCGCGTACAGTGATTTGGCAGCTGTCGAACACGTTCTCGCCGCTCGTCCAGCTGCCGCGTTAATTTCCCTCGCCGCCCTCGCTGCGGGGCTGCAATTACGTTCGCCTCGGTCCACGAGCAAACTAATCGGTATACAATCCAGGGGGGAGGGGGGGGGGGGGTGAATTTACAAGGACTCGCCAGGGAACTTTGGAGAGCCCCGGATAATTGGAATGTCGGCTATCCGGATCGGAAGCATCTCTCGTATCTCTTAGCGATACTTAATTTCCGTGTTTATCTGTTTGTCTGAAAATAGGGCTCCCTTCCCTGATCCCGCGAGGGTCAGCGATCCTGCTGGCCTTTGCTGGAAATTTATTTAATGAAGGCGATAAAATATTTTCTTCCGTTCGAAATTAACAGTGAATATCATGCGCTTATTATTTATTTATCTTTATTTGCTTCAATGCAAGAGGCATCCCGGAACGATCAACACTTTCAATCAGTCCTAGCCAAATAAAATCCCGAGGGAAGAGATATACGAATCGTTGCGCGTTGAAACGGTTTACAGCGATCCATCGGTAGGTGCTCAAATTTCCGCGAAACGACCACTCGATCGCGCACGGTCGCTCGAGTCTCGAGAATCGCCGGCGAAAGCACTCTTACCCCTCTGCAGTATATTCGGAAGGGTGCGTTTATCGTCGCGCAAGGATTCCGCGCGAAAGCCAAGGAGTTTATTCGATATTCCACTCACGAACGGAGCTGTCCCACCCATCTCGACTCCTTCTTCACCCCTTTACCGCCCGTTTCATCCAAGGCGTCCCGTACCGGATCCACCCCCGGCCACTCACTCCAATTTTCTTTTTTATTAAATTCTCGTCACTCGATAATACCGACTTCTCGTGCGTGTGTGTGTGTGTGTGTATCGAAATGAAATGTAATTTTCATTGGCCACGAGAACGGAAGGCGCGAGCCTACGGGGGTTTATTTGCCCCTCGTTCCACGCCTTCCGATTGGATGCGCGCAACCCGCTCTCGCTCTCCTGGCTCCCCTTTTCCTGCTCTTCGAATCAGAAACAAAATTATTTCGCTTCTTTCGCACCGCGCCCCGGTTCTTTCACTATGCAACGAGTGTGCGCCGCCGTTTCCACGGAACGGGTATAATATAACTCGCGGACCTTTCAGCCAGAACGCTCGCCCTCGCGGATTAATTAATACACTAGGTTAAAGGTGATGGAATAATGTGTTCGCGATTTTTAGGAGATCGGCTACGGTTTTATGAATTTCATAGAAATTAGACCGCATTTGAATGATCGCTGAACGCACCAGATTGGAATGCGATTTAACCAGAAGCGTGACTAAAGAAATTGGTAGGCACTCGCCGGTGGGGAAACGCGTGGAGAATTACATGGTCGATTTCCGCGAGTACTGCTGCAAGGCACTCACGATTACACGCCTTTGTAACTTTCTCTGAACAAAATACCCACGTTCCGCGTTACCCACTGCTTAATCCATTAGGCATGGAGACATACGTGCACCACTGGCGGGGATGAAAATTCATCGATCCCTGTAATGATCGGCTATAACGTTCTGCATCGCGGTAAGAAAAATGCGAACGCACTTGGCTCGCGCAGAAAATGAAAGCATACCTACTCCCACTGTATTTACCTACCATCCCGTGCGCGTATCCCTTCAATTGTACCCTGGAAAACATCTCACCTATTCTTTCATAAATAATTCCAGCGAAATAATAGACATGTAATTCCAAGTTAACAATTTTTTGTTACAACTCTCTTAAGATTAAGACATCTCAACCGCTGAAATATTTGCACAAATTACTTGGATATCTCCAATAATGAATCTCGGCGAAGCATCTGGAGGACGTACTTTTAAAGGGTTATCATTGTCGAAATAACAGACCGGTCGATGCAGAAACATAGCAATTCCAAGAGTGGAGGAACACATACCGGTATCGATGGTCGCACGAATTCGACCACGGTCCTCCGCTGTGTACATCGCGCGGCTCTCACCTTGATTACTCACCTGGGCTTCAGAGTAGCCGGTATGCATACCCGCATGTTTGCTCGAATAATTGCCAGGCTATACGTGCGCCCTGGAATAATCCTCGGAATTCAATCTACCTCTCTCGTCGAAGCGATCGTCCCGGTAAAGATCCGCGTCGCCGATTTGTAACTCGCTAACGGAAATCGTTTCGCCGCCGCGCGGCCGATTCTGTTCAATTTATCCTTCCCGCTGGATCGACCACGATTCTGTTCTTCTTAAATCTTTCGCTCTTTACTCAAGGGAGATTGAAAATTGCTTCGCGACGGTGGGAACGAAATTATCGGATACTTCT
Source organism: Holcopasites calliopsidis (assembly GCA_023838395.1). Taxonomy (NCBI): domain Eukaryota; kingdom Metazoa; phylum Arthropoda; class Insecta; order Hymenoptera; family Apidae; genus Holcopasites; species Holcopasites calliopsidis. Next base: position 2,925,870 of record JALHAQ010000017.1, read on the forward strand.
TGGTAAGCTTAGTCGGATGGAGAATCGAAATCCTGTTTGATGCAGCAAGACATAAAGCATCCCTGACTTCGATACCTTTCAGTGGGGGGGTAATAGCCTTGCGAGTTTACTTTTTGCTGACCGATTAGCTTCCGATTCAACTCCCTTTGCCGAGGCGCAGTTTAACGACGAAAAGAATAGAAAATAACAATAACCGTCCGGAGTGAACGGCAATTCATCTCATGTCGATGCGCTTCGCTATGAACTTTTTAATGCACCCTCGTAAAATTACTAATTGCCCGCTTAATTCTCTTGCAACTGTAATTTCGAAAATCATTCGACTCCCGATCGGAACGGACGCGACACGAAGCATCGTTTCCATCTGCATCCCCTCGCGAGTGTGAACGAACAAAGTCCCGAATTAATGTCGGGAGTGAAATTCGTAGCGGACGCCAGGGTGTCTAGCGGTGGACGACAAAGTGACGAACGATCATTGGCGGCGCAATTAACGATCGAGTCGATGCTAATTTCGATCGCTGTCATAATTAAATAGTCGCGTGTCGAACGCATTCGCCCACTTCCAACAGAACGGAGAAGCACGCGAGGCTGTAATTTCGCGTGGCGTGGTGCTGGACTAATAATCGACTGGCGAAAGCGTGTGCCGCGCGGGTGCAAAGCTTCGGGAAATATTTCGAACAACGACCGGCGGAAAATTTCGATTAATTCCGGGGAGGAAATTCGTTTCGCTGAACGCGGCCGTATTTCGCGCCGCGGGAAAGGAGGGCGGGGGTGGAAATCAGCGACAAAGGGGCTCGTGTCCGCGGATTTCCCTCCTTTCCGTGAACTCGTAAAAGAGTTTTAAAACTCGAGCGGCGGTGAAACGAACGGACCGAGGATTGGTTCTCGCGGTAAAGCCCTGCAGAAGCGAGCCCGCGATCCTTCTCGAGGTCTTAAACGAAAAGAAGAAGAAGCAGCGGAGGAAGGGAGGAGAACTTCTGAAGAGTCTCCTCTTCGGCGTCTCTTTCCTCGGTATTACGACCGCTTATTTTCTTCCTTCGCGCTCTTTTTCTCCCTTTTGACGGCCGGTGCACTCGAGAAATTCTCGTTGCGCGAAGGCAAGAGCCGCTTGAACGCGCTACACGCTCGAGAGAATGGCTCAATTCCCGCTGCTAAATTAATTTCCACCGATGAAGAGAAGAAAATGAAAATTTCCTCGCCCGAGTGTGTTTCTTCCCCGACCTCGTCGAGCAAGCAACCACTTGCGGTGGCTACCACTTAATCGTTACGACGCGATTACCGCGCTGGATTAATCGAAGCCTCCAACGATGCCGCTCGTCTTGATCCGATCGATCTACGGGGAAACTCACGTTGGCCCTCTAAGCAACGGGGAGAGATATATGTATAGTTCAATGATGGAATGGGAATCGCGTTTCTGTAAACGCGCGTTCGCGTGATATCAGGGGTAATTCGGAAACGAGGGAGCGTGACCGACGATTTAGTCGCCATAATGCGAAACGACGATCGGTTTCGGGGGCGAGACCCAGGTATTCTGGATTTTCCGTGTAAACACGTGGACGGGCGTGTGCACGCTCGCTGCATTGTGCGTACGTCAGGAGCGGCTTTTCAACCATTGCCAAAGCCGGACAATGCCAAAGGACGATGGCTGTGCATGGCTATGTGCCTCCCCAACCTTATACAGGGTGTCCCGAAGGAACCCTGTCCACAGTTTCGTCTAAATAATTTTAAGCAAACCCTTTTCTCAGAGTTAAACAAATTCCCTTTGATTTGGATCAAGATCGTGTATTGCCTGGCTGGTAAATCAAAGGGGATTAAATAAAATGAAAATGCTTGCTCTCTCGGGCGCGAAAAATCGATTAGAAACAGGAAACGCGTCGTTTATTGAACGCCCTGTGCGATCCTGGCAAAAAGTACGAGGGATTCCGTATGTGCGGCTGACAAAGCCTATGTTCCCTTGCGCTACCGTGCGACGTCTGCCGTACGAGAGCGACTGGAACCCGTGCAAAACCAAACGCGGCTTTGCTGCACACCAAAGCGATCCAGCTAGAAAAAAAAAAGCGAGACGCGAAATCGATCGGACCGAAATAAAAATATAGCCGAGTTTTCGTTCGGGGTTGAGCCGTGCGCTTTTTTTCAGCTCTCAAAGGAAAACCACTGACGGATATTCATCGTTTTATAACATTTTTATTATTTCTACCGCACGAGAGCTCTAATTTCCGCGTTTCTGTTATCCTTCCGGCTGGTTCCACTTGTACTTCATCTCTATTACGATGATTTTGATATACTGCAGGGCGGTATTGTAGTTAATCGAACAGTATTATTAGCAGGGATTTTAATTTCACTTTTAGATTTTATTTTATGTGTTTTATATATTTTCCATATCCTTGCTGAACGAGGATGTAGAGAAATTTCAAGCAACGTTCCGTTTAATTATAATGAATAACCTTCACTGGTTGTGCAATTCATTTGTCTCGAACAGAATCTTCATAATACAGATAAAAGATTAATAAGGATAATAATAATAGGTATATAAGACAAGACTTCAATGCTTGGTCACTGACTACAGTTGCAGTACGTTCAAACGCAGATGGAATGTGTAAACAGCGTGAGTCACAATTTACCAGTTAGCACGAGGAAGAATTCTTTCAGAGCCTCTGTATCTTATTCATGATACGGTAGGCTTGTTTCACATTCTGCCTTGCTGCCATTCGATTGCATACCGTACTATCAGATCGGCATTCCATTGATATCAGATAGATTTTCGCAACTCGCAATCGTTTAACAAGTTTCCATTTACTCCTAATGAAATAGAAAGAAAAAAGTCGTGCGAATCCTTAAGGCAAATTATTCCTTGATGCAACGCGTAAACGCAGACCAGTGACAGAGTCTTTAATCGTGCTCTGCCGCATCAGAGGGCTGATTACTTCCAGGCATAAATAACATCTTCCAATAAATAGATAGGCGACAAGAATAAAAAGCGTGTCCATGATGCAACGCATGAATTCGATCACCGCTGCTCCCATGGCGAAGGAATATACATATGTACTTTGTACGAGACAAACAATGTCTCCGAATTCGATCAATGCTCGAGTCGACGTACCGTGAATCGAGTTACATTTCAAACACGCTATATTAGTCCGAGCAGGTATCATAGAGTGGATATTTTTCCATCCACCGGGCGCGCGGTGTCGAGTCGAAGCGGCCGTTTCAGTTTTGACGAATGACAGGGTTCGCGAAATTCGAGCGTTCACGTTGTCAGGGCTGGCTCGTCGCGCGTAGTTACGTCGAATAAAACAAATCAGCGAGGATCGCGGTGAACACGATCGATGCGGTCACTATTCAACGTCGCTCTTGTTAATTATAGCGGTCAATTAACCATGGTTCCAGCCGATCTCTCTCTCTCTCTCTCTCTCCCTCGCATCAGCGTTCCCATCAGGAACAACCAACGCTTGGTTTCCCTCGTTTGCCGTGTACCGATGTCGACCCGAGTAAAATATTTTTCAGCCGCATCGACGGTAACTTCGTTCGGAAAAGAATTTGCGAATGAAGTAAGTAGAGTCATTTATTGCTGTGGTAATAAAAAAAAGTTGCTAAGAAATCAAATAGTATGAAGGTTTGATGAAATTGAGTTTACTTTAAACTTTCAGAATACTGAATACTTTATTTCAGCGTTTCTTCCTTTCTATTTCAATCCCAAATCTTGAAATCGTTTATCAATGCCAGGACTAATTTACTCGAAATTTTCACTCGCGATTGATGGACGCATCTCCAGCGATAAATTCCTGCTCCGCAACGTGAGGCAATAGACAGAATCAAAGATGATTCCAAAGGATTGCCCGTCGAAATGTACAGCGAGCACGGACTGTCGGACGAGCAATCGACTGGCATCACGGTGCAACGGAGTTTCGGGCGTCACGTGTGTCAAGATGCATCCGCGTGTCGGGCGCATCCTTTGGCACGCGTAAATGCACATGCAGCTAAAGCACGCGACACGTTCGTGCGACAGGTAATCGATACTCGGCCGAGCATCGATGATTTCTGTCATTAGCCAAACCTGCTCTTCCGATCCGAAATTTGCCGCAATTACACGGCTTCCTTCGTGTCAACCAATTAATCGTCCAACCACAGAAATTTATCAAAAAACAAACCAGGGTTATTGGTGGAGAGTGCGGTTCTCTAATGATAATCTTTCTCCGGGAGAGTTTCCAAACGATTAGAAATTGCCCGTCCACTTTTCAACATTTCAATTGCTACTCTAGCGAAAGGTGATTTCAACGCTTTCACTGGTGTCCCACTTTAATTCAACTCACCCCTGTGACAGGCCAATCATCGTAACTCTCTACGAACAATTAGGCGTTGTGCATCGGAAAGCCTTTAACCAGTCGTCGCAAAATAATTTGACATTCAGTTGCACTTTACGGGAAATCCTTCTATGTTCGTCGTTAACGAGAAAAGCGCAAGCAGAAGCAGAAGTCTGGAACGTCTGCTAGGAAATCGAACGATTTCCGAAATTGAATCAAACCAAAGCGGAAATTGCGTAATCGCGCGAGTTCCCAGGGGCGAGAGAGCGTGACGGCCGAATACATATACACATACGGTCGCCGGACGAAAAGCTCCATCGGGAGCGTCCCGGTTCTCCATCCCTCGTCACTCTTGCGGCTGACAGGGTCCAGAGAGCGCGTTGGATTTGGTTTGCATTCGAGGCGTGTTCGACGATCGAACGCGACCCGAATTCCCCGCCGCTCGGACGCGTCGTTCGGACCTCGGAGCGTGTGTGCGACCGTTCGAGGAGCGTCCTCGGCCGCGGCGCGATTATTAGAAACCGCCGCGGCAACTTTTCTGCCGAGTAGCGGCTTGAAAAGTGAGCCGCCTGTTTGCTTAGGACACCGCTGACACCAGGCATTTTAGACGGACAATGTGGTGGAATATTCTTGGGACTTGGCGGTGCAAGTTTCTCGGCCGGATCGAGCGATTGGATTTTTATTAATATTTCATGAAAAGCGGAAAGTGAAACAAGTCCCTCGGTTCTTCACATATTAATGGAGCTGCATTTTCTGGTTTATCAAATACAATCTCTTGCTTTGCATTTTTCTTCAACAATGCCAAAGTAGCTTCTAAACAAGCGCGAATCGTACAAAGGAAAACGCAACGTCACAAGCATCGATAAAACGACGTGACAGTTCCGTTTCGCGATTTTAACGAGCCGAAGCGGCATGCCGTTCGGGGGTTGCAGTTTTTCACGAGTCCGTCAGTTTAATAGCCCCGCTGTGTACTGCGTGCTCGAGCAACATTGGAAAGCGGCTTAACCCTTGAGGACCCTCGACTCGGTACACGATCGACCTGTGTTCGATGTGTGCGCACCACGCATATCTGTACGGCTTCGTAAACGGGCCGCGTGCACAGAGGCTAGGCGGTCCAAAGCCACTCTCGTATCTCCTCCTATATTTCCATCTGTCGTTCTTTCCCTCTCTGGAGAGGCTGCGGAATTCCTAAGGCAGGCACGCGTTATTATATCGCGGCGGAACGAAAATTCGAACCTCGCCCCGCTCCCTGGCCCCTTGCCAGAACGACAATCTTCGCGTAAGCCGTTGTGCAATCGTGCGTGCTTCGCGATACATACTTTCCCTGCCAGCCCTTTGTCTCCTGCGACTTTTGCTGCTGTTCCAATCCCCTCGATGCTCCATTCTCCTCGTTCTCATTTCGCGTGCGAGATATCTCTCCCTTCTTCGTGCTTTCGATTCCTCTGTTGTCTCACTTGTTGCCAGGTCGAAAAATCCTGGCCCAGCTAATTCTGAACGGGTTCCCCCTCTTTCCTTTCACAGCACACGGTGGTCGTTCTTGTTCCGCGGGGCCAGCATGGATCCAAAGGGTGGTCGCGCCCTTTAATTCTGAAATAATACGCGGCTGGGATTCGCGATTTTTCCCCCGATTTACACCACCATCGTATTTAGGAACAATGAGGTGCGCGCGACGCCTTTGATGATTCGCCGTGTACATTTTTCTTGCATCGCCCCTTCGTCCCTCTGCCGCAATGAAAAAGGGAAATGGAAGAAGAAACCGTGGAGGGACAGCAAACGAAAACGATGTTTCCTCGCGCGAAAACAGTGCCACTCGATTTTTCCTAAATACATTGTCCCTCGCAAGGCTCTTCACTCCAGACTGCAAGTTTCTGTATTTTTGGCTGGCTGCTCGTCCATTATTCAACGCGGTGCACGACGGCCCGGGCAATCCTGGAGACACCCGGGCCCTCTTCGTATAAATTCCCCCGGAGAAGGGAGCAGAAAAGAAAAGTGAAATAGAAAAGAAAGACCTGCTAATTGACGTCCCTCGAGAGGGAACGTTGTTTCTCTTTTGGCAACAAAGACAGGGCCATGGCTTCGTTAATTATCCTGGCGCAAAAAAGGAGGCCGATGCGTTGTAAGTCCCCGTGGCAAAAACGTGGACGCGCCGATGTTGCTTACGACGTGGGAAATTAATTAGGGAGGCAACAGCGATTTCCCGCGACGGTGCAGGAAGAAGCTGCTCGCATATCAGATTCCGAAAACTCTCGGTCTTCGTGCGAAGAAGTTGATTATAATAGTTGAGAGAAGATGTATTTGTCGTTAATTAAGATGCTATCATTAATAACCCATTATTGATTGTGGCGTCACACGACGTGACGAGAGTTTGGGACACCAGTGTTTTAACAATTTTTAACATCAGAACAATCATTACATTATAAGAAGTTTCTGTAAAGATTCTACTCTCATTGGCATTAATTTAAAGCCCACTAGCATCCCCTGAAAAATTGTGTCATCGAAAGTTTTCGGAGTGCACCCTCTCCAGGTAATTCATTACGTGGTCGTTTAATCTAAGGCGGTGTTATAAAAGCACGCTCTGTTCATGGGGGTGTGATCGACGACGTCCTGCGGAAAGTTGGGACGTAATTCGCCAGCAATTTCAGCAACACTCCAGAAGCTGGTGCTCGCAGCCACGAGTGGAGATCCCCCAGCAGTACACACGTATACCGTGGTGTCTCTCCTCTTTCGATTGGCTCGTTACGTCTAAATATAACAGAATTTCGTCGACACGGTTCGTTGATTGCCCCTCGAGGAGCGTGCGCCGATTAGAGCCGCGACGAGAGCGATGATGACTCCGTTCGAGGAAAAGTTGCCGCGATTTTCGAGGCTAATCGGAAGCAATCCGCGCAGGCAATGATGGTTGTACTCCACGGAGAAATTATGGGGAACACGTTTAGCCACGCTGGGAGCTCGTTTGCGTATTGCTTGTCCGTTCATGGGGTGGGCGGTAACAATGAGAACGTCGAATTCATCAGCGAGATTTCGCATTGTCCGGATTTACCGAGGTTCAGGCGGAGGAACTTTGAGATGGACGCGTAATCCTCTTTCTCTATCTCCATTTCCCTATGAATGTTTTCCCCTCGTGAGTCTCAGTCGAAAACTAAACCACGGTTCAAGCGCGTCGGGAAATTTCGATTGTTGCCAATGGAGAATAATAGAAAATTAAGTGAACGCAGCTTTTATTCGAATTTTATTAAAATAGAGCCGCCTATTATAAATGTTAGATGTACAATCTATTCTTGTTCTTTCCAAGAAAATCGCGTACACATAATAAAAGGAGTACCGATCGTATCGTAATTCATAAATACGCTCCATCTGCAACATTACGAATGTTTTTCTTGACAAGAGGGGAAGATTTGCGGGATCGTCAGCGTTTCGTAAACGCTTTCGTCGCAAAACATCTTTGTTTCTTTTCGCAACAAGGAAGTGGCCATCCCCGTCGACGGATGATTTATTGCGGTGCACCCATTACGTGACAATGCGGCGATTACGTGAGGATGTCTGCAAGTGCAGCGGAGCCGCTGGCATTGTTCCCTGCTCGGCGACTCGATCCTCTCTCGTTGTCTCTCTATTAAAGTCGTGCGCACGTAAAAACGGATAAATTATGCCCACCGGATGGCTTGTTCGCCGACGATTGTCTCGCGGATTCGTATTGGGCGGTCTCCGCTCCGCCGCGGTGTTCCACGGAAACCGCACGAAGGGATAGTCCGAGTGTATTTATACACCCGGTTGCACGCTGATTCACCCCGTTTCATTAGCGCACCGTTTCGTAAAGCCTCGAGGCAAAGCGGCCGTGGCCGAAAGTGGCTCATACGGGCCACCTTCCCGATTCTCGTCTCGATCGATCGTTATCCTTTTACCTCGGAAGGATTCCGCTTGAACATTCGGAACGTTTACAATTGTTTAACTCGCAAAAGCGATGATTTCTTCGCTCGAAAAACACCACTCCGAAATCGCGAAGAGAATCTCCAAGAATTGATCGAGGGAAAAAAGTCAAGAGCTTGTTAACCGTTTTCCTCGTCCTCTTCGATTCTCGTTTCGATTCGTCCAAACAAACACGAACACGCCGTAAATTAGGGCAAACGGGGGTGGGCAGATGCAGAAACGATGTAAGCGACGATTTGTTTTCTTTGGATTCGTATCGAGGGGTCCGCGTTTGCGCTCAGTATACACCGAGTAATGCATTCTTTCAGCGAGTTACATTACCGCTGCCCTTCGAGGCGCGGCCACCTTCGTCAAAATAACTACCACCCCGGACCCTTCTCTCTGCTCCAGTTTCGCTCTGCTCGCGAAACAAACTACCGCGCGAAAGCAAAACGGCGGTGAACGAACGTCGCCGAGTCTCTCGCCAATCGAGCGCACGGCTATCAGGGGGATGAACCGTTTTTTTCCCCATCCGCAATAGCGTCACTGCAACCCCCTGTGTAAATTCCCTGTCCAGCTTCGATTACAGCCGCGACACTCTTCCCATATTTCGTCTATTTTGTTTCTCTCTGTTTCCGTTTCGCAGTCCATAGGTCTCGCCGACCGGCCGTCGTATTTCACGCGGGATTTATACCGGCGATCCATTTCGGAATCTAATATTCGTCGCATCAGTTTTATCGCAAGCTTGATTAAATTGGTTTACAGGTGCGCGCGCGTTTCGCGCTCGTTGTGTTTGGCCACTGGTCTGTACCGTGGGCCGGTTTGCAAACTCCGGACCGGACCACGAGAACCAGAGGCCGAACGTGCCCCGGCGATGATTATTAATGTTGCAGCGGACACCGTAATTGGCGTTGCCTTTTCCCGTGCAATTTGCTTTCGGTCCCCCTTTTCAATTTCTCCTGGATTCACGCAGCTGTTCAATTTTAAGGGAACTCCGCTGAATGCTAAACAATTATCTCCCTGAGAAGCAAAATTAATTGTCCTCCGAAGTACAGATGTATCTCTCCAGTTAGCGCCTTTGCTTTTTAATCTTATCCAACAATTCGTTTGCCGAAATCATAAATCTGTGTCCCGTGATCGTACTGGACCTCTCCCGGTGGCATTTATTTATTCACGTTAATCGTTCACTCGGACGAAATGATTATCGTCGTCGTGGCTACCGATTAATTCCGTTTCAAATTATGGATGCATAGTACGCGCATCTGGTGATACGCGGGCCTGGTTCTCGAAATAACGCAGCCACACTGCCGTGAAAACATAGTGGCTCGCTTCCCATGGTCGATAACTCGTAAAAAGGCCGATCGTAATTCGTCGGGAAAAACGCGCGACGTTTATTAATCCCGGCGAATTTATCCGCCCGCTTACGCCTGTAATTCTCGCCAAGACGCTCGAGAGTATTTTTGCTCCGCGCCAAAGAGTCTCCCGAATCCATTCCTTCCTGTGCGCGCACACGGCTGCCAGAGGAAATTTGTCGGGCCACGATGTTAACGACGTACGAACAGTGCGGTACGATGCAGTTGACACGTGTCGGTGCAATATCGGTCGTGTTTCCGAGGAGAAAAGTAAATGATAGTGTCTTATCGATTGCACCCACGGTGTTCCAAAGTCTTATCAATCGTATAAATATTGGGGAAGACGGAGTAGCTATGCTGCGCGTCAAGCACTCGGTCAGTTGCTAGTTTTTAGGAATTTCCATTCACCTGTTGGAATTATTAAACGATTGCTCGTAATTTTTCTTTATTTGATTCGTCGGTAGGATACTTTCCCTGTTGCCAGCATTGCTAAATTTCTGATAATTGCGTTGCAAACATTTAAAGCGCTGTCGAAACAGCTTTATCAATAATTTAACGATAATCCATCAAAGTAGAAATATGAATTTCAATCAACCAGTTTACATCTCATCGTCGGGATAAAATGAAATTTACCAATTTCACGTTTCCGCTCATTATCTGAGATATGTAATGCGTGCAATCAGTGAAAAAATCTGCTTCGTTCCATCTCTGTATTCTACTAACGAAAGTGTCTGATTTCTAAAGTGCACTCGTAGAATTTCGCTAAATTAATCCATAACACTCCAGTCCACCGTACCATTTTTTTCGTCAGGAATTAGCGTCGCTGGTGCAGTGGGAATCAAGTTGATCCTCGCGCGCAGCGATGATCCCCGCGTGTGTCGTTCCTTTCCGGCTTAATATTTCAACTGACCGATCGCGCGTCCCCGGGGCCTGTCGCTAACTTTTATAATTCATCCCCGCGTAACAGCCCTTCCGAGCAGTGGCGATGAGAGAGGATCAGACACGGGGTGAGCGCGTTGAATCAAACTCTAATCCCATCTAAATCGGAGCGGCGCAATAAATCCGGTATGATTTAATTACGAGTCGCCGCGGTGCCGTTCTCTCAAGTATTTAGCTTAATCACCGATGTTAATGCTACGGGATTAATCGCTGAAGTTGTTGCCGCGGGCTCACGGTTCGTTCAACGGTGAATTAACAAGTTAGTTCCGTTGCGAGCAAGACAGTCAGTCCTCTCCTGATAGATTTCATTGCTGAATTGTCCGGGAATGAATTGAACCGTTCGAATGGCACGCGCTTCTTGCGCTCTCCGGGTTTAGGGCACCTTGATTAATCTCGCGATTAAATCCGGAGAGTCAACAGTGGGGGAGGGCCTTAGAAAGTTATGAAATATTGGAATTATATTCATGGTAGGGTGGTAATTCAAGTAAATATTCATTTTATTTGATAATATATGCAGCGGAATAAGGAGGAGTTCAATTGATCAAATAAATTCGCAATAAGCTGTTGATTAAAAGAAATAGAACACCTTCGTTAAAACATGCTAAGCCTTCTTCTAATAAGTATGAGAAGCTTCTAAGCAACAGACATATATTTTATTCAGAATCGCTTGAACATCCAACAGTAGTCAGCCACCAGAACATGATAAATCAGGCCACGATTCCGCGAGTGCATTCAGGTATTCTTAGCCTGTATTATTCACGTACCGCGAAGAAACAAACTTTGCACCAAGTTTAGAGCTTGATCCGACAAATCAAACAGCATCATCCCCTGCACACCCCTAATGTCTCCGAACGAAAACGTTTCTCCTCTGGGTCTCGGTGCGACCTAAGTAGATCGATACTGTTTACAAGACAAGGGGGGGTTGCTGCGTGCATCACGCCCCGAGCAATTAAACGGTCGCGCGAGCGAAGAAAAGGATAAACGACGGGGGTCAAGGCGGCGCAATCTAATTTCGACCCCGATGCAAATCGAGTCCCTTAAACTGGCTGACGTTTTCAACCCTTGACACACGCCCTCTCGGTATAGGGTAGTAACACACCGACCATCCGGTTCCTTCGACTCTCCTCGTGACTGAAATTAACCCTCGACCGCTTTCCTCCGTTGCCAGTCGTTATTTCCCCGTTTCCTATCCGCTATGTTCCCCGCGTCAAGGGTCGATTTCGACGACCGGCTAGAAATTACTGGCTGCGATAATATTTTCTTTTAAACTTTCTTTTATTTAGCGTTCGTCACTGCACTCGTTAGAACGATTGGCCTTTAGCGGAACGGGGGAAAGTGACAGCGAGGATTCTCACCTGGAAGGAACGGTTTCTTGTACAGATTGGAAATTTCATTCACTCGTACGCATAGCAATCGTGCCGCGACGTTAATCAGACCCTGACGAACTAGCGGTGCTTTCACGCGGTGTTCGCGAGCCGCGATTCAGTCACGTTCGTTTCATGAATGGCGCCACAATGGTGTACTCGCGAAGAAAGGGAAAAGCCCGAACGCGGCGAAACCCCATTACCGTGTCAAAGGGGTGGCGAGGTATCGCGAAACTCCCGATCCCTCCGCTCAAAGCGTTGTCACTTTCTCAATTCCCACAAAGAAACTCGCTCGAACCGCCGCTGGAAAATTGGAACTGTTTGTTGCATGCCAGCCGCGTTCCTGCCCGAACAACGAAGCGCGGCATAAATTTCGGAAGAAGGGAGAACGATTCGGTGGCGGGTTAAGCCGACCAGTGTCTCGCGAGGGTCTATCCGTTCACGGATGAACGTCACCGGAGTGGTAATTGCAACGAGGCGTAATTAGTTTTGGAAATTTCATTATTCCTTGGCGCGCGCGCGCAAATAAACGCCGCTGGCGCAAGCCTCTCCGCGAAGAATTATTATCGGAGAGGACTCGCCCCCCGTGTATGGCCCGCGTTAATCCTTCGAGCAACCCGATGGAAAATCGTCGGGCCTCGAAACGCTTGGCTTTTGCCGCTTCGCGTAAATCCCTCGGCAGGCGTCACGTTGTTGCGTTAATTAACTCCGAACACCTAAGGACACTGCTAATTTCCAGCTGATCACGCGTGCGTGTGCGCAATTTTATGCTCGATTTTCACCTGTCGACGAGTTTTCACTGCAACACTAGTTCTACCTTCTTTATGTTCGCTACGAGGTGAATGCAAATCGCGGTTGCAAAAGTTTCTCGTGCGTCATCGGCGTTCCCTGGAACACGCGTTTCCGCGCCTACTTCTTATGATGTGTGAAATAGCGGGGTAACCGTTATTATTACAAAATGAACTACTTTTAACGTCCTTTTTCCACGATGCAATAGTTTGATTGCATTTTGAAATATTCATACGTCCGAAAGCTGCAACCCCTTCTTTCAACAGATCGGCCTCTTTGCTACCAGGCGTGCTTCTTCTGAAAAGCTCCCCTTACTCGTACGACGGCCGCCGCTCTATCGAAACGAGTGTTTTGACTCGACGCGTGGCTGGTGATTGCATTTTCAGAAATTGATGCGGCCGGGTCTCCACGCGAATTCTAAGAACGAATGCCGGCGACAGGCTGAAAGATTGATGCTTCCCATAGCCGTCTTTTCAAACGATTCTTCACAAAAGCTGTCCCTCCCCGACGCTTTGTCCGTTGTCTCCCTCCGTACGGCACTGAGCCGGAGAAAACTACAGCCCGTCCTCGTTCATGAATCTTTGACAGTCCGTCGCGAACATGGGAATCCACGCGCTACGCTGTCTGTTTTTGTTTCGACGTGCCGTCAGCTTGGACCATCGGCGAACGATCGTTCGAAACGGACTCGTTGATTAGCGGATCTCGACTCCTAAGGGTTCGAACCTTGAGCGACTTGAAACATTTTGCTGCGTTCGATTCTTGTCTTTGCGAAAATATGAAACACCGAAGAAGTTTACGGAAAGAAAAAGTCCGGAGCGTCCGGGATCGTCGTTCTGTGTCGTCGATATTGACGGGATTATCGCGGTTGCCCGTGGGAAGAACGATTCTCCCCGGGGACAAGAAAAGCCGGCGGCAGTAAACGCCTTTTAACCATCGACAAAAGAAGTAGCGAAGCTTATTTTCCCCGTTCTGTTTCAGCAATCATGGCGCACTTCTTCTTCCTGGCCGCGTTCTTCTGGCTGAACACGATGTGCTTCAACATCTGGTGGACGTTCAGGTGAGTAGCCTTGCTCCTCTTTTGTCTGGCACACCGGTGCACGGGTTTTGCGGCGGCGAAAGATCTCGTCACGTGTGTACTGTTCCGTGCGACCGACTCCGAATCGAATCCACCGCGATTGTGCGCTGCTGGCCTAAGATTTATTTGATCGCACACCGTCTCCCGTATTTCGAATGGTTTTCACGTCTTCCACGGGGACGGGGTCGTTTGAAAACCTATGTAACATTTGTCGCGCGAATATTTCATGAAACAGGAGCAGCAAGAGGACTGTCGTCGCGTCGTAATTAGGCATCCGTTCGGTGGACGCGTCGCGAAATGATAGAAATTATGAAAATGCATCGAGCGTAATTGCCGGGGAATTTCGGATGCGAAACAAGGTTGGTAACGGGTTACGACTACGTTGGTCCCGAAGCGCAGAGGAGAGCAATCCGGGCACCTCGTTAATTAACACCCAGCCACGCAGGTTATCGACCTGGCCGAGTTTCGCGTCGGCCGCGTCGTGTCGCGTCTTCGATCAGGATGGCCAGTAGCGGTGCTCGTTACCTCGCGATTACCGCGCAATTACGCAAGCCGCTGCCTAGCAATTAATTCATCGCGTCCGCGGTTAAATCGCGTGCGAAGATGCCGAACGATGTAACGGTCGTGTGGAACTGCGACTCCGGTACTGTTCCGCGAAAGAAACGGTTCCTGCAGCCGTTACTCGTTTCCTTCGACCGCGCTTCTCCAAATCCACGAATAGCTAGGATTAACCGTAACCGTACAATCATCGAGAAGTTGCATGAAAAAGCTTTGCATACTCTCTCCAATTATCGTACACATTTAATTAACGATCGTTCACGCGCAACGCGATTGATCTTCGCTCTCGTGGTTCGAGCATCTGCGAGATATCGCTCGCGTTTTCGCGATGAGGATGCGCTACTACTAGGGCGTGGACATTCGGGAATGCTGGTCGGATAACGTGACCGGGGAGAACGATAGCGATGGTGATCGTTAGTGGCCGGATCACGTTTGGATCGAGAGAAGAAGCAGGGCGCCGTCGCTGCGAGAGATGGGATCAAGATCACTCGGTCGACTGGTTAATGCGATGCAACACGGTCGCCATAACGGGGCCCTCTTCTTCTTCTTCTCCCTCCTCCTCCTCCTCCTCCTCCTCCTCCTCCTCGTCTCCTTCGATTTCTTCCCTGCTCCGATCTATAGCCGGCTCATTTCTCACCTTTTTTCATCGGAGCTTTCAGTTTCTTTGCTTCGTTCCTTCGATCGGCGATGTCTTACTCCTCTTACGTCACGCTTCTCGCTCTATTTCAGCTTCTTCTCTCTTTTTGCAATGCCCCATGTACGCCTTAATCATTGGTGGAAAAGCTTCACGCCCCCCCCCAGAAATGAATGGCGATAAAACTCATTTTATTTTTATGTATGGTTGCAATTCAATTTAATTTCGAAAACATTGCATTTTAATCGTCGGTTCCACAGATGCTAAAATTACCGCCCTCGCAAGGGCGACTCCGAGTTTGCCCCGTTTCAGCCCCTTGCACTTTTGCCGCTGACTTTCGTGTATCGCGCACAGTCGGTAGAAACGTGCAAGTGACACGCGCGCGTTGTATCCACTTGTTGAAGTGTCACTGACACGTTGCGTTCACGCTATACTTGCTTGGCTCCGTGATTTTCCAGCCGGAAAATTAGCCCGGTGTCATTTGCGGCTGGGCAAACGATGCACCCTCTCGCGAACGTGCCGTTTTCTCCAACCGTTCTCTCTCTCTCGCTCTCTATCTCTGCACCGCGAAACAATTCTTTGAGGCACGTTATTTCGCAGGGGATTCGAAAGGAACTTTCGACTGAAACGCGTGGCGCAACTAGCAATAACTTATAGAATTTAATTAGCGACGTTGGACGAGACTTAATAATTGGGTTGTGTAATAGCAAAAGAGAACTTCCACTCTCTCTCTCTGGGTGTCTGGAAATTGATTGCGTCACTGCGAGCGACGCCAGTGGTATTGATTAATAATCGCAATGCTTTATTTCTAAAGTTATTACCCTTGTTGATTGTCCCTGTAAGGAATTCTTTATTTACACTCTGAAAGCTTAATTGGCTCGAAGAAGGAAACTTAAGAGAAGCTGCGAGTGATGTGTTTATTATTCATTATTCATTGGATAAATTTCGATTTCTCGAAGATTCGAAAAGATTCTTTCCGCCTCAACTTTCGTACAATTCTCCAATTGTCACATTTCGATTTCTTCAAGATTCTAAAAGATTCTTTCTGTCTCAGCTTTCGTGCAACTTTCCATTTTCCGGTTTTATTAAAGTCACTCCCGCGCGATGACAGCGAAATCGCTGGAGCAATTAACAGTAGCCGTGATGTGTACCTCGGCGCGAACGAGCACTCGATTCCCCCGCGTCACACTTAATTGCCAGCCAAGGCAACAGTACTCCAGCAACTCCGCGAACCATCTCTTCTTTCTTACACCAGAGGTGATCTCCTCGAACTTGCCCCGCCGTTTTCTGAGAAATTCTTCAATTACCTAACATCTAGTTGCTTCCCACGGTCAGTGCAGCCGTTGCACAGACTGTACGTGTACATACACACACACGCGTACGCGTTCCACGAGGGCTGACCTCGCAGCTCGCGCTCTGCGAGACCGTTTCTTCTCTAAACGGATTTGCATTCAGTCCTCTGCTTCGGTCGCGGCGAGATTCGCCTCCGAACGATAGTTCGCCGGTGTCATTTTATGTTTGCGAGAGCTTGAGAGTGGAGCCGAGGACACGAATTTCCGCGGGAAGAGTGGCTCTGAAGCGAGGCGAGGGATTGCTAAGAGAAATGGCTGGAAATATTTCATGGCTTCCTGTTACCTCCTGAAGAGCACCAAATGCGCCGTAAGCGGAGGGAAATTTTAAACGAAGCAGAGTTTAGGGAGTCTGAAAGATCAACGCACGGATGCGCTCCGCTGCAATTTAATGGTAGCTTATCGAGGCAAAAGCACAGGCTGTTCGTCCCTTAACTCTCGATCATTGTCAACGGAGAAGAAACGTCTAATCTCGATGCCTGGCTCCGGAACAATGGGTCAGAGCCGCGAACAAAGGCGGGGAATGTGTCGTCTGGAGGATCGTGGTCAAGTGTATGTGTCGGTCGTTGGGGCATCCACTGTTCCCCAAGAACGGCTCATTAACTTCGTTTATCTCTCGTCCTCGATAACTGCATCGGGGACTCTCGGCTTCTTTGGCTACGCAAGATCGCCGTCTCCCCGCTGAAGAGGGCTGATAGCATCGGGGGAAAACGCTATCATGTCCTGGCAAAGTTTCGGCCGTGTACAGAATTTGCAATGAAGCGATTTTCGTGGCGGTTCAACGGCTGATACCATGCCCCTTGTTCCCTACGTTCCATTAGTTCGGAACTTGATTAGGTACTGAGAACCTATCAGAGTAATGAAATTTCTTTAACTACCGCCAACTCGGATTTCGCATGTTTTGGGACCGTTAACCACACGCGAATATTTCTGAGAACAAAACGATCTGGATGCCGGACCAGAGATGCATGGTATCGTAGATGAACCGTGGGCAGCGGCAGACGGTGAATTGGTAGAAACGAGCAGAATGCGTAATCGCAGCGCGATCTGTGCCAAGATTCTTTTCATAACGAGAAGGTTTACTTAACGTCGACCGTGTCACGCCGTCGCCCAGGGCGATACCGTCTGAGTTGGCAAGATCGGTGAAAAAGGGCGGAGAAGAAAAGGGAGTTCCGGAGACGCTCCGCAGACGTGATCGAGAACACGCTGGCCTTCAGTCGCTGCGTGCATCCCAACGAAGCTTGATTAAGCTCCCTTCCGTTCTCGAGTACAACAGTAGCTCATTAATCCCGTTATCGCATTGTCCGCGGTCAGTGGATTTCTTGATCAGCGGATCGAATCAATTGTCCTAGAATTCTTGCTGATGATGGAGTATTTGGAAAGTCGCTGGTGATAATCGCC
Organism: Holcopasites calliopsidis; assembly: GCA_023838395.1. Taxonomy (NCBI): domain Eukaryota; kingdom Metazoa; phylum Arthropoda; class Insecta; order Hymenoptera; family Apidae; genus Holcopasites; species Holcopasites calliopsidis. Next base: position 2,943,532 of record JALHAQ010000017.1, read on the forward strand.
GTGATAACGTTACAAAAGGATCATCGTGTGCTCCTCGAGAGAGAAAAATGTAATTTAGCGGTCTGTTCGTTATAAATAGATTAATTCTCATTCATCGACAATTCGCCCAGCGACGATGCCAAGAGGAGCATGACCCACATCCACCGTGCACCGACTGCATGTTGCAACGACAATATTTGATTAGCATAAGTGTCGTATCGGAAGCCGTAAGCTGTGCAATAATAGTTTTTCGTATGTTGGGAAGTGCAAGAAAGATACGATGCTTTCATTTTATTCCATTTTACAGCAGGAAAGAACAAACTTTTCGGGCGAAAGTCGTATCAATTTTGATCAAGTGCGCAGAGATATATGGACAATTACATCTTACCAAACAGCCTTGACCTTGCGCGATTAATTAATAATAGCAACTCTTGCATAATTTTTCCATCGATACATTTCGGACCGATAAAATTGCAGCAGTAGGTAGCGGATTACTAATTCGTGCGCGGAGTGCTAACCCGCACTTAGAACAGTCCTTGCTCCTCGAAACAAACGTTTAATTCAATCCAGCGGGACGTCCGACTAATTAATCGAATTAAACAGTTCCCGGTCGTGCCTTTGCGTCTCCACCCGGAGTAGCCTCCGCTCCACAGCGGTCTCCCGTTTCGCGGGAAACGCCGGTGAACAGTACGGATTACCAGCAGATCTTGAGGAGATTTCTAGTTCGATGGCTTTTCGAGGGGGGGGAAGCGAATTCTCCGAGCGCCTGGTAAATTAGTTTAACCCGACGAGTGGTGGGTCCGCCTCGCTGTCCTGGCCTCGATCCGGCAAACTTCTTCGAGGGTTCCTCGAGATCGTGGGCCCGCCGCGCGCCGGCTACAAGATATCCCGCTGACCGTCACGTTTGCGGTCGACTTTGTCCGCCGCTTCTGCCTGGAAGCGCGTCGGGACGCCTCGAAAGCGACGCCAAAGTCGTCGCATCGGCGAGTCGAGAACTAGGGGCGGGTGGAAGTTTCCTGTGTATACTCTTAGCCCTCGACCACCGCGCTGGACGTTTCCTGAGCTCTCTGTTGACACTTGCCGACCCGAACGAAGGCAAATATTGCTCCTGAACGAGCGACGGGATCGTCCTGTGCCGACAGAGGTATCCGCGGTGGGACGCTTTAGGACGCGATGAAATCGAAAGAAATTTTGTCGGCGTGTCCGAGCCAGGGATACTGGCAGCGTTTAAGCGTTGCGTAAGGGTCTGAGTGGAATGCGGTGCTCGATGAATATTACAGGGCAGTAGGAAAATTCGATAACGATCCGCGGCCAGATTTGGAGGGCAATATTTTCTGATGCTTTGCACTCCAAACATGGTAGTGACAGTATTTTACAACTTACCTGTAGCTTCCTTTGGAAAATGCTTCTTTACGATAGAACAGAGAAAGGCTGTAAATCGATATGAGTAAACTAAAGATCATTAAAAGACGACTGTGTCCGTTTCCACCGGCGTAGGCGGGCATCGAGTAAAATTAAAAGTAGGTGAAGCAGGGATAAGCCAGGGATTTACAGGGAGCCGCGGTTAAAAGTGTTTATAATCCATCAGCCCAGGCCGGAGCCTATTTCTGTTCGCTATGTCGAACGGACAGCTCTCGGACCCTGTAGAAAAAAAAAAGATTTCTTGGCACGAGCCGCGAGGCTCGACGCGGAATCGGTATCGTGATACTCGACGAGTGTATTCGAGTGGCTACAGACGACCCGTGTACCGATTCGTCGAAGATCATAAATACGCCGGCTACAATATGCTAATCCCGGAGACACGTCGGCCTCTTGTTCCACGAAACGCTTACAAGGAACCTCTTGGATCGATCGAAATAGCTTGTTGAAAATCGAGACGAGATAATGGAAAAAAATACGTGTGAATCAGTCGGCCGTCCGTCTCGGATCGAGCCGGGATAGACAATTTCCAATGTAATCGAATTATCGAGGATTACTCGTTAGGAGGGAGGGCGATCTGTCGGCAGGACCAGGAGAGAGAATCGAGAAGCATGATTCGGCGGGAAATCGACGGAGCAATCAAAGGCGTGACTCTCTCTCTCTCTCTCTCCATTAGATCTCCCATCGAGAATTATTGAGCACGGGGTTAACGATTCGGCTCGTTGCTGCTTCTTTTCCTCCGTTCGCGGGACTGTTCGTTACGCGGTTAGGTAATGCATGCAAATTGCGTTAACTCGACGTGACTACCGGTTCTGGAGGCCAGCTTGTCGCGTCTCTTTCTGTTGTCCCTCCTAGTCAACGACGAGCCCGTCCATGTAAAGATAGACGAATCGTCGCCGCGTTTACCGTTGCGGTTTCCAAGCTAATCTATGGCTACACTGTCTCCCGAGTGCATTATAGATGTCCGCCGAGGCGGCCGCTGAGAATCGCTACTGACGTTTAGAAACTTGGAAGACGAGGACGGTTCCCTTTGAACGGACCAGGGACATGTCTTGGCTGACGGTCTCGGCTTCTTTGCTCCCGCTTCCTCGTCCTGGTCCCTTTCACGATGTCGGCGCGCCAATGGATGGACCGACTACTCCTCTCTGCAGGCTTAATTACTCCGAGGCCAGAGATCCGATGTTGGTCTCTCCCACCGCCTCGAGACGGGAGTTCTCGTTTTAATGCACGGCAATTAGGGATGCCTCGAGCTCTCGGGCTAGATAAATTGCCGAGTATTAGCGGGTAAATTGCTACATTTCGTTATTGCCCGGTAATAACGATAATCCGCGATAATTGACAGTCGCTGGCTGGATGAGTTATCGTGCACCGACGCGTTTACGCGCGATCGTCTTTCGCCCTCCCCTAATTATTTTCTTTAATTATTCTCCGCGAGCGATTACGACTAGCCTAATGGCCGCTGCGTGTCGATATTATTGAGTACACGGCCGTGTGCGGGACTCCCTTCGAAGCAGCGCGATGCAATAAAATCCAGTGTAAGTCCAGTATCGAAGTGAAGAAATTTCGCGTGAAAGACAGGTTCTTCTCGCGAGAAATGTGCTTCGTGCTTTTCGCGATTCATGTTGGATGGACTGTCACGCACACGGTCATTAATCGCCAAGCGCGCGATCGGAGAACCGGCTTCCCTTTGGTTCGGCCACTCGATCGCCGCTCGGGATTATTCTATCGAAGGGATTTCAATTTCTGCCGGTTGATACGCGTACGCGATGCGATCTTCGTCCCTCAGGGTTATTTGCATTTTATCCGACGTCGATCCGCGGCTTATCGATCCTAACAGCCACCGTGGACGCCGCGCGAAGGTGCTACGATGACGCGAGAATGATCCGAGACGCTGTTCAAACATTGCATCGATGAGTCACGGGCAGGTAAAATAAGAATGGACACTCGACGGCGCTGCTAAATGGACTTTTACGGCTCACGAATTAATCGAATGACGATAATACAAAGCTGAAAGTGTTTCCGCATAAAAATCAGAAGATTCACGAGACTCCATCCTCTGAAAAACGCAGCATAAATAGCTCCCCCCTACTTAACTCTGCTTGACCAAAGCCAGCTCTATCCCCTTAGCGGATAGATCATATCCCAGGCTGAAGCACCCTGTTTCTCTCCAAATTGAGCCACCGCTTGGCGACTGCAGGCGTTGCTCGTACAGATAAGACGCATAACCAGCCGGGCCAAAGAAATTGCTCGCAACCGAAACAGAGAGGTTGTATAGCCGTGGTTGTTAGCACGGCTGGAGTAAATCATGAACGGTCGTTAGGATTTGGAGCACGGTTCCCTCGGGAGTGGCTCACGGGTTTCCCGGGGAGCGGTGCCAAGGAGCTCGCGACGAAGTTCTTCGTGCGCAGTCTTCTTGCACGATACATACATACATACATACATACGTCTTTGTCCCCGTTCGAGGACTACATAATGCAAACGTTTCGTTTTCCGGACCCGTATTATTTTCGTTCGCCAAGATTCCTTGCCGGATACGCGTCGCTGGCCTTTTTTATTGGACGCCGTCGCGTCTCGAGGCTTCGTGCGTGCGTTAACTCGTTTACGAATATCACCCGCCCTCGTACTCGTGTCGGATATCACTCCGCATATTCAGAAACCTTTCGTCCACACAATAATCCGAAGGGTGGAAAACTTGTACGTATGCGACACCGCGTGCAATCAAAGGATTGAGCCCGTGTCAGCACGCTTCGAGCCGTCACTCGATTAATCTGATAACACCGTGTCCATCTGGTAACGCGTTCCCGGACGAAAAGCGGAAAAACTTCTTTACAAAACTCCTCGCGGAAGGGCTAACATATTCGGACGATCGCGTCCACCGGTCCTTCGTTAATCTCCGATTCCCCGCCTCGTTTGCATACGCCGGCTAATTAACCGCTCACGGTTACACAGTTTCGCCATTTTGGTATTGAAGCCGCGGCCGAAAGGCCAACCGAAATTTCTCCTCGTTATCTCTTTCGCGCCGTTCACGTCGTTATCCCGACGACCCCGCCAGAGGAGAGCTGGTCCTACCCGGTCGTGCACGGTCCCCTCGTTACACGCATGATTTGCACGATCGTGAACGCGCATAGGAGAAACCGGTGCCGAGCTTCGCATCCTTGAATCGAGACGTCCCGTTCCTTTGGTCCTTCGAGTCTGGACTCGATGAAGTTCAATAAACCGCGGCGAACCTTTTGTGGTATCTCGATTTTTAAAATAAAGAAAACCTTCTCTGACGTTTGTATGCAGGACTTTGTAATAAAAAGTGAATGAAAGTAGTTTTCTCCAAGTGAATGAATCGTCGCATCCATAGAAGTCTGAATGCAAAGCGAAGCAATGGAAGGAAGAAGCTTGGAAACTGACGGAAGGGTAAGCCAAGCGCGAGTCATGGACCGGTTTGTGCCTATGTCCAGCTGGACATAAATCGCGGAGAGGCACGGAGCGATCGAGTTGCCTCTTGTTTCACGATCGGCAGTTTCGAGCACGCTGCGCGTGAAATGAGTCCGGTAAGGAGGCTGGCTCGATAAGATTGGACAAGGGCGAGTTTCGATGATAGAAAGAAGAGAGAATTACGAAGAATCGTACGAGCGATACCAGTCTCCAGATCAGTAGCGGAATTGCAAAGGCGCTGCTTCTTTATCTTATGACACTGAACTCCCGGAGCATGACATTGTCAGGGATCGCGTTGCACGATGTGCGAGCCTGGTCTGATTTCCTAGAAACGCGATGCGTTCATATTCGCGGTAGCCAATTCGTCTGTAACCAGCTGCCTGTATGAAATGATTTCGTACGAGAAGAATTCTTCGAAAGGACTTTCGAGGAAGTTCGTGGATCCTTTAACCTACTCGCGTGACGAACGTTCTTTCTGAGAGATCTCTTGCCAGACAGCGGGATGAAAGTGCGGCGAAACCATGATCGCGGAGAGAAACAGAGAGAGAGAGAGGCGTGCCAATGACCCCGGCCTAAGGCTGCACCTGCATCACCTGCGGCCAGGTACACTCCCGTCAATGGTGCACACGGAGGATCGTCCCCGTTCGACCGTGCGCTGAACTTGATCTTAACCGTGAAAAAGTTGCCCGGCCATCTGCGCCGCGTCGGCCGACAGAAGTGGAATTTCCGAGTGGCGCGTGCAGAGTCGCGAGAGGACGAGCAACCGGCACAACGCGACGCGGAATTCCCGGATCGATTCCTTCCACGTCTGGCTAATTCGATCGTACGTTTCCGATCGGCACGGTTCGTTAACCTGACGGTTGTGTCGGTAGGAAAATTGATTTGTTGCTCGCCGCTGTAGAATCGGTTGACTTTTGCGGAGGATGTTTTATGAAAGCATAGGAGATTTGGAACAGTTTTGGGCAGAAGCACAGGACCAGATTATTAAGCAGGAGAATTTCGATTAATATGAATATTTATTGTCATTTTGCATGTTACATTAATTGCGGATTAATGTGCCGTCGAAAGGACTTCTGTCAATTGTTACAGTAAGAAGTGGGTGACTTTAATATAAATCTCGGTGAATTCTCGATGTCTTCAGCCACCGGTATGGACGGTCCCTCGAAGATCAATGCCACCATCTATAATGAAATATCACTTCAGCTTTCTGTCGATATCTCTGGCTATAAACGAATGGCCCGGTGCTGTGAGAATTTCTAATAACTAGAAAGTTAAGGAGTCCTCTAATATCCTCTATATTATTAATCATCAGCATATTTGCCCACGATTTCCCCAAGTGATCAGATATTTCCACTTCTCTCCAAACCTATCATTACCTCCCTCAATTCTTTGAACATTCAAGTCACACTTTGTTCAATTAAGCCAGCACGTTCGATCCTCTTTCCTCAACTTCGTCCCACTTTTTATTCGTGCATATTTTATTCAGCGCTCCACTTGCGCCGAAGAATGAAAAACGGGAACTCGTTCCCCAGCAATATCGCGTCGTTGTTTCCTGCCCTAAGTAACGGTGATTCGCGGTGCACAATTATTCTCTCCGTACAAGCTGCGCCTAAGCACACGCGGATCTTATCAGGGCAGGCCCGAGTCGTGTACAAACCATACTCTCGACCAGATCTCAGGTCTGTTTCCATTGTTCCACGGCAGAAACTGCGCTTTGGCCGATCTACTTCCATACACCGTTAAGCCACGTGCTCTCTCTCTCTCTCTCTCTCTCTCTCTCTCTCTCTCTCTCGGCTTTAATAAAGCAACGGCAACGCGAGCATTGTCTTCCCTACGAACAAGAACGTGGAAAGAGGCTGCGAGAAAAGTCCCGTTGCAAATCGAACGCAACGGCTAAAAGCGGCCGCGATTTATTTATCGAAGACTGCGGTGCCGTGGGATGCGTGGTTTATTTGCCGAAGGCGGAGCAGCAAACGAGATTTACTTGGCGAGCGAGATACCTGCGGGACCGCGGAGCGTTTGGAAAACAGAAAAGTGGAAAGTTCCCTGCGACGCTTTCATTTGTGTCTCTCCAAGTTTCCTGTTGCGAGTGGTACATCCTCGTTACAGTATTCGATCGCTGAGAAGAGAAGAATCTTTTGGCATTCTGATGTTAAAAAATATTTATTCTCAATATATCAGGCAGCTCTGCCCTTTTTTAAATAACTCATTTTATGGTTCGAGCTGAAAGTCCGGAACGGAGAATTATCGGAGCAGCCTGATAATGCAAAGTCGACTCGCAATCAGTTTCATCAATTTTCATAGAGATCTCATTTTCGCGACGGAGTCTGTCCCTGTGGAATTTTACTAAGAGTCCCTCGACGGCCGGTGCATTCCGTATAAATGCACTTCGTATGCAAGTATCGTACGACGCTCGGACTACAGGCGGCTTCTTTATTTCGAAAATTCCACATTCCTCGACCGGAATAATAGCCGGCTGTCGTTCCGACAATTCTATCCGCGAGCAATGTCACGCTGGCAGCACACGAGCCATTAGGAGAGACGCAAAGAATGCTTCCTTACAGGCCAGACAACATTTTAATAAACTCGCCCACACTTTGGTAAATGCCTTTTCGTCAACCGTTCGTGTAAGGAACAGGGAATTTAGATAGGGACTGCTTCCTCGGTGTCGGAAACGAGCGTCGCGGGAATCGACCAAAGGGCAAGATTGATTGTTAATTGGGGGCTGAGAGATGCTGATTGCAGTAATCGCTGAGCCATTGTCGTCCTCCATTAAATCAATGGAATCGAAGCTGTATATCGTGCACAGCGTTTCTCGGATTGCTGCGAAATTAGTATGAAAAACAGTTTGCTTTTGGAATGGTGTGCAAATACGAAGCTACTGAATTATGATAAATTATGATATATTAGTGCGCGTAAAATTTAATGGAGTTGCATTTGGTGCATCGATAAACACTCCTCTACTTTAATTAAATTGACAGTGAAAAAGATGCTTATAAAATCGTTATCGTACCAACAATTTATCGCACAGCCGTTGTTCCTACTTATTAGATCGCGACAAATTCTCCAATATGCGACAGGCGGGCTGACGGGGCAATCTTTTAGCGAGAATACTATTTGATTCGGCGTCGCGGATCCCTCTACCCTGGTGGAATCACGGTTTCTCGTTAGACAGGACACGGTTCCGCAGCGCAGTAGTCGCGTCTCCCCCGGTGGATCATGCTTGCCAGCTAAACGCACACCCTCGAACGAAATAATTGAATAATTCAGACAGAGTCGCGCGGCGCGCCGGTTTCGCGGAGTGTCGGGGCCTCTACGCATGGCTACGAGCCGGGCTATATTCCGGTCGTGAGTATATGTATAACCGGGTGTTTCGGTGTCGCTTTTCGCGTCCGCTTGATACCGAAACCCTTCTTCCTGGCCGGCAACGAAAGGGACAGGTTTTCGCGCTAAAAGGACACCCGATACGTGGAAGCTCGTTTAAAAGGACACTTAATACTCCGGGCCAGATGGCGGCCGCAATTTCGGAGCCGTTCTTTTCAATTTTTTAACACGAGCCCGGCCGAGAGTTCCCCGAACTGCAACAGCAATTCGTTTCCCTCCGCGTGGACGCTGATGGCCGCTCGTAAAGGTCTGATTAACGCTGCTCAAAAGTACCAATCTACTGATTTTCGCTGCTTTTTTACAAGCCCCGGCTCTGTGTTAACTACCACTTGCCTGGTAACGAGGTCCTAATTAAATGCTTAATAATTACGTCTAACAATATACCCGGAATGGAATTCTCCTTTTACGATCGGTAAAATAATATGTAATAAACAGGTAGCAAGAACGGAAGAGCCGTTTTCATGGTCCCGAGAGATTACAGACTCGTCCGCGGACGGTAAACGAACGTCGCTGGCCGCGAATTCGAGCAATCGGTTCGATAAGGATCGCCGAGCAAATGGAAGGACGTCGAGCTGCCAATTAGAAAGGCCGACGCGAGAACCGTCGTTAGTTTATCAACGCCGCGGCTATGTATAATGGCACACGGTGCACAGAGCGGGACGATAAAATTGGAATTGTCACGATGCTGGCGCGCCTCCATCGCGTATTAATTTGCAAAGGCAAGCGAAGCGGTTGCTCCGCGACTCGCAGGGATCCGCGGAGCCTTGCGTGTGGCACTTACCAAAGGGTGGTCCTCTCTCCCGGAGGATGTGTCACTCGCGCCACCACTCAAATCAGATTTTCTTCGCTTAACGCCCCGTCAGTTCTCGCTTCGCAAGCGCGTCGCTCGCTTCAGGAATCACGTCGGCGCGGCGTCCGTCAGTTTATTGCATTTCCAGCGGGTTTCGTCTCGTTTTCACGGTTTGTTTCGCCCTTCATTTCCCGCCACCCGCCCACGACGGGGCCCGTCGACGGCGTCTCTTCGGCGTCTCGTCTCGCGAAGACGCCGTTCTTGCAGCTTCTGACACTTTTCGTCGGATCGCGTCACCCTTGTATCTTTCCTCGCGTTCCACGGCCTTTCTCCCCCTGCTGTCGTTCAGGGCTTTCTTCGTTCCGCTTGCTCTCTTCCTTCCTTCCTTCCTTCCTTCCGCCGCGTCAAGCTCGATACAAAGAATTCGTCTCCTTTAGCCCGTCAAAGCCCCGCTTTTCATATTCAGCCTTCCAAACGGGAATCGGATCAATCCGCGGCGGAGGAAAATTTATAAGCGTACAAAAGGTGCATCGCGTTGGCATATGTATCTCATGACGGCGCGAGAGAAGAATCGTGCGGGATAGGAAGTTACTCGCGTTTCATAAGAATCCGATTCTGAATTCCGTATACCTTCGAGCTGATCAAACTTCTTACAAGTGTAAATATTCGAATTCCCTCACCTTGCGATCGAGTTTTCTCTCCGCTCCGTCGTCCTCGCGGAGCCGACACCCGATCGAATCTAGCCTCTGAATGAAAAACTTTCAGCGACGAAGACGCCCTGCTTATTTTCATTTCGGCCACATTTTTATTCATGAAAGATACGAGCGGATGTATCCGTTTTCCTCCTTCGAGGATCCATCCGTGTCTCCCGCGGATCAAATCAGCTCGGGAAGAGAGGATCCGTCGTTGCATCGCGGCCGCGAAACTCGTCGTCCAAGCGTGACTGCGCGCGTATGTTCTACGCGTATGAAATTCTTGCGTGGTTGGGCTCGGACCGACCAAAAAGGAAGTCGATTATCGATGGAATGCGACGTTGGAACGCGTGGCTCGCACGAACACGCTTTACTTACCTTTACTCTTGCCCCTAATTGAACATAAAGCTTCCATTCCCTCTGCGTCACGGACAAATTCGATAAATTAATTGTACAATGTAGGAAAGCGTACATTGGCAAGATGATTAAATGATAAAAGGAGGAAGTCAGTAATTGGCTAGAGTTGATTACACCCAAGTATTCGCTAACAGGTAGGATTGATTTTCTCCTTTTCTCGTCTATAGAAACCTTTTCTATGCAATTTTATTATCGGCATTCCATCGGCGGACGTAAATAGAATGAACTCGTCAATTTCTAAATAAACCAGCATGCACTGGGTTAACATCGTTAAATCCCAGGCCCGCATTATAAAATTCAAGTCGCACCCCCCATCTTGAATCCCAGCACGCCGGACGGTCCATTTTTCTTCGTCCATCGGAAAGTTTGGAATCCTCGTTAAGAGTCGGCCCGCGCTGTTCCTAATCGAAGGAGCAAAGAGGAGTTTGGGCTTCTCGTTTATTTCGAATTAGGCTCTGTCCCCGCGAGGTCCTTCCTCGGATATGAATGAAAGCTCAAAGGCGTTGTTCGAGCCGCATTCAGGGCTCGGCGAGCAAACATGCGGGATTATTAAACCGTCTACCAGGAGACGACGTTTCATCTTTGATTGGCCCCGACGTAATGGGAATTCCCGGTCGATCCGAAGTTTACGAAGGGTGATACGCGCGAGCTTCTCGACTTCGTCCCGTGTACACACCCCCCGGCCCCGATCTTACTACGTGTCGCTACCCCCTTGCAGCGCGCTCCGTTGTGCTCGACACCAATATCGGGTTTAATTGTGTAATTTGAATGGCTTCGAGCGTGCATACGGAGCAGGTGTGTTCACGAGAAATTGGGACGGACGGTCGCGATGACTCGGTTTTCTTTGGTGAAGAGCAACGGCTATGTGATGGGAACGAAAGGTATCGAGAGGTGCAGCTCGCGAGTATTACGAATATTTTGGAATCATACTACGCCTACAGGAAAAGAAAAGGTACGCGTCGCAACGATTAAATCCGGAACGATTCGAACGACCGCAATTACCATCCACTCTCGCCGAGTAACCAAGGCAAATTCGCGGGTGTTTGCGCGCAAACCCGTGTACCTCGCGCAACGGCAAATTACCCTGGGCGGAATTCGTAATTGACCCAGTGAACGGCCAATAAATCGATAACAGTAAACAGGCGGCGGTCTACCGCCAGAATTCCAAGCTGGCGTGTCGTCCTCTCCGCCCCCTTAGCCGCGGGGTAGTTCTTACGCTCTTGTATGCAAATCGGCCGGCTTCCGTGTATATCCGATGATCGCGAGTCGATCCCGTTCAGTTGTTCGCCGGTTTTGGAAGCAGTTCCCAGCGGAGACTCCCCGCGAAGGAGGTACAGACGGATTTATATGGCAAATATTTGCATGGCGAGAACCGCCTTCTGCCGCCCTCCTTTCTCTAATGGATTGGATGCCTCTTTCTATCGTGTTCCGGTGACTCGTCGTGTTTCGCGACACTCGGCCTGCCTACCTATCATCGCCACGTACTCCCAATTCCCTTGAAAGCACCGTTGTTCTTTTCGCCGGCTCTCGACCTCCTTCGCTGATGCTCGCGATGATTTACGATGACCCTTCAGGGAGGACTTTCGGTGAAACCTGTTCCCAGTGTTGAATACGAGACATTGGTTCGGTGTAGGTGCGCTGGGACGATTACCGTTGATCGAGATCTTTGATCCGAGTGCGTTTGATCTAGATTGAACACAGCCCGACTGGCGTAATCGGGGAGGATAAAGTGTACGCGTAGGGTTGATTAATATCTCCTTATTTTCTTCTATATCGAATCTGCAATCCTAAATACCGCCAAAGGTCTTTGAAACGTGGGAACTGCGAAGCATGGAAATCGAAAGCTGTATATGCTTGACAATTATTTTACATTAGTTTCTGAAAACTATTACGAAGGGCTAAAAAGAATTCTGACAGTAACTCGTTTCACGTTCCAACGTTTCCATGGAATTTCCGAGCAAAACAGACCGTGCTCCCATAGGCAAATGAATAATTTCCCCACTGCAGCGTGAAAAAAAAGCGCGACCCTTGTGAAACCGGGGAAGAAGCTAATGAATCCACGCGAAATCAATTAGCGGACCGTCAGGTATCCGATAACGGGCCGGGAATCGGACGGGCGCAATTAAGTTCGCAATTAATTTAGCTCCGGTGCGGCGGAGCATCCACGCAACGGGTCCGCGATTCGCGAGCCTGCCTGCGTTTGGTAGTTGTTAACAACCGCGAGGCAACGTTTAGGCAAACCGTGCCGCGTGTGTCGCCGGAAATTGAAGCTCGACCCTGTCGTCTGCCGGCCCAGACGGGACGACGGGTGGAAAGAGGCGGAGATGGATGGAAAATCATTTTCTTTCCCCTTTAGTTCGTTCTGGTTACGGTTCTGGATAGACACAATGGGGGGCCGTTCAGCTGTTTCGCAAATCTGGACACCGTAACCGAATTCCTTGCGCTGTTCTGTTTACCAAAGAGACATTTGCTCTTGAAACGTTAATGAAGAAAATTCGAGGCAGCGGAATTACAGTCCGGACCAGTGAGAAACGAGTAGAAAAGCAGAAATCGTAGAAGAATTAACGCAGGAACAATGTGGCGCAAATAGGAGAAGGGGTGAGGAGGCAAAGGAGGAAGCAAAAATTAAAAGTCCACGGATAGACAAAGGTGAACGAAGAGCAGAGGGAAGAAGACGCGCGGCGAAGAAAAACGATATAAAAGCGACGGCAATGCTCGGCGAGGAGGAGAGAAAGGCAAAAAGCTCTTCCAAGTCACGGAGGGAGGAGGGAAAGAAAGAAGGAGGAAGCTTGTGCCTGGCAGTACGTCGAAAAAGAGGGTCCGGATAAATGAGTTAAGTTGGAGCGACAGAAAGGGGCCACGCTCCGGCAGGCGCCACGTCTCCGTCCAGATTGCCGTGTCCGTGGACAGGAAGAAGGACGAACACGGGGAAACGAATCACGGAACAATAATGCCCCGTGCGCCACGGCGAGGCCGCGATTAAAGTATTTCCTTTTTGCACTCTTCTGCCGGTAATTCGATTTCGAAAATGAAAAGACTCGACACCGTAGCCGGGGTGCAGCGATATTTTCTCGTTTACGAATCGTACCCCTCAGCTGAAAGAACTTCTTTTCCTCAGCTTTCTCTCTCTCTCTCTCTCTCTCTCTCTCCCCTTCTGCTAGGAGAAATTAAATAATTCCAGCCATACGTCAAAGAACGCGTTTAACCCTAGAACCACTCAGGGACTGACTTACTCGAGCAATGCTCAGATAGAAACGTTTCAAGGTAATTCCTTAGCGATCGTTCCACGAGGCTTCCATCGCTAAAGAGCCTCCCTCGGCTAAAGTATCCAAAGCTGCATCCACTTTTCTCCGTTGCTCGCAAAGTATCAGCGTTGAAAGCGTGTCAGTTACAAGGGAAACAAACTCCACGGAACAAATGACAGTCGCGCTTTCCTCGTTGCTTCCGGCTCGCCGTAGAAATCTGACTTTCAAATGAAGACGTCTCTGCGATTCGTCCGCGATCACGAAAGCGACATTTTTTTTCGGTAGCTCGTGCCTAGAACGACGAGACTCGGGGACGGCGCGAACAGCGGACTCCTATTGTTTCGCGTCGACGTGTTATAAAAGTGCAGGGAAGCTGCGCTTTGTAATTCTTCTTTCTCGCTGCTATTCTTTTTTCCTAACCCGATCTCCGAGCTGCAACGAAGCGTTTTCTCTTGGCTCGTCGTTCTTTCACACCCTTCTCGCTCGCTGCGTGTATTCCTGGCCCGCCTTGGAATTCGTATCCTTCATCGCCACTTCGGCAATTCCACTTGCTAATCGTCAGATTACTCGCCATTCCGATCGATCTTCCGACACGCTGAACATTTTAATGGAATCACGCTACGATCGTTTATTGGCGTCTCGCTCGGTGAAGTTATTTTTCTTAGAGGTAGTCGATGTTCGAGCGGAGCAAATGTGCGACCCAAATTTCGAGCAACGCGAAACGGAGCTAGGGGCTAAGCCAAGTGTAATCGAGTTTCAGTATCGACTAACTTTAGTGCAGCTGAGGTAATCCTTGTCCGGCACTCGCGGTGCTCGCGGTAAACATGGACTGTTGGCTAAGATCAATACTATTTCGGTAGACTGCCTCGGCCCATCGTCTTGCTGTTCTTCAATTTTTCTATAAAACCGTACCTATTCTCCTGTATCTCCCCGAATTGGAAGGACTGTTACGCCAGTCGCTCCAAGGCGATGGCGATCGCGATCGAATGAAAAACGAAATACTTTGCATAATTAGATTCGTGTAATTGCAAGCGAACCGATGATTAAATACACACCACCTCGTGCTTCTCCCTTTCAACATCATAAAACGTTCACCCCTGAAACTTCCGCCACTGAATACACAATCATGACTCACCCAGAAAGGGCTTAGAAAGGCTCGCACGTGTGCGCGCACATTTTAATTCGAATTTTAGTCGGTGGCGATATTATGCGTGCGAGCGGACACCGCAGGTAAGATACGAAAAAGTGCGTGCAAGATACACCGCCCCGGTCCTGTGAAAGAGAGGGGAAACGGAGAACGTGACGATGGCGTATTCGCACGCAACGCGGGAACGCTACGCTGAAGTGAAACTTATGAAAAGTTCCCTAACGAACTCATCCAGGACGTGCGATCCGAGCAGCGTTTCCCCGACGCCAGCTGGCAGCGCTTAACGCACCGTGGTCCACGAGTGTAATCACGGAGGTAATTGCAAATAAAACTCCATTCCCGGTTGAAAGGTCTGGATCCGAGCATTGAATAGCCGGTGATTATTCGGAAACTTTTTCTCGCTCCCGATCATGTTATACACCCTTTATGTTTGCCACGGTAATCTATTGCCTGCGGGAAAAAAGCCGAATGAACGCGTACTTTGATATACATGCAGTCGCGAATAACGGCCTTCGCTGCTACGAGGGAAACACATTTGGTACAAATTAAAACAGACAAATCCGCTCGGTCGAGTAATTGAATATTTTTCATTAAGGTGGAACTTATGTAAAGTCATTGTCCCGCTGGCGTTTTGAAATTTCATATCTTACGTTCCTGCTATCGAGCAGAAGGGGGTGGCAACCTTTCGCATACAAGATTGCAGCCGTCCGGGATCCCGTGAAATCTCGCGACTCGCGTAAATATTGATGCAAAGCTGTAATAGCGAGCGCCATCTCTATATTGCGATCGATCGATTGCACAACGGGGCAAACATCGGTGTGCAAATACAGACTTTCGGTGTGTATACAGGCCACGTATTAATCCCATAATGGAAAGAGGCGTAATTAATCCGGTGACGGAGCGGCGGCGGTCACTCGTCCATTGGAACGGAATAAGTTAAAACTAACTTCACCGGCCTCCACCGTTCTTTTGCAAATAACGTCCAGCGAGAATAAACTGGCAAATTTTTTCCCGAAAAAGAAAAGATATCCATGGAAAATCACGCTTGAGAAAACGGCGCGCGTGTTTAATTGACGAGCGAACGTAACAGATGAATAAGAATAACGAGGCGCGGTATCTTCCATCGTTGAACATCGATGCGCGAGTAGATGTTGCAAGGGCGACGGGAAAATGCACGTCAACTTTCCATGATCGATCACCGCGTATAATCTATCTCGGGAAGATAGCGGCGGCGCTTCCATTGATAACGAAATCCCTCGTCTAAATTTTGCATAGCTGCTAGACGATCGTTTAACCGCGCTGTCAATCTCGCTGGAGAAAAGAGCTACCAGCTCCATTCATTGAACTCCGCTGTTCGAGTAATTAATTAACATCGTCGTTTTCGTCCGTTCCCTTAAAAAGTGACGACAACGTCGAATATTCATCTAGATTTCTAAACCCCGTGACAGATTCAATGCCCCGTTGATCGAGCAAACGCGCGGAAAACGGGGAACGCAATTCCGAATGTCGACCCCTCCGTTCCATGTACCTTTCCGCTGAAAATTCCTGTCGAGATTAAAATTATATTTACACGGTGCGACGGCGGGGGTGCACCGATCGATTTTCGCGCGACTTTTCCGGTCCTGTGTACACACGTCTCCTCCTACCTTCGCCGTGACGAGCCCTCGACGTTATCTCGCGAAGAGATCCGGCCAGAGAAGCGGTCGAGATCGAATCGGGAAGCGAGAGCCGGGTGTGCGCGCTGAAAGCGTCCGTCCCTTGCGCCTAACATCCCGTTTCGAATCGTGCAGGTTATCTGGAAGGGTCCATAAATCATACTTTCCGAATTCCAGGGACACGGTCATTAGGAACGACCCCCGCGTTATCCACTTGAATCATCGTAGATATCCGTTCGGCTTAGTCTTCGCGTTGGATCTTCTAAACAGCGGCTAACAATTCTTCTTTCTAGGAAAATTGAGAATTCGGTCGATATTTAAAGATATGTTTAATCGGGAATACAATAATGTAAATATTAATTAATAGGTAACAAAAGAAAATAAGCGAAGGGTACAAAAAGGAAGAAAATGTTTCTCCTTACCTAGATCACAAACGACAAATATCTTTCACAACAAGTCGCGGGACAGTTACAGAAGTCGGAGAAAAGC
Source organism: Holcopasites calliopsidis (assembly GCA_023838395.1). Lineage (NCBI taxonomy): Eukaryota > Metazoa > Arthropoda > Insecta > Hymenoptera > Apidae > Holcopasites > Holcopasites calliopsidis. The sequence continues at coordinate 2,960,175 of JALHAQ010000017.1, forward strand.
AGCTCCGTTCCGAACTCCTGAATTCATTTGAAACCACTTTCCGAGCCATCGACTCGCGTCCAGGGACGCGGTAAACATCCAGACCCCGAAAACACGTAATGCAAACAGTGTGTCCAGCAACGATACGTTTAGATTTGCCAGAGGCATCGCGAAAGAAGCACCGACAGCATCGAGCAACGATACCCTCGGTGCAGGCGGAAGCGCAGCATCCGCACCATAGAAAACGACGATTAAGCGAGGAACAGAATCCTTTTGATGTGGGATAAACAAACAGCGAAGCTCGTCCAGCCTAGCATATTGGGCTGGCGCTAATAAACAGGGACGCGGCCATTCCTTCCTTTCTAACCGACCACGTACGGATTAATTAAACGTTATGCTAGCGGATCGATCGGATCGATCGGTGCCCCTCTCCCGGCATTAATCGAATTCCGTGGGTGCCCCTTGCCTTCGGTGCCATAATCTGTGCCCTCCGCTCGCCATAGGGATGATGAGGGGCCGTGTGTCGTTAACCCTTAACCGATACCTCGGATGCAGCTCGAATATACGTTGATGCTTGAGGTAGTCTACGCGGAATGCGGCAGATACGACTGGATAAAAGGTGAAGGGTTAACACTGGCTTCTTCTTCGTTGGGAACTGCTCGATGTTGCGTTACCAGTTGCGTTCGACGCTAGATGACTTTTGCTCGGGTCTGGGAATATCAATGCGTTGAACGATGATGCATGTACTCTGCGAGATTGGCTTCGAGCACGAGAAGTATGCTGGGGAAAATTTCGATGCTGGAACAGAGTATGTTGAAGTAAAATGTGAAATTAGATATTTCACTGAATGACTAATTGAATAGACATTCGACTGACTTGTATCGTCCGCAGGAATGACCAAACTATCAATTATTGTTCATTATACGTCTGTCTGGGCTGTGAATGATTTGTATAGAAATAGACAGGGGATTTAATTCGAGAGAGAGAGAGAGAGAGAGAGAGAGAGAGAGAGAGAGAGAGAGCTATGGAAAGTTCGATATTGAGCTTCGCGCTAGATTCGAGTGGTTTAATTACCGACTCCCACCTTCGACCCAGTAACAATAAAGGCTTGGAAACCCAAGCAGTAGAATTGGTTCGGTAATTCGCTCAGTGACCGAGTTCTGTCTTTATAATTTACTCTTGCAAGAGCGCTCCATTTCCGACACGGTTATTTCTGTTATCCCGGATACCCGCGGTACTCCGCTTCGACATCCGATCGCACAGTTGTCAAATTATCCACGCTCCCCGTTTCCCAGAACTATCACGTTCATTCGTAAAAGTTCAGCAAGATCACACCACCAGCCGAGCCTGCTAAAAAATTAACGCCCGACAGAAGTTAATTATCCCGCGGCGGCACGGCGAAAATAATCGCGATTGTCGAAAAGCCGTCCCCGCTCGTCGCTCGTTCGCCTCGGTTTCGGGCCATTAATTAAAAATTATCCGGGTTCGCGATTAGTTCGAGCCGAGCGAGGATCGATCGAGGAAATACCGTGAATTAATTAAAACGCCGCGCTGGCGTGAACCTATATATAATATATATGACCCGTTGCGCCGCGATCGGAATTACCTTCTACTCGTCCCACCCGCAGAAAGGATTAAAGTCAGCGGAGCCCGTTCGAGCACGACGTCTTCGACGAGCTCTGGTCGCTGGACCTCGCAGTCAGGCAATTATCCGTTCTCGCTTCTTCCTTCCTTCCTTTTTGCCTCTTCGCTCTCCTTCCGGCTTTTCATCGCAAATTTCCTCCAGCTGCCTCAATGTACCGTAAAAACTCATGACTCGCCCGTAGATCTCCCGCTCGATGAGACGTTATCGTTCAATGAGCCGACGTCTTACCGGATAGAGGATACTATCGGGAAAAATAGGGCTGGAAGGGTAAAGCGAGGTGGCGAACCGATCGGCTACGGAAAGACCTATGTGGTTGAAAGTGAGATATATATATATTTAGTAGATATTGGTTTGGCAAAATTATCTGCAATCCACTTTTGTTTCTTCGACAAATTGATTCTTCTAGTGGATTCTTAAATAGTCAATTTTCTATTTACCAGAGTGTGAACATTCGCGAACGCTAAGGAGGCCCAACGCCAGCAAAAGCCAGCAAATTAATTGCAACTAATTTTAGCAGAAATTTCCTACGCGACTCGGGCCGCCAAGCGCCATTTCCTAGATGAATGATATCGAAGATCACAGCGAGCAGAGTCAAAATATTCGCGCAAAGCAGCCGGTCGTATTCTAATTACGGCGCAATAAGTCCCGTGACACGTAATGAGTCTTTTGACGAGCCGGTAATTAGAGTTATCCTCCTGTAGACATCAAAGGGGAGAACGCGGGCCCGGCTTTACCGGGTTAATGTCCATCTCGAGCGGACGCTTGCCGCTGTGCAATTTGACGCCAACTGTCCTACCGGAAGTGGATTCGGAAACCGCGTCGGGAGAACAGTTAATACGGTACCGTTAGCGTAACACAGTTCACGGAACTTTCGTAACAAGTTTCCAAGAGGGAGAGACGCTTGTTCGTGTTTCCCTTCGACGATTCTACACAACGTCGAGATCGCGCTGGAGCCGATTTGTAACGGGTCCAGCGATCGCTCCCGAAGCGTCCAAATCGCGTTTAATCGATCTGTCGCGGACAGAAAATGTTCGGGTGGCTCCTCGGAGCACCGAAATCGTGCGTTCCATCGATCCTCGTCCCGCAGATTTATCGTCTGTCACGCGTCAGTGGACCCGCTGCTCCATGCCAATCGAACACCACTTTCGACAGAACGATTTTTTCCAGCCGGAAGAATTAATCGGTCCTCGAGTCTTGCCTGTCCACTTTGTCCCGTCCTATTAGTGGCGGATCGAGTTGCCCTTTCACGAGATTATTGCGTTTATCAGAGAAATCGCTAGAGGCGAAGAAAGAAATTGACGAAGCTTGGATAAAGAATCTTGGTAGCAGACTCTTCGATATTCGTTTCCTCCCGGCCGATTGTCCATTTCGACCAGCGTCGGATTAACGAGCAAAATTAGCGCCGCGGTCAGAGACGTCCAGGGTGATGGATAGAGTTCCCGCGAGCGAAACGAGCCGTCTCGACGGACGAATTCGTCGCGACGTGTTGCGTGCAGGCGCTTCCGGGTGTCGGCGAAATGGATAATTGCTTAATTGCAGCCGCGATGCGTCGCGTAATCAGGATGCCGTCGTTTAATGCGTTTACCGCGCACCTACGCTAATTCGTCGGTCAGTTTATCTCGCGTCTTCTTTGCTTCCTTAGTTTCTGCCTGAAGCAGAGTGTTTGGTACTCAAAGTTCCTCCAAAGTTTCTTCTAATTTGCAAGAAACGTTCTGCCTTAATAATTTTACGCCACATTGCATTTGAATTAAATCAACGAGGCTCGCTGGAAATCGGGGAATCTACGGAAATGTCGTTTAATCGCAATCGCGACAAGTTTCATCGGCAGCGTTCAAACACAATTCTCAGCCGGGAACACCGTTGTTTGGATTCCTTCGGTGTCTCCTTAAAACGGCGAACGCCGAGAGGCTGTAAAGTGTCGACAATGCAAAGGATTGTACGGAACCGGGCCGCCAGACAGGAGGGAGTCTTTTCTCCAAGCGCGCACTTATTTCTAGAAGCCGAGACGTCCCAAGAATCGACGCGTTCGCGTATTCTTAGACCGTGGTCGCGCTTCTGGTAAGACGCCCCTTTCGCATTCCTGTTACCTGGACAAAGCTCGTTTCACTCGTAAATTGACGGTGAACAGTTGATTCGCGGAACGACGTAATCGCGGCCGTGTACGCGGGTCTGGTTCACGGAAAGGGATCGAAGGGAGAAACAGGAATGGAAGCGTCGCGACTCGACGATGCTCGCACGCGTTACTGGACGATTAGCAAACCTGGCTGGATTAATCGATCGCCTATTTTACCATTTCCGGCGACGAGCGTCGCTGTCGGTGGCAATTTGCCAAAATTCGAACGCCACGTCGGCCAATCGACGCGGCAATCGGTCGCTAATGGATTTACGATTTCGCCTGCGGCGCCGGGAATACGTTTGCGTCATCGCTTATGCGATCGTGTCCGCTTCGATCTTCCGATCGGACTGAAGCATCACTCACTTTACGAAGGGTATCACGAGAAGAATTCAGACTTCAATTAAAAAAACTGCTGACTGCAAAAAGAGAAAGACGATTCAACTTTGAGACTCGTGCGGCAAATTTTCAACTCTTTCTCTACAGCTCTCAGGATCTCTACGAAAGCTCGAGACGACAGATTCCCGATTTAATACGCGGCTCGGTAGCTCGGTTTACTCCGATCGCGACCCTTCACGTTCCACAACCACCGCAGCGTTAAGAGACGGAATGAAAAGGGATTTCCAGTGGCTTGAAAATTGCCAGCCGGATATAGGTTACTTAGTTCCGTGTTGGCACGTGCCGCGGCCTGTCGCGTCCAGTCCCGGGAAAACGAGCCAATCGCTTGCCGGTGACAGATCGAAGGGGTGTGCAGGAGTTCGAGACCAATTGGCCGACATCGGAAATCGGAGATTTCTCAGCGAGAGCCAACGGCGTCTTTCCGCGATAGGACTTCGATAACGCGTCGACGCGACACAACAGGGGCTGGCCGGTGGCAGGGATCAGTTGCGATATCGGAAAGGGGTTGTCGCGCGGCGTTGATAAACCGGGGCCGGCTACTATTTTCTCCCCGCGGAAAAAAAAACACGATGGACAGGGGAATCCGGTTAACAGTGTGTAATTGACGGTGCTGTTGCGTGCCTATTCGCAATAGAACGGACCCGTGTAAACCGCGTCGCGTGTCCGTTTACTCGCACGTTTTTAATACCTGGTTAAATTGTATTGCTCGGAAGATTGGATTGTACGGGGTTGCTCGAAGTGTCGAGCGGCAAAAGGGTTAATAAGTCATCGGCGGCGGCGCTTACGATTAGGATTGAAAGCTTCGTAGCAAATTGTGATTAAGGGATTCGCTGATCTAAAGATTTAGATATTAACAACCACCCTTTTGACAAATAACATAAATACCTCCTGGCGCTTGACGAGCAGTGCCCCGAGTGAATTGATGGAAAAATTAATTAAGATGTACAGAATCGCTCGAAACTCCCCAAAGTATTTAACGAACCGCCGAAAGCCTAATAAACCCGAGATCCACGAAGCTGCAAGGTCCTCCCACGCGATCTTGCCTCCTCTTGGTTTATTTACAACGAAATCCCGTCGCGCGAGCCGGGGAACAGAGACGGATGCTGGAATTATGCAAACGCTTCTGACGCACGGAATACGCGTAGAGACATTGGCACGCCTGCGGGCACGAATTTTCACGAAATTACGCAATTCGCACGCGAGCCTCGCGGAAGCACGACGAAATTGCGAAACGTCTCTTCGACGCTTCGCGATCGATCCCCGAGCCGTCTGATGACTGGGAGTCACGAAACGCTTACGATCCTCGAGATTGCCCCTGCTAATATCTTGCCGATGGTTAAATGCACCTCTGGATTGCTCCGATTAATGAACCGTGTAGATAAGTATGTCTATTTTTATTCGCCGTTTCGATGGTAAGAATATTACAAGATATTGACAGATAGCCAGACGTGGCGAACTTTAAATTATTCCGTTGCCAGACTTTCTACCTTTTTATTCCTGCGAGGGTTATTTAAAATTCGCCACTGTGTTGTTTTTTCAGTTTACGCATCTAGCAACCGCGAAAGTATATATTTCCTTGCATGCGGTGTAAAACGGCGAGTCGCACAAACTGTGCCGGACCCCACGCATTTTTATTGGAAAGCTAGCACAGTGATATATTGCCTGGCGGACAATCGGCTCGCGATCGATGCACTGCGAACCGGTCGAACCGTGTTATCGATTGAACGCAACGGAATGCAAGAGAAAAAAAAAGAAAAGAGAAGCACAGGGACAAATGGGGAAACGAGGGTGCAAGCGAAATGGCACTGCAGTTTGCGTTGTGTTTTCGTGGCATTTTACTCGGCCCAGCGTAGCGAGTGTCCGTAACAGCCATTATGCGTGCAGTTGCTGATAATTAGCTCGCAGTGCTTTGGATCGTAACGCGATACGTTTACGAAATCGCCAGCTGTAACGTCCGGTATAAATGATGTTAGACGCGGAGCAATGCGCTGTCTTGTCATCTATCTTGTTACCTAAAAGAAAGACGGAACTTATTGTTAACAAAGTATATCAAATTATACAGATTACAGAAGTAGTGATATAAGTTAATCACTATTACTTATAAGCGATGCTCAAATGCTTCCTCTCTCCGGATACTAACCCATGACTTTCAATAACTACAACTGTCGATAGTTTTAGGTAGTGGGTAGTGGGCCAATCGCGAAGATCGTTTATTAGCATTAGGCGTATTGTATTCCTAATTAAGAACACGCTTGGCTTATTTCCTGCCAGTCAACAAAGATAAGGATATTAACCCTTTGAGTAGACCAGGCAGCTCCACTGTTCTCGCACCGTGAATAGTTCGCAGATCGACATCTTTGATGCTGTTGGAACAAACCCTTTACGTTCCGCACAAAGATATATTGTCCTGTCCGACAGTGTTTTCCTGTGCCTTTAAGAAGGGGACAGCTATTGGTCCCGCTTAGAAACTCGGAGGCAGGTGAGACCATATGTCTCACTGTTCCGTGTCGAGCGAACTCACGTTACGGTCCTCGGTTTTTCTAACAAATTAACTGCGCTAAAATACAACGACGTGTTCGCGCTTGAAAATCGCAGGCTGCTTCAAAGGAGCGACCAAGGGATAGAAGATCTTTGTCGAAGGGAATTACGGCGCGCTCCCTTTCGCTCCGAAAAATGAAGAGGGTGTTTGATGAAAGAGGAATTCGAGAAGCGAGTGGAGCAGAGGTGCGGGGCCACTCGTGGAGAAAGTCGACGAGCTGGTCAGAAACTAGGCGACGCGCGGAGTAGGCGTTTTTCCCTTCGAGGGATCGTGATTCACGGCGCGACCTCACGTCGCCCGATTAGATAAGGAAACTGGCCGCGAAGGGTTGCAGAGAAAGTGCGATGGGCGAATATTTATCGCTCGTTGCGTTTCGCGATTAAGCCCCCGTGAACCTTATAGATAAAATCGAGCGGGCATCAATCATCGATAATTGCGAGATGATTACGCGCGAGATAGCGGTGGCCCCTCTTAATTATGTGTACACTTATTCGAGACGGAGAAGTAGGCTAGCCTGTCTTCTTTTAAGATACCTTTGCTATGTCTCGTTGACAAATTATTTGCGATTGTCGTTTGCCCTCGAGCACCATTGCTTCCGCGAGAATGTATTGATTTTCCATATCCAGAAGGGGACGATGGTCAGTGCCGATCTAGATAGCGCAATCGGTCGGATTACCTATCCAGAAGACGGAACATCCGGACTCGAGTCCTCTCATCTCGTCGTATCCATCCCCGTCTTTCCATCATCCGTTGAAAAAATACTTTCCCGCCCCATGAACAATTCTCAGCCATCACTAACGCGCCACGATCAACGATTTCTGACCTCGGAGCGTACGTGGAAAACGTTCACCCGTGACTCGCGGAGCACGTTCCTGTCAGACACACGTCGCCGGTAAATAGTTGGAGTAATTGCGTGACGCTGGTTGCATTCGGCGCAGGAATCATCCCGGTCGTATTTCTTGCCGCGGAACGTTGCGCATCGGGTCGTCGACACGCGGACAGAAAACATTGCACCGAGTGTGGCTGCGAGTCGCAATTGGCAAGCCGAGAGACGAGGCCCGTAGGACGGCGTCGCTTGATTATGGCCTTCGCGTGGGTCGTGCTTCTCTCGCGATGCCGTTGCTCGACGCTGCGCTGCACCGAGAATAATGCCCCGCGTGAACGATGGTTACAATGACGACGATTACCGGCGACGATCGCCAGGATCCATCGTATCCCGCGAACCCTATCTTGATTGCCGGCCAAAGCATCCTGTACGCGGTACATACAAAATCCGATCAATTCTTTATCATTATATTTAGGTATTTGATTGATCACGCGATTGAAAGAGAAAGAGAACCATAAAGAACTTTCGGCATCCTCATTTCTGCAGCAAAAAGTTTCGTGTGAACCATTCATATTGCATTGTTTTAAAATGCACGCCTAGAGAAACTTTTTCTGCCAAGCGAACGCATGCATGATACGCAACACTTTCTCCTTTCGAGCCGCGAGAAATCTCGCTTCCTTCTCAGCTTCGATGCTGCACACCGTTTATTACCCTACAACTTTCGCCAACTTTTGCAACCAGCGGGGCGAGGCTGGAAGTTTTTCTTCTGGACCGAATAATCGTTTGGCGATTAACAGCAGGGGAGGCCAGGGGGGAAGGCTCGTTCCGCGGATATACAGCAGGCTGTCCCGATGTCGGGAAAACATGCGACGCGTCTGGCGACCACGCGGGGACACCTTTTTCTCGGAGGCGTAGGTCTGACCATCTGCCGCCAGCGTTGCAAAGAGCAAGGGGGCAGAGGCGTGCAGAAATGCGGGTTACTGATTTGAATATCGGAACAGAAAGAGAGAGAGAGAGAGAGAGAGGAGAACGACCGCGGGTTTAATTAAAACTGCTGTTTCGCTCGAAGTGCCGCTACGTGTCGTGTCTAAATGAAAATCGAAATATCGCGGAGAGCGTGTGTCCACGTCGCCTGTGGACCGTCTGTCTTTCGTCCCTCCGCGTTTCGTCGAGCAACCCTCCACCAGCACAGCCTACTCTTGCCGCTCGCGCCAAATTCGACCTGGCCGATCGGCTCTGATGGGGCCGACCGAGTTATTCGTCATTCGTGAAATTGGAAAGCTCTCTGCGAACGGATATTGGATCAGGGTAGACTGATGTCGACTGATCGACTAAAGGAGCCGGAGCTTGTACGGAGGGTATATTAGACGAGCATCCACAGACATTTCACAAGGGACGGGAAGTCATTGTAACGCATAGGGGGTTGAGTCTGTGCATTCTGCTCGAGAAAGCAAGATGTAGAATTAGACAGTCTGAAAATGAATTACAGATATTGTAGAAACCGCTTCAATGATATTTCACATACTCTTACATCTTGAGTGATAGCAAAATAGCAGGTTTTAAGTGGATCAGAGACGTTCCACGCGATTCCTTCGCTTCCTAGAACCAATCAACGTTCAATGAAGCCAGCATCCCTAAGTCGAGCCCCTCCGAAGTCTTTCCGCTGCGAGCACGTTTCTCCTGTGCACAGCTTACGGTCCGCGTTGAAAAGAATTATACGAGTGGCTAGACTGCCGGCTCTCCTCGTTGCTTGGAATATTCATAGAGGACTTAATTACGTCTGAACGAGCTCGCCCGTTCTCGGCAGGAGCGAGAACCGATGTGCACGAGGAGAGGAGAATAAAACAGGTACGAGCCCGGGAGGAGGAAGGGTCTAATCGGTCGCGAATTCGCGGAACGAGGCGAAACGATCGCGCAGAAATTTATGGATCGTCGTTAATCGCGTGGGACACGAGCGAGGCGGGTCCGAACGAGAAGTTCCGAGACATCGATCCGCGACTCGTTATTGCCTCTCCTCGAGGAATTCTCGCGTGTGTCACACTCCTTGCGCCACTTCCTCGTTCCTCTGATACCGTTGCAACGGAGCAACTTGTTTCCTTTTAATTCTTAGCAACTTTTTTCTCCGCGACCTTATCTTCCAGCGTCTTCCAAATGGTGGGAAATGGCGATGTTTACTCCAGGAAGCAAAACTGGGTTGCTCGGCGAGTTCGCCAAAGTGGCTTTCTCCCGTCTCTTCGTGGCCGGGAGGGACACTGGAAAATATTTTCGAACTCGGTGTTGCGAGCAAACAACAATTCCGCGAGCGTTGCATCGCGGCCGGCCTCGCGATAGATTCATCGTCTAGTTGTTCGTTTCCAGCTCACGTGTCGGCCACATGTTCGTTCCTTCCTTCCTTCCTTCCTGTTTCCTTTTCTTCTACTGGCCGTGCTCGAACGCGGCACCGGAGCTTCCAACTCGACCAAGAGCGGACTGATGGAACCTCGTTCTTTCCCGATAAATGATCGCGCGCTTCTTCAGCGATTTTCATCCGGACCAACGAACAGCCGGCTTCGCCGTCGCACCCCGTTCCCGCACTGTCTCTCCTCTCTCGCCGAAAGAATCCTTGATAAATGATCGTGGCTAGCCGCCGTGCACTTTCCACGGACCGCGCCGATTCGATCTGTCCGTGCGAGACACACCGCACCGGTCTTGCTGCCCTTTGCAAGTAAATTAGTGTGCTCCTCCCTGGCCGTTTATCGATCGCGCTTGCTGCTCCTCGACGCTGCTGGCGTGCAAGTGTCGGAACGATTGATTTCGTTCCGTCGCCGCTCGTTTCGATGATCGAACGTGCACTGATGTATGCCCTCTTGGATTTAGAAGCATTCCAAGTACGAGTTTTAAAGCAGAATTTATGGTAATAGACTGAAGTCGAACCTTGAATGGTGTCCCTTGACGGAGTTCAATGCAACCAGCTCCGGATAGTTCTGGATCTAACCATATTACAGGAAGAGACTGAAAATCGAATTTCTTTGCTTAGTTTCCCCGTTAATTTAGTTTTTCTCGGTCTGTTGTTAATTTGGAAAGTTCCTGTGTTTCTCCCTCGCCGATGCCGAGCTTTCAGCCGCTCTACAGAGTTCTATTTCGGTCTTCGTGTGATTACATTAGAGCGAGCGTGCTCGAGAGCGGATTCGAAGTTGGTTCAGGCCAGACAGCGATCCTCGCGGAGGCCAAGGTTAATCCAGTGAAATGCCCCCTTTTTACGCATAAATCCCGAGGTTATCGAAGTAGCCCCTAAAGAAGGTGCTCGACCCTAATTATGTCGCAGTGGCGCGAACCGACGATGCGTATTCCTCTCGACACGCGCCCACGTGCGTCCAGATTAAGAAAACCCCCCCTCTACGATTCATTTTTACATTTCTATTCGTGGACCAATTATTAATCACCGGCCAGATTCGATATTGTTCTTCTCAGTTCCCTTCGTTCTCGGAATCTGGTGCTATCTGCGCGAAACGGAAATAGGGCGAGGCTTCCCGTCGTTCGGTTAAAAATAAGCAAAGAGGAAACGCGAGTGCAGACGAGCCAATCGGCTGATCGGGGTTGAACGAAGCACCAGTCTCGTAGGGGAGATTTCGCTGCCAAAGCCAGACTTGAGAGCCGCGCCGAGTTCCATTCCCTTGTTTCGTCTGGCTCTCCCTCTGGATTCCGCGTTCCTACGCTACTTCGGGGAAAAGGCGTCCACGAGATTTGGCGAAGGATGCGAGCATTCGATTCGCGAAACGATCTACGGGGAACGTCGGCGGGCAGATCTTCGGGATCGAGTCTGCGGAATAAATTGGGAATCCGTCAGTTCGGCGACCGCCGAAATTAATTGGCTGCACAAACAACGCCACGTATTTTCTTTCTCGTTTAGTCAGAGGCTTGAAAATAGAGTTGATTTTTCAAGAAATCTCCAGATAAAACGGCCCGAGCGATATTATCTTTTCGAGAGGAATAGACTTAGCTCCGACACCCTCGCCGTTCCACAGGCGACACATAACGAGACGCAACTTTGAATAAACACGAGGAGGCTGCCGGAGAAAAAAAAAAAAGCGAGCGATCGCAAGACCGCGGGCAAACGGTGAAGGGTGGACGGGCAAGAATGGCCCCTTTGTTGGCGTCCGTGGGTGACCGAACTTCCGCTCCCTTCGGCGTCTTTCAGCGACGCGCAGCGAACGCGCCCGCTCATAATAGGGGCCGCATGAATGCGTAACGAGGCGGTTCGCGACCGGTTCGATCCCGCGCGGAATTATTCCGTCGATAAATAATTCTCCCTCGCCCGAGGTTCCCCGCGTCTTTTCCCAGCGGCGGACGAAGGTGTGTGTGCATGTGCGAGCGCGCGCGCGCGCTACGAAGCGGAGGAGAAGGAACTTGGCGCGGAGAAATTGTCGCTTAAGCCGGATTCAGGCCTAATGGGCCGAGCAGATACTCTCCGCTGCTGTTGAACGAGCGACCAGGCTGAAGCTCTCAGCCGCGCCAGACAGACGTTTCGCTAATGGCAGCCGAACTCCGACACTTGCATCCGCGAAACGCAGCTGGACGTTAATCTCGTTTCCCCGGGTCGAGGATATCTCTTCGGGGACGATCGCGATTAGGGGCTCGTCTTTTTATCGCGGGACCACCGTGCTCGAATTTCACGCCGATACCAGCGTCGCTGCTAGAAAATCCTGTTGTAAAAAGGGGCTTAAGCTTCTCTGCGGATTTGCATTCTTTCCTCGCGACCCGTTTCACGGGACAGCGCGGTACGTCTGCCGCATTCTCCGTCATCTGCTTTCATATTGTACAATAATTGCAGATTAATTACGCGGAGAGAATCAAACGAGTCCATGCTAATTCCAGAGCTAATACATCTTTATTTCGTATTACAAATTAACTAAATGCTACGTTAAATAATTAAGAAAAAAGAAATTACAATGGATATAAGTGCTGCTTTTAAGCCCAAGCCTGCGTCACTAATTGACTCGCAACAAGGGGCGGAAACAGCCGCGCAATCAAGGGGCACAAAAGGTGAACACATGTGCAATTGCCATCTAACATCGCAGAAACTTCGGCACTTAGTCGCCAGCAGATAACAGAAGGGCGAGCCGTGACGCAAGGAAACGGAAGAAAAGCTCGGTAAAAAGTTGATTGCACGCGAGTTCTTATCGTTCGTACCCATTATGTCGCATTTGTCAGCGCGTTAACAGCACCCTCGTGTGCAACGCGTACCGTTCACGTCGTGCACCACCGACGCAGGGTGGAACGATAGAAACGCGACGCGTCCTGGACAGTGTTATCGTCGCGTTCCGTTTTATCGCGGAGTTAATGCATTTCTTGCGGTCAACAGCTTGGCGCGGTGCAACGTCTCTGCTAAAACGTCCGATGCATCGAACTCTTTGTGCACGGTTGTCTATAGCCGCCAGTCGAACATCACAGAGGGCTGTTTATGATCGAGTCAATGGCTCGCGCTGTGCTGCATGCGCGTACGAATGGGACGGATTTATCTGGACGTTCCCCGCATCTGCTGTCGATTATTGGTGCCTCGAGGTTTCTTGTTCTTGAAGCGGCGAACGATAAATTGGTGAAAATCAATAAGCGGAAGGGTTGCAGGGCGTGACGATATTTTAGTTTTATGAAATCACAATTTCGCAGATTTATTATGAAATCCATGCAAACAAATCTTTCGGAAGAGCCGCGTCCATCACGCAGCTCTATCATTTCGTCGCCGTTTAGCCCAGAGTGGGCAAGAAAAGCGAGACAAAAAATCTTCAGAAAGGCGCGGTCCAGTGCGCCGATCTTTCGTGCCAGGTTTATCGCTCGTAAAGCACGAGTTCTCGCGGTCGGCTCCTATAAACTCCTTCTAGCTGGATGGCCTTCCCGTTCGCCCTCGTAACTTCCCAGGATTCCCGCGTTCCTATTCCCTTTTCTAACCAGGACGTTCCCATCGAGCCGCACCGACCGACGCAGAGCGTTGACATCGGGGTCTCTTTGTGGACTCCTGCGCCGAGCGCGGAACGAAACGCGCGAACCGGCAAAACGAGAATGGCGAAAAGAAGGATAAAGATGTACCTCCACCACTCTCCGAAGAGAACCTGTGCTACGCGGAAGCGCGTAATAAAAGAGATACAGGCTGTAAACGTGACGTGTAGTAAACAGCGCGCGGGGAAGATTGCCGTAGATAGCGGTCATTAAACGCGCCGCAGGCCCTTGGAGAACTTGTTAGAATTGGTTACAATGGCCGGCGTAAAAGCTGCGGAGGATAAGTTTTATTCGCGGCTAGTTAAATGGCATGGCAGAAAGTATTACGTTTTTATTTGGTTTCAAGAAACCGCGGGAAGGAGAAATTAATTGGGATAATCGATGCGCAAGAATTTCAGTTCGGAAGGAATTAATCATTCGCGTCGAGGCTCTTCAAGCTGGCCGTTTTTCTTGGATATTTTGATTAGTAACTCGGTGCAAGAGGGTCCATCGAATGCAGACGATTTTCCCTGTCGAAAACTTGGTGTTCGGGTTTAACTACCGGGGAAAATCGGCCTCCGGTCTATCAATGGCAGGGGCGCATTTCGGTTTCGCGGCCGAACATGCTGGCCTAATGGCCATTTATCGACGCTGGCGCCTCGGTAAATGGTGTCGAGGGGCATATTGAATGCCGTTTCCGTACACAGTTCGGCGTCGAAGAGCTTCCTTCGACGTCGCTCCCTGATTCGGACCACGCCGGTCTTGCGGATTTGCGGTTTCGGTCCATCGCCGCTCGGCCAGAATTCGATTGACAGTATTCTCCAAGTATCGATCCGCCTTGCGTGGTCCCGCTTCTCAGAAAACTCAGTCGAGCGTTCGGTTTGCCATCAATCGTCGAGGGGAGTATAAAATAAAATGCAACACAGATAAGAAAAAACAAAACAGACAGGATAATGATTGACCTGATAAATCCGCAGCGATCGCCGGAAAAATCACAGGGGACGAAGAAAGCGCAGGGCTGTTTCTCTCCAAGACGCGGTGAGAAATGTAGCGTGCAGAACTATCGCGCGATACTCGGAATAAACGATCGTGAAAAATGTCCGCAGTTGCGAGGATATTTATCAGGCTGGCCCGTATCTAGATATCCGGGGGATTCAAAGTTTCGAGCATAACTGTTCCACGTTGTCGCTCAATCTCAGAGAAACATCTTTTCTCTGCTGCCACGCTCCCGTCCCGGATAGAATCGTCTGCTCGAAAACTGAACGCGATCGATGTTTCTTCTTTGAAAAATTTAGAGCAAAAAATTGATCCATCGATCAAGTTCTCTTTTTCTTTGGCCGGCGTTTGCTCTCCGTGCGTGTAAGCTAAAGAGGCAGAAGAATGGAGGGTCCATCGGGGCGGAAAAGCGTTTGCTTCCTGCTTCGTCGGATCTTTATCTAGCGAGTCGTCTTTCCGGGAAGGAGAGAACAACGAAAAGCAGACGGAGAATCCTATAGAATCCTATAGAAGAAGTCGATTCCCCGCTAGTGATCGAATTATACCCGAACGAACTACTACATGGCAGCCACCGCGGCGACAGTCGTTCCTCTCTTGCCAGCACCATCACCGCCATCCATCCCTTTGTCCCGCGCCAACCCCCTTCGTCGCCTTTCTTCCAGCATAAACTCCAGCGTGCCAGCAATTTCTCCTGGCCACCCTCCGCGCGGACCTCTCTACTGTTCCGCATTTGTGGCCCTTCATTTGCAGATAACCACTCGTGGTGGAACCACCAAACAATCGGCAGGACCCTCGAGTGCATCCTACCATTCATTTCCTTCTTCCTTCCTTCCTGCTCGCCTGCTCCCTTTACGCGCGACAACGTTTGAACAGCTAACACCTGGAAAGGATTCGCGCCGCGAGCGAAGGAACCGGGGAACAGGCGTCGAGGGTGGCAAACGACGGAGGAGAAAAGATCGGGGAGGGAATAGTCTCGAGAGAAGCTTTAAAAAAAAAAGAAAAGAGTGTCTGGGGTCGAAAGCGCGAGCAGAACGTCTCTCGCCCTCTTTTTCTTCCGGAATCATATTGAGGCGCGTCGGGGTCGCGCCGCGCGACGACAAGCGTTGTCCTTTTACGCTCGCGGATGAAAGCTGATTTCTGCATTTTTTTTTCTCTCGGCTGCCAGCCGCGGATGAACGAGGAAAGGAAATGGAAATCAATTAGCGGCGCGAGGGTGAATTATGGACAGCTACTACTACATAGTTTGTTATTCGAGTTATGCTTGATACCATTTTGAAATTGCGCGCATTACGAGAAAAGAGAATTTCAAAATAATAAGTTTCCCGGCATTATCGTGTCCAGCCTCGCCGCGCTTTGTCGCGCGCGTGCTGTCATTCTGCGCGCGTGAACCGCCGCCGCTGTTCGAGGAAATTTCATTTATAA
This sequence comes from Holcopasites calliopsidis, assembly GCA_023838395.1. Taxonomy (NCBI): domain Eukaryota; kingdom Metazoa; phylum Arthropoda; class Insecta; order Hymenoptera; family Apidae; genus Holcopasites; species Holcopasites calliopsidis. Next base: position 2,976,046 of record JALHAQ010000017.1, read on the forward strand.
TGACGTCGCTTTATTGAAAATCTGCGGCGGACGCGACCGACACGATAAATACCCGGAACGCATTGTCGGATTAATTGAATCTGCGCATTGTTTATGCGCGCCCCGAGATCTGTTAATCAATTAATTGAAATATCTGCCCGTGTACCGGAGGATAATCCGACAATTATTCGATACCTGTCCAATTTTCATTAACGAGCAAAAAATGATAGGAATTTCCCCGGGATATCTTTCCATGTCGTACGATACCCAATACCGAGTAATCATCGCACCTATTTCTTTTTTCTGCTTCTCCGCCCCTTTATTCTCCCTGCTGTACGAGCTTTTCTCTAAACCGCTAAGTGGATCGATATTGTCGCGGCTTCTGTTTTGTATACCAACCATACCAATGACGTGTTCGTCATCGTCGACGGAGTGTGAGGGAAGAAGGAGTCACTCGTCGTTATCGCTGGAGGGGCCACGAGGAGGCGCGTCACGATAGCTTGTCCTCCTCGAAACCCTCCTGTTTGTTTTCCTTCTGTTTTTCCTCCATTAGCGAAGTTCGCCACCCCCTACTTACATGTGGCCCTTCCCGCATCCTCCTTGTCTGTTGTCGCTTGGTTATCCGCGGCAACAAACACCTGACAATTTCTCAAAGCTGTCCCTGTGAAACTTACCTTTGCTTTTTTTATATATTTTTATATCGACGTGTCGCGTGATCTTCAAAGATACCATGCGCGATACGCCATCAAGATACGAGTGTCCATCTCAATCCTTCCACTTCTCTGGGTGGCTGCTCCTCGATTATGCAACGGCGTTCCCCGAGCTAGTTACTTCAAGGCCGGGCATTCCTCTCGGATGTACGCTTCGGCTGCCCCACGAGACGGCACACGATCTCATCGATCGACCATCGCAACCACAGCCAAATGGTGTCACGATTAGGAGGATCGTGTAATTCGCAACTCGATTTTAAACGCGGCCGAGCAGCACTTTCTCCAATGAAATTCGGGACGGAACGAGAGCTGCAATAGAGAGCAACTAACGTTGCAGATGAGGCAAACATAAATGAGTGAAACTTCCCGGACGACATTTCATAGTCATCGAACGTTCGCGGCTAATGAGAAGGTTCTCTCGCCTGGACGAGTTCCGTCACGCCTCCTTCTTGTTTTCCATCGCGCTGAAACCATGGAAGAGATCGCGTCCAACAATTCCCGGAGGAAAGAAGAAAGCCCCGTTCGTGCTGCACGCGAGATACGACCTATTTCTGTTTCGCACCCATTATACGATAACATGCATCGCGGCTGCATCGGAACTTGGCTCTATCGCAGAAAACTTCCTGACACTTTCAATTTCCACCACGCGCTTGACGGGCGGGGGTAACCTAGACCTAGCTCGATGCCTGCTTCAGACTAGGCTCTTGTTCCTTACAGAAGACGGAGATACCTTTGATCGTTACTGTGGCTTCTAAATGAAGTAATTAACTTAGATGTAATCTAGACGTGATACTGTAACCCAACCTGAGCTAAGGGTAATTCGATTCGCCGCGGAGGGAGGAATCTCGCGCGAAAGGGGTGGACGATGGAACAGGCTTCCGGGAGAGTGCTCAGTTTATTATGGCATCGACGATCATTTTGCCATGAAATTCTTTTCTCCCCTCTAGAGCGAATGTACAGCAATGCAGTTAGTATTATTTGATAAATATTGCACGCGTAAGAAGAAAACCTTTATACTCTACAATGTTATTGCAATGGGAGCAGCACGCAAAGGGGAAAGCGTTTGAAGTATACGGTGCGCTGCTCGCAAACCTACCATCCTCGATATTACATACCGCGCAATGTTTCTCTTTTACTTGAGACGGTTATAAACTTAATATGAAGACAAGAAAGACCCCAACGATTGCTATTGAACGTATAGAGTCGCGAGTGGTGTGAGTGGAAAAAAAACTTCCCCATTACGCGGTTTCCCATGGCATAAGCCGGTGTGTCCCATCGGGAAACTTCCCAAGAATTCCGTGCGAGAGGGGCCACGTGTGTCGCATGAATTATTTCTCCACGCTTTCTTCCGTCTGCCAACCCTTCCGCTCTCTAATTGCCGTAATCGCTTCGACGACGCGAACGGCGGGATATTGAAAATTCTGCGCGAGCCAGGCGCCGTTATCCTCTGCGCTCCCTTTCGTCTTGAATCGCTCCGTCGAGCCTCCGTTTGCGAAAGGGGGTGAAAGCGCAGTCGAACGGGTAATCGACTCGCTATCATCCAGCTTGTAATCGCCGGCCAATTCTATAATTAGAAGCGCACTGTCTCTTTCGCGTGGAACCCGAGCAATATTCGATAGAATGCTAAAGATCTTTGTGCGGAAATGTTTGTACTCCCATCGAAGTTACCCAGAGATGAATGGAGAAGGTTGATGAGAGACAGGCCATCCTGTAATTGTCGCGATCGTCGGTTATTGCGGCTAATTAACGTCCGTTCGTTAAGCCGCTCTTCGCCGCTGCTTATTTCGCTTTAACGTCCTTCTGTCGGTCTACTTATTCTTGGAGCACCTGCACCCGTCGCCGACAGTCTGAAAACACGGATCCTGAAGTGGTTGGACCTTAAGACTGCTGCCTCTGAAATGATGTATAAATTTATGAACAGCGCCTCCAGCGAATGGAATTGGCCGTAGTCGCATGATAACTAATCGCAGTTACATATGTAATTAATTGAATGATCGATCAAGCTGGGAATCGCGATTCTCGTAGGACTGGTCTTCGAGCTGCTGTTAATACATTAGTGAAGTGCACACGCAATCTCATATGACTAATTGCCAAGGAAACAGACGCATCTTGTATCAGACAGTCGGTCGTCCTTTTTCCTGGGCTCTGCTATCTCTGACAACGATACGTGTCAGGGGGGTATTGGTAGATGGAAACGATCATTGGGATCGACGGATAGGTCGATGGACGAGAATGGATCGTACGCGGGATAAACGTGCAAATAGAAGAATGTCCCTTTATGCATGACTGCCACAGTTCCTAGCCCTCGACACTTGGCCGGGGCACGGAGGGCTTCTTGAAAAAATCGCCTTCAAGAGGCAGGCCCTTTTGTGCCCCTTGGCGTATACCTATTCTTTCGAGTGGTTACAGTCGTCACACTCACTTGTATACACACAGAGCGCATTCTCTGTGCGCAAGGAATACGATTATCTTAGTTTTTGTTTAATCTGTATGAAATTCATTGTAATGAATTCCCGAGAGTTTTGCAATTGAAATGACATGAAACACGATGTAAATCGCATTGCGCGTTTCCCGAGGAATCGCAGACGAAGTCAGAGGAAAAAGGTTCGCGTCGCCGGCAATTCATTTACGTCGCCGATTTTCTCGACACGCCCAGGAAAGGGGAATGCCAAATTTATGCGAAAAGTATGTTAGGAGAGAGCGATGAGCGTACCCTTGAATTTGCCGTTTGGCCCATTCCGATATCTTAATTAGTTTCCGAGATATATGGGTTTAAAGTTAAGGCATTTAAATACCGCGACGTGACCTACATTTTTTCCTGGTGTCGGAAGGAATCCGCTGACTCGGCATCTGTTATTCTTTACGTCTCTTCCTGCTATCGGAAAAAATTCGCTGATTCGGCGTCTGTTATTGTTGACACCGGCGAGAGATACTCGGCCAGTGGGTCAGTGACACGGCGCGAGCGAAAAGGCCAGCGATACAAAAACATTAGAGATTACCCTTTGCTTTGCACGGCGATATCTCAGGAACAGGAAGTCGTATCGAGTTCAACGAGAAACCGTTTTAAAGGGAAAGGAAGCGCGCTTCTACTGAGACCCGGTCGGTTAAGAAATACTTCGTATCTTCGGAGATACAGCGGTTGAAATGGTTGAACAAGCTTAAATTATAATTGCTAGTACTAATTGATGCAATGTACGTGGCGATTCCCTTCATCTAACGCACAGAGATACGAAACTGATCTCCGTACACCAATTGTGAGTCTGAACGCTGGCCGCAAGTTACGGAACCGTCGCGGATAGATAAATCGATGAGGCATTGGTACGAGATAGTTCAGACGTGAGAAATTCTCGCGGCCCGTCGACGCAAACTTTGCTCGCACTTAGCTGCGTCTCTGGAAACTTTTCAATAAAGCGCGGCTCGCTTTCCATACATTCCATGGGGGGAGACAAAGTTTCGGGGCACTACCGTTCCAACGCAACATTTGCAGGATTCCCCGCGTGCCACCCCTTCGAATCTTCTGGATTATCATTTCCGATTTTCTTTCCGGGAACTTCGCCTCCGGGTATTCTGTCTAAAATCGATAGAAGATAAAATCAATCGCGGTCCAGCTTGTCGTTGTTACTCCTTTTAATGAAATTTCTGTAAAATTGTATTAATAAAGTAGATAGTAGCAAGAAACTAATCGCGGGAAAACGTGAAGAAGTTGCTAACCGTTTCCTAGCAGAAATTGCGATTATTTGACGCGAGATAAATAATATCTTTGCCGTCCATCGTGGTTGCGCGTAATGACTTTTCTCCTTCCAGTTCCGTGTTCTCCGCGAACCGGCGCGATACCGTCGGCCAGCGGGCCGCGCCTCTAACTAGCACCGCCGCTAATTGCCGGCCGTGTAATTACCATATCGGCCAGATAAATAAGAGCCAGCGTTCTGGCCAGGAGACACCACCCTACGACGGTTTGCCTTATTCGCATACAAAGTCCTAGCCGCGACATGTTCTCCGGAGATGCGTGGACCGTCGCGACAAACGGAGAAGTTAAAAGGACAATTCCAATCCTCCGACCATCATTCCAAGGAAACGAAGTCGCCCTGCTTGCTGAACTGGGCAGAGAAACGGGATCATTTTCACTGATTGGAAACGCATTCGCTATGGAAATTGCTGTCCGGTCGCGTCCGTGTCTGTGGGTATTTTTAACTAACTTTAAACCGTCGACGACTGAAGAGAGACGCGCACAAAAGCTTAACGACTCCGCGACTCTTTACGGTACCGGCCCTCTCTATTTTTTCCCATTGGCGAAAGGATAAATAGCCGCGGTGACAGGACGCAATTAAAAGAAGTTATTTCAACCAGTCCTTTGTCAGGATTAAGCTTCTTCCTTTTCCCCTGTCCGTGTCTCCTGCGATAATAGAATACGTATGTACTTAATCCAGGGAGGAACGGAGAGAGAGAGAGAGAGAGAGAGAGAGAGAGAGAGAGAGAGAGAGAGAGAGAGAGAGAGAGAGAGAGAGAGAGTTGCAAGGAGTGGCTCGAATAGGAAACCCTTCTCCGGCGAATCCATTATTGCAAAAATAACTTTTATCTCTTTCCTTATGCTCCGACGATCTTGCCCTCCGAAGTAGAGCTGCACAGTAATCCTCTTTGTCACGGAAGACGTTGTCGCTCGCAAATTGCCTGCAACCGAGCCGCCGATGCAACGCCATGCACTATATGCATACAAAGGAGCATAAAAATATTTGCCACACGCGTTTTAAGGGGACGGAGGAAAGGAAAGAGCAACGTGACCCGTGGCCCGTGCCTACCAGAGCTCCCTAATTTTCCCGACAGCAATTTTTAATGCGTCCACCCCGAGCGCGGGGGGTAGCTTGGTAGCGCGGCTCGCTCCGCGCCGTTCCATTTCCAGCGGGACCCGACCGGCCGAGGGGGTGGAAAATTATCGTGGCGCCGTTCCGACGTCGAAGCGAAACGCGAAAACGCGCAACCCTCTTCTTCCCACGCGGGAAACTTCCTCCGCGCGCCGGACCACGAGCAACTAATCGCGCACGACGACCGCGGTGACGGCTAATTAGCGTTGCCGGAAACGAGCCGTTCCACCAGGAATTATAATATGTCTTGCCCCCCCGTCCCCTGCTTCTCGTCTTTTTGCGCGAAGACACCACGGCGCGTGGCATCGTCCGTATATGCGGGACTGCGATTGCTACGTTGTAACAGAAGCAATCGTTTCTTATAGAATCCGATATGTTCGAACGATAGATTCTACTTTCGTTATAGAGAAATTAATACGTGACTCGTTATATTTTGATCGAAACCCACAATCGCACAATAGTTACAGTGGTAATTAATGGAAGCACGCGATTGTATCTAGATATCTACACAGATTTATGTTCGTTACAGCTGGTATTACATTTAATTTACGAGCTCGTGTAATTAAGTTGCTGCTCCATCCGATGGAGGAACGGCACACGCTATCGGTCGTCGGCCAGGGTAATCCGTAATCGAATGGACGCATTTCGAATCCCGTAACCCGCCTGGCGCCACGCGTTTTATTCCCGTCCCTATTTTATTTGAATTTTCACTTTTTGACGGCAAAGCCGTTTCGCCCAGCATTCGCCATATCCGCAGTGTAACGTCGCTGCAGATAGGGTGCGATTTACGAGTAACCACCCTCCGTGCTAAATCCGGCCCCCTCCAAATCGGGAATCGTTGTTATAGCGACGTTAAACTAGACAATGAAAGAGCTGCATCGATCCAGCTGTAATTTCTCTGCACATCAGAGATTGTGCTTGGAAATCAAATGGTTTCGAGGTCTCATTAAAAAAGCTTTTAGCCGATAATTTCCCGAGTCATCCTATCATTTCTGTTCCATAAATTATTCAGCTCTTGGTAATGCCAGTGTCGCGGCCCCGTTGCTTTGCACGCTTCCGTTTCCCTCTCGAGGCTGTTAAACGCAAGTGGACTCCCGTTACGTTGCATCGAGCTACGTCGAACCGTACTCTTCGTTCAGTGAGAAACGGGGAAAGACACGCGAGCGTTAAAAATGTAAAGTGGCACCGGTGTTGACCCTTTCACGGCGATCGAGTATCTCTTTTATGTCGCGTGTCCCGGTTAATTAGATCCTTACTCGAGACGAGTTCGTTCTCCGTATACGCCCGAACGTCCGCCGTTCTCGGATTCTGCGCTACATCTATTTTTTCTTTTATTCCGCTCCTGTCGACTTTCAGTTTTGCCTGGAACCCTGCCAGCCGCGTCCGCTACTCCTTATTACATTTCATTTCGCGCGGTCCGGCTCCGCCGTGGCTGCGAACACGTTTTATGCGAGCCTTTTGACCGACGTTCGCGAGTCACTGCAATTTGAGGTCGGCGGGCCTGGAGTTTAGTCTCGAAACGGAGCAACGTCGATCTCCTGCAAGTTGAACGTACAGGAGGAACACACGAGCCTCTGTGAATCGCATAATAACGGCGGGAACACGGTCGCCCGTTAGGGGATGCTAATGGCCGCGAAACTTTCCGGCCAAACTTCCGCGCGGAACTCGCACGTCAGGCACCAAGCGCTTCGAAAAAAAATGTGCTCGATAGGTAGGAATGCGCGCTCTGCATTAATTGCGTCCAGGGTAATTGTTTCGCCGGAGAAATTCACAGACAGTGATAGCAGTTTTTTACACTTTCGTCAGAGTGGTCCGTTTATCTGCGAGAAAACGTTTGGCGAATGATTGTGGCGATAATAAATCTATATCGATGACAGTTCTCTTGTTTGAAATATTAAGCGTTTGATGCGCATTTCCTATTGACTTTTAATTTGCGCTTGGAAAACATCTTTCGAAGCAATTTTCTGTGTAATAGATCAGTACGACACTACTGCCGTTAGGAATTTAAAGGGCAAACAGAAAGTTCACATCAAACTATCGAAAGAGCGTTTCCGCGGTACCCTTCTTTCCACCCGTTCTAATGGAAGTCTGTCCATCTTCCACCACGTGTAACTCGACCGCGAGATTCAGTCGGAGTGTTTTATTGTTCGCGTTCCGTTTAAGTGCACAGAACGATCTCATGTTTCTGCCCGCCTCCCCCGTTGACCATTCGTTTCCTTCCTTTTGCAGGGATCTTAGACCGGCGAGCTTGGAGAAGGGCCAAGAGACCCTCCGACTGCGAGTGTACGCCTGCTACGCTTGGGGTGGACCACTCCTGGTCGCCGGCCTGGCCGCTCTTCTGGATCATCTTCCGCCCCAACCGCAGTACACGTTCCTCAGGCCACGGTTCGGCGAGAAACAGTGCTGGTTCTACGGTAAGTTCTCCCTCGCACTTTTATGGGGAAAGAGCAAGTCCGCGCAGACTCGATGAAAGAGGTCTCCTCCTGATCGTGGAAAGTTTGTCCAGTCGTCAAAGGAGTCGCTGAAACCTTGACTTTAATCAAGGGCGCGGTACGATTTTTCTCGGGGTGTTCTGAAAGCGCAGCTAATTTGGAGATGCCAATGAGATCGCTGCTTCTCGCTGGGAACAATTATTCCCGTGGCTGCAAATTAATTCGACCGCGACATACACGACTTGCCGGCGAATTAATTTCCCGTTTCATGTTCGCGGCTCGCTCTCATTGTTCTCCAACGGCGGACACGCCGGACTTGCTGACGTTAGTAACGGATCAGTAGGGTAGACGGTAATGGAGCCTATTGCCGAAAGTAATACAGGCCGGGAGGAACACGGTTAACACGTAATTCCCTGTGATACCATTATTCCGCTAATTAATGGGACCGGTCAACCGTGTTCTCGGGTCTGATTAAATCGATTTCGTTAATCGATGGACCGACAAGCCGCGCTCGGCTATTAATTGCGAATCAAGCATCGAACCTGGCATCCTCTACTGTGCGCTGCCAAAGAAAAAATCGATCCACCCCGGGAAATTCGCTGAGTCGATTACAAACTTTTCCTATTCAATCCTTCAAAATTCATAATTAAATAACTAAAGCAGCCATCAATCGCTGATCCACGATCCGCACGCACGCGCAGCCACATTGGGCTACAGGAAAAATGAAGCGGAAGATAAGGAAACATGCGGTGGCTAATGGCGAACGTTTCCCTAAGAGGATTACTCGGCTCCCAAAATATCTCATTATAACGTGCACACCCCCCTCATCTTCCGTTTCCCTCCCACGCATTTCAGTTTCGTATGCACGAGCATATAATCAACCGAGATAAGAAACAATGGTACTCGGTATCAGGATCCGCGTACACTGGCAGGCGTAGGAATACTTCGCTAAGAGGATTACACAGGTCCCGAAAGATTGTATTTAAGTATGACGCAGGGTGGCCGAACGGGAAGATCGATACCCTAAAGTACGCTTAATACCTAATAATAACCGAGTGCAACCCCTCCGGCGTCGACGGTAACCACGCCGACTGGTTCCACTGTACACGCGTGTACGTAGAACGCGGATAATAAGGAGGTGAACACCGGTGCCGTGTCTTTATTCGGGGTCCACGGTTGCGGGCTATTTAACGAGCAGCCCCCGTAATCCACGTCCAATGCAGCCCGTAATCCGAGGAGCATACTGCCTTCGCGTATATCTACGTTGCCGGTGAACAGTTTCAAATCATTGCGGCAGATTTGGAAAATAATTTGTGCAATTTAATGCCTGGTCTTCATGTCCATTGTGGTGTTTTACAATTCTTGCTTTATTTAATGAAGCTTTAAATTATTACGACAAGTAACTATTCTTGGCTGGCACATCTGATATCTTGCTTCATAAGTGCCTCGATATTACCAGCTGTTCAAACATTATTTTCAAATTCTTAATCGTGATATGAAAATTTCTATTTTGCTTGAATAATGTATTGATGCAGTCATATGTGTATATCTGCAGTATGCGGATATTAAGCAATCGCGTGAATACTCGTTTGTAATAGTACAACCGCGTTGCATATTAATATCTCTCAGGCATAATATTTATTGATGCTGTTTCCCAATTATTATTTTTTAATCAAATTTTCAATTATTATGGCAAGTAATCAGTCCCCGTTGGTCTATGTAACATCTTGTTTCGAAATAGCTCGGTATTAAAATCTTTTCAAATATTATTTTAAAACTGCTGGTCGTGATAAAAGAAAAGAAACTTCTATTTTCTTTAAATCACGTATTGATGCAACAATGTATGTATATGTATATACATGCGTGAATACTCGTTTGTAACAGTAGAATCGCGTTGCAAATTAATTTCGCCGAATCGTAATATTTATTGATGCTGGTTACAGGAGTGTACCTCTGGTGATTAATATTTAGCTTTTATATCCTTTGACAAATATAAACGCCGCTGCGCGCTGGCCGGTGGCGTGTGTGTTTTCGTTTGAATTTCCGGCCGCTGGTTTTCGGTCCGGTCAGCCTCACACCCCATTTATCGATCCATCGCGATTTCATGTTCCGGTACAGTCTCTCCCTTTCGCGTAATCTTTGCAAACCCGGATGGAAATGGAGAAACATCCGCTGAGAATCAAGCCTGGCGAATTAAGGTCAATCGGAGTCGGTTCGTTCCCGTTTATTTGCCAGCTCTTTATTCGATTTTCATTGGACACGGGACAATTCGCGAAGCCGCAAATTGAAAGCGGCCGTCTGGCAAGATACACGTTGATAGCCTCGAGCATCGATTTAATCAGACGCTTGCTTCCCGCGAGAACGCCAGCGAGGTAACATTAGATTTAGCGTGAAGAGCTCATCGGAACGTCGCGATCGAGACGCGGCATTGCGGAGCGCCGCAGGGACCGCGGTTAAACACCGGCACCATTCAAAACGATTCGAGCCCCCTGAAACGCTTGCGCTCTCTGTTATTTCTGAATGTACGTAGCTCGTTCGGGGCTTGTCGAGCTACTCTCGAGCGCGCCCCTTCCAGGACCGCCGCTTGCAACATTAATTGCATCGCTACTCACGTCGAGGTAGCATCCTGTTTACATGTGTATACAAATCTGTGATTTCTCCTCGAGTCGCGTGTAAGCCTCCGAGCCATCTGGAGACCTTCTCAAAAGAGACCACAGGAAAAAGACTGGGATCGTCTTTGCTGTCGCGTCAGAGAATCACGTTGGAACGTACGCAGTGACAAAGGTCGATGCAGCGAAACGTGTCAATTCACTGGCCCGACCGCGTCTCCTCCCTTTTCCGCGCAAATAAAGCTAAGCCGGACAAAGGAGAGCGCTGCGCGGAAAATAGAGTCGTAAGCGTGGCGCTAAATCAGGATAATGGTGCCCCATGGGAAGAGCCGCGTCGTACTATCGCGAGTTGTTACGTGTTCTGACACAATGCTTTTGCGCCGGGGCCAGATGAGGGGTTCAACGGGACAAGCAGACTGCAACGGACGTTGCTCTGCGATGTGTTTCAACCCTTTCCCCTGTCCCCCTCTAACTTGGACACCTGCTGTCTCTATTGCGCAGTCATCACACACTTTGCGGTGTTCTCCTCTGTTTTCTCGTCTCTCCTCTTCCGCGGTTACTTGAGGTTTAACCGTGGAATCGAATTCAGTGTTTTTACGCGAAGAACGATCGATCCGGTAAATCTAAGCTTCGTTATATCGCCCGCGGTTTACGGATAATACGCTGCGACTATATTCTCGCGGTGGCTGCGGCCGGTGATGGTAAACAGAGCGCTTCATTTAATATGCATCGTGTTTCTGAGCTACGTATTCCAAACGGCGGAGCTTATTTATCATAATAAAGTGCCTTGCAAATTGCGACTCGATGTACCGAATTTAAGGAACACTACCCTCGAAGTTTCCTCACATTTCCTTCTCATTTGACCGCCCCTTGCCGCACTCTTCTCAGCTCCATTTACTCGGTTACGTCTGTGCCCTCGCACTTCAGCCCCCGCTCCGTGCAACGCTCGAGACGATGGGGTCGGGAGATAAACCAGGCGCCAGTCAGTCCAACCCCTGCGCGCGTGAACCGTTCAAAGTTCCGCAACCCCTTCCAACCCCCTCAGCGCAGCCCTGTGTAAATCAGCGACAGGTAATACCGACTGGCTCGTTCGCGAACGGTTCAATGGTCTCGTCCCCCGTGTACACCCTCGAACGTGTATAAATAGAACAAGTGCCTGCATCTTTCTCGAAAGAGCACGTGCCTTTAATTTTCGATCACACGCGCGGCAATCCCGCGAACGAGTTTCACACCCCCTTGGAGTAGCGAGTGTTTCCAAACACGAGAGGAGAGAAGAGGAGGCCTGACGCGACCGTCGCGATGAAGAGAACAGGTGAATGAATGAAAGAAGAAATCAGGGGGTCGGGTGAAAGGATCGAGGTCCCACGAGATCGAGCAAAGGGGGTGAATAAACGTAAGAAAACTCGTTTACCAGCGCATCGAAACGGGGCTGCGTGCTCGGAGCCAGACTGGCATTCGAGCCACCCCCCGATGGTGTACTCTGGCATTCTGGCGTTCCGCTGTTCCGCCGCGCCCCATAACAACGTAGGCCGAAACGATGGGGCGAGGGAGATAAATCTGGTGCCAGCCAGTCCCAAGCCCGGCGCGCGAAAACCGGCGGAACTCTCTGTTTCCCCTCGCTAAGCCTGTACTAACTATCGCGGCCCACTAAACTGCACACGTAAACGCACACGAGTTTAAGTAGCTTTGGAAGCAGTCGACCCCTTCCCGCTGATAGTCGTTATTACTCCACCTGCATCGTGGATTCCTCTTCGGCACCCCTGCACCACCTGCCATCGTCGGGGAACAAAAAACTTGCTGGCTCAGTCCGAATCGGTGGTGCAATTTTCGTGCAGGAAATTGCAGCGTTTACCCCGGAGAGATTTCCTGCAGCGAAATCTTCGACGCACGGCAATGTACGTATAGAAATTTTGATTTTCTACAACTAGGAATGGGAAAGAGTCCACTTGCGTGATACCGAAGAATTTGGTAAAATAGCAAAGTGGAAAAGTAGAGAGTTATTACGAGGTAGCGAAGTTTAATTTACAGGACCCTGAAGAGAAAAGTCTTTATTCCTTTTAACAGCAAAATGGTCCACACTTTTTGAAACTTATCATGTCCCAAGGAGACGGTCCTGTGAAACTGTAAAAAATGCGCGAGCAGCGTGGCGAAGAGGGTCGGAGACACGTTTCAGTGGCAGTTTTGCCCGGCTGAGTGCGGAATATTCAACTAACGTTCGCATACATTAGAATGGTAAATCTCTGGGCTATCCTCCGTATCTATGCAATCTCATGCCCCTGGAACTTCGGCGCAGGCTAGGACAGAGCGCACACTGAAGCGATAGGATTAGAGAGATAACCTGTCCGACTCGACCGTGCGAAACGCCATCCCTTTATCTGGACCGACTAACGCACCCCTTTCGACCATAAATGAATGCAGTGGACAGACTCTCAGACACATATCGTCTCGTCGATATTTATTATCGGTTCGTTAGGGCGACGAACTCTTACTGAAAGAGTCGCTGAAAGATTTATTCAAGTTGCATCGATGCGACAGGGATTCCAATTAAACGTGAGAGACGAGAAATAATTACTGCGAATGGGAAACGTGTTGTTCGTTATAGAAGATAATTGTTAAAGAAATCAAGCTGATCCTAATATATTGCAACGCATAAAATCTTTATTCTTTTCTTGAGCAACAATAATGATATTTGGCGTAGCTATTAGCGAATCCTTGAATAAAAAGAGAACAGTGTCTTCCGTTAAGCACCGAAGGTGGAAGTGAAACGCGGACGGAGCCGATTTAACGCGATTAACAAGCGCTATCGTGCCATGGGAAATTAAACGAATCAGCTTGGTTCGTTTAGCCGGTAATAACGGCGCGAATAATCAGCGAGGAAAAAAAGTCCTTTGTACAGCTCTACCGATGGACAGGGAGGCGGAGGTGACTCGCTGGAAAATCCTATCGGTACAGATTGATAGCGATTCACGTTCGCGTTAATAATCAAAGCCGATCCGATTGCGACGGTCAAATTAAAAAGGGATCGTGTCATCGGATTCGTTCGGTTCGAGTACACGCGCCTCGTTACGCTTTTTCCGCGGAATCAACGAAATCGAGTGGCCAATCTATGCGCGTTCGCGGGATAAGAAACGCGAGCCTCGCCAAGATCGTTATCCACTAATTAAGATAAATCGTTGCTGCGTTGAAAGCGCGAAGCGGACGTGTATGTACGAGTTCGAGGAAAGAATCGATCGAAAGGGGATGCCAGCAACGAAACTCGAGGGTAGAGAATCAACGAATGCTAAAGACCCGTGGCAAGTGCCTCCGCAACCCCTGCTGGATCCCGTTTTATTTATCACGTACTCTCGTTTTATTAGCAATGAATCTGTAATGGAGAGGTCGCGCAGGAATTTCTTTTATTGTCTTTCTCGAGGGGACACAAAGTGATCCATGATCTGTCTTTCAACAAAGGCACGTACAATGTCTTAAGAATTCCATCCACCGGAAGGAACGGTAGCGTTTCTAGCTAAGCACTTTGCTGAGTATTCGCAAGCGAATCAGTCACTAATATTTTTAAACAGCATCGTTGAACGTGACAGAACAATTACACCAGACGTGTGCAATCTCCGAAGTTTCTTTCCTGCTACGGCACTTTTAAACTACTTCGTTATCGCAGTCCTCGTTTGAACCTAACGAATTGCAGTTCACGGAGAATTCGAGCAAACTGAAAAATGTTGATTCTCCACGATGATTAAAATTCATACGAAATTGAAAAAGTGCAGCGCCAACGTAAAACTCTTTTAATTCTCCAGTGCCTGGGGCATAAACCGGGACTGTACAGTAAATGCATCGCGAGGCAACAGTTTCGCGCAAATTCGTTTTCGCTTCCAACTGGAAAATTTGCGGGGCAATCAGTTTTTCCTGGCGGCACGTGAAAACTTGTTGGCGACGCGCTCGCCAGCTCGATACGCTGATACAGGCCTGTGCGATCACTTTCGATTATCTGAAAAATGGTCGGCGTGATTAAAATGACGCCGATAAATCTCGCGTGCCGGCGTGAAGAAACCTGGGAGGGAGGTGAATACAAATCGAGAGACGGCGAACCATGGGCGATCACCGGCTAATTATATTCGACAGAGATTTGTGAGCAACAGTTTCGCGTGTTGCTTTTTTTTTCAAATTCCTCGTTGATTTATCCCGGCTCGATTTCCACCGCGTCGAGCACCTCGTAATTGATAAAGCGCGGAAAGCTTGTTGTCGCGACGAGGCTGTCGCCCGTAAATCCTGTCGCCGATGATTCGGAAAAACAGCCGCGATTACGATAATACCGGACAGTAAATCTCTGTTCGCCGCTCGAGAAGGGACGATACCATTACCGTGCCAATCTGATGAGTGCTGCCTCTGTTCCGCAGCATTCTTCACGTTAATTGTGATCACGGTGCGGTATTTTTGGGGAGCTTCCTTTTTACATTTTTTTTTCTTTTTTACCCCTACGAGCAATTCATACTCAAATCGATCGAAACTTTCTTTATATTCTCGAAACGGATATAATAATTCTGTACCTTGTATTCAATTTCACGTGCATACTATTTGAAATACAGAGATAATATTATTAGAACAATTAGCACGAGATGTACCTTTAACGACGTGTAATCGGCAAGCGCATTAAACTGTTCCCGGCGCATGTTGAATATTCATTAACGGTTTGTTTTCTCGTCACGCCGCTGATCTATCATAATCCCGATTTGCATAGCGCGAAAAATCTGTTTGCCGTGTTCCCGCATGCGATCAGCCGAAAAACCAGGCCGTATTAAAACGCGGCGGGGCAAAGGGAGGATGGTGCGAGAAAGTGACACGCCGCGTACGGCGATTGATCTCTCGCGAATCGTACTCGACGCCAAACTAATCGGGCTCTCGGTCCACGGGCTCCCGGGTGAAGTATCGAACGGCACGCGTCGACATAATTCACTTATGTTTGTTATGGGTTGCCATGGAGTGAGATATAACCTAGCTCGAAACAGCTATTGTTGGCGAGCCGCCAGCGACCAGCAAATATAGACGGCCGTTTGCTCTCTGTACCCTCTAAGATTCGTAACTCGTTCATTACTCTCCGCGCTCGTTCCTTTTGTTCCTCGCTGCAGCTTCCTCCGGTGCAGGATTTGAAAAACTTCGCTTGCTGCTTTCTGTTTACCGACTGCCTGCCGCGAATAAAGTTGACTGGCCCCAGGACCCTGATAATTTCATTGAAACTTCAGCGCGGTGAATGAAATGAAATTCTAGTCCTGCCACGTTTCGAATAGGAAAGATTGATTCGAAGGTTGTCGAATATGGTTTGAAAGCCCTGCCACGTATAATTGGCGAAAGAATGATTAATGGACGGGATGTACGGAAACTTTATGAAAGTGCAACTACGTTAAACCCCCTGCTTCCCGGAGCAAAGAAAATCTATTTGAAGTTGCTTGTATCCACAAGGCGACCAGCACGTTCCTCGAGGAGTTACGGTCCACGGCGAATCGAAGTCTGATTAAAAAGACACGAACACCGTCGCGACGCCTTGCTCGGGGAATATTATTTCTCCTCTCGGCGGAGCAAACAAAATCCATTTGGAGTTGCGACGAGGAAGAATGATCACGGTTATACCTGTGTTCTTCGCGGATGCTCCATCCACGAGGAGGGCAATCTTGATAGAAAAAGTTTCGTCAAGGAGAGTCGCGGATGTTCCGCGATGGAGAGCGTGCGCGGCCTGGAAAAAAAGTTGCCGGCTTTTCGCCTGGCTTCTCGCGGACGGACGCTGAATGTTGAGATGTCCCGATGAGCAGAGGGCTGGTTAAAAAGGGCAAAGGAGCGGGACGCTGGACCCGGCCGCGACCGTTTAATATTCCGCCGCGTGTTCGCGCAGAGTGCCGTTTCAGATGCGGCCGTTTTATCTTGGCGCACAGGTTCGCCTCCCTCTGCCACTTAGCAGGAGTACAGGCTTATGTGGTGCGCACTCGATTTTCAAAAACTTCCTCGACAACCTCTCGCTAAAGTTCCACCACGGTTTCATTGGCCCTTGACGTTGTCCGAGGGTCAGATCATTTGCATGTGGAGCATTTGTTTCATACTAAAATTTCCTTCCGACCATTCTGCTGCATCAGAGAAGGGCATTTTTCGACAAGGAACACCGAGCGATCCAGGAGCACGTTTATTTATCCCCGCGTGTCGCTGACAGTCACCGAATCCTCGGGGCGGTCTTTCGCGTCGACGCGGCCGGATTAACATGGCAACTGGGTCAGCTGCAGCCTCGATATTACAACCGGCACACCCTCTCCCCTTTCCATCGTGCGCATCCATGAAAGTTGTGGCGTAAGGATTTTATTTATGAGTTTGTTTGCGGACGAGTGCGACCCTCTCGCCGATAAGTGGCTATGGGGCTCGAAGCGTGCTTCTGGCAGATTGCACTCGTGGTTGCGGGGCAGGAGACCGCTTAGCAGGAGGGAATTGACCTGATAACGGAGTACGCGTGGTTCGAATGGTTCTTTATTCACCGTAAAATTCGCGCGATGCCCGCTCGAGCGGAATAGATTCCACGACCGCGGCCAAAATTTTATTACCGCTCGCAAACCGCCCAATTACTAACCACCGATGCGTTAACAGAGTCATCGTACTCTGTATGTAAAAAAAAAACACGGAGGAAAAAGTCCGGGTCTATGAATGAGCCAATAAAAAAAAAAAGAACTGTATTCTTTATTCGATAAGCGACACGCTGTTCACCGGCTGACCGCAACACGGCTGGTGGAGAACGGGTAGGAGCATTTTTATTCCCGTTCGATAAAAGCTCGACGACACCTGGCGTGTTCAACAACGTGAATGGAAGAGCATTTAGCGTTCGAATCGATCGGGCTTTATCCCGGTCGAAGCGTGCCTGACGATCGGGAAAATGGAACTCGCCGCTGTTTCCTCCGATCATCCCGTTTTCCGGTTTCAGCCGCGTAACGCTGCCATCCGCGTCGAGGCGAACGGTGCAGGAGGAAAAGGAACGAGCGAAAAAGGTGGGGAGAGGGTTCCAACCCCCAAGAGTAGTTACAGCGGCTTGCACGACTCCGATAAGACCTGCAATTACTTATCGACCCAGTAATTGTCCGGCTGGATTATAACTATCAAGAAGGTTCCTGTTTCTCGACCCTCGCCGCGAACCCGCGCGCATGAAAGCATTGCGAAAGGGTGGGAACGCGCAGCGACGTATCAATTTGCTCCGAAACTGGTTGTCCACGTTTCTCTCCGCGTATACTTAGCAGATTGCCCGGTCTCGAGGAACGGTGTTCGCGAAAACGACCCACCCCGACATTATAACCGAACGAACGTATTCATATTCATAGGCGGTACCGCGAATCCTCGGGAATTCGCGATCTCGCGAACGGATCTTCACCCTTCGCGCCGTCCCGATAAGTACACGCTCACGTGATTTACTGCAATTTCGACGCGAGGGATCGTGTCTCGCGTGTGCTCGAGCACGAATTCCGTGTCGCGATTTTTCTCCGCGATCCGTCTCACGGATCCGGGAAGCATTGTTGCGCTTGGGACAAGATGGGGAAACCGCGGAGCGATTGAATCGATGGAAGGGGGGTGCACCTTTCGTGATCTTCCTGCAGTTAGTTTCCAATTAGAGAATTTTTTTCGTGGGAATCCAAGGGTTCCAAGGGAATCCAAAGGTAAAATCATAGGTTTTATCGAGCATCGAGGTCGGATTAAATTCTTCAAATCGCGTCAATAGGTTGTATAATTTGAGAAGAACTCTGCCATCGGCTAAAATAGGCAGCTAGATGAAAAGCTATAGCAGCGTAAAATGTAGTCTGGTAAATCCACCACCAGAGAAGACCACCCAGCGCGGTCTAATCGAATCGTTGCGCAAGGGAGAACGGTTGAGCCGAAGAAGTTTCAACTGACGGTTCCGATCGGAATTACATCGGTTCCCGTGTAAATAGATTCAAAATGGACTGCGATAACGATCTCGAACGAAGAGCGCAACGAAGGAACGGGAACTGCACGAAATAATTACACACGGGCCACGGCGGAAGGGTAACCGCGAGAGATAGCCGAAAACCCCGGCCGCTCGAAATGGGACCTTGAAAAGGGAAATAAATGAATCCAATTAACGACATCGGGCCGTGGAATATTGAAAATATCAGACGGCGTAATTAAAATACACGTAGCCGGTGCTTCAGTGGATTAGCGAAACGATTTTTTTTTTCGTTATCATTCTATTCTTGCTGTTTGCTTGATTGATAGAAATATGCGGAGATTAATTATATTTTAGAAATAAATTAACAGAAATAGAATTGTTTGAATTTACACGCGCTCGGGACATGTTCTTTGACGCCTTTCCCTATGCCTTATAATGACAGGAAAATAAACTGTTTCTGTCAGCGAGCCTCGTCCCAATAACTAACTTATACCAGCTTCCATAAATTATCGATCTATTTGCGGCTTTTCAACGAATTTTTGTTGCGTTTTATTTCTGCCCGTCTGCCCTCACGCGTCAGTACTTGCGTTTTCTCCCGGGAATGAGTCTTCTCGGTAGCATTCGCACTGTTAGGTCACGCACAGTCGTGAAACTATTGCAGATTTTGTATACTTTTTTACCAATTCTGCCTTGATATCTTCTTCTCGAGAGATTTACATCGATGACCAATGCGGATAAACACCACGGATCGCATCTTTTCCTTGAAACAGGCTATAAAAGTTAAGGCCAATTAAATCCGCCTTATTAGCGCTCGTCTTCTTTCGGTTCTTCTCATTTAGAGACGCAAATAACATCGTCAGGGACTTATTAAAATAGCACAGTTATGTAACAACGGTCAAGGCAGAAATTGGTCGATACGCGATCAAAGATTCTACGATTCCGCGAATAATGGCAACGGGAATCAGAGGACGTGTAAAATTCGCGAAATCGCGGACACGCTTGTCAGCTGTCGGATTTATCTGTCCCTGATCGATTATTTGCTCGTAGTTATTCCTTATCCGTGTTAAAGTCCGGAATCCGTTCCCGGATTCATTTCCGATGAAATTTCTTCTTCCGCTCTCGCCTCGACTAGACAAATTTTCCATGAACTATTTTATTTCCGAAGGAATTCGTCCTTGGGACTTGTTCCTCGAACTAGCCACCTATCAGAGCTCTTAGGCTACTTTACGTAAGTACTAATAACATCTGCCGCCTATCTATCGTGCACAGCTGTACACAATTTTCAGAGTCTAGCCGAGGAGCCGGGTTAATAAATTTCGTCCGACAACGAACGTTGTTCGTAGTGACTGCAGGAAGTGTACAAAAAGGATACATTAATCATGCGTAGAACCGTGTAAAAGGATACGCCGCAGAAAAGTATATTAATGACCAAAGATTTATTTCCTCATTATCTACAGGTAGCTTCCGTCCTTAAAAATTCATTGGTTTCCGGCGACGTGAATCATGAATTAAACAACGAGTATCCCTAAAATAGAAACGCCGGTCCAACAAATTCGTAAAGCGACACGTCTAAATGATCAAGTCCATGAAACAAACAAGCATCTAGTCTCCCATTAGATTTAAGAAAGCAATTAAAATTGTTAAGATCAGTAACGCGTTCTGGCTCTCGAGGCTGTTTACAATCCTTAACCACCGATAAATTGCTGCTCGAAGTACAAGTAAAGCACAAGAACCGTCTTGCTCGCTGGCGAAGTCGTTCACCCGAAGGCAAACCGGCGTTTGATCGTTGAACGCTGACCGGTGAACACGGTGCACGGTACCGCTCGACTTCCGGTGTTCACTAGCGGCTGAATCAACCCGGTTCTCGCGGTCCGCGAAACCGATGAATCGTCCCGCATGCAGAAGAGCGTCGTAAAGGGTAAACTCTCTCGCCATTCATGCGATCCGAACGTTTATTATTGAACGCAGCAGCCAACTCGGCTGGTCGTGCTGATATTTAGAGCGTTTCCAGGTTCGACGCTGCAGCTGCTCTCGTCGACAATGACCTCGTACTTGCCAGTAGAACAAAATATTTGTCTCAAATCTTTTAATTAGAGGTTTCATATGAAAATCGCATAAATTAGATGAACAGTTAATATTTGATCATGTTCTTATGGTTGAAAATATTTATTTCCCAGGTGACATGGAGATCCTGGCATACTTTTTCGGACCAATCGGAGTTCTCCTCGCGGTGAACCTACTGTTCTTCGCCGCGACCGCCCGCGAGCTGACATGCGGCCTCTGGAAGGGTGAATTCGTGAAGAGCACCACAGAACGGTAAGCGAATCGAAATCGCTGTTAATTGAAGTTTCAGCAGCTCGCGCTCCGCTTCCTCGAGATTCACCCAACTTTGCGAATCCACATACTCCGCCGTTCCAAGCTCGAACATAAAAAAATATTTATCCAGACGCGTCCCAGTGTATCAGTGAAGCAACTCCGATACGAGTAAACGTTGGGAATATTTTTCCACGGACGTTTAAGAGCCCTGAGTTTTTCGTTGAGGAACGCTGAAGAGAACAACAAATACCGCGATTTTTCAACAACGAACTATCGTTGCGCTGTATCGAAAATTTAGTCTATTCACTTTGCACTGCGCGAAAGACCAGCATTACGTCCCGGTTATTTTCAGCCGGCAAGTTTCGCTCCGGGGATTGGTCGCGGCAATCTTTGCGGAAGATGTGTATCGCGTTCGAGCTTAAACGACACCGAAAGTTTTCCGGTTCCTTCAGATCAAAGATATCATCCCCCGTTTCTTTCACCCCTTAGAATGATCT
The DNA here is from genome assembly GCA_023838395.1 of Holcopasites calliopsidis. Lineage (NCBI taxonomy): Eukaryota > Metazoa > Arthropoda > Insecta > Hymenoptera > Apidae > Holcopasites > Holcopasites calliopsidis. The sequence goes on from JALHAQ010000017.1 coordinate 2,997,369, forward strand.
AAAGTCCAATCTAGCTTACGTTATCTTGCCACTTTAGGCAAGTACAGTCTCATAACCGGATTGCCAGATAAACTGAAATTAGCGGGAGATAGTTTGCGAACCGCGCTCGTTCCTTGCGAAACACCACAGGGATGCGATCGCGTTTTCCACGAGATCACCGCGGAAATTTGAACGGGGAAACCGTTTCACGCGGCCCTCACCGGTGAACCTTGAACAGCTTAAGCCGGAGTTGCAGCAAAGTTGAAGAAGCCCCCGGATTTATTTGCTCGAGTGCGGCGGAACGATATGCAACGATTAACAGGAGCCGGGGGCAGACGGAAACGGAAACGCGGCTCCGTTTTGCCTGCGGCGAACCGACGCTTTATTTCGGCGCCCAGGACTACGCTTGAAAAATTAAGGATAACTAGATCTATCTTGAGCATTGTTCATGGTACGAACCCTCGATTTTCATACATTTACTTGAATTAAGCTGGTCCCCTCGGAATAGTTTCTTCTTTCTCTCGCGGGATATCCTTTAACGTGCAATTATCTCAGGGCGAGGAAACGAGGAAGATGAATCGGTTCCGTTCCGCGAATCTGGTAAGAGTTGTTTAAAGGGAAGTCGAATTAAAGGATTTAGGTCGCTTGCTGGGTATCGACGAGTATTATAAAGCAGTAGATTCGCTTCATTTACTTGAGACATACTGAAATTTTTCGTTCGGCAAGTAAATTCGAAAATTTGTCTAAAGACTATTCACGTGACATTTCTTATCCTCTCTATCAGCATATTTTAAAAAGAGGAAAAGATTCTTCAGGTTCAGGCTTCCCCAAAGAAAATTGTCCAGCGGAACGTGAAAATACCGCGTCGCCCCGTGCGTCGTCGCGTCCCTGTCCCATCGATCTCTGGTACGGGCGATCAACGTACCGTTTGACGAATCACATTTTTTTTCAGATATTTATACCCGGCAGCAGCCTTTTGCACGGAAAGAGCGGCCGGGGTTCAAAGAAGAATTTATTTTATCACAGCCGCGCCGACAGATATCAGGCATCGAATCGTTATTTTCCATTCGTACGCGCCGCGCCGTCCCTTCGAACACCACCTTTGCTCCCTCGTCCCGCGCGAAATTGATATTGACGATCTCAATTTGCGATTCTCTTTCGGCCGAACCAGCCGCTCTCTCGCCGTCTGCGAATAAAGAGGGACCAGGACACACGCTCTGCCTATAATGGCGAATAGAGATTCTCTCGTGTTCGCCTCTGCCCACATTTTTCCCTATCCGTAATTTCGAGAGGCTCGCTCTTTTTCAGCCGCTGCCCGTTACGCTGACACGAATATCCGAGCCCTGGACTCTTCGGCGCCGCGTGGGTGACACCGAGGTGATGAAACAATTACGCTTTGCCCGTGTATCGAATCGAATAAATTTCAGGAGTCTTAGAGATTAATAGACACGAAAGACGATTTTTGTACAAAATATAGCCTCGGATGTTTCTTTTTTCGGCCGACCACGATAGTTTCAATGTTTCGCAAGTTTCCGTGCAAAAGTCTTTAACATATCACAATAAATTGAATCTCTTCTTTCTTTTCGTGGAACTGCGACTTCAAAGAATGCAATAACGTTTCTTGCATTAATCGACCACGGCAGATTGCAAGTAAATCTCGAGACGCAGAAAAAGAATGGCAGGCAAAGGATGAGCTGTAGCGGTGTTCACAACTAGAGGCAGAGATTATTTTAGCGTCACGCCTGTTACGCGTTGGACGTATCGTTCTGGCAGACCGTGACCACTAATCCCTTGCAGACCGTAATAAATGAATTTACTTTATGGTTTCTCTCTGTGTGCCGCTGGCCATTTTTTCACCCTTTGCCAGCTTTTTTTCCCGCGTTAGACATGGTGGATGAGTCAGTCGTGAGAAAATCTCGTTTCTCTCCTTGGCAGTAGTTTTCTTGTTCGCTTTTTGTTGTTAGGAACTCGTCGAAGTTGCAAGAAGAGCTGTTAACCGATGAGAGAGAGGTTCGATGCTTTCGTGTTTGTGCGAAAAAATTCATTCGGTCGAAAATCGTAAAAAAGTTTCGATGATCGTGCAAACGATATCCGTTTGGTAATACCGTCCAAAGGAAACGAGCCTCATTAGGCGTGTCTTTAATTACGAAGGCAGCGATCAGAATTTGCATCGATGTGTCGTTTCCAGGATTTCTCTTGGAACTTTTTCCCTGATTATTAATGCCGTCGATATTTCCAGTCTCGGGCAGACGTTAACAATCCATATTCACCCTTCTGTCTCGTTGCTTCAATTAACTCGTCGCTCGGTCCGCGATTCCGTCTCTTCTTCAACCGCGGCGAGTGGCATTAATTTGACGCATCGAACAAAAATACGAATAGCTGTCTCCGCTTCGAATGATACTCCTTCGCTCTATCGCTCTTTGTTCGTTGCCCCCTTCGTTTCAGGGTTCATTCGATCCTTCGGCAATGTTTAGACCCTTCGTTGTGCACGTGTTGCGGGGAACGTACTGGAAACATACTAGCTGACTTTAATGAAAGCTTTCGAAGCTTAAAGGCAACCAAATTTCTAATCATTATCGTATATTTTGATGTTGACTGAATCCTCCGCAAAGGGATAACATGGAAAAGATATCACGCGAACCGCATGTGCGTA